>JAECXO010000057.1:0-1200000 GCA_018152825.1 Scaptomyza hsui | reverse complement strand
CGTATAAAGATGCATGCCTTGCACTAAGCTTGCTAGAAGACGACAATCACTGGGACAGCATGCTTGCTGAAGCAGCATTAAGCTCCACAGGAACACAAATTCATATACTATTTGTTATCGTACTCACTACTTGATTCCCGGCCCAAGCACAAATGTTGTGGGATAATCACAAAGATTCAATTTTTTTTGTTAACTTAGCTATTTATTTTTTTGATTTTATCCCTTAATATATAAGAACAAGGAACTGATAAAAAATTTACAACTCTTACAAACATTAATTATCTAACAGCTACTTTTTGAACTGGTAGATTGGGATCGCGTTCTTCAACTCATCGCTGGGTAGGAAGATCATTACGATGAAGGCGGGATCGGCTGCACGTGTTTGTAAGGTCTCTCGCGAGATTATTTGGCTGCGATGAGAGCTTGCTCAAGTACCTTTCCTTGTTTTCGCTATGACTTCCCTGACCGGTGGTACGTTTAAGTCCCTTTGTATGTTTTCGTTGCGAACGTACCACGGTGCCCCGGTGATAGTTCTCAGGATCTTTGACTGGGCTCTTTGGACGATGTCGATGTTACTGCTGCATGCGATACACCATAGCTGGCAGCCATAGGTCCAGATTGGTTTCAAGAAGGAGTTGTAGTTCAGACATAGCGGAGAGCGAGCGCTGATAAGCCAATGGAGGCTATTGGCTTTGAGTTTAAGCTGAGTTCTCTTAGCTTCAATGTGCCTGCGCCATGTAAGTCTTCAGTCATAGTGTACTCCCAGGTACATTACATCGTTTTTTTTAGGGAGTGGAGTTGTCTGTTTAGGGTGAAAGTTACATGTTTACATTTTTGTTCGTTTACCTTAAATCGCCAGTCATCTAGCCATTTTTCTACGTTAACGATGTGACGAGCAAGTTGTGTAGTTGCTTGCAGTGGGCATCTGGAGCGGCTGAGAATAGCTGTATCGTCAGCAAAGGTTGATCTTGTTAGGCCTCTGCATGTTGGGATGTCTGCTGTGTAGAGAATAGTGTTGGGTAAACACTGCTCATTTTGAAGAACATGTTCACTTGTTCTTTTTTTTTAAAAGAGTCAACTCGCTCACATTGCTCACTTGTTCATTCAAGTTGCTCAGTTGCTCTCTTGTTCACTTAAGTTGCTCAGTTGCTCTATTGCTCACTTGTTCAGTCAAGTTGCTCAGAAGAGCTGTGGTTCTTTTGCTTTAAACCAGCCGTTGTTCTTTAACATTTTAAGTTTATTTATCACTTAATCAAAACCACTTTACTGTAACAATTATAAACAACATATATTTATATTTTTACTTTTTCATAGGTGCAAACCTTTAACAAATAACAAATTAAAAATTAAAAATATTAATAAAATAACAAAAATATTTTTTCTATTTTTTCTTTCAAGAGTAAATTGTAGTATATTTTAGTTTGGAAGGCAACTGTGTTAAGCTAAAAAATATAATAAAAATATTGTTAGTGCTTCGACAAAAAAAAAATGTAAGTAATACATACCAAAGTATTTATAAGTTGTTGTGCAAAAACATGAGATTTTCAACATTTTTAGGTTTTTAACAACGTGCGCCTTTTTGCGAATTGTTTCACCAGCACTTGAAAAATTCGCTCGCATGGCACGAATGTGGCCACAACACAAAGGCGCTTCATCATATAATTGTGTAAATGCGGGTATTGGCATTTTCGCTGGTCCCACCATTTTAAAGGGTCCTCTTTTCGATGCAGATACTCCTCTGATAGGTATTTCTCGACTTCACGAATTGCAGCGGCTGTACTGTTGCTGGGCTTGCTGACCTTATTGAAGTCGTCATCATAATCATTCCAAATATCGTCCTCGGTGGTTTTTTTTATTGACGACTCTTGTGTCGCCTCAGTCGGAGCAGCATCAGGCAATGCGTTGGCTACTCGAGTGAACATAATGGTTTTTTTTATGTTGGCAACAGATTTTTTGAATGCATCTTCCGATTTGAAAACACGCCCTTTGAATCTCGGATCTTAAATTGTGCTTTCCGCAAATAAAACATTATGCTCAACATCTTTAAACCGGGTATTCAGATCGTACACAAGCGCATTTATAACTCTTTTAATTGTGGAATTATTTGCATGCATGCTAGCCACCTTTTTTTCTAAAATTGCAACCAAAACTATAACTTTGGAGAGGGTAACGTTTTTTTCCGCAGATATTTCGTTCGTTATTTGATAAAAAGGTAGCAGCACAGGTAGCACGTCTTCAATGACTTTCCAATCTGCTGTTGTTAATATCAAGTCTGGACGTAAATTTGAAACGGCTACCATAACTGCTTCTTTTAGGACAAAGAGCCGTTGAAACATTTTATATGTTGAATTCCATCGTGTTGCCACATCCTGCGAAAGTTTTAAACTTGGTAATTCTAGTTTTTTTTTAGCTCGGTGGCTCCAGGCTCTATGAAATGGGCCGTTACGGCTTGGTAACTCTCATTAGTGAGAGACGTCCAGCCGTCTGTGGTTAGGCACACAGCAGTTGCAGCAGCGATTTCTTCCTGTATTTTGCCCCCCTGCTCTGCGCGTAGTTTTGGAAGCAGTACGTTTGTTAAAGTTTTGCGGGTGGGGAGCTTATAGCCTGGGCAGTGCGAGACATCTTCTAGAAGTTTTTTAAACTCTGGCTCTTCGACCAACCTCAGTGCATGATTTCCCTTGGCAATCATTTTTAACACTTGCCGATCTAATTGTTGGCTTTTATTCTCCGACACAGGCCTATTGGCAAAAGTTGTGATTTTTGGCTGTGTGTTAACTAGAACAACATTCTCCTGACTTTGTCGGACAACGGGCTCCATTGCTGACGGGTGCTTACTTCGAAGGTGCCGAGACAAGTTGCTTTGCGACTTATAGCTTAAAGCTGAGTTGCAGTACTTGCATTTTGCTTGCGCGTTGCCCAAATCAGTAAAGTGAAACCATATATTGTAGTGTGTATATGCATTAAATAACACCCTGTATTTAAATACATAAGTATGCGACACTTTGTTGCATACAATAACAAACATAAAGCCAAAAGCGCAGAGGCATTTGAGTTTATTGACTCAGGCTCATATTACGCAGCGCGGCCCGCTAGTACACTAGCCGGCCATTCAGCTGACGGCGCATATCCCACTTTACGCTTATGTAGCGCATACCACGAGTAATATATGTGTACTCGCAATGCATGCATATACCACACACTCTCTCTATATTCTTATTACGCTCTGCTGCGACAGAGCTTTACATTAAGTGCATATAGAGAAGAGAGCCGCTCCGCTGCCGGCGTCACTGACAGCGCAGCTCCGCGGCTTAGCCTAAAATATACTTTAAGAAAGATTGTATCAAACAGATACGAAAAACCGCTTATACAATAAAGACTTATTTTATTAACGTGAATTACATGGCGACCGTGACAGGACCGTGAACTGGACATCGATGAACAAACAACTTCAGTAGGAGCAAGTGCAGCAGCGTCGCAAGCACAACCCGGAGCAGGAAGACACAACCATGGGTGACCAGCAGATACAAAAAAAAAATCTTTGAAGTCAAAAGCAGTCAATATATTAAATCAACAACAGTGGCGGATACAACGAAAAACTAAATTTCAGAGTGAGAACGGTGTGGTTTTGTGCATTCATGTTGTAATGTCCTTACGCATCACTCTTGATGAGTACAGGGCGCGCCAGCTGCTAGCCAGCGAAACGGCTAACAAAGTTGAAGATAAAACAAGTAAAAACGTTGCAGTCGGACGCAACCGACTGCGGAATACTTTGATACCAGTAAAAGAACGGTTGATAAGGGAGAATGCAGGGGCGAAGGGAGTGGGCCATGTGGTAAACATCGCCAGCTATCATGTTACCAAATTTGGTGACTTTAGCTCAAAAGCTGTGGAAGATAACTTAACTCCCAAATTTAAAAGGTGGGCGGCAGAGGTAGGCGTGGCATCTTAATTTTTGAATCAAATGTTTTTAACTGTCACCATCTATATTCATAAAAAGTTTGGTGGCTCAAGCTCAAAAACTGTTAGAGATATAGCCGATTCCGATTTTATAAGGCGGGTGGCTTAGGTGGGCGTGGCATCCAAAATTTTGATGCACATCTTTGGTAGATGCTGCATTCTATCTTTCTACCAATTTAAGGGCTCTAGCTTAAAAACTATAAGAGATATCGAAATTTCCGATTTTAAATAGTGGGCGGCAGATGTGGGCGTGGCATCCAAATTTTTCATGCAGATCTTTTGTAGATGTCACCATATATCTTACTACCTAATTTGGTGACTCTAGTTCAAAAAATGTGGAAGATACTCGCATAACCGTTTTGACATCGGCGGGGGTGGGGGGCGGAAGGTGTGGGCGTGGCACCCAAAGTTTTGATCCATTTTTATGGGGAACGTCAATATCTATCTTCACAAAAATTTGGTGGCTCTAGCCCAAAAAATGTGAAAACTATAGGCGTTTCCAATTTCTTGGTGAAGGGGGATGGGGGCGGAATCAGGGGGCGTGGCATACAAGTTTTGATGGGGAACGTCAGTACCTATCTTGACAGAAAATTTTAGTGGCTCTAGCCCAAAAAATGTAAAAGCTATAGTCGTTTCCAATTTCTTGGTTAAGGGGGATGGGGGCGGAATCGGGGGCGTGGCATCCAAGTTTTGATGGGGAACGTCAGTACCTATCTTGATACAAAATTTGGTGGCTCTAGCCCAAAAAATGTGAAAACTATAGGCGTTTCCAATTTCATGGAGAAGGGGGATGGGGGCGGAATTAGGGGGCGTGGCATCCAAGTTTTGATGGGGAACGTCAGTACCTATCTTAACACAAAATTTGGTGGCTCTAGCCCAAAAAATGTGAAAACTATAGGCGTTTCCAATTTCATGGAGAAGGGGGATGGGGGCGGAATCAGGGGCGTGGCATCCAAGTTTAGATGGGGAACGTCAGTACCTGTCTTGACAGAAAATTTTGGTGGCTCTAGCCCAAAAAATGTGAAAACTATAGTCGTTTCCAATTTCATGGAGAAGGGGGGATGGGGGCGGAATTAGGGGCGTGGCATCCAAAATTTTGATGCATTTGTTTGGGAAACGTCAATATCTATCTTGACACAAAATTTGATGGCTCTAGCCCAAAAAATGTGAAAACTATAGGCGTTTCCAATTTCATGGAGAAGGGGGGATGGGGGCGGAATCAGGGGGCGTGGCATCCAAGTTTTGATGGGGAACGTCAGTACCTATCTTGACAGAAAATTTTGGTGGCTCTAGCCCAAAAATGTGAAAGCTATAGTCGTTTCCAATTTCTTGGTTAAGGGGGATGGGGGCGGTATCGGGGGCGTGGCATCCAAGTTTTGATGGGGAACGTCAGTACCTATCTTGATACAAAATTTGGTGGCTCTAGCCCAAAAAATGTGAAAACTATAGGCGTTTCCAATTTCATGGAGAAGGGGGATGGGGGGCGGAATTAGGGGGCGTGGCATCCAAGTTTTGATGGGGAACGTCAGTACCTATCTTAACACAAAATTTGGTGGCTCTAGCCCAAAAAATGTGAAAACTATAAGCGTTTCCAATTTCATGGAGAAGGGGGGATGGGGGCGGAATTAGGGGCGTGGCATCCAAAATTTTGATGCATTTTTTTGGGGAACGTCAATATCTATCTTGACACAAAATTTGGTGGCTCTAGCCCAAAAAATGTGAAAACTATAAGCGTTTCCAATTTCATGGAGAAGGGGTGATGGGGGCGGAATTAGGGGCGTGGCATCAAATTTTTGATGGGGAACGTCAGTACCTATCTTGACACAAAATTTGGTGGCTCTAGCCCAAAAAATGTGAAAACTATAGTCGTTTCCAATTTCATGGAGAAGAGGGGATGGGGGCGGAATTAGGGGCGTGGCATCCAAAATTTTGATGCTTTCATTTTTGGGGAACGTCAATATCTATCTTGACACAAAATTTGGTGGCTCTAGCCCAAAAAATGTGAAAACTATAGGCGTTTCCAATTTCATGGAGAAGGGGGATGGGGGCGGAATCAGGGGGCGTGGCATCCAAGTTTTGATGGGGAACGTCAGTACCTATCTTGACAGAAAATTTTGGTGGCTCTAGCCCAAAAATGTGAAAGCTATAGTTTGACACAATTTTGATGAAATGTATTCGTTTCCAATTTCATGGATGGGGGCGGAATTAGGGGGGTGGCATCCAAGTTTTGATGGGGAACGTCAGTACCTATCTTAACACAAAACTTGGTGGCTCTAGCCCAAAAAATGTGAAAACTATAAGCGTTTCCAATTTCATGGAGAAGGGGTGATGGGGGCGGAATTAGGGGCGTGGCATCCAAGTTTTGATGGGGAACGTCAGTACCTATCTTACACAAAACTTGGTGGCTCTAGCCCAAAAATGTGAAAACTATAACGTTTCCAATTTCATGGAGAAGGGGGATGGGGGCGGAATTAGGGGCGTGGCATCCAAAATTTTGATGCATTTTTTTGGGGAACGTCAATATCTATCTTGACACAAAATTTGGTGGCTCTAGCCCAAAAAATGTGAGAACTATAGGCGTTTCCAATTTCATGGAGAAGGGGGATGGGTGCGGAATTAGGGGGCGTGGCATCCAATTTTTGATGGGGAACGTCAGTACCTATCTTGACACAAAATTTGGTGGCTCTAGCCCAAAAAATGTGAAAACTATAGGTGTTTCCGATTTCATGGAGATGGGGGGATGGGGGCGGAATTACTGGCGTGGCATCCAAAATTTTGATGCATTTTTATAGGGAACGTCAATATCTATCTTGACACAAAATTTGGTGGCTCTAGCCCAAAAAATGTGAAAACTATAGTCGTTTCCAATTTCATGGAGAAGAGGGGATGGGGGCGGAATTAGGGGCGTGGCATCCAAAATTTTGATGCATTTTTTTGGGGAACGTCAATATCTATCTTGACACAAAATTTGATGGCTCTAGCCCAAAAAATGTGAAAACTATAGGCGTTTCCAATTTCATGGAGAAGGGGGATGGGGGCGGAATCAGGGGGCGTGGCATCCAAAATTTTGATGAATTTTTTGGGAAACGTCAATATCTATCTTGACACAAAATTTGGTGGCTCTAGCCCAAAAAATGTGAAAACTATAGGCGTTTCCAATTTCATGGAGAAGGGGGGATGGGTGCGGAATCAGGGGGCGTGGCATCCACAATTTTGGTGAATATTTTTGGGGAACGTCAATATCTATCTTGCCACAAAATTTGGTGCCTCTAGCCCAAAAAATGTGAAAACTATAGGCGTTTCCAATTTCAAGGAGCAGGGATGATGGGGGCGGAAGGAGTGGGCGTGGCATCCAAAATTTTGATGCAGTTTTTTCAGGGACATGACTAGCTATCTGCGTGCAAAATTTGGTAACTCTAGCTGTAAGAATGTGAGAAATATTTGGTTTTATCGGTTTTCAGTTATCGAATTTATCGATTTCCCAGCCTCCTAGTAGGCGTGGCAACCCAATCTTGACACTTTATCTGTACCTTCTATGGATAAACATAATTGCAAAGTTTCAAGTCTCTAGCTTTACGGGTGTCGAAAAAAGTTGCGTTCATACGGACGGACAGACGGACAGACGGACAGACAGACACCATGACGGACATTGCACAAAACCAATATACTATGAGACCTTCGGTATCAAAGTATAATAAAAAAAAAACCAAGAAATCGTGGTGGCATACGGTTGCGCATAAGAAAACCCAAATCCGAAAATTGTAAAGTGTTATATAATAACACAAAGCCCCTGACTTGGGAAAACGCCAAGAAACTAGCCGATGAGTTAGATTTCTTAGAGGCGGAAGAACGAAAATATAAAGCACAAACCGTAACACCTGCTCCTCACATAATAAGAAATTTACTAAAAACTTATCCACCACCAGAAGAAAAGCCGCTACCCAAGAAGACAAACAAATGCCCTAACGACTGCGCTGGACCACTGTATGACCCGGCCTGTGCGTTGACCTGCACCGGCAACGATGACCGCACCAAGGCAGCCAAATAAGACGAGAAGAAGCAGCCATCTTTTACTCGAATCACATGGCATTCATCTTTAATCGAATCGCATCAACTACAACTACTAAAAAATTATATTAAAAAAAAAAAATTTTAGAACTTGTAATAACTCGCATTGTGTTGTGCGAGTTAAGGAGAGCACGGCCCAAAAAGCCATACAACAAAATAGGCAGGCTACCCATGTAAAAACATTCACCTTATGTGAATTAATTTTAAACTTCTCTCCGCCAGTTGGCGTCCGACCCTCTAACCTAAAATCCTCTGTCTCAAAATTATTAAAATAAAATATAGATGTACGCAATTTTCTGTAAATTTATAATTATATTATGTACACATATATATATATATACCATATATATAAACAAATAAGTAAAAAAAAAAATTAAATAAATAAATAAAATAAAATAATCGTATACATATACAATTGCATAGATAATTATTATGTTTTAAATAAAAATATTAAGGTAAAATATTACTACAAGTAACATATATAAAAGATCCAAAACGGACACTTTATTCACCTTAGTCCATAGATTTCCATGGTCCAAGATGGGCCTTATAGACACAAAAACGGTGGACTCCACCGCAAATGTTATTAATAAAGTCGAGGTCGAAACGCCTGACTTGAAGTTAATAACATCCCTGCTTATTGTCATTGTAGTACTTATGAGTATAAATTTATTTATGAAAGTCTATCAAGTGCACAATAGGTGCCTTAAGAAAAAGTATATTAGTCGAGGTAACGATCTGGATAAAGTCTAGATCGTATGCATTCCCGAGCACTGATACTTTTTCAATAAAACCAAAAAATAAAAAAGAGAGACTCCATAAATATTTTAAAATGCATGAGGCAATAGCACATACGTTCGAAAGAGACCCAGTAAGTGTACTAAATCAATTCCGCGAATTTATTTCGACAACTTATTTTGAGAACGCCTATATAGACTCGTTTAATAGAACAACTAGCCCACTATACCACTGCAATAAAACAGAAAAAGGTATAGTGCTATCCACTTTGCCATATGTGATGGAAAAAGAAATAGCAGAGGATAACGTCTTCCTGGGTCGAGTTACTATACTAATGGTGCGATTGCATCGATAAAAGTTAGTAGCTCATGGAATGGTCAGAAATACGTAAGCAGATCATTCAGATACGGACAGAATATGCAAAGTCATATAAATGTCTGAACAAGAACTTCCCCATTAAGCCCATAACAATAGTTAAACACACTAGTATATTAGTCGAACAGTTCAACAAGCTAAGAGAGCTCGTTCAACAAAATTATAGTAGACTAACTAGTGAACATAAACTACAGGCTGAAGAAAACATTAGAATATTGAGATCAGGTAAATGCTCCTCCGGTGAATAAAAATGATGAAATTACGAATTCCCAAAATGGCCGGTATATCAGTTCCAATGAAGCTGTCTGGCGTATTTTCGGATTCCCAATTCATGAACGGGATACATTTAGCTGTCCATCTTGAAAACGGCCAGCGCATATATTTAACGCACGGTGCAGCGTTTGATCGTGCTATAAATCCACAAAAAACTACGCTCACCGAACTTTTTGAACTGTGCAATCGTGCGGATGCTTTTGGTGCCATCGCACAAACACTGCTCTATTCTGAAGATCCACTTTATTTTACATGGGCTCAATCGAAAATATGGATACCCTGCAAGCAAGGGACAGCAGTTGATGCGTGCCCCGGTTTATTCAAATCAAATAGTTTGGGTCGTGCATATACAGTCAATCCAAGGCAGACTGAGTGCTTTTATCTGCGACTGTTGTTGGTGAATGTCACCGTACCAATGTCATTTCAAGATATACGCAAGGTAGATGGACAACAGTATCCAACGTATAAAGATGCATGCCTTGCACTAAGCTTGCTAGAAGACGACAATCACTGGGACAGCATGCTTGCTGGAGCAGCATTAAGCTCCACAGGAACACAAATTCATATACTATTTGTCATCGTACTCACTACATGATTCCCGGCCCGAGCACAAATGTTGTGGGATAATCACAAAGATTCAATTTTTTTTTTTAACTTAGCTATTTATTTTTTTGATTTTATCCCTTAATATATAAGAACAAGGAACTGATAAAAAATTTACAACTCTTACAAACATTAATTATCTAACAGTTACTTTTTGAACTGGTAGATTGGGATCGCGTTCCTCAACTCATCGCTGGGTAGGAAGATCATTACGATGAAGGCGGGATCGGCTGCACGTGTTTGTGAGGTCTCTCGCGAGATTATTTGGCTGCGATGAGAGCTTGCTCAAGTACCTTTCCTTGTTTTCGCTATGACTTCCCTGACCGGTGGTACGTTTAAGTCCCTTTGTATGTTTTCGTTGCGAACGTACCACGGTGCCCCGGTGATAGTTCTCAGGATCTTTGACTGGGCTCTTTGGACGATGTCGATGTTACTGCTGCATGCATTACACCATAGCTGGGAGCCATAGATCCAGATAGGTTTCAAGACGGAGTTGTAGTCCAGACATAGCGGAGAGCGAGCTCTGATAAGCCAATGGAGGCTATTGGCTTTGAGTTTAAGCTGAGTTCTCTTAGCTTCAATGTGCCTGCGCCATGTAAGTCTTCAGTCCAAGTGTACTCCCAGGTACATTACATCGTTTTTTTTCGGGAGTGGAGTTGTCTGTTTAGGGTGAAAGTTACATGTTTACATTTTTGTTCGTTTACCTTAAATCGCCAGTCATCTAGCCATTTTTCTACGTAAACGATGTAACGAGCAAGTTGTGTAGTTGCTTGCAGTGGGCATCTGGAGCGGCTGAGAATAGCTGTATCGTCAGCAAAGGTTGATCTTGTTAGGCCTCTGCATGTTGGGATGTCTGCTGTGTAGAGAATAGTGTTGGGTAAACACTGCTCATTTTGAAGAACATGTTCACTTGTTCTTTTTTTTTAAAAGAGTCAACTCGCTCACATTGCTCACTTGTTCATTCAAGTTGCTCAGTTGCTCTCTTGTTCACTTAAGTTGCTCAGTTGCTCTATTGCTCACTTGTTCAGTCAAGTTGCTCAGAAGAGCTGTGGTTCTTTTGCTTTAAACCAGCCGTTGTTCTTTAACATTTTAAGTTTATTTATCACTTAATCAAAACCACTTTACTGTAACAATTATAAACAACATATATTTATATTTTTACTTTTTCATAGGTGCAAACCTTTAACAAATAACAAATTAAAAATTAAAAAATATTAATAAAATAACAAAAATATTTTTTTCTATTTTTTCTTTCAAGAGTAAATTGTAGTATATTTTAGTTTGGAAGGCAACTGTGTTAAGCTAAAAAATATAATAAAAATATTGTTAGTGCTTCGACAAAAAAAAAATGTAAGTAATACATACCAAAGTATTTATAAGTTGTTGTGCAAAAACATGAGATTTTCAACATTTTTAGGTTTTAACAACGTGCGCCTTTTGCGAATTGTTTCACCAGCACTTGAAAAAATTCGCTCGCATGGCACGAATGTGGCCACAACACAAAGGCGCTTCATCATATAATTGTGTAAATGCGGGTATTGGCATTTTCGCTGGTCCCACCATTTTAAAGGGTCCTCTCTTCGATGCAGATACTCCTCTGATAGGTATTTCTCGACTTCACGAATTGCAGCGGCTGTACTGTTGCTGGGCTTGCTGACCTTATTGAAGTCGTCATCATAATCATTCCAAATATCGTCCTCGGTGGTTTTTTTATTGACGACTCTTGTGTCGCCTCAGTCGGAGCAGCATCAGGCAATGCGTTGGCTACTCGAGTGAACATAATGGTTTTTTTATGTTGGCAACAGATTTTTTGAATGCATCTTCCGATTTGAAAACACGCCCTTTGAATCTCGGATCTTAAATTGTGCTTTCCGCAAATAAAACATTATGCTCAACATCTTTAAACCGGGTATTCAGATCGTACACAAGCGCATTTATAACTCTTTTAATTGTGGAATTATTTGCATGCATGCTAGCCACCTTTTTTCTAAAATTGCAACCAAAACTATAACTTTGGAGAGGGTAACGTTTTTTTCCGCAGATATTTCGTTCGTTATTTGATAAAAAGGTAGCAGCACAGGTAGCACGTCTTCAATGACTTTCCAATCTGCTGTTGTTAATATCAAGTCTGGACGTAAATTTGAAACGGCTACCATAACTGCTTCTTTTAGGACAAAGAGCCGTTGAAACATTTTATATGTTGAATTCCATCGTGTTGCCACATCCTGCGAAAGTCTTTAACTTGGTAATTCTAGTTGAGCCTGTGCATCCTTTAATTTTATTAAGCCAGATGAGCTTCGATTGTAAAACTCGACGATTGCCTTGGCCTTTGAACGTATTTCGTCAATTTAGAGCAACGCCTTTTGGACGATTATATTGAGGGTATGTGCAAAGCACGGAATGTGGCGCCACCCTCCCATCTTAATTGCACCAACAATGTTGTAAGCATTATCCGATGCAACCGCCGACACTTTGTTTTAAATTTTCCATTGCGTGACTATTTTTTTTAAAAATGCACACATGTTTTGGGAAGTGTGTGCATCTTCAAACGCTTCACAGGCTATGGTTTACGATTTTAGCTCGGTGGCTCCAGGCTCTATGAAATGGGACGTTACGGCTAGGTAACTCTCATTAGTGAGAGATGTCCAGCCGTCTGTGGTTAGGCACACAGCAGTTGCAGCAGCGATTTCTTCCTGTATTTTGCCCCCCTGCTCTGCGCGTAGGGTTGGAAGCAGTACGTATGTTAAAGTTTTGCGGGTGGGGAGCTTATAGCCTGGGCAGTGCGAGACATCTTCTAGAAGTTTTTTAAACTCTGGCTCTTCGACCAACCTCAGTGCATGATTTCCCTTGGCAATCATTTTTACCACTTGCCACTATAGGCAAAAGTTGTGATTTTTGGCTGTGTGTTAACTAGAACAACATTCTCCTGACTTTGTCGGACAACGGGCTCCATTGCTGACGGGTGATTACTTCGCAGGTGCCGAGACAAGTTGCTTTGCGACTTATAGCTTAAAGCTGAGTTGCAGTTCTTGCATTTTGCTTGCGCGTTGCCCAAATCAGTAAAGTGAATCCATATATTGTAGTGTGTATATGCATTAAATAACACCCTGTATTCAAATACATAAGTATGCGACACTTTGTTGCATACAATAACAAACATAAAGCCAAAAGCGCAGAGGCATTTGAGTTTATTGACTCAGGCTCATATTACGCAGCGCGGCCCGCTAGTACACTAGCCGGCCATTCAGCTGACGTCGCATATCCCACTTTACGCTTATGTAGCGCATACCACGAGTAATATATGTGTACTCGCAATGCATGCATATACCACACACTCTCTCTATATTCTTATTACGCTCTGCTGCGACAGAGCTTTACATTAAGTGCATATAGAGAAGAGAGCCGCTCCGCTGCCGGCGTCACTGACAGCGCAGCTCCGCGGCTTAGGCTAAAATATACTTTAAGAAAGATTGTATCAAACAGATACGAAAAATCGCTTATACAATAAAGACTTGTTTTATTAACGTGAATTACATGGCGACCGTGACAGGACCGTGAACTGGACATCGATGAACAAACAACTTCAGTAGAAGCAAGTGCAGCAGCGTCGCAAGCACAACCAGGAGCAGGAAGACACAACCATGGGTGACCAGCAGATAAAAAAAAAAAATCTTTGAAGTCAAAAGCAGTCAATATATTAAATCAACAACAGTGGCGGATACAACGAAAAACTAAATTTCAGAGTGAGAACGGTGTGGTTTTGTAATGTAATGTAATGTCCTTACGCATCACTCTTGATGAGTACAGGGCGCGCCAACTGCTAGCCAGCGAAACGGCTAACAAAGTTGAAGATAAAATAAAAAAAAAACCAAGAAATCGTGGTGGCATACGGTTGCGCATAAGAAAAAGCAAATCCGAAATATGTAAAGTGTTATATAATAACACAAAGCCCCTGACTTGGGAAAACGCCAAGAAACTAGCCGATGAGTTAGATTTCTTAGAGGCGGAAGAACGAAAATATAAAGCACAAACCGTAACACCTGCTCCTCACATAATAAGAAATTTACTAAAAACTTATCCACCACCAGAAGAAAAGCCGCTACCCAAGAAGACAAACAAATGCCCTAACGACTGCGCTGGACCACTGTATGACCCGGCCTGTGCGATGATTATATATATATATACCATATATATAAACAAATAAGTAAAAAAAAAAAATTAAATAAATAAATAAAATAAAATAATCGTATACATATACAATTGCATAGATAATTATTATGTTTTAAATAAAAATATTATGATAAAATATTACTACAAGTAACATATATAAAAGATCCAAACGGACACTTTATTCACCTTAGTCCATAGATTTCCATGGTCCAAGATGGGCCTTATAGACACAAAAACGGTGGACTCCACCGCAAATGTTATTAATAAAGTCGAGGTCGAAACGCCTGACTTGAAGTTAATAACATCCCTGCTTATTGTCATTGTAGTACTTATGAGTATAAATTTATTTATGAAAGTCTATCAAGTGCACAATAGGTGCCTTAAGAAAAAGTATATTAGTCGAGGTAACGATCTGGACAAAGTCTAGATCGTATGCATTCCCGAGCACTGATACTTTTTCAATAAAACCAAAAAATAAAAAAAGAGAGACTCCATAAATATTTTAAAATGCATGAGGCAATAGCACATACGTTCGAAAGAGACCCATATTTCATTATACGAGCAATAAGTGTACTAAATCAATTCCGCGAATTTATTTCGACAACTTATTTTGAGAACGCCTATATAGACTCGTTTAATAGAACAACTAGCCCACTATACCACTGCAATAAAACAGAAAAAGGTATAGTGCTATCCACTTTGCCATATGTGATGGTAAAAGAAATAGCAGAAGATAACGTCTTCCTGGGTCGAGTTACTATACTAATGGTGCGATTGCATCGATAAAAGTTAGTAGCTCATGGAATGGTCAGAAATACGTAAGCAGATCATTCAGATACGGACAGAATATGCAAAGTCATATAAATGTCTGAACAAGAACTTCCCCATTAAGCCCATAACAATAGTTAAACACACTAGTATATTAGTCGAACAGTTGAACAAGCTAAGAGAGCTCGTTCAACAAAATTATAGTAGACTAACTAGTGAACATAAACTACAGGCTGAAGAAAACATTATAATATTGAGATCAGGACTTGATCATTTGAACAACAAACATAGCTTGCATCTCTTTTTACCTTCGGTGTTAACAGCACCTGTGACATTTGACCCATCAATGCTGTTTGACGACGAACCGTCAACATCAAAGCAAGAACCTCAAGTTAATTTTGAAGAAATTCTTTACCAAGATTTGGAAGAAAGCTTACCACTCCAAAAAAAAAATAACAAATTTCGTCCACAATACCAGAGTTCGATGGTAAAAGAATCAATCTAAACGGTTCTTGACAGCATTAAAATTAACAGATCTCACCAAGGGTGAAGATGAACTGTTGGCCGTAGAAGTAATTAAAACAAAAATAATCGGCCCTCTGTCATATAAGGTATAGAGCGAGACAACTATTTCCAGAATAATAGATATTCTGAAGACATCAGTTAAGGGTGAATCACCCGATGTATTAAAAGCAAAACTTTTAAACACACAGCAGCGAGGTAAAACCGCTCCCAATATACGACAGCGATCGAAACTCTACGTAGGTCGCTCGAGGCTGCCTACATAGATGATGGTCTTGACGCAGACAATGCAGATAAATTCGCTACAAAAGAAGCAATATCTGCAATGACTAGAAACTGCGAAAACGAAAAAATAAAATCAATATTGGAAGCAGGCAATTTCAACACTATGAATAGTGTCGGCAATACTAATACTGTCTCATATCGCTACACGCGACTACCATTTGGACTAAAAATTTCTCCTAATTCCTTCCAACGCATGATGACTCTTGCATTTTCAGGCTTACAGCCGTCGCAAGCATTTTTATATATGGATGATTTAGATGTGATCGGATGCTCTGAAAAGCATATGTTCAAGAATTTGACCGACGTCTTCAATCTATGTAGACAACACAACTTGAAGCTGCATCCAGAAAATTGTACTTTCTTTATGAAAGAAGTCACATATTGAGGTCATAAATGTACTGATAAAGGTATATTGCCAGATGACACTAAATATGAGGTCATTAAAAATTACCCACAACCGACCAATGCGGACGAAGCTAGACGGTTCGTTGCATTTTGCAACTACTACAGGAGATTTATCAAAAACTTTTCTGATTACTCACGCCACTTAACGAGGCTTTGTAAAAAGAATGTCCAGTTCGAATGGACATCAGATTGCAACAATGCATTTGAATATTTAAAAAGGGAATTAATGAAACCTACATTACTTCAGTACCCAGATTTCAGCAAACAATTTTGCATAACTACAGATGCCAGTAAACAGGCATGTGGAGCGGTACTAACCCAAGACCATAACGGTCAACAGCTACCAGTGGCATATGCTTCAAGTACCCTTACTCAAGGTGAAAGTAATAAGTCCACATCAGAACAAGAATTGGCCGCAATTCATTGGGCAATCGGCCATTTCAGACCTTATATTTACGGCAGGCATTTCTTGGTCAAAAGTGACCATAGACCTTTGTCATATTTGTTTTCAATGAAAAACCCAAGCTCCAAGCTAACGCGTATGCGATTAGATCTGGAAGAATATGACTTTACAGTAGAATACCTCAAGGGGAAAGATAATCACATAGCAGATGCACTATCCCGAATAACAATCGGTGAACTAAAAAACATAAATAGTTGTCTATTCTGAAGGTCACAACGAGATCTTCAGCATGACAGGAATCTACCTGCGCAGGTACAAATTCAAAATTGCAAGAACCAAAAGTTAAGAAAGAAATTAAAAAGCCCAATGTCTATCAGGTAGTCAATAATATTGATGCCAGAAAATACATAATTCTCAAAATAGACAAGCATAAGTGCTTGTTGAAAATAGGGAAAAATGTAATTGTAAGATTTGATGTGACCAATTTATACTCTAATGGAAAATTCGATTTAGATCAATTTTTCCAAAGGCTTAAGAAAGAAGCCGGAGCATATAAAATCACACAATTACAAATGTCACCATGTGAACAAATATTTGAATTTGTCACAATAAATAATTTTAAAGAAATGGGCAATAAAAAATTGAAAAAATTAAAAGTAGCGCTACGTAACAAGGTGACAATGATAGACAAAAATGATGAGGTTCAAATAAATGCAATCCTGTCCAATTACCATGACGATCCGTCAGAAGGAGGCCACTCAGGAATTTCTAGAACCCTGAGAAAAATAAAAAACTTTTATTACTGGCCACAAATGACGAAAAAATTAGCCAAATATGTAAAGACTTGTTTAAAATGTCAACAAGCCAAAACGTTGACTCATACAAAAACTCCCCTAACACTAACTGAAACGCCAGCAACAGCATTTGATATAGTTTTTATTGATACCATTGGTCCACTTCCAAGATCAGAAAATGGGAATGAGTATGCAGTCACAATCATTTGCGACATGACTAAATATTACTAATGTTACATCTACAGCACATCATCATCAAACTCTAGGGACAATAGAACGTAGTCACAGAACACTTAATGAATATATTCGTTCATATATTTCTGTCGACAAAAGCGACTGGGATGTGTGGATTCAATATTTTACATATTGTTTCAATACAACACCGTCAGTTATACACGACTATTGCCCATACGAACTCGTATTCGGCAAATTGCCGACACAGTTCAAAGATTTCAACACCATAGACAGAATAGACCCCATCTACAATATTGATGACTATTCTAAGGAAGTTAAATTTAGACTAGAAGTAGCGTATAAAAGAGCTAGACATATGTTAGAAAAAGCTAAGGCCTATAGAAAATGTAACTATGACAAAAATGTCAAAAATTTTGACATACATATAGGAGACAAGGTTTTAGTTACAAATGAAACAGGTCATAAAATAGATAAAAATTATTTAGATCCTTATATAGTAGAAAAAATAGAAGATAATAAAAATATAACCATTAAGAACAACAAAGAAAAAAAAAACATATAGTACATAAGGATAGATTAAACCCTTGTCTTTAAGTGAAACTAACCAAAAAAAAAAAAAAAAATTTAATAATAATAATTATCATATGCATACGTATGTATGTATATATATTGCTTTACACTATTGTTAAAACAATACATTGTCATGACTTCATTAAGTACTTAAAATTGGTCTGATCAACCATATATCAAAAAAAAAAAAAAAACCATATATATATATATAGATATAATAAAAACTATATAATTTACTATTTTTCTTTAAAAAATTTTAATTACAGTAAATATAAACACTTTATTCAAACATTTTTTCAAATTATGTTACTCTTAATACTACCGCTTAATATTAGAATAACTGCGCATACGCTGCGCTATTCTTCTAAAAGGGGAGGTGTAGTGTGTATATGCATTAAATAACACCCTGTATTTAAATACATAAGTATGCGACACTTTGTTGCATACAATAACAAACATAAAGCCAAAAGCGCAGAGCTCATATTACGCAGCGCGGCCCGCTAGTACACTAGCCGGCCATTCAGCTGACGGCGCATATCCCACGCTACGCTTATGTATCGCATACCACGAGTAATATATATGTACTCGCAATGCATGCATATACCACACACTCTCTCTATATTCTTATTACGCTCTGCTGCGACAGAGCTTTACATTAAGTGCATATAGAGAAGAGAGCCGCTCCGCTGCTGGCGTCACTGACAGCGCAGCTCCGCGGCTTAGGCTAAAATATACTTTAAGAAAGATTGTATCAAACAGATACGAAAAACCGCTTATACAATAAAGACGTGCGCCCACGTTTACCCTAATTCACACTTGTTTTATTAACGTGAATTACAATATCACTATGTTTGCGGATCAGAGACATTTTAAATACTATTTATTAATTTGCATTAAAATTATTTGTTTTTGGCGCTAAGATATAACAGCCGGAAATGAACTGAAACCATCATATGATCGGTGAAAAAAGAACCTCTGTGAAAAAATGAACTAAATACCGGAAGAACAGCTGAGCAAAAAGAACTAATGAGCTAAAGGGAGCAAGTGAGCTGTGAGCAAATGAGCAATAATAACAAGAACAAGAACAAAAGAGCAAGTGAGCAAAAAAGAACAATTAGTACGGAACACTGTTCACTTGTTCAGTTCGATGAACAACTCTTTTTTGCTCACTCACTCATGAACAACCCAACACTAGTAGAGAACGTAAACAGAATTGATGTAATGGGATTATGTCAGGAATTGATTAATCCGAGTCAGCAAACATTTTTCGACGAGTTTTGATAGACACGATAAAAGGCTTATAGGTCTATACGACGAGGGAACTGTTCTATCTTTACCCAGCTTTGGAATCATTATGATGATAGACCTTTTCCATCTCTCAGGAAAGTGGCCGAGTTGTGTGATTGCATTGAATAACTGTGCAATGATGCAGACTGCACAATAGGGAAGCTCAATAATCATATTTGGGGCAATAAAGTCCCAGCCCAGGGATTGTTTTGGGTTGAGATGCTGGTTGCTAATTCTTGCGACTTCATTCGGGCGGAATACAATTGGCTCATGTTGAAGCCGAGAGTCGTTTATAACGGTCGGGAGTGCGAACGCGTTTGTAGCAGGATTAGTTTGGAAAACATTTTGCAGATGATCCGCAAAAGTGTTGGCTCTGTCTTCATCGCTCCGGGCACAGCCGCCTGCATGGTTTCTTAAAGGCATCACTGTTTCTGTCGGTGGACTAAGAGATGGGTGAGCTTTCCACAAAAAGTTTTTAGTGCCAGATGTTGATAGTTGCTCAATGTATCGGCGTTGGGCATATTCTTCTTCTCGCTTTAACGCTTTCGTGAGTTTACGTGTGGCTCTTCTTAGATTTTGCTTTGCTGACGGCGATCTGTGGTATTGCCAGTGTCGTCTGAGGCGCCGCTTTTCATGAACGAGCTGTTCAATTTGAGGATTTGTTGTCATTTGGACGTGTACTGCATTTACTGGTGTTGGTGTTGAGATGCGAGCTGCTTCGACGAAGACTGACTCAATTTTTTTTTGCCATAGAATCGATGTCAGCTTCCATATTCAGATGCGGATCCAGTTCAATGTGTGAACTTATATATTTTTTGTATTTGAGCCAGTTAGTTATTTGTGTGGTCAACTTACCGGGGTGATTTACAAACTCTGGGTGTCGTAGTAATTGTATAAGAACAGGCGAGTGGTCGGATGAAAGATCCGAGAGGCTTTCGGCGCTTATCAGACTGCGGGGAATATTTTTGGTAACTGCAAAATCAATCAAGTCGGGTAGTTTCTTGGGGTCTGTGGGCCAGTAAGTTGTTGTTGTTTACTTTTACAAGAGCATTTTACAGCTGCTTTCCCTTTGGATTCACAAGTCGAGATCCCCTGTGTGGGTGCTTGGCGTTATAGTCTCCTGCTGCTATATAGTGTTCTTCTCATGAGTTGAAAAATTCCATAAATTGGTCTTCAGATATGGTGAATCGAGGGGGTCAGTAGACGGCGGCTAGTGCAATTTGGTTACCCCTATCAAGATGTATATTTAAAGATGTGGCCTGTAGATAGTTTCTTGCGAACACTTTGTTGTAGTGGTGCTTCAGCCGGCTTCTAATCAAAATACCAGTCCCGCCGTGTGCCTTACCATCGGGATGATTGGTTCCGTAGAATGTGTATCCGCTTATTGTAAAATTATATTTGTTTGTAAGGTGTGTTTCGGAGAGTAGCATAACGTCGATGTGCTTGTCGAGTAGGAATTGAGCTAACTTATGCTGTGAAACGCCGTTAGCATTCCATGTAGATATACGTAGCGAAGCCATTGATTAGTTTGACTGTTGTGATACAAGCATTTGTACCAAAAGATTTTGATTTCGCATTAAATCTTGCATAGTTGCGCGCATAAATGACATAAACTCTGTCAAGCTCTGCTGCAGCGTACATATCATTGCTTCAAAGCTGCTTTGTTGTTGCTCTTGTGGCTTGTTTTCCTGTGCAGTATTTTGATCCACATGCTTTGCTTGTGCGTACGGTCCATTAAAGGCAGATACGGGTACGGGACCAAGGGAGGACCTGGCTGCAGTCGAGAAGAAGACGTCTGGGTTGCTTTTCGATGGAATGTCGTTAGGCTGTGCGCTTTGCGTGCGTGCTGTGTTCACGCGCTGGTGGATGCAAGACTTAAGTTCTTTGTAAATTGGCCAGCCTCTATAGTTAGCTGTGTGATTGCCGCCGCAGTTCCCGCATTTTTTTTTTGCTAGAGTCTCCTTTGCTTGCTGGGCAGCGCAACGACTCATGAAGATCGCCGCAAACTACACATACCTGGCGCAGTGTGCACTCAGTCCTTGTGTGGCCGTATTCTTTGCAGTTCATGCATTGTACCGGGCCGGTGATTCTGCGGTGCAATAGAATTTGAAGCTTGTAGATGGGGTGCGCCTCCTATATTTTAGTTATCTGCGTCTCAGGCTCAAGCTCAACTTTGAAAAGTGGTTGCGGCTGTCTGTTCTTGTTAAGAATATTAAGAACTTTTTTAACGGGGAATCCTTTCTCATTAAGCGCCTCTTGGATTTCATTTGGCGTGACATCGACTCTATGCCTTTAATTAGTACTTGCAGGCCCTTGCTGCTTTTTACTTGGTAAGTGTAAAATTTTTTTTCTTTTCATTTAAGTACTTTGGCAAAACTCTAAAATTGTCTTCGGTCTTTGTCTGCACTTTAATCTCCTGGATGTTAGGGAAATGATATGGAAATTATTATGACAAATAAGCTCTACAACTTTGTTAACAAAAGCACGGTAGATTTTCTCTCGTTTGAATATTGGTGTTGGCCTTGGCTTTTTTTTGTCACCTCCAACTGATTCTGGGCGTCAGCATTACCTGCTAAGATTTCAAATCTGTTGGTGGTGTTTGGTCTTTCGCATGACTTGCCACGAGAGATTTTCGATTTATTTGTAGATTTTTGGGGTCTTAACCTACGCTTGATCTGTATGTATCGATCCATACATGTCTGTTCGGCCGGCTTTACATTTGAGTTGGCTGCGGAATGTTTTGCTGACGGCGCATCAGTCTTTGTGTTTGGAGAGAAAGCGTCGGCACCGGTGCAATTGTTGTTGCAGTAGCTGTTTCAGCCGTCGTGGACAGAAAAAACAGGGAGCATGATCGAGCTCTGTCACGTGCTACGTGCAAGAGTTCGTTGGTCGCGTTTGAGAGTAGGGATGGAGAAGGGAAGCACGAACGTTCACTGTCGTGCGCTGAGAGCAAGAGTTCTTTCGCTCGCTCGCGCTCAGTTTCATCGGCGACATAGGCCAAGTACACGTTGTTCCATCAATTGTCTATGGCCACAGTGCTGAAACAATGGAAAATTATTTTTTGGGATGAATGCACTATGGCACACAAACATTCGCTAAAGGTATTGGATAGGACATTAAAGGATTTAAAAAACTACAATAAACTGTTTGGCGGCACTTTGTTACTCCTTTCAGGTGATTTTAGACAAACACTTCCAGCTATTCCACGTTCGACGTACGCTGATGAAATCAGTATATATATATGGCATAAACACCCCTAACGGAGTACAGCCTGATGCACAATTTGCCTCCACGCCTTTCTGTCCTGTGCGCGACTCCGCCAGTTGGTGACACCAAGCGTTGCCAGAATTGCGTCCATCTGGTCCCTCCAACGTGCGCGTGGTATTCCTCTCCTACGTTGTCCACAAACCACCGCATCAAAAACAGATCGAGCTGGAGTTGTTCCCTCCATACGAGCAATGTGACCAAGCCGGCGAAGGCGCTGAATATTAATTCGCTTGACTATGTCCACATCGCCGTATAGCTCATACAGCTCGTCGTTCCACCTGATACGGTAGGTTCCGCCAACGCAAACAGGTCCGAAGATCTTTTGAAGGATTTTTCTCTCGAAAACACCAAGAGCGACTGCATCTGACCGCGTCACCGTCCAGGCTTCCGCACCATATAGAAGCACTGGGATGATGAGTGCCTTGTAGAGTGTTAGTTTCGTCTTTCGAGTGAGGGTTCAGTTGTTCATTTGCCTACTGAGCCCAGAGTAACTTCTGTTGTCAAGTGTTATCCTCTGCTTGATCTCCAGGCTGACATCGTTGTTGCTGGTCACTTCAGTTCCTAGATAGACAAAGTCCTTGACCGACTCAAATTCATAGTCTCCAGCACTAAGATGCGAGTCAAGACGCTGCGACTCTCAGTTACTGCACACCATAAACTTTGTTTTGCCCATATTCACTGCAAGTCCAACTCTAGCCGATTCTCTTTCAATAGCTCCAAAAGCCGCGGTCACATCACGCTTGATACGACCAATGATATCAATATCATCAGCATAACCAAGGAGCTGGACACATTTGTGTCCCAGTATTGTGCATATCCGATGCATTCCAGCTTTCTTTATGACACTCTCCATCAGCAGATTGAAGAGCACACAAGATAGCGAGTCGCCTTGTCTGAGACCCCGCCTGGTATTGAAGGTTTCGGATTGGTCATTTCCTACCTCGACAGAGCTGATGGTGTTGCTCAATGTCATACTACAAAGCCGTACAAGCTTTGCAGTAATAACAAGCTCAGACATGGTGGCGTACAGGCATCCTCGCCGTGGACTATCAAAATCAGCTTTAAAATCGACAAACAGGTGGTAGGTGCCGATTTGGTTCTCATACGCTTTCTCCAGGATCTGACGTAGTGTGAAGATCTGTTCGACTGTGGACCGACCAGGACGAAAGCCACATTGATACGGTCCGATCAATGCTTCAGCATATGGCTTAAGTTTCTCACACATTACGCTCGTGAGAACTTTGTATGCGACGGGAAGAAGACTGATGGCACGATAGTTAGTGCGTTGTGCTGCATCACCCTTCTTCAGAATGGGTCAGATCATACTGAGATGCCAATCATTGGACATGCTTTCCGCTAGCCATACGTTGCAAATGAGCTGGTGCATGCACCCTACCAACTCATCGCCTCCAGCCATAAACAATTCAACCGGTAGCCCGTCCGCTCCCGCAGCTTTATTGTTTTTAAGTCGTTTTATGGGGACTTCGACTTCCGTATAGCTAGGGATGGGAACTTCAACACCATCATCTCTGATTGGGGTTAGTGGATCTTCTTCATCAGACTCTTGGTTATCTCCAGCCAAAAGACTTTCGAAGTGATCCCTCCATAACCTCAGTACGGTCTCTGCATCTCTGACAAGATTTCCATCATCACTCCTGCAGGCAAGCGATCCAGACTTATACCCTTAAGTCATGCGTTTGACCCTCCGGTAAAAATCGCGGGCATCATTCCTCATCCTGCTATTCTCCAACTTCTTACACTCAAGCCTTTCCATCTCCTGCTTCTTCCTCCTGAAAAGGCGTTTCTCATCTCTTCTCCGCGTCCTATAAATATCCACTACTGCCCGTGTGGCTCCTGCTTGCAGCGTCCGTCTGTATGCGGCGTCTTTTGCTGCAGTCGCTTCTCGACACTCCTGGTCATACCATGGATTCCGTTTTGGAGGACGTTGGAATCCAAGCGTTAATGGCGGTAGATATGCACGTGCACATATATGAAGTATTTATAGGCGTTGGATGGAGCTGGCCAAGTCGGCCTGAGAGTCGAGTGGAGAAGGCATCCCTGTGCTGTTGTGATTGCAGCTTTCCGATGTCAAGCTTTCTTGGCATACCTTGACGTGAGATTTTCGCGACACACAACCGTGCGCGAACCTTGGCTGCGACAAGGTAGTGGTCGGAGTCGATGTTAGGACCCCGACACGATCTCACATCAAGAATGCTAGACGCATGTCTTGCATCGATCACAACATGATCAATCTGGTTGCAAGTCAGACGATCAGGTGACAGCCAGGTTGCTTTGTGGATGTTGAGATGACGGAATCTTGTACTACTAACTATCACATTGTGCGCAGCAGCAAAACCTATAAGTCTAAGCCCGTTTGCCGAGGTAGACTCCTGTAGACTATGCTGTCCAACGGTTTCTCCAAAGATGCTTTCCCGTCCGATTTTGGCATTAAAATCTCCGAGGAGGATCATAATGTCATGTGACGGGCAGCGGCTATACACTTGGTCGTGCTCTGTATAGAAAGCATCCTTGATAGCGTCGTCATTCTCCTCCGTTGGGGCGTGCGCATAGATACTCGGATCGTCGCAAGTCTCTCGTTTACAGGTGTAAGCTGTAAGACTCGGTGCCGTAGCCTGGCTCCTACGACGAATCCACAACCAAACTCGTGCCTATCTGTATGACAGCTTTAGTATATGTCACAATTCCTTTGCTTCATGCATCCCCTTCCGTTCCTTCGCAATTCCTGGATAGCTGTAATGTCAGCCTTCAAATAGCTGAGAGTATCCACTGGTTGTTAAGTGGCACAAGGTCTGTACAATGTGCGGACATTCCAAGTGCATACTCTCAAATCATTGTCATTTTTGAATTTGCCGTGGTCGTCAACGTTGTTCGGGTATCTATCCGAGGCTCCTCTTACATTCTTCACTGATGTGATATTTTCCATGGGTGGATATCAAGTCCTACGCCAAAACCTAATTTAAGGATTTGGATCCCGCCGTGCACTTTGGTTTATAACTCAGCGGATGCCAAGTTACAATCCAGGGAAAACCACGTGGAGGTAGTGCGTCGACTTGAAGAAAGCAGGGACAAGGATCACACTGGCGCCCACCAAGTTGAACGCAGTCAGTAGCTTTACCTTATATACTTTTCCCCAATTCCCCCCTGATAAAATCAACGCTTGCTTAAAATCATCGCGACTGTCGCGTAATGTTGAGAAAGTACAGCTGGCGGTGAATATGCGCGTTAAAGTGCTTCAGGAGCCAGCCGCCGCCATCTCTAAACAATTTTTACATATTGGCGATGGGAAAGTTGCTGTACATGAAAATACTGGATGCATAAAATTACAGACGGACTTCTGCACAATCATCGACTCGCAAAGTACTCTCATCGATAACACATTTCCCGATGTACACACACAATATGAAAATCAAAATTGGCTGGCAGAAAGAGCGATTTGGCAGCAAAAAATGTGGACGTCAATGGGTTAAATTGAAAGATACAACAGTTGTTGCCTGGGGACTTGGTGTCATAGAAATCTATTCTTGCAGCTTGCGATACCAACGAAACTGTGAATTATCCAATTAAGTTTTTAAATTCATTGGATTTGCCAGGCATGCCACCACACCATTTACAATTGAAGGTTGGATCTCCGATCATTCTGCTTCGTAATTTGAGCCCACCACGGCTATGTAATGTAATGTAATCATTAAAAAACTAATAAGAAACATTATTGACGCCATCATTTTGAATGGAAAGTTTCAAGGCAAAAATGTGTTGCTGCCACGAATCCCTATGACTAATACAGATGTGTCAATTGAATTCAAACGCAACCAATTCCCAATTAGATTGGCATTCGCTATGACGATCAATAAGTCACAAGGCCAGACATTGTCTGTATGTGGCTTAGATTTGGAAACACCATGCTTTTCCCAAGGACAATTATTTGTGGCATGTTCTCGCGGTGAAAACCATCCAGTTTGTTTGTGTTGGCTAAACACGGACTAACCAAGAATTTTGTACACTCTATTGCGCTGAGAGATTAATCTTTATTTTTTTTCCAACTGCCATAATTGATAAGACAATCCCCGAATACTTTTCGTAGATAGTTATTTTTAATGAACCTAAAAAAAAGTTTCCTAGAAATAATATACATGGCTAAACAACGTTTGCCGGGTCACCTAGTAATCTATATATATATATATATATATACTAGTTAGTGTCCTGCTTGCTTCACTGCGCATATAGTTTAAATAAATTTTAGCAATAGTAGCTAGATATAAAACAAAAAAAATCCAAAAAAATTTTGAAGACATGCTTTTATACGATTTCTTGCATACAACTTAGTCAAGTTAAATAAAAGCATGTAAAAAAGTTAAATTAATAAAAAATATATCTATATAAAAATAATGTCTCGGTCGGGGTTCGAACCCTCGACCTTCGGCTTGTGAAGCGGCAGTCTTCCCTATATGCCACAAGAGCTTGTAAATTTTGGAAGTCAAATTAGTAAGTTAAGCAAAAGGGAAAACTTTTTTTTCGTGTTTATTACATGGTATTAAATATTTTATCGTGCCGAAAACTTAAAAACATGTATTGTCATCTGAAACACATCTTTGGTGGAAATTGCAGAGCTCTAGCTAGTCGGGAACTTGGTGAAATTTTGATAACAAGAATCCGGTACAAACAAACAAACAAATAAACAAACAGACAAGTCAAGTTAAATAAAAGCATGTAAAAAAGAAATTAGAAAATATTTAACAACATATTATAGCAAAGTCTTTAATATTCGCTTTTCCTGATTAACCTGAAATCTTTTTGATGCTTCTATGTGCTTCTGCCTATTTTTATCAAGATATTTTCCAACTGAATGTTTTCGTGCATTTTTTTTTGGTTTGTCGGTGAACCGACTACGTCATTTAGCGGGATTTTTAACATTTTCAGTTTTACATTCACTTGTCGTAACAGAATCTTCCTGTAAAGGAATATAAACATCAAAATGTCCACTCATTAATGGACCGGTAAAACGCAATCTTTTTACAGGATGCATAATATTTCAAAATGCTTGTAATAAATTTCCATTTTGAAAAACTTGAAAATTTACAGCATTAATTTCTGCTGCTGCTTGAAGCTCACATGCAGTACCATAAGTATATGAATTTGACATAGCGCACTCATATTGTTCAGAAGATCAAAAGTTTCCCAGTTGGTTACAGCATGGGCAACAATTTGTTGGCGTATGGTGCCATGGAAGCCTTGCCTACCAAAAAAAGGGAGGAAATAGATCTAAAAAGGCAGGCACCAAATATGGCAATAGCTGAATGCGGCACCAAAACACCGCTAATATCTAAAGTTTCAATAGACATATTTTAATTTGGCTGTGAGTCAATTGACTTCACTGTAAAACGATTGTTACAACGTTGAATATACCAACTTATATTATTTTAATAGAATATTCAGACTGCTTAGTTTTATTTGATTTTTAAATGCACCTAAGCAGTGTCTATTATATAATAGAAAAAATGGAAGACAGCAATATATAATGTTGCTTCAATTATTAAGTCTAAATTCGACTTATTTTTCTTGTGTTTAAAAAACAACAAAAGAAATTAAAATACGCTGATCGTTATTTAAATATATAAAGAATAGCAATTAAATATTTTTATAACTTTTCATTAAATACGTATTTTAAATGAATGTATATATATAGTATAATGTGGCGTTTATACTACAGCGAGTTTGCTATCGATATCGTCATCGACGCAATAACGCAGAATTGGTGTTCACACTGGCACAAAAGTGCGTTATGCGTTATGTGAAGTGAGCAGCAGCTGCTTTGTTTTGATTTCGCTGATAGAAAATAATTATATTAAAAGAAAAATATGAATTCAAGCAATCTTTTGTAACTATTATGTGCAATGTTGACAAAATGCATGAATATGGTGGGAACGTCTGCAGCAACATTTGATTTGCTGGGTGACCCAGGACGCCGTCGTAGCATTTGGACACTTGTGGGCAATATGAATGCTAGTGCCGAAGCAGTTCGTCAAGCTTTAGCTATAAAGTTTTTGAATAATAATGAAAATTAAATAAACAATTCAAATTTAAGCCATTATTTTTAATTTTATTATAAATTACTCCGCATGACGGGCTCTAAGAATATTTAAAACTTATTTTTGAAACTTGGCTGAATATTCCGCCATTCGCTCCATAACCGCCAATTTGCGCTCCTCAATGGCAACTAATTTTGCGGAGTTGTCGACCCGCCGTCGCTTTGCCCCTGACGGCTCTGTCATCGAGTTTTCGCGAGAAGTCTGTAAGAATTGTATTATATTAAATATATGCAATAGTTTTAATTCAATATATTACCTAGGCTATCGGCTATGGGATGGTAGCCCACAGTGTCCGACATGTTCAGTACTCCCACGAAGACGGCGTGCCACCGGAAGGTCCCACCTTTGCACATTCAGCCCTATAAATACGTTAATGTTAATAAGTAATTAACATAAGTTAATCAAAAAGCTGTCATTTTTTTTAAACTTGCCTATATTTTTTCATAAGGTTTTCCACCTTGTTTTTAATCTCCATGTGCGATGGTCCATAATCTTTCATTTTCTCCGCCATTTCCTTATAAATATGGGAGTTCTTTCTGGCTCCCCGAAACCCATCAGCTTTTGTTGCGGCAGTCGACCACAAAAATCTCTTATCACAGCCTGTAATTAAGTTAAAATGGGTTAAACATAAATATAATATTTAAAAAAAAAACAATTGCTTACCATTTTGTTGCGACATGTTTACAATTCTTTATTTATTTTTTGTTTGCCGGCAAACCGTTTTTTGAATTAGTGGTGATAGTTGAGAACGATATACGGAAATGGGCAGTTCCTTTTGAGTCAATCGAATGTATTAGTTACGTAAACCGAATACACGCAACTGCATCCAAACTAAACTCAACTTTTTGTCACCAGTAGGCCCCTATGCTATTTGTATTGGGAAAGAAGCTGCTTGTTGGCATTTAACGCAAAACGCAAAACGCAACCGAAGTGTGAACACCATATAATACGAAAATCAGAATATTAAACAAGTAAAAACGTTGCTGTCGGACGCAACCGACTGCGGAATACTTTGATACCAGTAAAATAACGGTAGATAAGGGAGAATGCAGGGGCGAAGGGAGTGGGCCATGTGGTAAACATCGCCAGCTATCATGTTACCAAATTTGGTGACTTTAGCTCAAAAACTGTCGAAGATAACTTAACTCCCAAATTTAAAAGGTGGGCGGTAGAGGTAGGCGTGGTATTCAAATTTTTGAATCAATTGTTTTTAACTGTCACCATCTATATTCATAAAAAGATTGGTGGCTCAAGCTCAAAAACTGTTAGAGATATAGCCGATTCCGATTTTATAAGGCGGGTGGCTTAGTTGGGCGTGGCATTCAAAATGTTGATGCACATCTTTGGTAGATGCTGCCTTCTATCTTTCTACCCAATTTACGGGCTCTAGCTTAAAAACTATAAGAGATATCGAAATTTCCGACTTTAAATAGTGGGCGGCAGAGGTGGGCGTGGCATCCTAATTTTTGATGCAGACCTTTTGTAGTTGTCACCATATATCTTCCTACCAAATTTGGTGACTCTAGCTCGAAAAATGTGAAAGCTATAGGCGTTTCCAATATCAAGTAGAAGGGGGGATGGGTGCGGAGTCAGGGGGCGTGGCATCCAAAATTTTGATACATTTTTTTGGGGAACGTCAATATCTATCTTCACAAAATTTGGTGGCTCTAGCCCAAAAAATGTGAAAACTATAGGCTTTTCCAATTTCTTGGTGAAGGGGGGATGGGGGCGGAATCAGGGGACATGGCATCCAAGTTTTGATGGGGAACGTCAGTACCTATCTTGACACAAAATTTGGTGGCTCTAGCCCAAAAAATGTGAAAACTATAGGCGTTTCCAATTTCATGGAGAAGGGCGGATGGGGGCAGAATTAGGGGCGTGGCATCCAAAATTTTTATGCATATTTGTGGGAAACGTCAATATCTATCTTGACACAAAATTTGCTGGCTCTAGCCCAAAAAATGTGAAAACTATAGGCGTTTCCAATTTCTAGGAGAAGGGGGGATTGGGGCGGAATCAGGTTGCGGGGCATCCAAAATTTTGATGCATTTTTTTGGGGAACTTCAATATCTATCTTGACACAAAATTGGTGGCTCTAGCCAAAAAAAATGTAAAAACTATAGGCGTTTCCAATTTCAAGGAGCAGGGATGATGGGGGCGGAAGGAGTGGGCGTGGCATCCAAAATTTTGATGCAGGTTTTTCAGGGATATGACTAGCTATCTGCGTGCAAAATTTGGTAACTCTAGCTGTAAGAATGTGAGAAATATTTGGTTTTTTCGGTTTTCAGTTATCGAATTTACCGATTTCCCAGCCTCCTAGTAGGCGTGGCAAGCCAATCTTGACACTTTATCTGTACCGTCTATAAATAAACATAATTGCAAAGTTTCAAGTCTCTAGCTTTAAGGGTGTCGAAAAAAGTTGAGTTCATACGGACGGACGGACAGACGGACAGACGGACAGACAGACACCATGACGGACATTGCACAAAACCAATATACTATGAGACCTTCGGTATCAAAGTATAAAAACTCACTGATCCAAAATTCAACTTTCTTTGTTCACATTAAATATAAACTAAAATGCATAACCAATTTCATTATCATTGTATGTAAAAGCATAAAGTAGGAAAGAGCATTACAGTTATTCCTCTAAGCAACAGACACCGAGCTCTTACATACAACGCTTGCACTTAAGAGCTAGGTGTGGGTGGTGCAAATTAGGCAATGCCATTCCCTTAACTGCAGCCTCTTAGTTATGCTTAGCTTAGCTTAGTGAGTGCGGAGGAGGTAGGAATATTAAGATTTATGTTTGACATGCAGAGCGCGCGCATAAACAAAAGAGTGAGCGTAAATAAGCAACAACAAAGGCGCATGATTGCATTCAAATTATTTATATTTAGCGGAAGTCATAAGAGCGACGCGCGACTCACACGTATGTTGCAGCCATGCATAGATTCGCTCAGCTGTGTATGCTGCTTGCAGTGAGTACCATTTACCGTTACATTTCTTATTCTTCGTTTTTCTCTCTGTTATCTTACTGTGGCTACAAAATATAAGAAAACCTTGGTTTGCAAGCAATCGATGAGTAAAATATTACATTATTTTTATACCTTGAACCCATGAAATGGGTAATAAAAAGGGTATAATTGTTTTGAGCAAAGGTATGTAACAGGCAGAAGGAAGCATCTCCGACCCTATAAAGTATATATATTCTTGATCAGCATCAACAGCCGAGTCGATATAGCCATGTCCGTCTGTCCGTCCGTCCGTCCGTCTGTATGTATGTATGAACGCGTCGATCTCAGAGACTATAAGAGCTAGAGACTTCAGATTTTTCACATAAGCTCATCTAAGTCCTAGGCAGTACAAGTTTTTTTTTCGGTTTTTCGATAACTATTTAAGTTTCCGAAATACACATGCGATCGATAACATAAAAATATCGAATATCAGAAATGTGTAACACGTTTTAGAAACTTGATACAAAATAATAAAAATCAATAAAAATTCCATCGAAATCGGTTGAGAAACACCGGAGATATCGAAGATTGAAGTTTAGTCACAGATGCATACAGACAATGAGTGTACGCGTTAAGTATGGGGTCGGGGTATCTCCTAGTCGGGAAATCTCGACTAGAGCCCTGTTACTTGCTATTCTTGCGTTTGTGAAAACGTTGGAGTCGGGTGCAACCTGGTGCCATTGTGCGATTGGCATCCAAATTTGTAATTTGAATGCATACTTTAAGGAAAGCCACCTTGTGTTATTTCCACTACAGTCTGGGGACAACTGTGGTGTAATGATATTATGAAAGCTTGCTGCAAGTGTCTGAGCATATGTAACGCAATAACATTTTTGCTTCTGATAATCGAAGCATATTACACATTGCATAATCACTGCTCCTTCCTGAGAATCGAAATCGCCATAAAACAATCGTTTGCTGTCACTTCTATTAAAATCATAATCTGGTTGACGCGTGTTAAGTATGTGCGTACGCATGTTCAATTGAATACAAGTGCAGAACTTAAACTCTAACCTGTCTCTGTTGCTGTAGCGCAATTTCCAGTTTGATATCTCTCTGATGAAGTTTGCAGCACAGCAAAGCAGCCCAAAAACCGAAAAAAAAAAAACGTTGCAGTCGGACGCAACCGACTGCGGAATATTTTGATGCCAGTCAAAGAACGGATGGTAAGGAGTCTGCTTGCAAAGAAGAGGGCAGGGTGGTAAACATCGCCAGCTATCGTGCTACCAAATTTGGTGACCTTAGCTCAAAATCTGTGGAAGATAACTGAACTTCCAAATTTAAAAGGTGGGCGGCAGAGATGGGTGTGGCATCCAAATTTTTGAATCAAATGTTTTTAACTGTCACCATTTATCTTCCTACCAAGTTTGATGGCTCTAACTCAAAAACTGTTAAAGATATAGCCGATTCCGATTTTATAAGGCGGGTGGCTTAGGTGGGCGTGGCATCCAAAATGTTTATGCAGATCTTTGGTAGATGTTGCCCTCTATCATTCTACCGAGTTTAGGGGCTCTAGCTTAAAAACTGTAAGAGATATCGAAATTTCCGGTTTTAAATGCTGGGCGGCAGAGATGGGCGTGGCATCCAAATTTTTGATGCAGATCTTTTATAGATGTCACCATATATTTTCCTACCAAATAAGGTGACTCTAGTTCAAAATGTGTGGGAGATACACTCATAACCGTTTTAACAACGACGGTGGGTGGGGGGCGAAAGGTGTGGCATACCAATTTTTTATGCAGTTTGTTGGAAAACTTCACTACCTATCTTGACACAAAATTTGGTGGCTCTAGCTCAAAACATGTGAAAACAATAGGCGTTTCCAATTTCAAGTATAAGGGTGGGGGGGGTTGGGGAGGAATCAGGGGGCGTGGCATCCAAAATGTTGATGCATATTTTTGGAGAACGTCATTGTCTATCTGGACATAAATTTTGGTGGCTCTAGCCCAAAAAATGTGAAAAGTATAGGCGTTTCCAATTTCAAGGAGCAGTGAGGATGGGGGCGGACGGAGTGGGCGTGGCATCCAAAATGTTGATGCAGTTTTTTCAAGAACGTGACTAGCTATCTTCGTGAAAAATTTGGTAACTCTAGCTGCAGGAGTGTGAGAAATATGTGGTTTTATCGGTATTCAGCTATCGATTTTATCGATTTCCCAGCCTCCTAGTAGGCGTGGCAACCCAATCTTGACATTTGATCTATCTCGCCTATAGACAAACATAATTGCAAAGTTTCAAGTCTCTAGCTTTACGGGTGTCGAAAAAAGTTGCGTTCATACGGACAGACGGACACCATGACGGACATTGCACAAAACCAATATACTATGAGACTTTCGGTATCAAAGTATAACTACCAGACTCAATGGCTTGTTGTGGTGAAAAATTAGTTTGGCACGTACAGCTGATTGGACAAACAGTAGGCAGGGCAATTGATTCAAACAGCCTGAATCCAAACCAAAAACCTCTATACATGTGAGCTTTGGGCTCTAATAAACAATTTTGCGCTTTGTGAGCAGAAAGCTATGTTAAGCGTTTGCATTGTATGTATTATCTTAATATTGTCACTGTCACAAATTTGCAAAAAGTTACGCTAATGGATTACACGGTTTTCGCATTATCGCTTTGTTACTGCGCCGAGCGCAATCGCATGCGATCAGCAATATCAGCAACTGCTGCTCAGGCTGCAACTTTTGGTCTGCAGTCTCCAAACCATATCAAAGTTTCAGTCGCATCTGCAGATGCAAAGCTTTTGCAGTCTGTATCTGCATTGTATGTAAAACTACTGCAAAGCTAACATATCGAGTCGTAAGTAAGGGGCCAGCTTTACAAGCCGGAAATGCTGACGCTTCTTCAGCCTTAACTTTTATACCCCGAACCCATGAAATGGGTAAAAGGGGTATAATGGTTTTGTGCAAAAGTATGTAACAGGCAGAAGGAAGCATCTCCGACCCTATAAAGTATATATATTCTTGATCAGCATCAACAGCCGAGTCGATATAGCCATGTCCGTCTGTCCGTCTGTCCGTATGTATGAACGCGTCGATCTCAGAGACTATAAGCGCTAGAGACTTCAGATTTTGCACATAAGCTCATCTCATACCTAGACAGTACAACTTTGTCTTTGATTTTCGATAACTATTTCCGTTTCCGATATACACATGCGATCGATAACATAAAAATAATTATTATCGAAAATGTGTAACACGTTTTAGAAACTTGATAAAAAATAATGAGCATCTGTAAAAATTTCATCGAAATCGGTTGAGAAACACCGGAGATATCGAAGATTGAAGTTCAGTCACAGATGCATACAGACAATGACTGTGTGCGCGTTAAGTATAGGGTTCGGGGTATCTCCTAGTCAGGAAATCTCGACTAGAGCCTTCTTACTTGTTTTGTATTCGCATACTCAACTCAGCTTTCAAAGACACCATGAGCATTAACCCAAACACTTTGGTTTTGAGAGCAGCTCATGGCGAAGTTTGTTCATACTCTTATCAGCAGGGTACACAACAGGTTCCATTGTCGCTTTGCATCGATTAAATCTGAGAACTTTTAATGAATGATCTGATGCTAATTCTTTAACCAAACTGCTTAGTGTTCTTTTTACTCAATATCTTTTTATACCCCGAACTCATGAAATGGGTAAAAAGGGTATAATGGTTTTGTGCAAAAGCATGTAACAGGCAGAAGGAAGCATCTCCGACCCTATAAAGTATATATATATTCTTGATCAGCATTAACAGCCGAGTCGATATAGCCATGTCCGTCTGTCCGTCCGTCCGTCTGTCTGTATGTATGAAGGCGTCGATCTCAGAGACTATAAGAGCTTGAGACTTCAGATTTTTCACATAAGCTCATCTAAGTCCTAGGCAGTACAATTTTATTTCCGATTGTCGATAACTATTTCCGTTTCCAATATACGCATGTGATCGAAAACATAAAAATATCGAAAATCGAAAATGTGTAAAACTTTTTAGAAACTTGATACGCAATAATGAATATTTCATCGAAATCGGTTGAGAAACACCAGAGATATTGAAGATTGAAGTTCAATCACAGATGCATACAGACAATGACTGTACGCGTTGAGTATGGGGTTCGGGGTATCTCCTAGACGGGAAATCTCGACTAGAGCCTTCTTACTTGTTATACTTTGATACCGAAGGTCTCATTATACTTTGATACCGAAGTTCTCATAGTATATTGGTTTTGTGCAATGTCCGTCATGGTGTCTGTCCGTATGTCCGTAAGAACGCAACTTTTTTCGACACCCGTAAAGCTAGAGACTTGAAACTTTGCCATTATGTTTATCTATAGACGGTAGATCGACTGGTAGTAGACTGGGAAATCGATAAATTCGATAACCAAAAACCGATAAAACTAAATATTTCTCACATTCTTACAGATAGAACTACCAAAATTTGCACGCAGATAGCTAGGCATTACCCTGAAAAGACTGCATCAAAATTTTGGATGCCACGCCCACTGCTTCCGGCCCCATCCCCCCCTTCTCCTTGAAATTGGAAACGCCTATAGTTTTCACATTTTTTGGGCTAGAGCCACCAAATTTTGTGTCAAGATAGGTAGTGAAGTTTTCCAACAAACTGCTTAACAAATTGGGATGTTACGCCCACACCTTACGCCCCCCCACCCACCGCCGTTGTTAAAACGGTTATGTGTGTATCTTCCACATCTTTTGAACTAGAGTCACCAAATGTGGTAGGAAGATAGATGGCCACACCTACCAAAGATCTGCATCAAAATTTTGGATGCCACGCCCACCCAAGCCACCCGCCTTATGAAAATGGAATCGGCTATATCCTTAAGAGTTTTTGAGCTAGAGCCTCCAAACTTGGTAAAAAGATAAACGGTGACAATTAAAAAGATTTGAACAAAAATTTTGATGCCATGCCCACCTCTGCCGCCCACCTTTTAAATTTGGAAGTTAAGTCATCTTCCACAGTTTTTGAGGTAAAGTCATAAAATTTGGTAACATGATAGCTGGCGATGATTACCACCCGGCCCACTCCTTTGCAAGCAGACTCCTTACCATCCGTTCTTTTTCTGGTATCCGCAGTCGGTTGCGTCCGACTGCAACGTTTTTACTTGTTTTGTATGTGTAGCTATACTTTCTTGTGCCGTTTGTTGTGATTATTTTCGTTTCTGTGTTGTGCCATTTATTGTGAGGGGTATAATGGTTTTCTGCAAAAGTATGTAACATTCAGAAGGAAGCATCCCCGACCCAATATAGCATATATATTCTTGATCAGCATCAACAGCCGAGTTGATATAGTTATGTCCGTCTATTCGTTCGTCCGTTTGTATGTATGAACGCGTCGATTTCAGAGACTATAAGAGCTAGAGATTTCAGATTTTGCACATAAGCTCATCTAAGTCCTAGGCAGTTCAAGTTTGTAAATCTGTAAAAGTTTCATCGAAATCTGTTGAGAACCTCCAGAGATATTGAAGATTGAAGTTTAGTCACAGATGCATACTGACCATGGCTGTCTGCGTTAAGTATAGGATTCGGGGTTTCTCCTAGTCAGGAAATTTTGACTAAAGCCTTCTAGCTTGTTTATTTTTTATTCTAATTTATTTTATAGGGGCTTCTTGTGAATGCGAATTTAGGAGAACTGGTGCTCCGAGACCGGTACAATTGCAGAGAAAATTTACAAAATTTGTGATTTTTCTTACTTTGATACCGAAGGTCTCATAGTATATTGGTTTTGTGCAATGTCCGTCATGGTGTCCGTCTGTCCGTCTGTCCGTATGAACGCAACTTTTTTCGACACCCGTAACGCAAGAGACGTGAAACTTTGCAATTATGTTTGTCTATAGGCGAGACAGATAAAGTGTCAAGATTGGTTTGCCTCGCCTACTAGGAGGCTGGGAAATCGATAAGATCGATAACTGAATACCGATAAAACCATATATTTCTCAAATTCCTTTAGCTAAATTTACAAAATTTTGCACGCAGATAGCTAGTCATGTCCCTGAAAAAACTGCATCAAAATTTTGGATGCCACGCTCACTCCTTCCGCCCCCATCCTCCCTGCTCCTTGAAATTGGAAACGCCTATAGTTTTCACATATTTTCGGCTAGAGCCACCAAACTTTGTGTCAAGATAGATGATGACGTTCTCCAAAAAAATTCATTAAAATTTTGGATGCCACCCAAGCCACCCGCCTTATAAAATCGGAATCGGCTATATCTTTACCAGTTTTTGAGTTAGAGCCATCAAACTTGGTAGGAAGATAAATGGTGACAGTCAAAACATTTGATTCAAAAATTTGGATGCCGCCCACCTTTTAAATTTGGAAGTTCAGTTATCTTCCACAGTTTTTGAGCTAAATTCACAACATTTGGTAACATGATAGCTGGCGATGTTTACCACCCTGCCCTCTTCTTTGCAAGCAGACTCCTTACCATCCGTTCTTTAACTGGTATCAAAGTATTCCGCAGTCGGATCGAGAGCGATGAGTTAGAGCCATCAAACTTGGTAGGAAGATAAATGGTGACAGTCAAAACATTTGATTCAAAAATTTGGATGCCGCCCACCTTTTAAATTTGGAAGTTCAGTTATCTTCCACAGTTTTTGAGCTAAATTCACAACATTTGGTAACATGATAGCTGGCGATGTTTACCACCCTGCCCTCTTCTTTGCAAGCAGACTCCTTACCATCCGTTCTTTTACTGGTATCAAAGTATTCCGCAGTCGGATCGAGAGCGAAGGCTATGTAGTTGGAACTGAACATTTGAAGCAAATGGAATAACGCGTTAAGTATTGCTGCAAGAAAGTTTTAGCAATTTAACGAGAATGCAGTCGAAAAACGAAGCGGTTTTATTGGATAGTAATGTACAAATTCCTATGAATGATACTGTTCGTGGCCGTCGGAGGACAAGTTTTTTCGGGTGTTGAAGGCGAACAAACAGAAGATGGATAGCTGAGGTAGCCGAGATCGGCGAGTTAGCTGCTGATTATTTGCGTGTTGCTACTTCTGAACAAACATTTACGACAACTTCGGCTGCAAGCACCAATGAAGTTAATTCGCTTATGAAGCAAACAAATTGAACTAAGCATCAATATATGGGCATTTCCATAGTCGTACGCATTCAAAGTGAAAAAAAACCATTTACTTAATTTTTATTTTGACAAAAGGCGAAACTTATAGCTTATAATAAGCACTTTATGTTTTGTACAAGGCGATTTTTGGGCGAGTGTTCGTTTTCGAGATAATTACAAAAAACCATGACGTTCGCACGCGACAAAAATAGAAGTCGCTTTCAAGCCGAACAGTTCAAACACCGATTTTAGCGAAACCTGAAAGAATATTTTATTGCAAATATTTTTTAGAATGTTAAGCAATAATTTATGCACGCAACCATTTTTTCCTTCAAATCGGAAACTGATTTATCTCTGACAGCTTTTGAGATAGAGTCACAAAATTGATTTGCATCAAAAATTGTTATGCCACGCCCACCTCTGGCGCCCAAATGTCAATGCATTATGTCTCTCATTTCGAACATTTATAATACAAAATTTTGCAAAAAAACAGAAATTTGGCACTTAAACGGATTTGCGTTTGAATTATAAATAAATGCAATATATGTTAATTCTAGTTAAATTAAAAAGATTCCCTTCATATTAGAGATGGGCATGGGCCTAATTTTTCGCGCCCGCACCAATGCATAATATATTTTTAGCCACAACTTGGAAGATTTTGAGGGCAGTTGCTTATTTCCAAAATTCTAGAATTGGCAAGTTTGAATGAGAAGTTGTGGCATAGTATTTATTAATTTCTAAATCAATGGCATTTTTGACATGTCTTATTTTTTTTTGTTGATGCGTGTCAAAAAACTCTTGAAACTCGTGACTCGTCTTTGGCGAAGAGTTTTCAATTTGCAAGTCATCAAGATTGTCTTTCAACATTTCGCGATTTTCATTCATGATGAATTTTACTGTTTCTAAAACATGATCTTTTCTTGCTTCTGATAAAAAAAAACGTAACTCTTTAACCCTTTCGGGACGGAGTTTTATTTTGAAATCCAAGATAGTTGTCTTAAAACTTTTTGCATATTCTGAAAGGGGACAAAAAAAAATGTTGTTCTGCATACTTAAAAATCCTGAAATCGTCCTTTTATCCTGGGACATATAATCCCAATACGTATTTTCAGTGGGACATATAATCCCAATGCATATTATCAGTGGGACATATTATCCCAATGAGTGTAAAAGCAATCAATATAAATACAAGGATCAAGTCATTAAACGATGTTTTAGTAGCTTTAAAATTAATCAAAATACAGAAGTTTGAAAATTGCTGGGACGTATTGTCCCAGTAGTCCCGAAAGGGTTAAACGGAGGGTTTAAAAATAATCCAACTAAATTTAGGGCTTTCTCCGTTGATTGTTCCATTGCATTGGAATCATATAATTATATTTTGCAATGTTTTTTAAGTTTTTCCAACCATAAGGCATATAAATGAATTGTTGGCTCTCTTTCGGATGATAATTTATCTGAACAATCTTTAAATGGTTTTAAAAAGCTAATAAGACTTTCTATCAAAGTAAAGTCAATACCAGCTATACGTCTTAGCTCATTTTTATACCCCGAACCCATGAAATGGGTAAAAAGGGTATAATGGTTTTGTGCAAAAGTATGTAACAGGCAGAAGGAAGCATCTCCGACCCTATAAAGTATATATATTCTTGATCAGCATCAACAGCCGAGTCGATATAGCCATGTCCGCCTGTCCGTCTGTCCGTATGTATGAACGCGTAGATCTCATAGACTATAAGAGCTAGAGACTTCAGATTTTGCACATAAGCTCATCTAAGTCCGGGGCAGTACAAGTTTGTTTCCGATTTTCGATAACTATTTCCGATTCCGATATACACATGCAATCGATTGCAAAAACTTCTCGAATTTGGAAAATGTAAAAATGGGGGTTGAAATAATGGGTAACGATATAGCTTTTCTGTTGAGAAACACCAGAGATATCGAATATTGAACTTTAGTCACAGATGCATACAGACAATGACTGTACGCGTTATGTATCTCCTAGTCGGGAAATCTCGACTAGAGCCTTCTTACTTGTTTGATAAAAGTAAAGTTGTTATTTCTTGCTGGACCTCACAAATGCTTTCAAGCGCAATAAATATTGAATTCCAACGCGTTTATCTCTTGCTTTAGCGATTTGCTCAGTTTATGATTTAGTTCTGAGTGTTTAAAATGTCTGACAAGATTTAAATGAATTCTCAATCAATGATTTAATATCTTCAACTGGATTCTTTTAAATAACGTCGCGACGTTCAAGTTAAGTTAAGGACAGACAGACACCATGACGGACATTGCACAAAACCAATATACTATGAGACCTTCGGTATCAAAGTATAAATATTCAATAATATAATGTGCACTTAGGCAAGAAAAGCTTTTATGTGTAAACTGGTCGGTCCACATGTCGGTAGTAAATGCCATGTGTTTGTTTGACAATGCAGTTGTAAGCAGATCCTTTATTCTGTTGTATTCTGCAACCATGACCTGCTAGCTTTTTTCGGGACACAATCAAATCATTGCAGTCGCGCGGTCCGTACAGGGCACCTATGTTCAAGACAGCTTGAATGTACTCACGAAAACCAGATCCTGTTTATTAAGTGAATATAAACATTGATGGATATAAAAAAAAAATCAAATTCGACTACCCCTCAGTTACATTTAATGGCAACCAGTATTTTGCTACAAATGCCAGCTGTTTTAAGGCTAGATCATCAAGAGCTTTTTATACTTTGACACCGAAGGTCTAATAGTATATTGGTTTTGTGCAATGTCCGTCATGGTGTCTGTCTGTCCGTCTGTCCGTCCGTATGAACGCAACTTTTTTCGACACCCGTAAAGCTAGAGACTTGAAACTTTGCAATTATGTTAATCTATAGACGGTACAGATAAAGTGCTAAGATTGGGTTGCCACGCCTAGGGAAATCGATAAATTCGATTTCTGAAAACCGATAAAACCAAATATTTCTCACATTTTTACAGCTAGAGTTACCAAATTTTGCACGCAGATAGCTAGTCATGTCCCTGAAAAAACTGCATCTAAATTTTTTTTAATGCCACGCTCACTCCTTCTGCCCCCATCATCCCTGCTCCTTGAAATTGGAAACGCCGATAGTTTTCACATTTTTTGGGCTAGAGCCACCAAATTTTGTGTCAAGCTAGATACTGACGTTCCCCAAAAAAATGCATCAAAAATTAGGATGCCACGCCCACTATTTAAAATCGGAAATTTCGATTTCTCTTACAGTTTTTAAGCTAGAGTCCGTAAATTGGGTAGAAAGATAGAAGGCAACATCTGCCAAAGATCTGCATCAAAATTTTGGATGCCACGCCCACCCAAGCCACCCGCCTTATAAAATTGGAATCGGCTATATCTTTAACAGTTTTTGAGCTAGAGCCACCAAACTTGGTAGGAAGATAGACAGTGACAGTTAAAAACATTTGATTCAAAAATTTGGATGCCACGCCCACCTCTGCCGCCCACCTTTTACATTTTGAAGTTAAGTTATCTTCCACAGCTTTTAAGCAAAAGTCACCAAATTTGGTAACATGATAGCTGGCGATGTTTACCACATGGACCACTCCCTTCGCCCCTGCTTTTCCCCTTATAAACTTATTATTTACTGGTATCAAAGTATTCCGCAGTCGGTTGCGTCCGACTGCAACGTTTTAACTTGTTTTGAAATAGCCTTTGATGCAAAGCTTAACGTTGGTTGATTAGGTGGAGCAACAAAAGAGCATTTGTGCCGAGCAAGTGTTGTGGTGTGTAATCAAGACGTTTGCCATCGCACTCTACGTTCTTAAAAGTTGTCCACACTTCGCTTTTTCCAACTGTATTTTCAATTGATTTATATCGAGCATCATTAGCACTTATTCCTCTCTGCACTTTTAGTTTGGTTTTTGCAATTACTGAAGTTAATTCTTCACTTTTATTCTTTTTAGCGTAGGACATATTTCCAGCTTTGTTCATTTTTCAAGTAGTGATTGCAATTGTGATAGAGATGATCGATAACAAAATTAATCGAATGTGTACACAAAGTTACAAAAAAATTAATTTTTTTTTAAAGTATTTACCACACCCGAAATACGATTTTTCAGCCCGTACCCACGGGTACCTGCGGGTGCCCACGGGTACCCGATAAAAGCCCGGCCCGTGCCCACCTCTACTTCACATACATTTATGGTAAGAGACCAAACTTTTGTAGACTTTGCATTTTGTTTTTGCTGTGGTTGACCTTTCTGTAGAAATGCCCATATCGTAGACAGAGCATTCGTGAACATTCCTGGTATTACCTTCCACCTACCGTTCATAAAATTTTGATTCACGGTCCAGCAATTATCGATAATGCTTCTGTTTTACGAGGCAGCTGAGTCCCGTTAAAAATTTTTTGTTTGTTGGGGGTGGTGGGGTATGCTTTGAAGGGGCTCAGGCACGGCCATAGAATTTTTTAAATACTTGTTGTAATATTAAATAATTTTGAAAAAAGATTTACTATGATATCTATACTGGAAGTATTTTTGGCCGCTTGCTCCATACAAGCCGAAATCGAGCATCAAAATGATTTAAAGGTAATTTCCATACTTTGATACCGAAGGTCTAAAAGTATATTGGTTTTGTGCAATGTCCGTCATGGTGTCCGTCTGTCCGGCTGTCCGGATGAACGCAACTTTTTTCGACACCCGTAAAGCTCGAGACTTAAAACTTTGTAATTATGTTTGTCTATAGGCGAGACAGATAAAGTGTCATGATTGGGCTGCCACGCCTACTAGGAGACTGGGAAATCGATAAAATCGATAACTGAAAACCGATAATACCACATATTTCTCACATTCCTGCAGCTTAAGTAACCAAGTCTTTCACGAAGATAGCTAGTCACGTTCTTGAAAAAACTGAATCACAATTTTGGATGCCGCGCCCCCTTATTACGCCCCCATCACCCCTTCTCCTTGAAATTGAAAACGCCTATAGTTTTCACATTTTTTGGGCTAGAGCCACCAAATTTTGTGTCAAGATAGGAAGTGAAGTATTCCAACAAACTGCATCAAAAATTTTGATGCCACGCCAGCACCTTCCGCCGCCCACCACCCGGCGTTGTTAAAACGGTTTTGCATGTTTCTTCCACATGTTTTGAACTAGAGTCACCAAATTTGATAGGAATATATATGGTGACATCTACAAAAGATCTGCATCAAAAATTTGACTGCCACGCCCCTCTCTGCCGCCCATCATTTAAAGTCGGAAATTCCGATATCTCATTCAGTTTTTAAGCTAGAGCCCCTAAATTCGGTACAAAGATAGAAGGCAACATCTACCAAAGATCTGCATATAAAGTTTGGACGCCACGCCTACCCAAGCCACCCGCCTTATAAAATCGGAATCGGCTATAGCTTTAACAGTTTTTGAGCTAAGGCCACCAAACTTGGTAGGAAGATAAATGGTGACAGTTAAAAAATGTTGATGCCACACCCACCTCTGCCGCCCACCTTTTAAATTTGGACGTTAAGCCATCTTCCACAGTTTTTGAGCTAAAGTCACAACATTTGGTAACATGATAGCTGGCGATGTTTACCACCCGGCCCACTCCTTTGCAAGCAGACTCCTTACCATCCGTTCATTTACTGGTATCAAAGTATTCCGCAGTCGGTTGCGTCCGACTGCAATGATTTCACTTGCTGCTATATACTTTTTTGAAACTCCCTCTAGCGTTGTCTTCAGTTTGCAACTCAAAAAAATTATTCACCAGATAGTTAAATCCTTATTGCATTTTGCCGACAGTTATTTTAAGCATTCATAGAAAAAAAAACAAGTGAAAACGTTACAGTCGGACGCAACCGACTGCGGAATACTTTGATACCAGTAATAGAACGGATGGTAAGGAGTCTGCTTGCAAAGGAGTGGGACGGGTGATAAACATCGCCAGCTATCATGTTACCAAATGTTGTGACTTTAGCTCAAAGTCTGTGGAAGATAACTGAACTTCCAAATTTAAAAGGTGGGCGGCATAGATGGGTGTTGCATACAAATTTTTGAATCAAATATTTTTAACTGTCACCATTTATCTTCCTACCAAGTTTATGGCTCTAACTGAAAAACTGTTAAAGATATAGCCGATTCCGATTTTATAAGGCGGGTGGCTTGGTAGATGTTGCCTTCTATATATCTACCGAAATTAGTGGCTCTAGCTCAAAAACTGTAAGAGATATCGAAATTTTCATTTTTAAATGGTAGGCGGCAGAGGTGGGCGTGGCGTTCACATTTTTGATGCAGATCCTTTGTAGATGTCACCATATATCTTCCTACCTAATTTGGTGACTCTAATTCTGGAAGATACACGCAGAACCGTTTTAACAACGGCGGGAGGATGGGGGCGGAAGGTGTGGGCGTGGCATCCAAAATTTTGATGCATTTTTTGGGGAACGTCATTACCTATCTTGACACAAAATTTGGTAGCTCTAGCCCAAAAAATGTGAAAACTCTAAGCGTTTCCCATTTCAAGAAGAAGGGGGGGATGGGGTAGGAATCAGGGGGCGTGGCATCCAAAATTTTGATGCATTTTTTGGGGAACGTCATTACCTATCTTGACACAAAATTTGGTGCCTCTAGCCCAAAAAATTTTAAAACTATTGGCGTTTCCAATTTCAAGTAGCAGCGTGGATGGGGGCGGAAGGAGTCTGCGTAGCATCCAAAATTTTGATTCATATTTTGGGGATTGTCATTATCTATCTTGACACAAAATTTGGTGCCTCTAGGCCAAAAAATGTGAAAACTATAGGCGTTTCATATTTCAAGGAGCAGGGATGATGGGGGCGGAAGGAGTGGGCGTAGCATCCAAAATATTGATGCAGTTCTTTAAGGATGTGACTAGCTATCTTCTGGCAAAATTTGGTAACTCTAGCTGCAGGAATGTGAGAAATATATGGTCTTATCGATTTCATCGATTTCCCAGCCTCCTAGTAGGCGTGGCAACCCAATCTTGACACTTTATCTATCTCGCCTATAGACAAACATAATTGCAAAGTTTAAAGTCTCTAGCTTTACGGGTGTCGAAAAAAGTTGCGTTCATACAGACGGACGGACGGACAGACAGACACCATGACGGACATTGCACAAAACCAATATACTGAGAGCTTCGGTATCAAAGTATAAAAATCAAGACCAACGTACTCAAATCGCAGCCCAACGATGTCAATAGTTCGTTAATGCCGGAATTCTCAAAACAGAAACCAAAATTCTTAAATTCAGAACGTTTTTTGTAAGTCCGGAATTCTTGAAAATAGCCCGTGGGATTGATTTTAGCCCGTGTTTCTGACTTAAACCAATCGCAATCAGGCTAAATTCAAGAACGATTTACGAAAAAACCTCAATGGTTCTTAATTGAAGAACTTTTTGCACATATGGTAAAAAAAAACATTACTTAAATTTACTAACCATTTGTTCAAAGAGTTTATTTTAAACTACCAATGAAAGAGAAGAAATTAAGTTAAAAACCTTTTCTAATTTTTCTGTATTAACTTACCCGCGCCGGGATTCGAACCAGGGACCTCTCGATGATGCGGCGGGTGTCTTATCCGTTGAGCCATTGCCATTCGCATTTTAGATGCAGCTTAACACTTACAATACAGCTCATGAACAAATATAAGCAGCAACAGCTAAGGCTCCCGCAGCACAAAAACATGCGGTCGCAGGTTCAAATCCCGGTGCGGTAATTTTAACAAAATAGTTTATTTTGTTTTTATACTTTGATACCGAAGGTCTCATAGTATATTAGTTTGGTGCAATGTCAGTCATGGTGTCTGTCTGTCCGTCCGTCCGTATGAACGCAACATTTTTCGACACCCTTAAAGCTAGAGACTTGAAACTTTGCAATTATGTTTATCTATAGACGGTACAGATAAAGTGTCAAGATTGGCTTGCCACGCCTACTAGGAGGCTGGGAAATTGGTAAATTCGATAACTGAAAACCGAAAAAACCAAATATTTCTCACATTCTTACAGCTAGAGTTACCAAATTTTGCACGCAGATAGCTAGTCATATCCCTGAAAAACCTGCATCAAAATTTTGGATGCCACGCCCACTCCTTCCGCCCCCATCATCCCTGCTCCTTGAAATTGGAAACGCCTATAGTTTTTACATTTTTTTTGGCTAGAGCCACCAAATTTTGTGTCAAGATAGATATTGAAGTTCCCCAAAAAAATGCATCAAAATTTTGGATGCCCCGCAACCTGATTCCGCCCCAATCCCCCCTTCTCCATGAAATTGGAAACGCCTATAGTTTTCACATTTTTTGGGCTAGAGCCAGCAAATTTTGTGTCAAGATAGATATTGACGTTCCCCAAAAATATGCATAAAAACTTTGGATGCCACGCCCCTAATTCTGCCCCATCCGCCCTTCTCCATGAAATTGGATACGCCTATAGTTTTCACATTTTTTGGGCCAGAGCCACCAAATTTTGTGTCAAGATAGGTACTGACGTTCCCCATCAAAACTTGGATGCCATGCCCCCTGATTCCGCCCCCATCCCCCCTTCACCAAGAAATTGGAAACGCCTATAGTTTTCACATTTTTTGGGCTAGAGCCACCAAATTTTGTGAAGATAGATATTGACGTTCCCCAAAAAAATGCATCAAAATTTTGGATGCCAAGCCCCCTGACTCCGCCCCCATCCCCCTTCTACTTGAAATTGGAAACGCCTATAGCTTTCACATTTTTCGAGCTAGAGTCACCAAATTTGGTAGGAAGATATATGGTGACAACTACAAAAGGTCTGCATCAAAAATTAGGATGCCACGCCCACCTCTGCCGCCCACTATTTAAAATCGGAAATTTCGATATCTCTTATAGTTTTTAAGCTAGAGCCCGTAAATTGGGTAGAAAGATAGAAGGCAGCATCTACCAAAGATGTGCATCAACATTTTGAATGCCACGCCCAACTAAGCCACCCGCCTTCGTTTTTGGCTAGAGCCACCAAATTTTGTGTCAAGATAGATATTGAAGTTCTCCAAAAAAAAGCATCAAAATTTTGGATGCCCCGCAACCTGATTCCGCCCCAATCCCCCCTTCTCCATGAAATTGGAAACGCCTATAGTTTTCACATTTTTTGGGCTAGAGCCAGCAAATTTTGTGTCAAGATAGATATTGACGTTTCCCAAAAATATGCATAAAAATTTTGGATTCCACGCCCCTAATATCGCCCCCATCCGCCCTTCTCCATGAAATTGGAAACGCCTATAGTTTTCACATTTTTTGGGCTAGAGCCACCAAATTTTGTGTCAAGATAGGTACTGACGTTCCCCATCAAAACTTGGATGCCATGCCCCCTGATTCCGCCCCCATCCCCCCTTCACCAAGAAATTGGAATCGCCTATAGTTTTCACATTTTTTGGGCTAGAGCCACCAAATTTTGTGAAGATAGATATTGACGTTCCCCAAAAAAATGCATCAAAATTTTGGATGCCACGCCCCCTGATTCCGCCCACATCCCCCCTCCACCAAGAAATTGGAAACGCCTGTAGTTTTCACATTTTTTGGGCTAGAGCCACCAAATTTTTTTGTGAAGATAGATATTGACGTTCCCCAAAACAATGCATCAACATTTTGGATGCCACGCCCCCTGATTCCGCCCACATCCCCCCTTCTACTTGATATTGGAAACGCCTATAGCTTTCACATTTTTCGAGCTAGAGTCACCAAATTTGGTAGGAAGATATATGGTGACAACTACAAAAGGTCTGCATCAAAAATTAGGATGCCACGCCCACCTCTGCCGCCCACTATTTAAAATCGGAAATTTCGATATCTCTTATAGTTTTTAAGCTAGAGCCCGTAAATTGGGTAGAAAGATAGAAGGCAGCATCTACCAAAGATGTGCATCAACATTTTGAATGCCACGCCCAACTAAGCCACCCGCCTTATAAAATCGGAATCGGCTATATCTCTAACCGTTTTTGAGCTTGAGCCACCAATCTTTTTATGAATATAGATGGTGACAGTTAAAAACTTTTGATTCAAAAATTTGGATGCCACGCCTACCTCTGCCGCCCACCTTTTAAATTTGGGAGTTAAGTTATCTTCGACAGTTTTTGAGCTAAAGTCACCAAATTTGGTAACATGATAGCTGGCGATGTTTACCACATGGCCCACTCCCTTCGCCCCTGCATTCTCCCTTATCTACCGTTATTTTACTGGTAGCAAAGTATTCCGCAGTCGGTTGCGTCCGACAGCAACGTTTTTACTTGTTTTTCTTATTATACTTTGATACCGAAGGTCTCATAGTATATTGGTTTTGTGCAATGTCCGTCATGGTGTCTGTCTGTCCGTCTGTCCATCTGTCCGTCCGTCCGTCCGTCCGTATGAACGCAACATTTTTCGACACCCTTAAAGCTAGAGACTTGAAACTTTGCAATTATGTTTATCTATAGACGGTACAGATAAAGTGTCAAGATTGGCTTGCCACGCCTACTAGGAGGCTGAGAAATCGGTAAATTCGATAACTGAAAACCGAAAAAACCAAATATTTCTCACATTCTTACAGCTAGAGTTACCAAATTTTGCACGCAGATAGCTAGTCATATCCCTGAAAAACCTGCATCAAAATTTTGGATGCCACGCCCACTCCTTCCGCCCCCATCATCCCTGCTCCTTGAAATTGGAAACGCCTATAGTTTTTACATTTTTTTGGCTAGAGCCACCAAATTTTGTGTCAAGATAGATATTGAAGTTCCCCAAAAAAAAGCATCAAAATTTTGGATGCCCCAACCTGATTCCGCCCCAATCCCCCTTCTCCATGAAATTGGAAACGCCTATAGTTTTCACATTTTTTGGGCTAGAGCCAGCAAATTTTGTGTCAAGATAGATATTGACGTTCCCCAAAAATATGCATAAAAACTTTGGATGCCACGCCCCTAATTCTGCCCTCATCCGCCCTTCTCCATGAAATTGGAAACGCCTATAGTTTTCACATTTTTTTGGGCTAGAGCCACCAAATTTTGTGTCAAGATAGGTACTGACGTTCCCCATCAAAACTTGGATGCCACGCCCCCTGATTCCGCCCCCATCCCCCTTCACCAAGAAATTGGAAACGCCTATAGTTTTCACATTTTTTGGATAGAGCCACCAAATTTTGTGAAGATAGATATTGACGTTCCCCAAAAAAATGCATCAAAATTTTGGATGCCAAGCCCCCTGACTCCGCCCCCATCCCCCCTTCTACTTGAAATTGGAAACGCCTATAGCTTTCACATTTTTCGAGCTAGAGTCACCAAATTTGGTAGGAAGATATATGGTGACAACTACAAAAGGTCTGCATCAAAAATTAGGATGCCACGCCCACCTCTGCCGCCCACTATTTAAAATCGGAAATTTCGATATCTCTTATAGTTTTTAAGCTAGAGCCCGTAAATTGGGTAGAAAGATAGAAGGCAGCATCTACCAAAGATGTGCATCAACATTTTGAATGCCACGCCCAACTAAGCCACCCGCCTTATAAAATCGGAATCGGCTATATCTCTAACAGTTTTTGAGCTTGAGCCACCAATCTTTTTATGAATATAGATGGTGACAGTTAAAAACTTTTGATTCAAAAATTTGGATGCCACGCCTACCTCTGCCGCCCACCTTTTAAATTTGGGAGTTAAGTTATCTTCGACAGTTTTTGAGCTAAAGTCACCAAATTTGGTAACATGATAGCTGGCGATGTTTACCACATGGCCCACTCCCTTCGCCCCTGCATTCTCCCTTATCTACCGTTATTTTACTGGTAGCAAAGTATTCCGCAGTCGGTTGCGTCCGACAGCAACGTTTTTACTTGTTTTTCTTATTATACTTTGATACCGAAGGTCCTCATAGTATATTGGTTTTGTGCAATGTCCGTCATGGTGTCTGTCTGTCCGTCTGTCCATCTGTCCGTCCGTCCGTCCGTCCCGTATGAACGCAACATTTTTCGACACCCTTAAAGCAAGAGACTTGAAACTTTGCAATTATGTTTATCTATAGACGGTACAGATAAAGTGTCAAGATTGGCTTGCCACGCCTACTAGGAGGCTGGGAAATCGGTAAATTCGATAACTGAAAACCGAAAAAACCAAATATTTCTCACATTCTTACAGCTAGAGTTACCAAATTTTGCACGCAGATAGCTAGTCATATCCCTGAAAAACCTGCATCAAAATTTTGGATGCCACGCCCACTCCTTCCGCCCCCATCATCCCTGCTCCTTGAAATTGGAAACGCCTATAGTTTTTACATTTTTTTTGGCTAGAGCCACCAAATTTTGTGTCAAGATAGATATTGACGTTCCCCAAAAAATGCATAAAAATTTTGGATGCCCCGCAACCTGATTCCGCCCCAATCCCCCCTTCTCCATGAAATTGGAAACGCCTATAGTTTTTACATTTTTTTGGGCTAGAGCCACCAAATTTTGTGTCAAGATAGATATTGACGTTCCCCAAAAATATGCATAAAAACTTTGGATGCCACGCCCCCTAATTCTGCCCTCATCCGCCCTTCTCCATGAAATTGGAAACGCCTATAGTTTTCACATTTTTTGGGCTAGAGCCACCAAATTTTGTGTCAAGATAGGTACTGACGTTCCCCATCAAAACTTGGATGCCACGCCCCCTGATTCCGCCCCCATCCCCCTTCACCAAGAAATTGGAAACGCCTATAGTTTTCACATTTTTTGGGATAGAGCCACCAAATTTTGTGAAGATAGATATTGACGTTCCCCAAAAAAATGCATCAAAATTTTGGATGCCAAGCCCCCTGACTCCGCCCCCATCCCCCCCCTCTACTTGAAATTGGAAACGCCTATAGCTTTCACATTTTTCGAGCTAGAGTCACCAAATTTGGTAGGAAGATATATGGTGACAACTACAAAAGGTCTGCATCAAAAATTAGGATGCCACGCCCACCTCTGCCGCCCACTATTTAAAATCGGAAATTTCGATATCTCTTATAGTTTTTAAGCTAGAGCCCGTAAATTGGGTAGAAAGATAGAAGGCAGCATCTACCAAAGATGTGCATCAACATTTTGAATGCCACGCCCAACTAAGCCACCCGCCTTATAAAATCGGAATCGGCTATATCTCTAACAGTTTTTGAGCTTGAGCCACCAATCTTTTTTATGAATATAGATGGTGACAGTTAAAAACTTTTGATTCAAAAATTTGGATGCCACGCCTACCTCTGCCGCCCACCTTTTAAATTTGGGAGTTAAGTTATCTTCGACAGTTTTTGAGCTAAAGTCACCAAATTTGGTAACATGATAGCTGGCGATGTTTACCACATGGCCCACTCCCTTCGCCCCTGCATTCTCCCTTATCTACCGTTATTTTACTGGTAGCAAAGTATTCCGCAGTCGGTTGCGTCCGACAGCAACGTTTTTACTTGTTTCTTATGAAATTATATAAATAAAAACTATTCTGGTGCATGTCAAAAACGCTCTGTCTCAAAATTAACTCTTGGTATAAACAAATTGTGAAAACGACTATCGCGACCCAAATAAATAAATGCCGATCGTCTCTCTAGTGAGAGAGATTCCGTTATTTTGCATATACGTACATTTTATGTATGCGAGAGAGCGAATTTTGTACATTCATTTTCTATCGGTAAATTTAAGTATTTTGGTTTTATATTGAGCTTAAATCGGATTGAATCTTGGTTTTTAGTACGTAAGACTTCTATTTAAGTACGTTGGACTTGATTAAACCCCATAAAGTATATATATTCTTGATCAAACGTGGCACGTTTTTAAAAACTTAACTTAACTCGGAGATATCGATGATTAAAACTAAGTCAAACATTAAAGCGTACAAACAATGAGTGTTCCGGAATTAACTAGGGCTCAGATAATCTCCCAGTCGAAGTTTGTAGACTTGATCCATTTTACTTGTTTTAAGTTCTTAAATTTTGACTAAGTAGTTAATTTTGCGGTGTGAGTTGTGAATGGGGAGTTATTTTTGGTGGTGCTGCCAATCGGTTAAAACCCAATTGAAAGCCACTGAAATGAATCAATTGCTGGTTGGGGGGAACTGTTTAGGATGATTAAATTTGTAATATAAATAATTTTGCATAAGCCTGCTTTGTCGTCTGGCCCTAAGACCCCTTCTGCCAGCAAACCGTAACGCCACCTTCCCCCGAATAACTCTCTGACTTTTATGTTGCCACATCGAACCAAAAAATTAAAAAATAAATATAAAAAAAATATAATAAAAAAAAAAACACTCACATAAAAAGCAAATATTCAACGGGACGACAAGGGAAGGACACCAATAATCAAGTGTATGCATAAGGGATGCACAGCAGGCGGCTTTATGCTTGGGCTTTCAGAATGGATGGTTGGATGGGTGCTTTGGTTGACGCCCCCAAAAAATTCAGATACACGGCGTATACAAATGCGTAAAGGCCGCCCAACAGTTATCCGTTGTACATTTGTTTCTTTTTTGTGGTCAAATACTTTCGCATGTAAATGTTAATTCATTGATTTTTATGATGCGCGCACGTCAAAAGGGATAATACGCCCTGCACTTCTCTGTTTAAGTCACTCTTGTCGCATTCGTCGCAAGAATTTGGTAAAGGGGCCATGGTGGTTGGACTGGGTTGCTGTGCAAACATTGGAAACAACTGAAAACCAAACAACCGGCAAGCTGAGCAGGAGAAGCTATATAATAAGCCAAGCTAAGTTAAGGAGCGAGATATTTGGCTTTGATGTTGCTTACATTTCATCGCTAAAGTCTTCGTTGTCAACAAAGCCAAGTAAGTGGGTAAACACTCGTCATACAAATCAACAAAGCATTACCCCAACTGTCCAAACTGTCAGCAAGATCAGAAGTCCAGAAATCCGCTGCGAATACCACAAAACTAAAAATATAATTTGAACTTAAAGCAACTTTGTTTGCGTAATTACCCAGTCAAATATTTGTGGGCCGGGCATAGCATTTACTTTTGCATGCAGTTACTGATTCGGAACAAACCGATTTCGTAAGCAACCTTTACTAACGCCACAACGCACCATGTTGCAATTTTTCGATTTAAGCTCTAGATGCTATATTGTATAAATGCATTCATAGCCATTTGAATAACTTTACACTTGTAAAAGTCTTTTATAATTTTGCCATGAAATGTGTAACGCATAAAAGGTGACATTGAATGCCCTATAAGTAGATACATTTTATTAACCAGCACATCGAGCTGAGTCTATAAAGCCATGTCCGTCAGTTCGTCGGTAGGCCCGTCATTTGGTCCGTCTGTCAGTTTGTTTCTATGCCAAAACTTTGTTCAGGGTTTCTGTGTCGCTGCAGTAACATAATTTGGCGAAGTTGGCATAATTTGACAACCATTTAATATACAGTGGCTCACAGCACCTTAAAAATTATTTGGTTGTCTATAAAATCGAAACTAAAAGGGATACCAAAATAATTTAAATGCTAGTTGTTTGTCTGATGTTTCAAGTTATCAATTATGACTACATTTATTATACTTTGATACTGAAAGTATCATAGTATATTGGTTTTGTGCAATGTCCGTCATGGTGTCCGTCCGTCTGTCTGTCTTTATGAGCGCAACTTTCTTCGACACCCGTAGAGCTAGAGACTTAAAAATTTTGCAATTATGTTTGTCTATAGGCGCGACAGATAAAGTGTTAAGATCAGGGTGCCACGCCTACAAGGAGGCTGCGAAATCGATAAATTCGATAGCTGAAAACCGATAAGACCATATATTACTCACATTCTTATAGTTAGAGTTACCAAATATTACACGCAGATAAATGTTCACGTCCCTCAAAAAACTTCATCAAAATTTTAAATGCCCCGCCAACTCCTTACGCCCCCACCCAACCCTACTCCTTGAAATTGGAAACGCCTATAGTTTTCACATTTTTTGAGCTAGTGCCACCAAATTTTGTGTCATGATAGGTATTGACGTTCCCCAAAAAATAAATTACAATTTTGGATGCCACGCCCACACCTTCCACCCCCATCCTCCCTGCTCCTTGAAATTGGAATCGCCTATAGTTTTCACATATTTTGGGATAGAGCCACAAAATTTTGTGTCATGATAGATATTGACGTTCCCCAAAGAAATTTTGGGTGCCACGCCCACTAATTACGCCCCCATCCTTCCTGCTACTTGAAATTGAAAACTCCTATAGTTTTCACATTTTTTGGGCCAGAACCACCAAACTTTGTGCCAAGATAGGTAAAGACGTTCCCAAACAAATTCATAAAAATGTTGGATGCCACGACCACACCTGTCTCCCCCACCCCTCCGCGGTTTTAAAAAGGTTATGCGTGTATCTTTCACATTTATGGAACTAGAGTAACTTAATTTGTTAGGAAGATATATGGTGGCATCTAAAAAAGATCTGCTTTACAATTTTGGATGCCACGCCCAACCAAGCCACCCACTTTATAAAATCGGAATCGGCTTTATCCTTAACAGTTTTTGAGCTAGAGCCACAAAACTTGTTGGGAAGATAAATGGTGACATATAAAAAGATTTGATTCAAAAATTTGCATGCCAGACCAACCTCTGCCGCCCACCTTTAAATTTTGAGTTGTTCAGTTATCTTTCACAGTTTTTGAGCTAATGTCATCAAATGTGGTAACAAAATAGCTAGCGATGTTTAACACCTGGCCCACCCCTTCCGCCACTGCATTCCCCTTTTGAAAAAAGACTCCTTACCACCCGATCTTTTACTGGTATAGAAGTATTTCGCAGTCGGTTGCGTCCGACTGCAAAGTTTTCACTTGTTTTTACTTAGAATTGCGAACAAGTCATTAACATATTTTGTGACCATTATTGGTGTGTTTCTAACTTATTCCATTGCGTTATCCAAAACGGTGAGACAGGAGATTTCCCGGGTAGGCCTTTTAGTTGTGTGTAGATTTTATACTCGAATTTATTGTATCTTCTCTCTACTGTGCAGAACTTTACAATTGTTATCGAGAGATTTTTTTATTTTTGTTACGTCTTTCTGTATTGGCTGATATCTGTCCATTTGCTTCTTATAATGTCCATGGCCAAGTTGGTTGGTATTCTCGGAAATAGTGAAATTACGTATTTTTTAATAATATCTTAAAATAACCAGAGTAGAGTTGAGAGTGCGTGAGAGTTGGCAGAGACAGCGAGCGTCGGCTGACAAAGCAAAGCCTGAAATGCGCAGTTGTGAATTACATTGCAGCTGCGTCAAACAAATCTTAAAACAAGTGAAAACGTTGCAGTTGGACGCTACCGATACGAGTTAAAGCTAAAGTTAAATTAAGTGACTCCAGCTTAAAAAGTCTGAAAGCTACAGGCACTCGTATTTTTGAAGGTGGATTGTTGGCTGCAGGGGTGGTACTTTCCCAGTAAATAGTCCCTTTGTCTTAATACTTTTTGTAAATTTTACGAAATTGCGATTTTTGCATACATTCTGATTGTAAATGACCACACAGCGTCATCTAGTGTCTAAAATAATGAACGGAGATAAGTTTTTGCTTATCGATTGATTGGCAAAAGATTAAACAATCATCAATCAAATAGACGGCGCTTTGAGTTATTGAAATATAACTTATAGTGGGTTAGATAATCTTTACAATTGTAGACATTTGCATACATGCCGATATTTAATTAAAACCAATTGTAGCTAATCTAATTGTAGGTTAGTGAATCTTTATTTTCATTTTCAACTCAAAAAGGCGTGAGGTTAAAAAAAAACTGTGGAGATAATGCATATTTTCTATTTTAAAAGGTGTGCATGCCGCCGGGTGGGCGCGGCATCCGAATTTTAGTAATAAATTTTTTGGATCTGCTGCGGCAGCACAGCAACAGCCGAGAAATTGTGCATAGCGAGAAGCCTATGCGTGTGCCGACTGCGCTGCTCGAGACATTTTTCCTATGCACAGTGCATACGACGCTGCCGACCCCTGCTGTCAGAAAACCCACAAGCTGTCGGCATTCAAACCTTTGGTATTACAGCATGTATTCCGTCCGTTTGTCATCGTAGGTTTTTTCTGCAGTCGAAATGAATATCCACCTGGATACTGCCGCGTCTCGTGCGTGTGTTTCCATCTGAGCGTGTATCGTTCGCAGGGCGGTCTGAACTCCTACAGTATCACTGCATTGTCATCTTACCCCTTGGTTAGCTACTTCGTCTGCCATCTCGTTTCGTTAAAGGCCTTGGCGGATTGGAATCCAGTAGATGTGCACGTTTTTAGTGATGCTTTCCAGAACGTTCCGAGAACTTATGTAGTGGGCTTGCAGGGCTTTCATTGCTGTCTGACTGTCCACGAAAATGTTTACCTTTTATACTTTGATACCGAGGGTCTCATAGTATATTGGTTTTGTGCAATGTCCGTCATGGTGTCCGTCTGTCCGTTTGTCCGTATGAACGCATCTTTTTTTGACACCCGTAAGGCAAGACACTTGAAACTTTGCAATTATATTTGTCTAGGCGAGACATATAAAGTGTCAAGATTGGGCTGCCACGCCTACATTCCTGCAGCTAGAGTAACCAAATTTTTCACGAAGATAGCTAGTCACTTTCTTGAAAAAACTGCATCAACATTTTGGACGCGACGTCCCCATATTCCGCCCCCATCAACCCTGCTCCTTGAAATTGAAAACGCCTATAGTTTTCACATTTTTTGGGCTAGAGCCACCAAATTTTGTGTCAAGATACGTAGTGAAGTTTTCCAACAAACTGCATCAAAAATTCCGCCCCCCAACCCCCGCCGTTGTTAAAACGGTTATGCATGTATCTTCCACATTTTTTGAACTAGAGTCACCAAATTTGGTAGGAAGATATATGGTGACATCTACAAAAGATTTCATCAAAAATTTGGATGCCACGCCCACCCTAGCCACTCCCCTTATAAAATCGGAATCGGCTATAGCTTTAACAGCTTTATAGATAAATGGAAGATAAATGGTGACAGTTAAAAACATTTGATTCAAAAATTGCAAGCAGACTCCTTACCATCCGTTCATTTACTGGTATCAAAGTATTCCACAGTCGGTTGCGTCCGACTGCAACGTTTTCACTTGTTTTTTAAATATTTTTCCTACATTTTATAACAATTTAAAACTAAACAATTGAAAACGTTTTCATAATTTGTTTAAACAAAGTTTTAATTTTGAGACTGAACTTTTTGACATACACCAGAATTATTTTATTTTTATAATTTCATAAAATATAAAAAAAACACAAAATAATGATTTTTTCAATCTGCCGAACCGGGACTCGAACCTACGACCGCATGCTTTTGTCCAGCGGGTGCCTTAGATGTTGCTGCTTATATTTGTTCATGAGCTGTATATGGAAGTGTTAAGCTGCATCTATAATGCGAATGGCGATGGCTCAACGGATAAGACACCCGCCGCATCATCGAGAGGTCCCTGGTTCGAATCCCGGCACGAGTAAGTAAATACAGAAAAATTTTGAAAGGTATTTATACTTTGATACCGAAGGTCTCAAAGTCACGTTCTTGAAAAAACTGCATCGAAGTTTTGGATGCCAAGCTCACTCCTTCCTCCCCCATTATCCCTGCTCCATGATATTGGAAACGCCTATAGATTTCACATTTTTTGGGCTAGAGCCACAAAACTTTGTGTCAAGATAGAAATTGACGTTCCCCAAATAATTGCATCACAATTTAGGGTGCCACGCCCCCTGATTCCGGCCCCATTCCCCCCTTCTCCATGAAAATGGAAACGTCTATTGTTTTCACACTTTTTGGGCTAGAGCCACAAAATTTTGTGGCAAGATACGTAGTGAAATTTTTCAACAAACTGCATCAAAAATTATGATGCCACGCCCACACCTTTTTGAATCAAATGTTTTTAACTGTCACTATCTATCTGCCTACCAAGTTTGGTGGCTCAAGCTCAAAAACTGTTAGAGATATAGCCGATTCCGATTTTATAAGGCGGGTGGCTTAGGTGGGCGTGGCATTCAAAATTTTGATGCAGATCTTTGGTAGATGCTGCATTCTATCTTTCTACCCAATTTAAAGGCTCTAGCTTAAAAACTATAAGAGATATCGAAATTTCCGATTTTAAATAGTGGGCGGCAGAGGTGGGCGTGGCATCCTAATTTTTGATGCAGACCTTTTGTAGATGTCACCATATATCTTCCTACCAAATTTGGTGACTCTAGCTCGAAAAATTTGAAAGCTACAGGCGTGTCCAATTTCAAGTAGTAGGGGGGATGGGGGTGGAATAAGGGGGCGTGGCATCCAAGTTTTGATGGGGAACGTCAGTACCTATCTTGACACAAAATTTGGTGGCTCTAGCCCAAAAAATGTGAAAACTATAGGCGTTTCCAATTTCATGGAGAAGGGGGATGGGGGCGGAATCAGGGGGCGTGGCATCCAAAAATTTGTATGGGGAACGTCAATATATATCTTGACACAAAATTTGGTGGCTCTAGCTAAAAAAAATGTGAAAACTATAGGCGTTTCCAATTTCATGGAGAAGGGGGGATGGGGGCGGAATCAGGGGGCGTGGCATCCAAAATTTTGATGCATATATTTGGGGAACGTCAATATCTATCTTGACACAAAATTTGGTGGCTCTAGCCCAAAAACTGTGAAAACTATAGGCGTTTCCAATTTCAAGTAGTAGGGGGGATGGGGGTGGAATAAGGGGGCGTGGCATCCAAGTTTTGATGGGGAACGTCAGTACCTATCTTGACACAAAACTTGGTGGCTCTAGCCCAAAAAATGGGAAAACTATAGGCGTTTCCAATTTCACGGAGAAGGGGGGATGGGGCGGAATCAGGGGGCGTGGCATCCAAAATTTTGAAGGGGAACGTCAGTACCTATCTTGACACAAAATTTGGTGGCTCTAGCCAAAAAATGTGAAAGCTATCGGCGTTTCCAATTTCATGGTTAAGGGGGGATGGGGGCGGAATAACGGGGCGTGGCATCGAAAATTTTGATGCATTTTTTTGGGGAACGTCAATATCTATCTTGACTCAAAATTTGGTGGCTCTAGCCCAAAAAATGTGAAAACTATAGGCGTTTCCAATTTCAAGTAGATGGTGGGATGGGGGTGTAATCAGGGGGCGTGGCATCCAAGTATTGATGGGGAACGTCAGTACCTATCGTGACACAAAATTTTGTGGCTCTAGCCCAAAAAATGTGAAAACTATAGGCGTTTCCAATTTCAAGTAGAAGGGGGGATGGGGGCGGAATCATGGGGCGTGGCATCCAAGTTTTGATGGGGAACGTCAGTACCTATCTTGACACAAAATTTGGTGGCTCTAGCCAAAAAATGTGAAAGCTATAGGCGTTTCCAATTTCATGGATAAGGGGGGATGGGGGCGGTATCAGTGGGCGTGGTATCCAAAATTTTGATGCAGTTAATTCAGAGACGTGACTAGCTATGTTTGTGCAAAATTTGGTAACTCTAGCTGTAAGAATGTGAGAAATGTTTGGTTTTATCGGTTTTCAGTTATCGAATTTATCGATTTCCCAGCCTCCTAGTAGGCGTGGCAACCCAATCTTGACACTTTATCTGTACCGTCTATAGATAAACATAATTGCAAAGTTTCAAGTCTCTAGCTTAACGGGTGTCGAAGAAAGATGCGTTCATACAGACGGACGGACAGACGGACAGACGGACACCATGACGGACATTGCACAAAACCAATATACTATGAGACCTTCGGTATCAAAGTATAATAAACTCTTTGAACAAATGGTTAGTAAATTTAAGTAATGTTCTTTTTTACCATATGTTCAAAATGTTCTTCAATTAAGAACCAATGAGGTTTTTTCGTAAATCGTTCTTGAATTTAGCCTGATTGGGATTGGTTTAAGTCAGAAACACGGGCTAAAATCAATCCCACGGGCTATTTTCAAGAATTCCGGATTTTCAGGTACTTTTTGTATATAACTAGGCACTTAGATTTAGAAGGATTAATACACAAACCATTTTTCTTAGCCCACTCACTTACATAAAACAGTTCGTCATTGCACACTAGAATACATTAATTGAATTGGCCAATGGGATGACTCGCATTCATTTGAACATCAATGGCATACATATGGACATCACATTTAGACAGGACACTTGGCAGATCATTAACATAGAGTGAAAAAGAAACGGTCCCAAAATCGAACCTTGCGGGACACCACGTGGTACTGTAAGTGGACTTGACTTTTTGTAAGGGGCTACTACGGCTTGTTATACCCCGAACCCATGAAATGGGTAAAAGGGGTATAATGGTTTTGTGCAAAAGTATGTAACAGGAAGAAGGAAGCATCTCCGACCCAATAAAGTATATATATTCCTGATCAGCATCAACAGCCGAGTCTATATAGCCATGTCCGTCTGTCCGTCCGTCTGTCAGTCCGTCCGTCTGTCAGTCCGTCTGTCCGTCTGTATGTAGGAACGCGTCGATCTTTGAGACTATAAGAGCTAGAGACTTCAGATTTTTGCTCATCTAAGTCCTAGGCAGTACAAGTTTTCTTCAGATTATCGATAGCTATTCTGGTTTCCGATATACACATGTGATCGATTACAAAAAAGTCTCGAATTTGGAATATGTAAAAATGGGGGTTGAAATAATGGGTAACGATAGAAATTTTCTGAAAATTTCATCGAAATCGGTTGAGAAACACTAGAGATATTGAAGATTGAAGTTTAGTCACAGATGCATACTGACAATGACTGTACGCGTTAAGTATGGGGTTCAGGGTAACTCCTAGCCGGGAAATCTCGACTAGAGCCTTCTTACTTGTTTCTAATTTTTGTATGCAAGAATACTTTTGAATTAAACTTTTTAATAATGGTGCTGCCGAAGTTAATTAATAATGTATTGATTATTAAATTATCTTCGGTTATCTGTTCTTTGGGCCAATATTCTTTAGGTTTTGATAGCTATTCGGGTCCTTTCCACCAAATTTGGCACTCCCTTAATTTACTTGGACAAATTCCTCTTGAAGCTAAATCCGCTGGATTATCTTCTGATTTTACATGATCCCAATTTAAGTTGATATTTTTGATTTCTTCAGTTCTTTTTCTAATGAACTTGTTCTTATTTGTACTATTTTTTATCCAAGCTAACGCAATTGTAGAGTCACTCCACGCATATAATTGTGTCGTGTTTGTTATTGACTCATTTACTTTTTTCATTAATTTTGCACATAACTCTAGTTTTGGTATTGTTTTTCTATTTTCTATGTTTTCGTGCCTTTTTGTTTTATTTTGTCGGTGAACCGACTACGTCTTTTAACGGGATTTTTAACATTTTTAATCTTACATTCACTTGACGTATCAGAATCTTGAGATAATATTTCCTCTAAAGCAATATAAACATCAAAATGTCCACTCATCAATGGACCGGTAAAACGCAATCTTTTTACAGGATGCATAATATTTCCAAATACTTGTAATAAATTTTCATTTTGAAAAACTTGAAAATTTACAGCATACATTTTTGCTGCTGCGTGAAGCTCACATGCAGTACCATAAGTATATGAATTTGACATAGCGCACTCATATTGTTCAGAAAAGCTATAACACTCTCCATTTAAGTTTAAGCTGAAGCAAGCAAAAGTTTCCCAGTTGGTTACAACATGGGCTACAATATGTTGGCGTATGGTGCCATGGAAGCCTTGCCTACCAAATAAAAGGTGGGAAATAGATCTAAAAAGGCAGGCTCCATCACCAATTATGGCAATAACTGAATGCGGCACCAAAACACCAAGTTTCAATAGACATATTTTAATTCGGCTGTGAGTCAATTGACTTCACTGTAAACCGATTGTAACAACGTTACAGTGCCTATACGTAAGTATAGAATTCAATAAAATTTAATATACCAACTTAATTGGGACACTAATAATAACTTACCCTCCTACCATAGCACTATGGGGAAAATTACCACTTTATCTGGCATTTATTATTGTGAGTTAACCAAAAGCGATATTTCACTGCGGTTTTTTTTTTTATTTTGTTATAGACCATTAAAAGCTATTTTAAATAAAAAATGGGCGTGTCAACGCCCCTTCCAATCAAAAAATCGAAAAAATAATATTTTACGTGTATTTTTAGATATAAACTTTCCAAATTCAGTCACCTATACGTGCTTACGTTGCAGATAGGAGTTTCGCCACGCCCCCTTCCGCCCCCAAAATTACTTCTTTTATTTCTTTGAGAAACTCCAATTTTAGTGGACGACAAAACCTAATAGACTGAGGGGTGCGATTGTTCCACAACAAATTTCCGGATGAGTCTATCAGTCGAAGAATGCAAAAAGGCATTTGTCACACGATCTCTTATCTGCGTATGCCTGGTTATAATTCGCCTGTCCAGTACTTCCATCGAATCCATAACTGACAATGAGCTCAGCAGATAAAACAAGTAAGAAGGCTCTAGTCGAGATTTCCCGACTAGGAGATACCCCGAACCCTGTACATAACGCGTACAGTCATTGTCTGTATGCATATGTGACCTAAACTTCAATCTTCGATATCTCTGGTGTTTCTCAACCGAGTTCGATGAAATCTATCGTTATCCATTATTTCAATCCCCATTTTTACATTTTCCAAATTTTTTCAATCGATTACATGTGTATATCGGAAACTAGAATAGTTATCGATAATTTGAAACAAACTTGTTCCGCTCATGGTATATGAGAACTTATATTCAAAATCTGAAGTCTCTAGCTCTTGTAGTCTCTTAGATCGTCGCGTTCATACAGACAGACAGACGGACGGACAGACGGACAGACGGACGGACGGACAGACGGACATGGCTATATCGACTCGGCTGTTGATGCTGATCAAGAATATATATACTTTATGGGGTCGAAGATGCTTCCTTCTGCCTGTTACATACTTTTGCACAAAACCATTATACCCCTATTACCCATTTCATGGGTTAGGGGTATAAAAACAGTGTGCTGATTGGCCAATACACCATGGATAACATCTTTTTGAAGTGTCACAATCCGAAAAGCCGTGTGTTCCAAAAGGTCTTGCAGAGACACCTTGGCTACAGTCTCTGATAGATCAATTTTGTCTGGTCTGCATTGCTTCTTTTGCTCTGCCACATTTTTAAAAATGGGGTAAATATCCACGTTTCTCTTACAAATGTCATCTCAGATAACACAATACTGCTCCGTGGTCAATCCTTGATCCAAAATTAACGCCAATGCTTCATCTTTGGACGCACTTATAGGCTGATCAATGGGCTTTGTCAATCCTTCCCTGACTTACTTGGCTTTTTCCGGGGTACTTGCAAGTATTTGAAGAACTGCAGCAAGATCATGTAGTCCCTTTTTCCGGGCAGCTGCGATTGCTGCATGAACTAGCAAGAAAACATCATCACCTTGGAATTTGGATAGTTCCGCTGCCTGCAGTCTTTGAATTTGCCTTTCGATTCAAATGGAAGAAGTGGCCGTCCAACCAGTCTATTACTTTTTTTTAGAGGCAAAGTTGAAGTACCGTTTATCCATTGTCTTCTTTCAAAGTTCTTATAAGTGCTATTACATTTAAGCCAATTATAATGCAAATCGTTGCAAAATTTGTGGCTTTTTACTTTTAAAATATTTGCATCAACATTATTGCACGCATGCAGTTCAAAATATCTTTGAATTGCCTTCTCTCGTTCGTGCCGGTCCCTCTCGCTATTCCACACTGCAAACAAATCGACGTTGGAAAAAATGAGGTTACCTAACAAAAATGCAAATTGCGCCAAAAGAGGGAAAAAGAGGAAATTAAGACCAATACCTGTTAACTCAGAATTGACAACGCTACAACAAACACTTAAACAATTCTAAACTCTTTTACATAATCCTTTCCAAAGTTGAAATTTGTTAATCAAAATCCAGCTTCAGAAGCGCTTATAAAACGACAAAATATTTGTATACACACGCACAATTTGAACGGTTTTTTATATTAAACACACAGTGCAAACCTGCAAAATCAGTGTTCATGACTTGATTTTCTTCTAATTGTGTTGCCATCACAAAATATTAAAAACAAAACTCAATGGAAAAATGTACAAAACTTAGCCGCTCGTGCTATCGATTGCAACAGCTGTTATTCTCACATGGGACTGTTAAATTCAACATTTTGAGTTTGGGGCATAACAGTCTGATGTTTTCTTAATGCGTTAACAGCAAATTTGTGCTAATTAGAAAACTTTTAAAAAAACATGCAAATGCCAGATAAAGTGGTAATTTTCCCCATAGTGCATAGTATACTTTTACTAATAAATCTTCCTTCTCTTTCTGATCGAAGAACAATGCTAGAAGTAGTCTTTTTACATGAACTAATAATTGGTGAAATTGATTCCATGATTAATTAGTCAGATTAGTTTTGCTGTTCCGATCAGAAGGACAAGGAATTTTCTACCTATTGCTCTTCAAGCTTGTTACTCTAACTATGCTATACATAATCCTTTCCGTATTTTATGTTCAAATTATAACGATTTATTCCACTTAATTAACGGTGCCACTTCTATTGGTTCTCTTAAAAAGCTAGTCTTATGTCATTTGTCCACACGTTCGCGATCTTCGTAACCGTACGATATGCGGTGTGCCCCTCGGTCGGTTGGGCGGGAGGTTGGTTGCTCTTTGCTTGGGTCCGCGCGTTAACAAGCCGGTGCTTGGTATCGTTGGGCCACTTGAATGTACTGTCCGTTAGTACATCTACATCCAATAATAATAATAATATTATTTTAATAGAATATTCAGACTGCTTACTTTTATTTGATTTTTAAATGCGTTTAAGCAGTTTCTACATAACTATTATATGATAGCAAAAATAGAAGACAACAATTTATAATGTTGCTTCAATTATTTAGTCTAAAATCGACTTATTTTTCTTGTGTTTAAAAAACAACAAAAGAAATTAGAATACGTTGATCGTTATTTAAATATTTAAATAATAGCAAGTAAATAATTTTTATAACTTATCATAAAATACTTATTTTAAATGAATGTATATATATATATAATACGAAAATCAGAATATTAAAATACTCACTGATCCAAAAATCAACTTTCTTTGCGCAGCAAGCGAATACATTCTCAAAAATATGACTTTAGTTGTCGTGCGTGTGAGTCCGCTCTTGATTGAAAGCCCAAAGAGGCGGCTCATAGCTTGATCAGAGCGCGCACATCGCTCTTCATGTTCGGTGCTGGATGACAAATTATTTTTAAATCTCGCTCCGATCATGCGCCTTTGTTGTTGCCCATTTCGGCTCACTCTCTTATTTATGCGCGCGCTCTGCATGTCAAACAAAAAGCTTAGTGTCGCTACCTTCTTCGCACGCACTGAATCAAAGGCGTCACAGCGCATGTTTTTTGTTTTTGTAAACTCGCTCGCGATCAAACCCTCAGCTTGTGCGACAATCAGACGCCAGTGGTGGAATGAGTCAAAGTGAGCTCGCTCCAAGACATAGGTGTATGGGAGGTTCTCGAAGGAGTTGTCCAACATAGAAATCTTTTCTTAGTGCTCACTTACTACCTGCATGGAATATTTTATGAAAATTTCCTTCTAGCTCTCTTCGTTTAGGCTGTGGGCTTGTCAACAATCAGAACAAACTCTTTTATATATATAGATACTTTCAGTATCGAAGTATAAAAATTATCCAAAACCAATGTCGCAGCTTATTTCAACCACACTAGAAATTACATTGTTACAACTAAGTTTTTGAATAAACAAGAAAAGTTAGTACTTGGTATGACCACCCTTTTGTCCGAATACCATTTGAAGCCTTTTTGGCATGGTTCGACCAACTTTTGGGTCACTTGTAGCGTAATTTTGGCCCGTTCTTCAAGCAATGCAGTTTTGAGATCAGATTTGTTTAAAATTTTTCGTTTTCGGATATTTGTATCCAAAATGGTCCACAAATTTTCAATAACGTTCATGTCTGGTGACTGGGATAGTGGTAGTGATGACAGTTCCAAATCAGCCAGGTTTGCACAATGGCCGCCGTATATTTCGGGTCATTGTCTTGGTAAAATCTTAAAACGTCCCGAATCGGCCGTCAAAATTTCAAGATATTAAGTTTTGTCCATTGCCGTCTCAATAAACTGCAACTTTCTGACGCTGGCTGCCGACATACAGGCCCACATCATCACGCTGCCACCACTATGCTTTACTGTAGCCCTTAAGTTGTATGCTTCCTGCTCTGAATTCTTCTTACGCCACACATATGAGACTCCATCATCTCCATTAAGATGAAATATATTTTACCGTACTGCGAAAATAACGACTAAAGCTGAGAAAAAAACAAGTAAAAACGTTGCAGTCGGACGCAACCGACTGCGGAATACTTTGATACCAGTAGAAGAACGGTTGATAAGGGGGAATGCAGGGGCGAAGGGAGTGGGCCATGTGGTAAACATCGCCAGCTATCATGTTACCAAATTTGGTGACTTTAGCTCAAAAACTGTGGAAGATAACTTAACTCCCAAATTTAAAAGGTGGGCGGCAGAGGTAGGCGTGGCATCTAAATTTTTGAATCAAATGTTTTTAACTGTCACTATCTATCTGCCTACCAAGTTTGGTGGCTCTAGCTCAAAAACTGTTAGAGATATAGCCGATTCCGATTTTATAAGGCGGGTGGCTTAGGTGGGCGTGGCATTCAAAATTTTGATGCAGATCTTTGGCAGATGCTGCCTTCTATCTTTCTACCTAATTTACGGGCTCTAGCTTAAAAACTATAAGAGATATCGAAATTTCCGATTTTAAATACTGGGCGGCAGAGGTGGGCGTGGCATCCTAATTTTTGGTGCAGACCTTTTGTAGATGTCACCATATATCTTCCAACCAAATTTGGTGACTCCAGCTCGAAAAATGTGAAAACTATAGTCGTTTCCAATTTCTTGGTGAAGGGGGGATGGGGGCGGAATCAGCGGGCATGGCATCCAACATTTTGAAGCATATTTTTGGGGAACGTCAATATCTATCTTGACACTAAATTTGGTGGCTCTAGCCCAAAAAATGTGAAAACTATAGGCGTTTCCAATTTCTTGGTGAAGGGGGGATGGGGGCGGAATCAGGGGGCGTGGCATCCAAATTTTGATGGGGAACGTCAGTACCTATCTTGACAAAAAATTTGGTGGCTCTAGCCCAAAAAATGTGAAAACTATAGGCGTTTCCAATTTCATGGAGAAGGGGGGATGGGGGCGGAATCAGGGGGCGTGGCATCCAAAATTGTGATGTATTTTTTTGGGAAACGTCAATATCTATCTTGACACCAAATTTGGTGGCTCTGGCCAAAAAAATGTAAAAACTATAGGCGTTTCCAATTTCAAGGAGCAGGGATGATGGGGGCGGAAGGAGTGGGCGTGGCATCCAAAATTTTGATGCAGTTTTTCAGGGACATGACTAGCTATCTGCGTGCAAAATTTAGTAACTCTAGCTTCAGGAATGTGAGAAATATTTGATTTTATCGATTTTTAGCTATCGAATTTATCGATTTCCCTGCCTCCTAGTAGGCGTGGCAACCCGATCTTAACACTTTATCTTAGACTCTATAGGCAAAGATAATTGCAAAGTTTCAAGTCTCTAGCTTTACGGGTGTCGAAAAAAGTTGCGTTCATACGGACGGACAGACGGACAGACGGACACCATGACGGACATTGCACAAAACCAATATACTATGAGACCTTCGGTATCAACGTATAAAAATTCCACTTAAATAACTTCCAAAGCCTTTATTGCGCATTACATTATAATCTTTACATAAAGCTATCCATAATACCAATTTGCTGTCTATTTGATCTCCATGTTTTAAATATTCTCCTATTTGCCGTTTTAAGGATAAAATTTGCTTGCCTCTGCTTGAAAGTTGTTGAGCTGAATTTCTCCTTTCAGTGTAGTGCCTTTTAGTGTAGTGCTTACCTCCTCAATTAACCTACTTTTCCAACTACTTTCCCAGAGCAAAGCCTTGCGGATCATCATACAATAAGTTCACCATGCCCAGCCAAATTAATATCAGTTGGGTTACAGACGAAATTGTTAGACTGAGCACGCTGAAAGACTCCACAACAACCTTAAAAACCTGGCTATCAACCTTCTGGACACCAGCACCACGATTCTCTAAGTTTTGATATAAAATGTAATTACTGTTCAAAAATTAGCGATTTTAAATAAAATAGCTTAGAATTTATAAAATCAAGTAAAAACGTTGCAGTCGGACGCAACCGACTGCGGAATACTTTGATACCAGTAAAAGAACGGTTGATAAGGGGGAATGCAGGGGCGAAGGGAGTGGGCCATGTGGTAAACATCGCCAGCTATCATGTTACCAAATTTGGTGACTTTAGCTCAAAAACTGTGGAAGATATCTTAACTTCAAAATGTTAAAGGTGGGCGGCAGAGGTAGGCGTGGCATCCAAATTTTTGAATCAAATGTTTTTAACTTTCACTATATATCTGCCTACCAAGTTTGGTGGCTCTAGCTCAAAAACTGTTAAAGATATAGCCGAATCCGATTTTATAAGGCGGGTGGCTTAGGTGGGCGTGGCATCCAAAATTTTGATGCAGATCTTTGGTAGATGCTGCCTTCTATCTTTCTACCCAATTTACGGGCTCTAGCTTAAAAACTATAAGAGATATCGAAATTTCCGATTTTAAATAGTGGGGGGCAGAGGTGGGCGTGACATCCTAATTTTTGATGCAGACCTTTTGAAGATGTCACCATATATCTTCCTACCAAATTTGGTGACACTAGCCCAAAAAATGTGAAAACTAGAGGCGTTTCAAATTTCAAGGAGCAGGGATGATGGGGGCGGAAGGAGTGGGCGTGGTATCCAAAATTTTGATGCAGTGTTTTGAGGGACATGACTAGCTATCTGCGTGCAAAATTTGGTAACTCTATCTGTAAGAATGTGAGAAATATTTTGTTTTATCGGTTTTCAGTTATCGAATTTATCGATTTCCCAGCCTCCTAGTAGTCGTGGCACCCCAATCTTGACACTTTATCTGTCTCGCCTATAGACAAACATAATTGCAAAGTTTCAAGTCTCTAGCTTTACGGGTGTCGAAAAAAGTTGCGTTCATACTGACAGACGGACAGACAGACAGACGGACAGACACCATGACGGACATTGCACAAAACCAATATACTATGAGACCTTCGGTATCAAAGTATAACAAGTGAAAACGTTGAAGTCGGACGCAACCGACTGCAGCATACTTCTATACCAGTAAAACAACTTATGATAAGGAGTCTTATTGCAAAAGGGGAATGCAGTGGCGGAAGGGGTGGGCCAGGTGTTAAACATCGCCAGCTATTTTGATACCACATTTGATGACTTTAGCTCAAAAACTGTGAAAGATAACTGAACAACTCAAAATTTAAAGGTGGGCGGCAGAGATGGGTGTGTCATCCAAATTTTTGAATCAAATCTTTTTATACGTCACCATTTATCTTCCTACCAAGTATTGTGGCTGTAGCTCAAAAACTGTTAAAGATATAGCCGATTCCGATTTTATAAGGTTAGCGTGGCATCCGAAATGTTGATGATGATATTTTGCAGATGTGACAATCTATCTTTCTACCAAATTTGGTGACTTAGCTTAAAAAATGTGAAAGATACACGCATTAACGTTTTAAAAACGGCGGGGACTGGGGGTAGGCGTGACATACAAATTTTTGATGCAGTTTTTTTGAGAAACGTCATCTAGACACAAAACCTATCTTGGCACAAAATTTTGTGGCTCTAGCCCAAAAAAATTTGAAAACTATAGGCGTTTCCCATTTTAAGGAGCAGGGTGGGTGGAGGCGGGAGGAGTGGGCGTGGCATCAAAAATTTGTATGCAGTTTTTTGAGGGACGTAAATGAATATCCTCGTGCAAAATTTTGTAATACTAGCTAGAAGAATGTGAGAAATATATTATTTTATCTGTTTTTATACCCTGATCCCATAAAATGGGTAAAGCGGGTATAATGGCTTTGTGCAAAAGTATGTAACAGGCAGAAAAAAGCATCTCCGACCCTATAGAGCATATATATTCTTGATCAGCATCAACAGCCGAGTCGATATAGCCATGTCCGTCTGTCCGTCTGTATGTATAAACGCGTCGATCTTAAAGACTAAAAGAGCTAGAGACTTCACATTTTGCACATAAGCTCATCTTAGTCCTACGCAGTACAAGTTTGTTTCCGATTTTCTATTAATATTTCCGTTTCCGATATACACATGGAATCGATTTTAAACAAATCTTGAATTTGGAAAATGTTGAAATAATGGGTTATTTTCTAAAAATTTCATCGAAATCGGTTGAGAAACACCACAGATATCGAAGATTGAGGTTTAGGTCACAGATGCATACATACAATGACTGTACGCGTTAAGTATGGGGCTCGGGGTATCTCCTAGTCGGAAAATCTCGACTAGAGCCTTCTTACTTGTTTTTTATACTTTGATACCGAAGGTCTCATAGTATATTGGTTTTGTGCAATGTCCGTCTGTCCGTCCGTATGAACGCAATTTTTTTCGTCACCTGTAAAGCTAGAGACTTGAAACTTTGCAGTTATGTTTGTGTATGGGCTAGTCAATAAAGGTGACAAGATTGGGGTGCCACGCCCACTGGCTGGGAAATCGATAAATTCGATTACTGAAAACCGATAAAACCAAATATTTCTCATATTCTTACAGCTAGAGTTACAAAATTTTGCACGCAGATAGCTAGTCGTGTCCCTGAAAAAACTGCATCAAAATTTTGGATGCCACACCTACTCCTTCCGCCCCCATCATCCCAGCCCCTTGAAATTGGAAACGCCTCTAGTTTTCACATATTTTGGGCTAGAGCCACAAAATTTTGTGTCATGATAGATATTGACGTTCCCCAAAGAAATTTTGGGTGCCACGCCCACTAATTACGCCCCCATCCTTCCTCCTACTTGATATTGAAAACTCCTATAGCTTTCACATTTTTCGAGCTAGAGTCACCAAATTTGGTAGGAAGATATATGGTGACATCTACAAAAGGTCTGCATCAAAAATTAGGATGCCACGCCCACCTCTGCCGCCCACCATTTAATATCGGAAATTTCGATATCTCTTATAGTTTTTAAGCTAAGCCCGTAAATTGGGTAGAAAGATAGAAGGCAACATCTACCAAAGATCTGCATCAAAATTTTTGATGCCACGCCCACCGCAGCCACCCGCCTTATAATATCGGAATCGGCTATATCTTTAACAGTTTTTGAGCTAGAGCCACCAAACTTGGTAGGAAGATAGATAGTGGCAGTTAAAAACATTTGATTCAAAAATTTGGATGCCACGCCTACCTCTTCCGCCCACCTTTTAAATTTGGGAGTTAAGTTATCTGTCACAGTTTTTGAGCTAAAGTCACCAAATTTGGTAACATGATAGCTGGCGATGTTTACCACATGGACCACTCCCTACGCCCCCGCATTCCCCCTTATCAACCGTTCTTTTACTGGTATCAAAGTATTCCGCAGTCGGTTGCGTCCGACTGCAACGTTTTTGCTTGTTTTTATACTTTGATACCGAAGGTCTCATAGTATATTGGTTTTGTGCAATGTGCGTCATGGTGTCTTTTTGTCCGTCTGTCCGTCCGTCCGTATGAACGCAACTTTTTTCGACACCCGTAAAGCTAGAGACTTGAAACTTTGCAATTATGTTTATCTATAGACGGTACAGATAAAGTGTCAAGATTGGGTTGCCACGCCTACTAGGAGGCTGGGAAATCGATAAATTCGATAACTGAAAACCTATAATACCAAATATTTCTCACATTCTTACAGCTAGATTTACCAAATTTTGCACGCAGATAGCTAGTCATGTCCCTGAATTAACTGCATCAAAATTTTGGATGCCTTGAAATTGGAAACGCCTATAGCTTTCACATTTTTTTGGCTAGAGCCAAAGAATTTTGTGTCAAGATAGATATTGACGTTCCCCAAAAATATGCATCACAATTTTGGATGCCACGCCCCCTGATTCCGCCCCCATCCCCCCTTCTCCATGAAATTGAAAACGCCTATAGTTTTCACTTTTTTTGGGCTAGAGCCACCAAATTTTGTGTCAAGATATTTATTGACGTTCCCCAAGAAAATGCGTCAAAATTTTGGATGCCACGCCCCCTTATTCCGCCCCCCATCCCCCTTATCCATGAAATTGAAAACGCCTATAGTTTTCACATGTTTTGGGCTAGAGCCACCAAATTTTGTGTCAAGATAGGTACTGACGTTTCCCATCAAAATTTTGGATGCCATGCCCCCTGATTCCGCCCCCATCCCCCCTTCTCCATGAAATTGGAAACGCCTATAGTTTTCACATTTTTTTAGCTAGACGCACCAAATTTTGTGTCAAGATAGATATTGACGTTCCCCAAAAAAATGCATCAAAATTTTGGATGACACGCCCCCTTATTCCGCCCCCATCCCCCCTTATCCATGAAATTGAAAACGCCTATAGTTTTCACATGTTTTGGGCTAGAGCCACCAAATTTTGTGTCAAGATAGGTACTGACGTTCCCCATCACAATTTTGGATGCCACGCCCCCTGATTCCACCCTCATCCCCCCTTCTACATGAAATTGGAAACGCCTATAGCTTTCACATTTTTTGGGCTAGAGCCACCAAATTTTGTGTTAAGATAGATATTGACGTTCCCCAAAAAAATGCATCAAAATTTTGGATGCCACGCCCCTTATTCCGCCCCCATCCCCCCTTCTCCATGAAATTGGAAACGCCTATAGTTTTCACATTTTTTGGCTAGAGCCAAAGTATTTTGTGTCAAGATAGATATTGACGTTCCCCAAAAATATGCATCACAATTTTGGATGCCACGCCCCCTGATTCCGCCCCCATCCCCCCTTCTCTATGAAATTGATAACGCCTATAGTTTTCACATTTTTTGGGCTAGAGCAACCAAATTTTGTGTCAAGATATTTATTGACGTTCCCCAAGAAAATGCGTCAAAATTTTGGATTCCACGCCCCCTTATTCCGCCCCCATCCCCCCTTATCCATGAAATTGAAAACGCCTATAGTTTTCACATGTTTTGGGCTAGAGCCACCAAATTTTGTGTCAAGATAGGTACTGACGTTTCCCATCAAAATTTTGGATGCCATGCCCCCTGATTACGCCCCTATCCCCCCTTCTCCATGAAATTGGAAACGCCTATAGTTTTCACATTTTTTTTGGCTAGACGCACCAAATTTTGTGTCAAGATAGATATTGACGTTCCCCAAAGAAATGCTTCAAAATTTTGGATGACACGCCCCCTGATTCTGCCCCCATCCCCCCTTATCCATGAAATTGGAAACGCCTATAGTTTTCAAATTTTTTTAGCTAGAGCCACCAAATTTTGTGTCAAGATAGATATTGACGTTCCCCAAACAAATGCATCAAAATTTTGGATGCCACGCCCCTTGTTCCGCCCCCATCCCCCCTTATCCATGAAATTGGAAACGCCTATAGTTTTCACATTTTTTTGGCTAGAGCCAAAGAATTTTGTGTCAAGATAGATATTGACGTTCCCCAAAAATATGCATCACAATTTTGGATGCCACGCCCCCTGATTCCGCCCCCATCCCCCCTTATCCATGAAATTGGAAACGCCTATAGTTTTCACATTTTTTTAGCTAGAGCCACCAAATTTTGTGTCAAGATAGATATTGACGTTCCCCAAACAAATGCATCAAAATTTTGGATGCCACGCCCCCTTATTCCGCCCCCATCCCCCCTTATCCATGAAATTGGAAACGCCTATAGTTTTCACATTTTTTGGGCTAGAGCCACCAAATTTTGTGTCAAGATAGGTACTGACGTTCCCCATCACAATTTTGGATGCCAAATGGCTTGAGCCACCAAACTTGGTGGGCAGATAGATAGTGACAGTTAAAAACATTTGATTCAAAAATTTAGATGCCACGCCTACCTCTGCCGCCCACCTTTTACATTTTGAAGTTAAGTTATCTTCCACAGCTTTTGAGCTAAAGTCACCAAATTTGGTAACATGATAGCTGGCGATGTTTACCACATGGCCCACTCCCTTCGCCCCTGCATTCCCCCTTATCAACCGTTCTTTTACTGGTATCAAAGTATTCCGCAGTCGGTTGCGTCCGACTGCAACGTTTTTACTTGTTAGTATTGTTCTTTTGGCTGGCTCAAGGTCCGAGGAATAAAAAGAATTGTTGTTACATGCTTTTATTTAACTTGACTTGCCTGTCTGTCCTGGATGCTTGTAATCAAATTTTCACCAAGTTCCCGACTAGCTAGAGCTCTGAAATTTCCACCAAAGATGTGTTTCAGATGACAATACATGTTTTTAAAGTTTTCGGCATGATAAAGGAAGAACTCGAAGCGAATAGACGCGTTTGCTTGTGTGCTTATTTTCACTAATTTTGACTAATTTCCCACACGTAAATTGGTCTATGAACTCATTGTGGTTCACAAAGTCCCAGCATAGTTGTTCCATATATTTGAATTAATAATAACAAAAAAGTAAAAAAAAACACATAAAAACTTCTTTCCTGGCTTAGCGCGGTAAAAGCTAACATCAACACAACAATTACAATTTGTGAGATTTACTCTCAAAAGCCATAAGCCGAAACACTCGAAACACAAAATAAAAAAACAAAAGAAAACAACTCATAAACGTATAACCGTAACTGCATAAGCACAAAGAATAATCGCGAGTGAGTGATAACGCAATGGATAACTAAATGTCGAAAACAGCTGCGAAACGTGTGCGAAGCGAGTCGACCGTTGATCTTGCTGGCCGCACCTCTGATGCACTTTCTCCACTGCTGGTCGAGCTAATTAACGCACGGTTCTCTGAACAGGCGAAACTCATTAGTACGAACATCTGGAGTCTGAGGGGAGAATTTTAAAGGAGCTCGACACCAAGCTAAATGGCATTGTAGGTGACCTTGAGCTACTTGCCAAGAGAGTCCAGAATCTCGAGGATGAAAATATTCAGGCACTGCGAGAAAGCTCGGCAGATGGCAGAGAAGAATGCCAACATTGCAAATGAAGTTCGCATTCATGGTATCCCAATGAGTGATAATGAGAACCTAAAATCCAGGGACCGTAATCATTATAAGTTATATATAAAAAAAATTCTTGTTAATGATTACAATTCAATTTTTTTTCGTTTTTCTTTAATGATAATCATTATTTGTGAGTGATTTTATAAAACTTAGAGCATAATCATTATAGATGATAAAAAAATAAATAAAAATCAAAAATAATCATTATTAATGATTTTTATTTTTATCGCTCAAAATAAAACTCAACATTGACCGACGGCTAATGTGTACGATTTTTTGCCAATATTATGGTATTACCTTATTAAGGATCCTAAAATCGACCCATCGGTATTACCGATTACCGATTACATTTTCATTTTCCGATATAAACATGTGATCGATAACACTAAAATTGTGAATATCGAAAAAAAAGAAGTTATTTTGAAACTTAATACAAAATTATGCAAATCTGTGAAAATTTCATCGAAATCGGTTGAGAAACGTCAGAGTTATCGAAGATCAAAGTTTACTCACAGCTGTACTCCCTACTTTTAAAACTCAATCTTACTTTCCCGACGCCGAGAGTACGTGAGGTGCTTAGAATCAAACCGCGCGGCCCAACACATACCGTTTTAGATCCAATTATGATCGTTAAGTTTGACAGCTTGAGAGATAAAAAGGCACCATTACACGCAGCGGAAGCACACCGACGGAGCTCTAATGCGGGTAATTCACATGCAGCATGCTGCGCGCAGCATGCGAATACATTCACAAAATATGATTGTAGTTGTCGTGCGTGTGAGTCCGCTCTTGATCGAAAGCCCAAAGAAGCGGCTGAAAACTTGATCAGAGCGCGCACAACGCTCTTATGCTGCGAGCGTGAAATCAAAATAATTTGAAATCACGCTCGCAGCATGTGTGTTTGTTGTTGACTATTTTCGCTCATGCTCTTATCTTTGCGTGCGCTCTTTTGATATTTTCGCCCATTGACGTATGCAAAGACGGTCTCTTTCGTACATATTTTTTAATTCCGTTATATTATTTTGTACAGCTGTACAGTGAACCTCGATGCATTATATAAAATATAAGATTTTGTATATTTTAAATATATTTAGAGTATATGACTGTAATTGTAAGAATAAATATTTGTATTGCATTGTACAAATGTGCAAATGATATTCAAAGAAAAAAATTAATATAAATAAATTAAATAAATAAATAAAAAAATAAATCAAAAAAAATATTTTTGAATATTATTATTTTCTACTAAAAACGATTAATTTAAATTTTGAACAAAAAATACGATGTTACTTAATACCTTAAAATTTTTGAATTTAATTTTAAAATTTCATGAGTCCCACTGTAGGACTTTCGTTATTTCAATTTTACTTTTACTTGCATTCATGTGCTCCAGCATTAATATAACGGACTTTTTTGTAGTCCTTTTCAAACGCACTCGTGTCGGTTATAATTGCTGCATTTTGTGCAGTGCGCCTTTTATTGTGTAAAAGGAGTTCATGAGTGAAAGTAGCAAAAATGAGTGCGGTTGAAAAAAATTTATGTTGGAGTTAATAGAGGAGTATTCATTTCCATCCCTATGGGACGTTCAGTCCAAGGAGTATGGCAATAGAGCAAAGAAGGAGAGCGATTTGGAAAGTCTATTAAAAAAATATCACGAATTTTACCCCGAGGCTGAAATAAAGGATCTCCAAAAAAAAAATACACACATTGCGGACAAACTACAAAAGAGATAAAAAGACTATCATGCAGTGGAAGGAGTGGCGATGGAGCGAGTGAGGCATTGCCAGGCCTCTATTCCTATGAGGCTTTGGCCTTTGTCGAAGATGTTGAGATGCCATCCACTTCTAGAGGATCCTTCCAGTTTGTAAGTAATATTTATAAATCAATTTTGTTTTTATTTTAAAATTATTTATTATACAGTTTTATGCAAATGGCAGGAAAAGTTGATAGTAGTAATAGTAAAATTTTTAAATTTATACATAACTTAATAATAATAACAATAATTTTAAAATATAGAAAACTTAAACGTATTGAGCAAATAAACTAAAGTTGCCTCTACCAGGACCGCTGTCTGGCAGTAAACGCATTTTGCCATATGTGTTTTTATCGGCAACTTAGTTTTTAGTATATTGGCATCTTGATTTGGTGTTTTTTCAACAACCTCAGCGTTGATTGTATTGTATTGTTCAGATCATGTGCACCAGTTCGAGACGTAGTGATACATATACAATTTTACAAAATAAGCAATAGCGCAATGCCCCGCAAATTGTGAAATCATAAAGTCACTAGATAACATTACACGAGCCCAAACCACTATTAATTCGTACGGCATGTTTTTTGAGGTATGTGCAATGTTTTATGGAAAGTATGGATAAAGTATTGAATCAATGGAAAGGTCATTTAATTTATGTTTAAATTATACAATACTTTTCTTAACCCATTAAGTACCCATTGAAAGTTTTCAATTCTTGTAAAAGGTCTACTTTTAAAACTTTTTTCACCTGGCTTAAACAAAAAATGTTTTGATGCAAAAAGTTACTTCAAACAATTCTAATTGTGATTACAAAAATATAAAATTTTCTTAAAAATCTCATCGTATGTATTTGTTATGATTTTTTGAAAATTGCTTAAAATGGTAATTTTGGTAACTTTTCATTCAAAATTTTACAAGAATTGAAAACTTTCAATGGGTACTTAATGGGTTAAGAAAACTATTTTATCACTTAAACATAAATTAAATGACCTTTCCATTGATTCAATACATTTAAAGCATTCTCATCAATGATATTTTGTAAGTTTTTATAATTCCAAATAAAATATCATTGATGAGAATGCTTTGCCATATTCAAAAAGCGTTAAACGGCCAGCCACTACCTCTTTTTTTCTCGCAATTTTCAATTCTATCGGTTCACGCCAGTGATGCCAATTTTTTTTACAAAAAAGGCCAAAACGTCCGTAAAATACTGAAAACAGGCTAAAAAACTAAAAAAAGAACAGAAATCAGGACAAAAAAATTTGTGTTCCAAATTTTCTTGGCCAAACACCCTTTCGACCTCCGCGTTCGACCATGGCAACGAAAGCAATGTCAGCGCGAATGTTACCAGCTCCGAAAACGGGTTGTTACCTGCCAAGTCCCGATATTTTTTAACTTGTGACCAAAACTTCGAACCATTATCAACATTCTCCCATATTACTAGCTGTATGTTGCTATATAGCGAAACTATTTTAGATTTAGTTTCGTCACCGAGTTTGAAGAGTTCCAAAATTGGCAAAAAGGGATATTTTTTCGATCGTAGAGCACCATCGACAGAAAACCGGTCAACTTGTTTTAGAATTTCATAGTTGTCCGGCAATCTAAATCCAAAAATATTTTTAGCACATAAATAATAACTTACATTTTAACACAAACCTCTGCTTTAGCTGATTGATCCACTCGATCACAAAATATGTGCAGGTTAATCGGATTGTCTGCTCTGTTGCGTCATCAATTTTTTCTTTCAATATTTTCAAATTTGACTCAAATTCATATCCCAAATCCAAATCTCGTTTAACATGTTTTACGAAGTCCTTTCAGACATTCTATCAAAGCGGGCAAGCTAACGAAAAGAAACGTTTCTGAATCGTTTCGTTTCGTTCTTTGCACAGAGCGAAATACTAACAAAACCCGATAAAATGTAACTATAAAAAAAATGGGTTTCTCTCAGCTTTGTTGTTGCTGAAGTAGAACTAAAAGCCGATCATTCCGCATACGATTCCTTTGTATATGTTTCGTTCCCAAACGTTCCAATGCACTGCAGCTGTCGGGAGAACAATATTCCAATCGTTTTGTTTGCGCTCTTCGGCAATATAAAGTTAGTGGTTTCGTTTTCCCTCACGATAACAACCGCTACAAAACATATGAATAGTTTCTTAGCTTTCGCGAACGGATCGTTAAACGTTTCGTTTGTTTGCCCGCTCTGCATTCTATACTTAAAATCAGATCACCCAGTAGTTTATTTTTCATACAAAGTATGTAAAAATAATACCACACTGTTTTTAAAAGATCACTTTGAAAAAAAGTTAAGGTTTAAATCAATCAAATAAAGTCTACAAAAGGCCAGATTTCCGGATAGGGGATGTTTGATATTATTTCCGGACGAAGCACCTAAAAACAGGACTGATCTGTCCGGAAAAAGGCCAAATCGGCATCACTGGTTCAAGCCCCTAATTCAATAACGGTCAGTCCACTAACAAAACTGCTTTAAAGTAATATTTAACCCATTAACGACCGACCCTAGATTGGCTTGCACGATTTTTATGAAATTTCAGTATGTTTGCCAGGGGGACCATAGTAGTTGATAGAAAATAGATATTTGTTGATATCTCTCCTAGAACCCGAGATATAGCATGGGTATTTAAATACCCAATGGGCTTTAGTGTAAACTAATTCCATCCGGACTTATTTGTTTGAAACTACCGCGCGCATTTTCTTTTTCATTCTGTGTGTGTATTTTTTTCATCTAGCATCTGGCCCTGACTCTGCTTCTTCCTCGCACAAGCGGTAAATTCACCTCAATCTAGCTTTGTGGAGGTGAATTTCCCTTTTGTGCGGGGAAGAAGCAGACTCACATGATTTGAATGAAATAGCGTGCTTGGTGAATAAACGGGCAAATCATCTAGATGGACGCTATTTCATTCAAATCATGTGTGTGCCGCTTTATTCGCAAAACAAGGAAAAGTGTTCTTCCCCGAAATAAGCAAGAAAGTGTGTACGTACAGGCTACCACAATTTGCCGCAAACAAATTCGTATTGGTCGAATAAAGAATCGCTAGGATGTGCGCTAATAAAAGACTGTATTTCTCGAAACAGATTCAAAAAAATCAAACAATATTTCCACGTGTGTGACAACTCTGCATTGGACTCGCAAAACAAATTTGCAAAGGTTGCACCATTGAATGATCTGTTGAATAAAAAATTGACGAACAAATGATTGCCTACTACGGCCGCCATTCCTCCAAGATGTTCATCAAGGGAAAACCGATTCGCTTTGGCTACAAATATTGGTGTTTGGCATCGTCAGAAGGTTACTTGTTTCAATTTATTCCCTACGCTGGTGCATCGGTAAATGAGAGCGAAGGTTTCGGTCTTGGAGAAAGAGTTATTCTTTCGCTTATGTCGCATATGGAGGACCGCGCCAAGCACACTGTTACTTTTGACAACTTTTTTTCGAGTCATAAACTAATGACTCGTTTATCAAACGATGGAATCTTCGCTCTGGGAACTGTTCGTGATAATCGGACAAATCATGCCCCACTGATAGACGTCAAAGAGATGAAAAAAAAACCTCGTGGGTCATCCGACTTTTGCTTCGACAAAAACAATTCTGTAATTGCAGTGCGTTGGAATGATAATGCAGTAAGTTACACTAACACTTTTGTAATTCCATTCGTATGTTTCTCATTTATTCCCGTGTTTTTAGGTCGTAACTTTACTTTCGAATTTTATGAGCCACTTACCAATGTCCAACGCAAAGCGCTACGATCGCAAGCAACGAAAAATGGTCACAATTGAACAGCCCAATTTGGTAAACCAATACAATCAACGCATTGGAGGTGTCGACCTTTTTGATAACGCGATGAATAATTATCGTATCCGAATTCGAGGAAAGAAGTGGTATTGGCCGTTAATAACAAACGCGTTGGATGCAGCTATGGTAAATGCGTGGAAATAACACTGCTTTTGCCGCAAGTATGAAAAGAATCGAATGATGTCTCAATTCGAATTCCGCGTTGAGGTTTGTGAAACCCTAATGGTCAAGCCCTGTAACTATCATCATCCGGGTACAGCGTCGGCATCCGGAGGACAACTGGCTATGCGCTCAGATCGTATTGATCATTTTATTGGCAAACTGGACAACCGTCATCGTTACCGTCAGTGTGGTGGGAAAACTGAGTATGGTTGTCTGAAGTGCCAAGCGAACTTGCATCCTGCTCCTTGTTTCCTCGACTACCACAATAATGTTGAGCCCGACAAACAAAAGATTGCTAAGTTTCAATGATTTCATTTTCTTATAAACATCATTAAATTTCAATAAAATAATAAAACTGCGGTATAGATGTGTAATTTTTGCTTTTAAAACAAAATATTTTGTATACTAGGAAATTGTATAGTTAGTATACACCATGGACCATTGGGTATTTAAATACCCATTTTCAAAAAATCGGGTGTGACGGGCACGTGTTTCGCCATATCACTATAGGTTTTTTTTATTGCATAAAGGAAACCTTGTGAGGTAGCATTCTGCTACCTCACAGAAGCTCGTCACTATCAGCGACGGGTGCCGTCCGGCACAACGAAAACAAAAGCTGATTGATGCGCAAACGCAAAAAAGAGACCACGAGCGCAAAAATGCTCTGAGTGCAATCGATATACAGACGGTTTCGATAAAAATGCCAGCCGGCATGAGCGATATTTTTAGCGCGGGAGTCGAGATCTACGTGCCAAGCAAGTGAGTCGAAAACTGACGAGTCAAAAACAAGACAGTGATCGAGGACAACAACAATAGCAACGTACAGCGGAGCGCCCCCTTACCAACGGCAACAACAACAACAACAATAGCAACGTACAGCGGAGCGCCCCCTTACCAACGGCAACAACAACAACAACAATAGCAACGTACAGCGGAGCGCCCCCTTAGAAACGGCAACAACAGCAACAACAATAGCAACGTACAGCGGAGCGCCCCCTTACCAACGGCAACAACAACAACAACAATAGCAACGTACAGCGGAGCGCCCCCTTACAAACGGCAACAACAACAACAACAATAGCAACGTACAGCGGAGCGCCCCTTACAACAACAAGGAACAACGAACAACAACAACAACAACAATAGCAAAGTACGGACAACAATAGCAACGTACAGCGGAGCGCCCCCTTAACAACAACAACAACGACGGACAACGAAGTGCCACTGCCACCACAGTGAAACAGTGCAAGTGCAAAGTGACGGTGCCGGGACAGCGAGCCACACACACACACACACACACACACACACACGCCCTTTAGTCAGCCACGCACACACACACACACATACGCCGGGCAGCCACGCACACACACACACATACTGGGGTAAGTTGGCCTAGGGCCATGAACACGCAAACCTACCTAAACTAATGGTAATAAAATGTTAGAATTTATTTGTGTTTTGTGTTTTTATTTGTAGTATATCTGTTCTCTCCTCCCCTTTTCAGCGAGTAGTCGGGTAGCCCCACATGGGTTGGATTGAGGGGCGGACTAGCGAACCTTCCGCGTTTTACTCTAAGTTCTGCGATGTCTGCCTCTTGGTCTGACCCGTCGGTAGCCTCACCATACGGCCCACATGGGTTGGGCTGAGGGGTAGGATAGCGAATCTCCCGAGTCTAACTCCAGATTCTGCGAAGCCTGCCTCTTGGTCCGATCCGTGTGTAGCGACAAACGGGTTATACCCGCGCGTTGCAGTGTGGCCGGCCTGGGTAGCGAGGTTCGAGGACGCATTCCGAGTTTTACTCTGTGCGACTCGAACCCCACCTGGGTCACCCACACGCGTCGGATGACGCGGCCGGTGAGAAGGAACGGGATGGGCGGGATCAGGTAGTCGGTTGGCAAGGCATCCGGGTTTTACCCTCGTCGAGCCGGATGAATGCTTGGTCCTCGCCCCTTCGTACCCCGAAGCCTGGGGTTCTTACGCCTGGTCGGTACCGAAGGGTGGTCCGAGGAGAGGGGTTGGGGAGTCTTCCGGGTTATCACCCTGGACTCTCGGTCTCTCCCCTTAGCCCACTCTGAGAGTACCGACCCGGGCGCCCGTACTGCCCGCTGACCCCCACTTGTCTGCGTTTTTAGGTATTCGATCTAGGTGCGGCTCACTCCAGGGTCCCAGCATTTTACAAGTAATCTGCAAAAGACCCCGGACGCGACTGAGACGCCGACCTCGGCCAAGAAACGTCCTTACAACCTTAAACTATCTGAAAAGGTTCAAATCTTTATTTTATTTCGATTGCTCAATAATTTACAGCACTCTTTTGGAAAATTTTCTGACAAAAAAAAAACACCGATAATAACCGGTATCTAACTTGAGTTATACCAAGCACTAATTTTTTGTAATTTTTTGTTTTTGGTAGGCCTATCTTTCCAATTTCCCAGAAAAAGAAAATTATAGCGATATCTTTCATATGTTCAACGCTAGAATTTTTTAAATGGCAACGTTTTCGTGGGTATTTAAATACCCATTGGACTAAAATGGGTTAAAAATAAAATATATATATATATTTGTTTATATTTACCTGTAAGTATGGTTTCAGTTTAAGTTCGATGGCTTCGCATGTTTCAATAACTATTTTCCCCACACGTCTATCTGCAACAGCACTGGAAAACTTTAAATCCATAAAACTGTTGCCAGTTGCCAGATATCGCAAAGTTATAGAGAGGCGCTGCTCAACCAGAATCGCCGCTCGCATTACGGTGTCCTATTTTTATACCCCGAACCCATGAAATGGGTAAAAGGGGTATAATGGTTTTGTGCAAAAGTATGTAACAGACAGAAGGAAGCATCTCCGACCCTATAAAGTATATATATTCTTGATCAGCATCAACAGCCGAGTCGATATAGCCATGTCCGTCTGTCCGTCTGTCCGTATGTATGAACGCGTAGATCTCAGAGACTATAAAAGCTAGAGACTTCAGATTTTGCAAATAAGCTCATCCAAGTCCTAGGCAGAACAAGTTTGTTTCCGATTTTCGATAACTTTTCTGGTTTCCGATATACACATGGAATCGATTACAAAAAATCTCGAATTTGGAAAATGTAAAAATGGGGGTTGAAATAATGTGTAACGATCGAACTTTTCTGAAAATTTCATCAAAATTGGTTGAGAAACACTAGAGATATCGAAGATTGAAGTTTAGTCACAGATGCATACAGACAATGACGTGTTAAGTATTGGGTTCGGGGTATCTCCTAGTCGGGAAATCTCGACTAGAGCCTTCTTACTTGTTTTATATTGGGCCCTACAAGCGCCATAAGTTCATCAAAAATACTTGAGCTCATGCGCAGATTCCCCGGCGATGATACGTTGAGCTTCTCCAGCATATTTTGATGGGAAAACCTTGCCCTCTTTTTGTAAAACTCCTTCATCCAAAACCTTTTTCTTTTCATTTTTTGCTCTTTCTCCATTTCCGATATTACAACAGCAATTCCACACAGCACTTCTTTTGAAAAAGACATTGTAAACTGCACTTGTTAATGAGCAAGCTACTAATGACAAAAAAATCATAGCAAGCCCACTAATATATATAATTGAAATTTCATTTAGAAGAACATTTATATTTACTATTAAGAAAACAAAACCAAAGCACATGCAAATCATAAAGCTTTTTATAACCTTTTCATTCGCACATACATAACCAATTTAGATCACATGTAAGAGAGTTAAGCAAAGAGAGATGCTTTGCTTAAATTCACACGTACACGCAGCTGCGCGCAGCATGCTGCACGTGAATTACCCACATTAATCTCTTGGGACTCAACTCTCAAGCGCCCTTTTAAATTAATAAGCAGCTGTCAAAGCTCAACTACCAAATTTTTGAAGAGGCGCTCAAGCTTTAAAAGCATAAAGCTTTCTCAGCGGTCTTTACGCGCTCCGCTCAGGTGTTTGTCAGGCAAGGCTGAGGCAGCGAGTGCATCTGCATTAAGAGCATGGAAGAGCCTTTATCTCTTTCTAATAACGGCGTGGCGGACAACACTGGCTCTTCAGAACTGGCCTCTTCATCTGTTGGGAACTTATTTCGTTCTCAATAAACATGCTCAAAAATTTGGATGAGTTCAGATAAATGTTTGTTAAGTCAAATGTTGATGTAGTGAGTGTATCGGAAACATGGTTTATGTCTCAAATGTGTGATCTGTTAGTTTCATGTGAAGGCTTTACTGTATTTCGTGCAGATCGTGTTGGACATGGAGGGGGCGTGGCAATTTTTGTTAATAATAAGCTTCGATCCAAGTTTATATGTAGGCATGAAGAAGAAAGTTCAACAGAGTTCATTTTTGTGGAAATCAGCTGTCCAAAGTATTTTCTTTAATGCTTGTTAGTTGTGTTTATCGTCCGAATCGTGCAGCGTCATACATTAATATAATTTCTGCAATTTCAATGTTAACTGTTTCGTATATTGACATTGCGATTTTGGGGGATTTTAATAGCAAAGTATTGTACCAGAATGATCTCACCAACAATATGGAATCTCTTGGATTACACTTAGTCAATTCGACTAATCCAACCCATGTTACACCTACATGCAGTACACTCTTGGATTTAGTCTTTGTCAGCAATCCTATAAAAACTCTTATGTATGACCAAATTTCCGTCTCTTGCTTCTCCAAACATGATCTTGTTTTTGTGTCTTATGATGTTTGTATTACTAAGTTGGACCTGACATATACATGTAGAGACTTTAGAAATATCGATATGAACTTTTTATCTGACGAATTTAATAGATATGACTGGACCATAATATAAAACAAGACCACAGCTGACGATCAGGTTGAATATCTGCAGGGTAGAATAGCAGACCTGTATAATACTTGTGTCCCATTGAAATCTAAACTTTCCCAGCCTACTAAAAAGCCCTTGCTAACACATATAGTTAAAAAAACAATACTAAAAAGAGATGAAGCCTATAACGAATGGAAGAGATTTAAGACTGACTTTTTGTACGACACCTTCAAAAGTTTACGACGCTCAGTTGTTAAATTGATAAAATATGGTAAGAAGCGGTTCTATTCCCAGAAATTTCAACAATCCATCTCGTCTAGAGATATATGGAGAATTTTAAATGAAATTGGAGTGGGAAAGCAAAAAGTTAGAGCCAGTGTCGAAGATAATGCTGAAGAGCTTAATCAAAAGTTCGTCAACTGCGCCGTACCTGAAGCCCTAGCCAATGAATACCTTAACTGTGATCCTCTGAACTGTGATATTAGCTTTAGTTTTAGGTGTGTCAGAAATTATGAAGTTCTTGAATCTATGTTAAATGTCAAATCAAATGCAGTTGGACTTGATGAAATTAATCCAAAATTTGTCTAAATTATAATTCCGTCAATCTTAAATCAAGTTACACATGCTATGAATACAGCAATCACTTCTTCGGTTCTTCCTGAAAAATGGAAACTCGCTAAGATTGTCCCTGTCCCAAAGAGCAATGGAGACTTCAGACCAATTTCTGTTCTTATTTTTCTGTCCAAAGTGTTTGAAAATTTACTAGCTAGTCAAATTATCGAATATATGGTAACCAACAGTCTTCTCAGCAAAAACCAATCGGGATTTAGAAAAAACAGAAGCTACACTACAGCAATCCTCAATATTGTTGAGGATATACGTAGAAATATGGATGATGGCAATGTAACGTTCTTGACACTGCTTGACTATAGCAAAGCTTTTGATACTGTCAACCGTCAAGTTCGTCGTCATTCTTGGGCCTTTACTGTACTCGTCTTATGTTAATGATTTGCCCAATGTCTTTTCTGAATGTAATGTCCATATGTATGCCGATGATGTGCAGTTGTATTGTTGTAGTCCATTGTCCAGAATTGCTGAATGTGTAAGTGTAACTAACAGAGAATTAGTAAAGGTGAGCGAGTGGTCACGTAGTAATGGCCTTGGTCTGAACACGTCCAAAACTAAGTGTATAGTTTTATACAAAAATTCCATAGACACTCTAAATTGACCATAATTCTATTGACTACGTAGATAGGGTAGCTAATCTAGGCATAATATTTAATAAGACTCTGTCTTGGAGTGACCACATAGTTAAATCCGTAGCTAGAGCTTATGCAGCCTTATGAATTTTGTACCTGACACAGCATCTCTTGCCAATTAATATTAAACTCATTGCTGCTAAGACTTATTTAATACCAACCCTCCTTTATGGAGTAGAAATTTTCTTAAACCCCGACGCTGCTAGTAAGCACAGGCTCAATGTTGTCTTTAATAGTATTACGCGTTATGTGTTTAATTTGGGAAGAAGAGACCATGTTACACCATATGCACTCAAAATTTGTATCCTAAGCCAAAGTTATAAATACAAAAGATCATAGTTATCTTTATAATAAATTGTTCTTTTCAACTTCAAGTCGGACAAATAATTGAACAACTGTACGTCATAGATTATCTGTCTCCGAGCAACATTATTTCGTACACACTGTTCGCCTGTGGAACAACTTGCTAAAGGACCTAAAAATAATTAGAAGCGCACCTCAATTTAGATGCAGCCTTCTGCTGCATTTACAAAATAATATCTAGCCTTAAAATAATTTTAATGCATATATATATATATATATATAAATGCACTAAAACTGTGCTTTCAATTATGCTTATAATTAGTAATCTGCTTAAGGGGTAGACTGTTCTTCCAGTGTCCTTTTTTTCTATAATTTTAATTAATTCTTTCTGTTTTATTGTTTTGCTTTGTACTTTTTAATGAATATCTTTTGATTTTTGTGACCAGTGCCGTAAATTTAAGTTTCTCGGAACTTGTAGCACAAGGCTGTTAACAAATGAATAAATAACAAGTGAAAACGTTGCAGTCGGACGCAACCGACTGCGGAATACTTTGATACCAGTAAAATAACGGATGGTAAGGAGTCTGCTTGCAAAGGAGAGGGCCGGGTGGTAAACATCGCCAGCTATCATGTTACCAAATTTGGAGACCTTAGATCAAAAACTGTGGAAGATAACTGAACTTCCAAATTTAAATGGTGGGCGCAGAGGTGGGTGTGGCATCCAAATGTTTGAATCAAATGTTTTTAACTGTCACCATCTATATTCATAAAAAGTTTTGTGGCTCTAGCTCAAAAACTGATAAAGATATAGCCAATTACGACTTTATAAGGCGGGTGGATTGGGTGGGCGTGGCATCCAAAATTTTGATGTATATCTTTGGTAGATGTTGACACCAAATTTTGTGTCAAGATAGGTAGTGAAGTTTTCCAAAAAACTGCATCAAAAATTTGGATGCCACGCCCACACCTTCCGCCCCCTACACCCCGCCGTTGTTAAAACGGTTATGCGTGTATCTTCCACATTTTTTGAACTATAGTCACCAAATTTGGTAAGAAGATATATGGTGACATCTACAAAAGATCGGCATCAAAAAATTGGATGCCACGCCCACCTCTGCCGCCCACCATTTTAAATGGGAAATTTCGACATCTCTTACAAATTTTAAGCTAAAGCCCCTTAGCTCGGTAGAATGATAGAAGGCAACATCTACCAAAGATCTGCATCAAAACTGTGGATGCCACGCCCACCCAAGCCACCCTCCTTATAAAATCGGAATCGGCTATATCTTTATCAGTTTTTGAGTTAGAGCCATCAAACTTGGTAGTAAGATAAATGGTGACAGTTAAAAACATTTGATTCAAAAATTTGGATGCCACACCCATCTCTGCCGCCCACCTTTTACATTTGGGAGTCAAGTTATCTTCCACAGCTTTTGAGCTAAAATCACAAAATTTGGTAGCACGATAGCTGGCGGTGTTTACCACCCTGCCCTGTCCTTTGCAAGCAGACTCCTTACCATCCGTTCTTTTACTGGTATCAAAGTATTTCGGAGTCGGTTGCGTCCGACTGCAACGTTTTCACTTGTTTTATTTATGTTTTTTATTTATAATATTTAAACTTCTTTGTACATGTTTTTATTTAACTTGACTAAGCAAAGCATTGTATGCAAGAAAGCGTATAAAAGCATATAGATAGTCACGTCCATCATAAAACTGCAAATTTTTTGATGCCACGCCAACTCTTTCCGCCTCCGGCCTTCCTGCTCTTCAAAATCGGGAACCCCTATAGCATACACAGTTTTTGGGCTGGAGCCACCAAATTTTGTGTCAAGATGGGTTCTGAAGCTTTCAAAAATTGCATCAAAAATTTGGATGACACGTCCACTCCTGTCCCTGGCTTTTTAATTTTTTTTTTTTAGCTAGGGTCACCAAATTTGGTAGGAAAATAGACGGTGACATCTACCAAAGATCTGCATACAAATTTTGATGCCACGCCACCAGCCTACGCCTCAAGCTTCTACGCTTTAAAAATACCGATGTGCGTGTATCTTTCAAAGTATTTGAGAAAAAGTGACAAAATTTTGTATCAATATAGCCGATGGGATGTCCTATACAAAATTTGGATTCCACGCCCATCCGTGCTGCCATCTTTCAGAAATAGGAAGGCATCTATTTCTTAAAGTCTTTTACCTAAAGTCACCTAATTTGCTTGGAAGACAGCTGGTAACAGATCCCTAAGATTTGCATCAACAAATTTGATGACACGCCCATCTCTGCCGCCCACATTTTAAAATCTGAAATTACTTTATCTTCTACAAGTTTTTGAGCTAGAGTCACCAAATTTGATATGAAGATTTTCCTAAAAATTTGCATAAAAAATTTGAATGTGACAACGCCCTCTGCCGCCCACCTTTTAAAATCTGAATTTTATTTATCTTTTACAATCTTTTGAGCTAGAGTCACTAAGTTTGATGAAAAGACAGCTGGTGACAGATTCCAAAGATTTGCATCAAAAATTTGGATGCCACAAATCCACCCCTGCAGCCCTCCTTTTAATATCGGAGCTTCAGTTATCTTTCACAGTTTTTGAGCTTAAGTCACCAAATATGGTAACAAGACAGCAAGCGATGTTCATCACATGGCCCACCCCTGCCGCCCTAGCATTCCACCATTGCAAGCAGACTTCCTACCATCCGTTTTTTAACTGGTATCAGAGTATTCCGCAGTTGGTTGAGTCCGACTGAAACTTTTTCACTTGTTTTAATCTGCATTTTGTTGAAAGAGTTATTACCATCGACGTTGCAGGGTACTCTATAAATAACGTTGTCCTTGTCCTCAGTTTTGATTTTACATTTTGTTTTATTGAAAAACTTCTTCATCGTATTGTTAGATTTGTGAGCTATGCGAGTGTCGTCTTTATTGTAGCAAGCGGAATTAATGAATCGTGCTGATATATTTGGAACAGTGATCTAATTGTCTTGTTTTCTGGTTTTGTCTTTTGGGCGTATTTTGTGAGGGACGTTTTCATTATATTTGTGGAAAAATAATGAAGTTTGAGCATTTTGTGTTCTAACATTTGTATCTCTGTGCTTTTAATGGGATCGCTTAGATTGAACATCTTTCGAATATAGTTTATTTCTGATTTCATTTCATAATCATATTTTTCGGGTGTTTTAAGTAGAAGCACTGAGCATAGAATACATAGAGACCTTAAATCGACTGTAATCTTATTGCCGTCAAAATGTTAAGCTTCCGATCCAGGAAGAAGAAGAGTCGAAAACTTAACAGACAGAGCTGGCCGCGCAAAAGCGCAACGTCATTCTATTTCTTGCTCTGATGTAAGCAACACAACGGACTTGGGCTGGAGCTCAAGTCGCGTGTATGTATGCGTGCATATGTGAGCGAGCAGTTAGTCACACGGAAACATGACATGTATGTGTTAGTGCATTCTTGGCCGCTCTTCAATGATGAGAGAGCGAGAAAGCAGCATTTGCAGATGCTTCTGTTTCAGTTGCTGTTCGTTTGCAGCAGCCCGGCTAGTGTTTTTAGGGTAGAGAGCGCACCAGCGGAATGCAAGTAACGGTAAAACATACATTTGGGTATACATGCACTTGCGCTGCCTTCATTTTTTCGTGGGCTAGCTTTGCCGAGTTTTTTTTGATTTTGTTTCGTTTGCTCAGCCCAGCATATACATGTTTGTGTGTGTACATGTATGCGAAGGCAGCACATTTTTATGTATTCGTCGCAGTTGTCTTGTTAGTTTTGACCTGCCTCAACTTTTAGAAATTTTATCAATTTTATAACAAGTTGAGGATACGAATAAAATGTATGTTATTATATTTATATTTTTTTATTAATTATTAAAATACATTTAAATCGTTAAGAGGTGCATAATTGATAATTTGTCTAATAATTATTTACATTTTAATTATATAACTATTTATTTTCGACCCTTGAAAGTAAATACATATTCGATGTCGATTGCCAATGTTCAAATTCAAAATTTGCGCGCATTTGTATCTGCCTACAAAAACCTAAAAAGACACTCTCTGTTCATACATACTCTTTCGAGATATTAGCTATATGACACTAGCAAACAATTTTGCAACACAACTACTTTATAGTTGAGCATTTACATACAAAAGATGCACACAGATTCCGAAAGAGTATTCAGAACTGTGCTTCTGTTGTGATCTAATAAATTTGTATATTTAAATAATTATTTTTACATACAAAAGATTCGGAAAGAGTATAAATGGTTCATTATGTCGGAAGCTGAAGAATAACCCCGGCTCGCGACAACCGCATGCCAATAAAAAACCCAAGTGAACGCACACAAGTTTCAACGATCTCAACAGAAGCACAGTTCTGAATACTCTTTCGGAATGTGTGTGCATCTTTTGTATGTAAATGCTCAACTATAAAGTAGTTGTATTGCAAAATTGTTTGCTAGTGTCATATAGTTAATATGTCGAAAGAGTATGTATGAACAGAGAGTGTCTTTTTTAGGTTTTTGTAGGCAGATACAAATGCGCGCAAATTTTGAATTTGAACATTGGCAATCGACATCAAATATGTATTTACTTTCAAGGGTCGAAAATACATAATTATATAAATAAAATATAAATAATTATTAGACAAATTATCAATAATGCACCTCTTAACGATTTAAATGTATTTTAAAAATTAATAAAAAACAAGTAAAAACGTTGCAGTCGGACGCAACCGACTGCGGAATACTTTGATACCAGTAAAATAACGGTAGATAAGGGAGAATGCAGGGGCGAAGGGAGTGGGCCATGTGGTAAACATCGCCAGCTATCATGTTACCAAATTTGGTGACTTAGCTCAAAAACTGTGGAAGATAACTTAACTCCCAAATTTAAAAGGTGGGCGGCAGAGGTAGGCGTGGCATCCAAAATTTTGAATCAAATGTTTTTAACTGTCACCATCTATATTCATAAAAAGTTTGGTGGCTCAAGCTCAAAAACTGTTAGAGATATAGCCGATTCCGATTTTATAAGGCGGGTGGCTTAGGTGGGCGTGGCATTCAAAATTTTGATGCACATCTTTGGTAGTTGCTGCCTTCTATCTTTCTTCCCAATTTACGGGCTCTAGCTTAAAAACTATAAGAGATATCGAAATTTCCGATTTTAAATAGTGGGCGGGAGAGGTGGGCGTGGCATCCTAATTTTTGATGCAGACCTTTTGTAGTTGTCACCATATATCTTCCTACCAAATTTGGTGACTCTAGCTCGAAAAATGTGAAAGCTATAGGCGTTACCAATATCAAGTAGAAGGGGGGATGGGTGCGGAGTCAGGGGGCGTGGCATCCAAAATTTTGATACATTTTTTTGGGGAACGTCAATATCTATCTTCACAAAATTTGGTGGCTCTAGCCCAAAAAATGTGAAAACTATAGGCGTTTCCAATTTCATGGAGAAGGGCGGATGGGGGCGGAATCATGGGGCGTGGCATCCAAAATTTTGATGCATTTGTTTGGGGAACGTCAATATCTATCTTGACACAAAATTTGATGGCTCTAGCCCAAAAAATGTGAAAACTATAGGCGTTTCCAATTTCATGGAGAAGGGGGGGATGGGTTCGGAATCAGGTTGCGGGGCATCCAAAATTTTGATGCATTTTTTTGGGGAACTTCAATATCTATCTTGACACAAAATTTGGTGGCTCTAGCCCAAAAAATGTAAAAACTATAGGCGTTTCCAATTTCAAGGAGCAGGGATGATGGGGGCGGAAGGAGTTGGCGTGGCATCCAAAATTTTGATGCAGTTTTTTCAGGGATATGACTAGCTATCTGCGTGCAAAATTTGGTAACTCTAGCTGTAAGAATGTGAAAATATTTGGTTTTTTCGGTTTTCAGTTATCGAATTTATCAATTTCCCAGCCTCCTAGTAGGCGTGGCAACCCAATCTTGACACTTTATCTGTACCGTCTATAGATAAACATAATTGCAAGGTTTCAAGTCTCTAGCTTTAAGGGTGTCGAAAAAAGTTGCGTTCATACGGACGGACGGACAAACGGACAGACAGACACCATGACGGACATTGCACAAAACCAATATACTATGAGACCTTCGGTATCAAAGTATAAAAATATAAATATAATAACATACATTTTATTCGTATCCTCAACTTGTTATAAAATTGCTGAAAATTCTAAAAGTTGAGGCAGGTCAAAACTAACAAGACAATTGCGACGCATACATAAAAATGTGCTGCCTTTGCATACATGTACACACACACACATGTACATATATGCTGTGCTGTGCTGTGCAAACGAAACAAAATCACAAAAACTCGGCAAAGCTAGCCCACGAAAAAATGAAGGCAGCGCAAGTGCATGTATATTCAAATGTATTTATTACCGTTACTTGCATTCCAATGGAGCGATCTCTACCAACTCAAACAAAAGCATCTGCAAATGCTGCTTTCTCGCTCTCTCATCATTGAAGAGCGGCCAAGAAGGCACTAACACATACATGTCATGTGTCCGTGTGACTAACTGCTCGCTCACATATGCACGCATACATACACGCGACTTGAGCTCCAGCCCAAGTCCGTTGTGTTGCTTACAGCAGAGCAAGAAATAGAATGACATTGCGCTTTTGCGCGGCCAGCTCTGTCTATTAAGTTTTCGACTCTTCTTCTTCCTGGATCGGAAGCTTAACATTTTGACGGCAATAAGATTACAGTCGATTTAAGGTCTCTATGTATTCTATGCTCAGTGGTAGAAGCTTAAGTTTCTCCGGATGCTGCTGGCTTCTTATACCATTTTGGACTAAGTATGTTTCCCTGTCTTTGTATTCTTATGTCCATGTACGGTAGCTTGTCTTCTGTCTCCAACTCCGTAAAAAGTTTAATGTTTTTGTAAAATGAGCTTAGCGCGTCTAAAGTGACTTGTATTTCATTATACTTTGATACTGAAAGTATCATAGTATATTGGTTTTGTGCAATGTCCGTCATGGTGTCCGTCCGTCTGTCTGTCTTTATGAGCGCAACTTTCTTCGACACCCGTAGAGCTAGAGACTTAAAAATTTTGCAATTATGTTTGTCTATAGGCGCGACAGATAAAGTGTTAAGATCAGGGTGCCACGCCTACAAGGAGGCTGCGAAATCGATAAATTCGATAGCTGAAAACCGATAAGACCATATATTTCTCACATTCTTATAGTTAGAGTTACCAAATATTACAAGCAGATAAATGTTCACGTCCCTCAAAAAACTTCATCAAAATTTTAAATGCCCCGCCAACTCCTTACGCCCCCACCCAACCCTACTCCTTGAAATTGGAAACGCCTATAAATTTCACATTTTTTGAGCTAGTGCAACCAAATTTTGTGTCATGATAGGTATTGACGTTCCAAAAAAATAAATTAAAATTTTGGATGCCACGCCCACATCTTCCACCCCCATCCTTCCTGATCCTTGAAATTGGAATCGCCTATAATTTTCACATATTTTGGGTTAGTGCCACAAAATTTTGTGTCATGATAGGTATTGACGTTCCCCAAAGAAATTTTGGGTGCCACGCCCACTAATTACGCCCCCATCCTTCCTGCTACTTGAAATTGAAAACTCCTATAGTTTTCACATTTTTTGGGCCAGAACCACCAAACTTTGTGCCAAGATAGGTAAGGACGTTCCCAAACAAATTCATAAAAATGTTGGATACCACGACCACACCTGGCTCCCCCACCCCTCCGCGGTTTTAAAAAGGTTATGCGTGTATCTTTCACATTTATTAAACTAGAGTAACTTAATTTGTTAGGAAGATATATGGTGGCATCTAAAAAAGATCTGCTTTACAATTTTGGATGCCACGCTCAACCAAGCCACCCACTTTAAAAATCGGAATCGGCTTTATCCTTAACAGTTTTTGAGCTAGAGCCACAAAACTTGTTGGGAAGATAAATGGTGACATATAAAAAGATTTGATTCAAAAATTTGCATGCCACACCAACCTCTGCCGCCCACCTTTAAATTTTGAGTTGTTCAGTTATCTTTCACAGTTTTTGAGCTAATGTCAAATGTGGTAACAAAATAGCTAGCGATGTTTAACACCTGGCCCACCCCTTCCGCCACTGCATTCCCCTTTTGAAAAAAGACTCCTTACCACCCGATCTTTTACTGGTATAGAAGTATTTCGCAGTCGGTTGCGTCCGACTGCAAAGTTTTCACTTGTTTTTACTTAGAATTGCGAACAAGTCATTAACATATTTTGTGACCATTATTGGTGTGTTTCTAAGTTATTCCATTGCGTTATCCAAAACGGTGAGACAGGAGATTTCCCGGGTAGGCCTTTTAGTTGTGTGTAGATTTTATACTCGAATTTATTGTATCTTCTCTCTACTGTGCAGAACTTTACAATTGTTATCGAGAGATTTTTTTTTTTTGTTACGTCTTTCTGTATTGGCTGATATCTGTCCATTTGCTTCTTATAATGTCCATGGCCAAGTTGGTTGGTATTCTCGGAAATAGTGAAATTACGTATTTTTTAATAATTTCTTAAAATAACCAGAGTAGAGTTGAGAGTGCGTGAGAGTTGGCAGAGACAGCGAGCGTCGGCTGACAAAGCAAAGCCTGAAATGCGCAGTTGTGAATTACATTGCAGCTGCGTCAAACAAATCTTAAAACAAGTGAAAACGTTGCAGTTGGACGCTACCGATACGAGTTAAAGCTAAAGTTAAATTAAGTGACTCCAGCTTAAAAACTCTGAAAGCTACAGGCACTCGTATTTTTGAAGGTGGATTGTTGGCTGCAGGGGTGGTACTTTCCCAGTAAATAGTCCCTTTGTCTTAATACTTTTTGTAAATTTTACGAAATTGCGATTTTTGCATACATTCTGATTGTAAATGACCACACAGCGTCATCTAGTGTCTAAAATAATGAACGGAGATAAGTTTTTGCTTATCGATTGATTGGCAAAAGATTAAACAATCATCAATCAAATAGACGGCGCTTTGAGTTATTGAAATATAACTTATAGTGGGTTAGATAATCTTTACAATTGTAGACATTTGCATACATGCCGATATTTAATTAAAACCAATTGTAGCTAACCTAATTGTAGGTTAGTGAATCTTTATTTTCATTTTCAACTCAAAAAGGCGTGAGGTTAAAAAAAAACTGTGGAGATAATGCATATTTTCTATTTTAAAAGGTGGGCGGCATGGGTGGGCGCGGCATCCGAATTTTAAAATTAAATTTTTGGATCTGCTGCGGCAGCAGAGCAACAGCCGAGAAATTGTGCTTAGCGAGAAGCCTATGCGTGTGCCGACTGCGCTGCTCGAGACATTTTTCCTATGCACAGTGCATACGACGCTGCCGACCCCTGCTGTCAGAAAACCCACAAGCTGTCGGCATTCAAACCTTTGGTATTACAGCATGTATTCCGTCCGTTTGTCATCGTAGGTTTTGCACATTGTTCTCGAGATTCTGCAGTCGAAATGATTATCCACCTGGATACTGCCGCGTCTCGTGCGTGTGTTTCCATCTGAGCGTGTATCGTTCGCAGGGCGGTCTGAACTCCTACAGTATCACTGCATTGTCATCTTACCCCTTGGTTAGCTACTTCGTCTGCCATCTCGTTTCGTTAAAGGCCTTGGCGGATTGGAATCCAGTAGATGTGCACGTTTTTAGTGATGCTTTCCAGAACGTTCCGAGAACTTATGTAGTGGGCTTGCAGGGCTTTCATTGCTGTCTGACTGTCCACGAAAATGTTTACCTTTTATACTTTGATACCGAGGGTCTCATAGTATATTGGTTTTGTGCAATGTCCGTCATGGTGTCCGTCTGTCCGTTTGTCCGTATGAACGCAACTTTTTTCGACACCCGTAAGGCAAGACACTTGAAACTTTGCAATTATATTTGTCTAGGCGAGACATATAAAGTGTCAAGATTGGGCTGCCACGCCTACATTCCTGCAGCTAGAGTAACCAAATTTTTCACGAAGATAGCTAGTCACTTTCTTGAAAAACCTGCATCAACATTTTGGATACCACGTCCCCATATTCCGCCCCCATCAACCCTGCTCCTTGAAATTGAAAACGCCTATAGTTTTCACATTTTTTGGGCTAGAGCCACCAAATTTTGTGTCAAGATACGTAGTGAAGTTTTCCAACAAACTGCATCAAAAATTCCGCCCCCCAACCCCCGCCGTTGTTAAAACGGTTATGCATGTATCTTCCACATTTTTTGAACTAGAGTCACCAAATTTGGTAGGAAGATATATGGTGACATCTACAAAAGATTGCTTAAAAAGTTTGTATGCCACGCCCACCCAAGCCACCCTCCTTATAAAGCTAGAGCCACCAAGCTTGGTAGGAAGATAAATGGTGACAGTTAAAAACATTTGATTCAAAAATTTTGATGCCACACCCACCTCTGACGCCCACCATTTAAAGTCGGAAATTTCTATATCTCTTACAGTTTTTAAGCTAGAGCCCCCAAATTCGGTAGAAAGATAGAAGGCAACATCTACCAAAGATCTGCATCAAAACTTTCGATGCCACGCCCACCCAAGCCACTCCCCTTATAAAATCGGAATCGGCTATAGCTTTAACAGCTTTTTAGCTAGAGCCACCAAACTTGGTAGGAAGATAAATGGTGACAGTTAAAAACATTTGATTCAAAAATTGCAAGCAGACTCCTTACCATCCGTTCATTTACTGGTATCAAAGTATTCCACAGTCGGTTGCGTCCGACTGCAACGTTTTCACTTGTTTTGCGTTGTGTTCGTTCTTAAGACCGCTTCTGCTGCCTTCCTTATCGCGAATATCTCCGCTTAGAATATGCTGCAGTTGTCAGGGCGTCTGTACGAAGGTCCAAGTGGTTGCTCAGCGCAGTATACTACTGCACGGACTCCATCTTCCATCTTTGAGCCATATGTATATGGGTTTATGGCCACCTGCTCTGCCTCCGAGCGGTATTCGTTTTTGGTTAGGAGCGTGAGCGTGAAGCTAAATTTGGATTTTGGGATCATGTAGTCTTTTTCTATTCAAATTCCTCTGCCAATTGTGCTGAAAATTGCTGACAAATTGCATGCCGTGCAGAGACATGCAGTATTTTTTGCCATTAGACGTGCCTGAATGTCCAAGGGGTTGACACTCAGTATGGTTTCTGGACCTTTTTTTTTGGCGTAGATCTTAGTAATGCATATAATTACATGTCGCTGAGTTTTTTCCTTAATTTTTAGGTATGTGGACTTTCTGTTGCTTTCCACCATACCAGTATGCCATATAGTAGAATTGGACGCACAATAAAGATGAAAATCCAGTGTGTCAGTTTTGGTGAGAGTCCCCAGGTGCTACCCAGCATCTTTTGCGATGCATTGTGGATTTTTTCACCCTCTCTTTTACATATGGCTTCCAACGCAACTTGCGATCCTTAACTGTCCCCAGGTATTTGATACTTTCTTTTGGTATCAGTGTCGTACCGTTTGTTTTCTAAACCTTTCGGTGTCAGATGTCTTTTCTATGCCTGAACTGAAAATGCGCCATGCGTTTCCTTTGGCATTTCCGTACATTTTTCTGAAAGCCTCGTAGCCTTGTTTTCTATTCGTCCCATACTGGTTCTTCATCCACCTGCTGGGCGAGCTTAAAGAGGTCCAGTACTTATATTTTCTGTCCCTTGAGTTCTAGAGTCCACCATGGGGCTTTGTGTCTCTTTTTCTCTTGCTATTGTCTGCATGCTTTGTGAAAGGCTCCCATCAGATTTTTGTTGAGCGTCTCCAGGGACTTCTAAAACTAAATCTGTTGATGATATTGTGGGCGGCCTTGGTAGATTTCTTTCAATTTATTTATTTAATCTGTTCCCAGTCCGTGTTCCGCGGGTTTCTGTTCGATTTGTTTTATTGTTTTCACTCTCAAAGCTCACTCAGAATTTAATGTACCTGTTGTCCGAGAGGGAATGTCTACTAAGGACTCTCCATTCTGTTACCACGGTATTAGGTCTATAGGACATAAGTCCAGTTTTCCCCCACTTAATATATTTTTAAGTAATATTGTAATATGAAATCTAGCAGTGACTCACCTGTATCGTTTGTGTCCCTGCTGCCCCATACCATATGGTGTGCGTTAGCGTCAGTGCCGATGACAAGTGGCCGCTTCTTTGGCTCAGCCTCCCTCAAAAATCGCGCGTGCTCTTGTGGTGTTTCGATGTTCTCTTGCGCCATGAAGCAGGATGCCATCAAGATTGGCTCCTCTCTGCCACCTTCCAGCGCTACCACCGTTAAGTCGTCAGTGCTGTAATTAGACATTAAGTAAGCATAGATACTCTTCCTTACTAGGATCGCGGTCCTTGCTTTTCTAACTGTTGTCGGGTAAAACAAGTTGTAGTTTGGTGATATTACTCCTGAAATCTTACCTCCCGTCCCAATTTTCAGGCTGTAGTGGCTTGCATGACTCTTGCTAGGTCCTGCTCCACCTCACCCGCCTAAAGCGTATTTTCATTTTTGTCGTCCGGATGACGCTTTTGAGGCGCAGGTACACGCTCCGTTAGACAGATTTACATGACTTAGTTTTTTCATAATGTTTTTATTTTCGTGTTGAAACTTCTTTACAAATTTGGTCGCATTTACACTATGAAGTTTTTTCATGATGTGTTTACCCTGTCCTTATAATGTCCGCTCCGAACACTTCATGCTGCTGATACTGAGTTAGCAGCAGTTCAACTAATTCTTTGGTCCAAAACATTTGTTTTAACAATTAATCAACCACAAAAATTTATTTAGTATTTTCGCTAATACTTGCTTGTGCAATATGTTGTATCAATAACACATTTATTTACCTGAAACCCTGTGTGTTGAGATTGTCACTGATGTTGTATTTTGTACTAGTTTTTTATTCTTCAGAGCCAGCGTTTTTATACCCTGACTCATGCATAAAATCAACCCTTAACTCTAGCTTATCTATTGCTGAGTTTGTAAGTCCCAGCGTTGGTTGTAATATATTCTTATCCTATCGCTAAGTTTGTAAGGTTAAGTATGAATCAAGTTATTTTAAGATTAAAAACATGTGCCTTACTTATCTGTTTGCCTCTCAGTTAGCCTAGCTGCGACCTGCTAGTGCGCACAACAGATGTTTAAACTTTTATTAAATACTTGTATATATTTTTGTATTAAAGGAATATTTGTACATATATTATGTTCATGCTTGAACATTCTACCAGAGAATGTGACAGCCAGCAATTGCTAACTTTGGTTTCTCCTTTTCATTACATAAATAAAAACTAAAGCAAATATTTACATGGTTAATGTTAACGAAATGTGCCCACTCATTGTGTGAAATGCCAGATCCTCAATGTGTAATTTTTGATGGAATAGATTATTTATGTTTTGCTGCAGCCATTGTACTTCAACTGAGTTGTTTACTACAATGCGGTCAAGTGGGTCGGGACCCATGTGTCGTTGTGGTTTAGCACTTTAAGGAAGAGTAGAGAGTACCTTTCTGTATCAGTTGACGTTACTTCTTGCGTTGTTATGATAGTGATTTTACCTATCCTGGCTGAACATCCAGCATACAGTTCGATTATGCCTTGGCTCGGCAATACGGTCATCTCCTGGTAGTTTCCGCATATTATATAAGCTGACGTCTTTTCGACTACTTTAAACAGACACCCGTTTTTTCCATTTAGCTTTTCAGAAAGGTGTCCTCCTCGTACTCGACCATGTAGCACGGTTGCTTGTTGCTCGGTTTGATGGGTGCTCTGGTCGTTTGTATCTTTCCAGGCCCAACTTGCCTCGCATAGCCAAGTGTCCTCGTCTTCATGGCGGCAACGACTTACTTCAGTCTCTGTCATTAAGTGGTATGCATTTATCTCGTTGTTGTAGATAAGAAATTTCGTATTAGCTTTTGGAATCACCCTTCTTTCATTGAGTTCAAGCGGTATCGGGACTGTATTGGAGAGACTGGCGTGTTAATTAACCTATTTGGCCAGCCTTGCATCGCTGATTAACATGTTGTCCTTAAATTGCGCCTTCATTAGTTTGTGAACCAATTGTAACCTTTCTGGTGATTTTCCGACGGGAAGCAGTTGGATCCTTTGTAGCTTTTTCTCAATTTCATTCAGTTTGGCCAACATTTTGTTCGGTTTAACCAGCGAAGGATGAACTCTTCCTTGGTTTATGTCGGCTATCAAGGCAATGACGGCTGATTGAATGTCTTCAGTTTCATCATGCCAGTTCCTTACTTGTGTGATTAGCAAAAATAACTTTATTGACTCCTTGTAGATGAAGAAGCACTCTTTTAATCTGTTGGCCATATTGTTTATCTCGTTTCTGCCCCCTTGAAAGATTTGATTAACTTCTTCTGTTGTGGAGCGCATAAAGTTTGACGTTTCGTTGATGATTGAAGTCTAATTGCGTTTTTCATTTTTAATAATGGTTTCCATATTTTTAATTCGAATGGCTGTGCCAATGTCCAAAATCATTATAGCCCTATTTTGCCTTTCTGATGCTTGAGAAATAATTTTATTTTTCTCCTTTATTTTGTTGATTTTTAGCTTTACTGTGCGGCTTACTGTTGAACAGCATTCATTAAATTCACCCAACTTTTCGCAAATTGTGTCAGTTTTTGTCATGACCTCATCGGCTTGTTTTAGCACTTCCAAATAGGCTCTCATGTTGTAGTAAAACAACAATTGCTAGCTTGACGATACTACTTAGTATTTACAGGACAAAGATGAGAAGGCCGACAGCTCGAAAGAGCGGATCAAGCAGCTAAAATAACTCCGGTAAAAGCCTGCTAATGATTCTACAGAATCCAGAGCATGGGTCAGCAAACAGCGATGATCATGGATAATTATTATTAACATATATTTTTATGGAGTTCCGAAGACCAACGATCCAGAATTCTCGTTGAATTATGTTCCTCATCAGCTTCATTCCGCTATGTTCATTTTGCTTATGAGCGTTGTGTTTGATAAGCCAATGATTTTCTAACCATAATTGGCCGCTTCACCTCATATGGCACCATTGCATTTTGAAGACGGGCTCCCACACGTAACACTCCATCTCCATCCGGAAAGGGAGTTTACTCTGCTGCAATTTACTCTTTGCTTCTACAGTTTTTCCAGCTTTCAGCAAATTAGTTTCTTGCCTAATCAAGCTGTTGTTGTAACAACGGTTGTTTAGCTGCCTTAAGCTCGTCGACGGTGAGGTAGGTCGATTTTTGCTGGTTCCCTCGTAGTTTTGCCATAAATCGTAAAAACATTTACTATTACGCTCTTTAGCTTATTAAGTGATGAACATTTTGTTAAGAGTGGGATGAGGCAGTTTTCTTTTTATACTTTGATACTGAAAGTTTTGGTTTTGTGCGTGTCTGTCTGTCTGTCTGTCCGTCCATCCGTATGAACGCATCTTTTTTCGACACCCGTAAAGCTAGAGACTTGAAACTTTGCGATTATGTTTATCCATAGACGGTACAGATAAAGTGCTTAGATCGGGGTGCCACGCCCACTAGGAGGCCGGGAAATCGATAAATTAAATAACTGAAAACCAATTAAGCAAAATATTTCTCACATTCTTACAGCTAGAGTTACCAAATTTGCAGTCCCTGAAAAAACTGCATACAAATTTTGGATGCCACGCCCACTCCTTTCGCCCCCAACCTCCCTGCTCCTTGAAATTGGAAACGCCTATAGCTTTCACTTTTTTGAGCTAGGGACACCAAATGTTGTGTCAAGATAGGTAATTACGTTCTTAAAAAAACTGCATCAAAATTTTGGATGCCACGCCCATTCCTTCAGCCCGTATCCTCCCTGCTCCTTGAAATTGTAAACGTCTATAGTTTTCACATCATTTGGGCTAGAGCCACAAAATTTTGTGGCAAGATAGGTGGTGAAGTTGTCCAAAAAATTGCATCAAAAACTTGAATGCCACGCCCACACCTGGCACCCCCGCCGTTTTTAAAACGGTTGTGCGTGTATCTTCAACATATATTGAACTAGATTCAACAAATTTGGTATGAAGATATATTGAGACATCTACAAAAGATCTGCATCAAAATTTTGGATGCCACGCCCACCCAAGCCACCCGCCTTATAAAATTGGAATCGGCTATATCTTTAACAGTTTTTGAGCTAGAGCCACCAAATTTGGTAGGAAGATAAATGGTGACAATTAAAAAGATTTGATCCAAAAATTTGGATGCCACGCCTACCTCTGCCGCCCACCTTTCAAATTTGGATGTTCAGTTATCTTCCACAGTTTTTGAGCTAAAGTCACCAAATTTGATAACAAGATAGCTGGCGATGTTTACCACCCGGTACACTCCCTTGCAAGCAAACTTCTTACCATCCGTTCTTTTACTGGTATCAAGGTATTCCGCAGTCGGTTGCGTCCGACTGCAACGTTTTCACTTCTGCTGGGTTTTCTGCTGATTTTACATATCTCCATTGAACATGAGGCTATTTATGTATATTTCGTCTATTCTCAAATTTATCTTTACTGCGCTTGCTATTTATTCGAGCTAGCGTAATATATGAATCCCTCAATGCTTGCGTTTTTTAAATGACGCTTCTAATATCCGTTTGTGTTTTGATGCAGTCGTCAATAGAGTCGCCACCACTGATCAGATCATCCATGTAAAAATCTTCCTTGATTGCCATCATCAGTTTGTTGTTGCCTTGGCAATGCTGACTTGCTAATTCCTATAGACAGCTGGGATCCCGTACGTAACTGTAGTCAGCTTGAACTCCTTAATTGGCAACTTTGGGTCGTCTCTCTAGAGGATATATTGATATTCCTGAACGACTTTGGCGACTTAATTCGGACGGTACATCTTTTCAATGTCAGCTGTCATTACGATCTTCCATAGTCGACACTTGATTTGAATATAAAATATGTCCTTTTTTATTTTGGGACCAACTAACATTACGGCATTTAGACTTAATCCGTTGGACGTTTTTGCCGATGCGTCAGACACTACTCTTATACCCCGATCAACAGAAATACGATTAAAAAGCCGCTGTCTGCTGTTTGATTTTCTGTTATATTGAATTTGGCACTGTTCATAACCAAATATCAATAAGAAATTTTTTATTCTTGTTGGCTCCTCTGTTAACGAAAGATGAGCATCTTTGTAGCTGCCAAACTCTGTACAAAATTAATTAACTAGGAGATGTCGATTCCAACTGGGCGAAATTAAATATGATTCAGATTCACCACATGGAAATGGAAATCAAAAATATGCTGCATAACCGAGCTCCAATTACATCCGTGCATCCGGCTCTAGTGGAATCGAAGAAAAAGTTTAGTTTTAAGACTGTTTGGTCTGATTACTGCTTGGTGTGGCATATAATATATGACTTGGCCGATCGTGTTCACCGGTTCCATGTAACCCAGCTTCAAATATTCGTTAATGAAGGTGCTGTATTCCTATATTATATGCGGGTGCTTCTTGAACTTGATTTCCATTCGCAGTAGTCATGCCATTTCCTGTTTCCGAGAGCTTGCTAACTCAAAATTTTTTCCGGAATGGTATTAAGAATACTAGCCGGCCTTTTCATCCTGCGTAGTTTTTTCTCGGAACACTTTTTCACAAACAGTGTTATCTTCCGAGTCGCTGGAGTCACTTTCAAGCTTCCAGAAGCGTTCCAGATCGTCCAGGCAAATCGTGTATGTTGCGTTGATCACTTTATTGCTGGACGATCTAGCTATGTTGCCGGAAACAATCTAAGTTCAGTGTTTTTACCCAAGGTTTCGTTTATTTTCTTTACTTGTCCCAACATTATTTGAGGGTAAGGATAAGGGTAAGTCAACGCCGATTATGACATTAATTCGGCTGGGCTCGTTGAAGTGTGGGCTGCCAGCTCGCAGCCCATCGAATCTTTTCTTGTTCCTATATACCACCTTTATCTGACAACTCTGTTTACAATAAACATTTGTCAGCAATACTTTCCATTTCATCTATGCTTTCTGATCGTGATATTCTTGTAGTTCTTGGTGATATTAATATTGCTGATGCTACTTGGATTTCAAGTCTAGACTCAAGCGCGTTGACCCCCGTGGTGGAGACTGATTTTCTGGTTGGTTTATTTGAAATGTCATTGGGTCAGATCAATGGTATTTCAAATTATCTTGATAGAATGCTTGATTTGGTGTTTGTTTCGGATCCATAAACTCTATCTGTGTCAAGATCCCTCCCATATCCACTCCCGAAGACTTATACCACCCGACGTTGGAGCTGTTGATCACTTTGCCTGCCTGTGCCGTACGCCAGTGTAGTGAACCATGTAGGCGAGTACGTCAATTTCGGAAAACCGATTATCTAAAACTTACCCGGCTCTTAGCACTGGTTGACTGGTCGCCCCTCTATGGTTCTGAGGAATTGGATACGGCAATCAGGGTTTTTTCTATTGCACCTTAGAAACTTTATTCGACATGTGTGTCCCTTTTGGTAGGCCAAGTAGGAAAAACAAACCTGCGTGGTTTACACGAGAGTTGACTGCCCTTAAAAATCAAATATCTAAGCTTTCTAAGAGTTTCCGAAAATCTGGGTCTTCTGTTTATTACTCATCATACTTGGTTGCGCGTTCCAGTTTTTCAGTCATGGATACCTAATGTTATAAAAATTACCTAAATCGGTGCAGACTACAGTTCAGCAAGATCCTAAGAGGTTCTATGACTTCGTTAATGCGAAGCGAAAGTCATCAACACTTCCATCTAAAGTATCATTTGAAAACAAGTCGGCCAATTCGGATCAGGCCATTGCCAATTTATTTGACGAATTTTTTCAAACTACATACAGTTCATTTGATAATCAGGTGGATCTGCCTTACCCGTACCAGGTTATTGGCTCTAATTGCATTTTTGGACCAAGAATCACAGAGTGTTCATTACTACGTGATCTTCATGGCATTAAGCCTGTATTTTCCCCGGGACCTGACGGCGTACCAAGCTGTGTGCTTAAGTACAGTGCTGATGGTCTCTTAAAACCATTTCATAAACTGTTAAGTTTGTCAATTGAGAAATGTTCATTTCCTAATATCTGGAAAGAATCATTTATTATTCCGCTCCATAAAAAGGAGACAAGTCTAATGTTTAAAATTATAGGGAAATTTTCTGCAATACCAAAAATGTTCGAGAAATTGATAGCTTCTCAATTACAACATTTTTGCAGATCTTTAATTTACCGTGCCAGCATGGATTTGTGAAACAAAGATCTAAGCTACACTTACTTGTTAGAATTTACTTCAATATTTGTTGATGGTTTTCAAAATAAAATGCAAACGGATGTTATTTACACTGATTTCAGTAAGGCATTTGACTCGGTTAATCACTACCTTTTACTTCATAAACTTCAACTTTTAGGTTTTCCAAGCAATCTTATTCGGTGGATAAGGGAATATTTAACTCATAGAACACAGAGAATCAGTTTTAATGACGCTGTCTCTAAGGTGGTTCATGTCACTTCCGGTGTTGCGCAAGGAAGTCACCTTGGACCTTTATTACACTGTTCATCAATGACCTTCCATCTGTTATTGACCACTCTCGAGTGCTGATGTATGCTGACGATGTTAGATTATGCATGTCGGGTACAGCTCTGTTGTCTGCTCAAAAATTACAAACTGATTTAGATAATTTTCAAAAGTATTGTCGTGTTAACTGACTAAATCTTATTTGCAATAAATGTAAAGTCATGTCTTTTTATAGACGCCTGAATTTTACAAATATATATGGTAACCCACTCGATCGCATTGAAAGGGTTGATGATTGAGGGATCCTTTTTGATCCGAAACTTAAATTTCACAAGCATATCTCTTCAGTTGCAAATCGAGCGTCTAGTACCTTGGGGTTCATTAAGCGCTGGTCGAAAGAATTTGACGATCCCTACATATCAAAAACACTTTAAACGTCTATGGTACGTCCTATTCTTGAATATGAATCTTGTATCTGGTATCCCAAATACAGGATTCACCAGGATAGAATAGAATCAGTACAAAAGCAGTTGTTTGTCTTTGCGCTTAGGGGACTTAATTGGTACACTAACATTAACTTACCTTTCTACCACAGTAGACTTTTACTAATAAATCTTCCTTCTCTATCTGATCTGAGAACAATGCTAGGTGTAGTCTTTTAAAATAAACTAGTAAATGGTGAAATTGATTCCACAGAAAGGACAAGGAATTTTCCACCTATTGCTCTTCAAGCTTGTTACTCTTACTATGCTTTACATAATCCTTTCCGTATTTTATGTTCAAACTATAACGATATATTCCACATAATAATCAGTGCTACTTCTATTGGTTCTCTTAAGAAGCTAGTTTTATGTCATATGTCTACATGTTCGAGATATTCGTAATCGTACGATATGCGGTGTGCCCCTCGGTCGGTTGGGCGGGAGGTTGGTTGCTCTTTGCTTGGGTCCGCGCGTTAACAAGCCGGTGCTTGGTATCGTTGGGCCACTTGAATGTACTGTCCGTTAGTACATCTACGTCCAATAATAATATCCTCGTCAATTTTCTTGTTATACACCGAACCCATAAAATGGGCAAAAGGGGTATAATGGTTTTGAGCAGAAGTATGAAACAGGCAGAACCTGGGCCTAATCATTAAGCAAACGCTGTTTTTCATTATTTGTATTCTTTGTTAAACTCCTTGAACTTCCACATATATTTTTGTTCGTGGAAGCCTCCGTCGATCAGGGCTTTTAGCTACTCGTAATTTCCAGACTTTTTTTTGCATCCTTATGAGCGCAGTTGCCAGCAACGTGTCTTGTTCTTTATTGTCTTTAAGGCAATTGCTTTGATGGTCTATTTTTTATTCGCATCCTCATGAAGCAAATTGTTGTGAGCTTTTGAGCATCGGATGCATGTCCAATCCATTTTACAATCTTTGATGCCATGTGTGCCCAAGCATTTGATGCATAGCGAGCTTTTGGCCACAAACTCTTTGCGCTTTTTGATGGCTCGGCTCTAAACTTCTAACATCTCGTTATTTCTTGGCTAACCAGTTGGTAAGAACGGCATCTCTTATTGCTCATTTTCTTGGATTCCGTCTGAATGGCATGATTGTATACTGAGTTTATTGAGTTACGTAGCTGCTCAATTAACTACAGCACAAAGGACAAAGACTGAATTTCCCTAGATTTCTTGACATGTTGCTCGTACCTTTGTAGGGCTTCTGTAGAAAATCGTCGCAGAAGAATTTGAGCGAATAAAACATCAGCATCATTAGAGATTTGGCCTTTTTTTACCCCAAACCCATGAAATACGTAAAAGGGGTTTAATGGTTTTGTGCAAAAGTATGTAACAGGAAGAAGGAAGCATCTCCGATCCTATAAAGTATATATATTCTTGATCAGCATCAACAGCCGAGTCTCTATAGAAATGTCCGTCTGTCCGTCCGTCCGTCCGTCCGTCCGTCCGTCTGTCCGTCTGTCCGCCCGTATGTATGAACGCGTCGATCTCAGAGACTACAAGAGCTAGAGACTTCAGATTTTGAATATAAGTTCTCATATACCATAAGCAGAACAAGTTTAGTTCAAATTATCTATTACTTTTCTGGATTCCGATATACACATGTGATCGACTACAAAAAAATCTCGAATTTGGAAAATGTAAAAATGGGGATTTAAATTATTTTTAACGATAGAACTTTTCTGAAAATCGTCGAAATTGGCTGAGAAAATAGTGCGACTTCTATTGGCTCTTTTAAAAAGTTAGTCTTATGTCATTTGTCTACATGTTCACGCACGCATTGAGGTGCGCCCCTCGGTCGGTCTGCCGGAAGGTGGTTGTTATACCCCGAACCCATAAAATGGGTAAAAGGGGTATAATATTTTTGTGCAAAAGAACGTAACAGGCAGAAGGAAGAGTCTCCGACCCTATAAAGTATATATATTCTTGATCAGCATTAACAGCCGAGTCGATATAGCCATGTCCGTCTGTCTGTCTGTCCGTCAGAATGTATGAACGCGTCGATCTAAGAGAGTATAAGAACTAGAGACTTCAGACTTTGCACATTAGCTCATCTAAGTCCTAGGCAGTATAAGTTTGTTTCCGATTTAAGATAACTATTTCCGTTTCCGATATACACATGTGATCGATAACATAAACATTTCGAATATCGAAAATCTGAAACACGTTCTAGAAACTTGATACAAAATAGTGGAAGGGTGTAAAATTTCATCGAGCTTCCACGCAGCATTGTAGTTTGCTGCTGATTCTATTAGTAAATAATGGCCGACGACCATTTTAGCTTCTCCTTTGAGGAAAGATTTGAGGCAGTTCAGCTTTCTTGTGTCGGTGATATCCTTCGTGTTGTGAATTACCTCGGAGAAGAGCTCGCAGAATGTTGCCAACTCTCTTTCCGCTGAAGCGAGGAAGATCCACTTTTAGTAGATCTGGAACGTCTTCTTTTATGTTGCGCAAATGACCTATTTTTCTGTTTAGTTTCCTTGTCAGTAAGTTGACGTTGCGTTCCAGTTCATCGATCTAGTCGATGTCGAAGGCAAATTTTATGTATTTTGCCTCTAAGTCCGTGAGCGTCGATTGGACCTTGTTCCACAGGAAAATCAGATCTTCTTTGTAAGCAATGATGTATTTCCGGTAGTTGTGTTCTAGGCAGACACTCACTTTTTTCATGTGCTGCTCTACCTTCTGTGCCCTTTTGTCCACAAGATCAAAAATTAAATTGTATCGAATCGACGCCAACAGACCCTTTTTCTTGTGCCCTACTATTTTTGCAAATTCATCTCGATTAATTTTGTTTAACTAACAAACGATGTCATCTGCGCGATGTCTGCAAGCGCGTAGGGGAAAACTCTCTGGTGAGCTGAAAGCGACCAAGGGAGTTGATGCTGCCTTACTCACCCAGATCATCAGCCGCAATTCATTCTTCTCTTCAGAGCAGGCTGGGAAAATTGCAATCGGGATCGCGCATGCTGGCCGGGATAATCGAGCGTCTGGACGGACTAAAATGCAAAATAATATTTAAGCAACCACCTAACAGCCAAGTGGAATATATATTTCTAGAGCTTATGAATTTTAGCTGTGTTATAAAAATTCTAGTCGGCTGTATACCATACATAGACCACATAAAAATATTGATTACTCTAACCTGATAAATTTAATAACTAACCTAACACTGATGTTCACGGACATTATACTAACAGGTGACCTAAATAGTATTATATTAAAAGAGCAACATCTAATTAATGAAATGGAGTCCATTGGACTGACTCCTGTAAACAAAATGTTACCGACGCATTTTTCGAAGTTCACTAACACTTTATTATTATTATTATTATGTTGGGGGGTGATTGCACTGTGACCTGAGAGATCTATTGTGCCCCCTTCTTGGCTTATAGCTCTTCCATTAGATCCAGTTACTGCATGTAAGCTAGTATTTTTGCTGGATCGATGGTCTACAAATCACTGAGTTGGATGACGTGTTTTCCTAGAAAACTACTTATTTTTCTCGCTATGGCCATGCATTCTGCTATAATGTGCAAGGAGGATTCCATTTCCATGTCACAGAACCTGCATGCGCCGCTACTGGCTATTCCTAGTTTGGCTAGGTGACCCCTTAGTTTACAATGTCTTGTCAAAAGACTTGTTATTGTCCTAAGACTATTTCTCCCCATGGTTATAACCTGCTTAAATAATTTTAGATTGTAGCTACCTAAGAGACACTTGGCTTACCTGAGTCCTGGAGTCCTTGCCCAGCTCATTTCCCGCAGGTGTCTGTCTTCAATTCTAAGTTCCTTTCGTATTGTGCTTCTTCCTACTCCACAGTACGGCTCGGGCCCTATAAGGGGTGTTGCCATCAGCGTGTCCAGGGAATCATCTTAAGGCAAGCCTATTGAGTGATCCCAGTCAAGGATCCATCGGTGTACCATTTAATGGTGTGTGATTTCATTTGGTGGTGCTCAGTAGGGGTAGTTCACAAGAGAACCTTTCTGCGTCAAGTTGGCTAAGAATGTGTCCTCTGCCAACTCCTTCAGCCGACATTCTTAATAAGGTTGCATTCTGTTGAAGCCTAATTGTATGATGGAGTGGTGTGATCTCCAACAGGATCTCTAGAGCCGATGTGGGACAGGTCCTCTTTGCTCCGGTGATTCCTACACATGTTATTCTTTGCAATTGCTTCGTATGTGAGCAAGGGTTTACTACCATTAGGTATTGCCATCTCATTATTTTTGTCGAGGTGCCCCAAGATTTCCCGGCTATTCTATGACATGTGTAGAGTGCGCTGCAGCACTTTGAAATCGTATTTTGAATATGGGTACCAACATTTATTTTACTGTCAAATGTGACCGCAAGGTATTTGACTTCCTTGCTTGTTTCTATTATACTCCCTGCGAGCCTAATATCCCTCATTCTCTGTAACTTGTATCTTCTGGTGAACGGAACGATGTTGGTTTGGATTTAGGCTGAGACCAACCTCAATACACCAGTCATTCGTGATCCTAAGTCCCAGTTGGACAATGTCACAGAGAGTTTCTTCATACCTGCCCTGTGGTATTATCACAATGTAATCAGCATAGCCATGACATTGAATACCCCTTATGGTAAGTCTGCTTAATAGCTCATCTACTAAGATACTCCATAAGAGTGGTGAGAGAACCCCCCCTTGTGGACAACCTCTTGTGGTTGTAACTGTTACGTTACTATCTTGCATAGATGCCTGCCTGGATCTAAGTAGGGAAGAAATCCATCTACTAGTTGTGATATCCAATTCTAATTAGGGCAGCCCTGACAGCATCTTGTGACGTGTTGTCAAATTCGCCCTCAATATCTAGAAATGCGCAAACTGCTACTTCGTTGTTTATTACTGCCGACCGCAGGGTGCGGTGCAGTTTGTAAAGTGCCGTATCCGTAGAATGGCGTTCTCTATATGCATGCTGCGTAGCTTGCAGCGTACTCTGTGCTAGCAGAATACTCCTAATGTTGTAGTCCATCAGCTTCTCCAACGTTTTCAAGAAAAACGATGTTAAGCTAATGGGTCTAAAGGACTTTGGGTTGGTGATATCTTTCTTCCTTGCTTTGGGGATGAAGACCACCTTAGCTCTACTCCAAGTACTCGGAATATGACCGAGCGCTAGGCTACTAACTAAGATTTTCCTCAGGATGGGTAGGAGTATGTCCTGCCCTTGTTGGAGGAATGCTGGTGATATACCGTCCAGACCGGGAGATTTGTACGGCTGGAATGTTCCAAGTGCCCATTTTAGCTTCCCCATTGTGACTGCTGAGCATATATAGCATCCGGGCTGTGTTGATCCCTTGTTTTAGGTATTTCGCATGAATTGCAGGGTGTATTCCCTGGGAAGTGCGCATCAAACAGAAGTTATAGCTCTTGCATGTTGCTGGTCGTAGAGGTGTTGTCCCTACGCTTCAAGGCTAGGTTTGCCTCCGGTGCTTGTTTGGACAGTGCTCTATGGAGCCGGGCACCTTCCATCGTACTTGCTATGCTTTCGCTGAAGTCCTTATAGTTCCTACGTTTAGCCTTTCTTTTGTCCGAACACTCTATCACCAGGTGACCTACCCTGAAGAGAATTCCCGCGAACGCGATTGCAGTGTCCCATCCTGTCAGAGTTATTTCCTCTAAGATGGCCTCCTCCAGTGCGGACAAGTCCCCGTAGCTGAGCATTACCTGGGGATATTCAACAGGTAGCACAGCCACCTTGACCCCTTTTGCCATCGTCGCAAACGACGGGCGAGTCGTGGTGGTTACCGGAGGGGCAGGTTTCCTCTCTGCTGCTGGCGCTGCTGCTCTCGATGTATGCGGACGCGCCCCCTGACATACCCTCTTGGGAGCGTCAGTAGGAGGCGTCAGAGTGTCATTGAGGCGCTTGGGGGCTGGTCCCCGTGCCTGTTGTGTCGTCTCTTTGCTCCCTGTAGCCATCTTCAGGGCCTCAGCAGGGGGTAGACCCTGCTGAAGGTACCTGAGGTACCATTTCGTCCTGGATCTACACAAACCCTTCCGGTTTGGCTCATCGAGGCCTCCCGGCTTTTCACGTTGCGGCAAAGCTCTCCTTTGCAGCTGTGGGCGCCTATGCCCACCTTGCCGCCTAACGGCATTCAGCGTCGGTCGGGATGTTCCAAACGTTCTTTCGGTCCTTGCGACCGGCGCGACACTTTGCCGTGGGGCGACATCCTGTCTCTGGGCGACGTTCTGTAGCGGGGCGTCACCCTGTCGCGGGGCCTGCCTCGCCTAAGTGTTGTGCTGCGACTGCTGGTTCTGTTGCCCCGGGTTGGGGCGCTGCGGGCTTGTTCCCACGATGGAGGACCTGTCCCCGCCAAGGAGGCGATCCTCAAAATGTCTGGCGACAGTGGCAGCCGGGAATTCCTGCTGTTCGTTGATGATTTTGTTATTTTGTTGTCTTTTTATGTTGAAATCCCACTAATGGCGTAGAAAGAACGGTCTACCCAGGCAGAGATCCGCACTACCCAGGTAAGGCTAAATAGAACAGGCGGTCGCCACCTGCCAGAGCGCACCGTAAGAGACTGGGCTAGTTATTAGTCCGGGTCCCCAACCAGGCTGACTCTCGGCACGGTCCGAATAACACCTTAGTCCGGCCCGGAGTGAGATGTGGGGGTTGGGATGGAGGTAGATATATGTAAGGGAATTTGGGAGTGTTTGAGGCTTTGATTTGAACACGGCGACACAAGTGTCTTGTCAGTGTAGTAAACCCTACCACACCCGTTGTATGTCCGGGACTGCTTATTCACGATCATCGCTTATTCACAGCTAACCACAAAAGGGGCCGTTCGCTATCCGCAACCCGCGACCCGCCTGGTGGCCACAGCTTAGCCCCCTCCGAACTATCCCACAAATATATCAGACCAGGCCACTAACACTTTATTAGATGAAGTTTTTGTCAACCAACCAGAAAACATTTTGGTTTTCTCAAAGCAAAAGTTACCTATCATCGAAATTTCACTATCGCCTAATGGTGCTGCCAACCTTAACGGGGATTCAGCTGTTCTTTTTGTTTTGTTTTTGCCTGTGACTCCAAAACTGCTGCATGTTGCACATCAAAATGTCTATACAATTACTTTCTATAAGCCCTGTTGTAAACAGCAACGAGGGAAAAATCTTTTTAGTAGCATTCGTTTGTGGACCTAGAAGACTCAAATAAGAATTTTGAAGCTTGGCTTCATAAAAAATAAAAATAAACAATGCAAGTGTCAGCTTGAGTCAGCTGTTCGCCTTACGATGATTGTATTGATATTTATATATCGGATAAGTAAGTAAGTACTAACCGAACATTGAGAAACTCTAATTCGACTAAGCTTAGAATAAGTTGACTAACCAGACATTGAGAAATTGGGCATAAAAAACGTATAGTATCATTCAAATGGAAATCATATGACCTCTCCATTGATACCATACTTTCCATAAAGTAAGTTTAAGTTATGGGTAGATTTAGCTTTAAGTGTTGTGTGAATACTTTTAACTACCCCTGTATATAACGGGACTTAAACGCGGGTTAAATGAAAGCTAGCGCTCCAGGCATCGGCTAACTTTGTGTCTCGGTCACTGCTAACCGAATTTTGAGAAACTCAAATAATTCTAAACTTCGGTTAGCTTACCTTACTGGACATTGAGAAAGTGGGCCTTATGAAATGTCACATCCGTTGAAAAATCTTCCTAAGAATAAAATTAAATAAAAAATTTCCAATTAAATTGATCAATGAAACATCTTTTTTCTTCATACAACAAACTTTAAAAGATTTTGACGGTGAAGTGGGAATTGATTGACCTAAAGAACGGAATTATTAGGTTTAATGCCGGAACTCAGTCGCTTAATTTCAAAACATTCCATGATGTAAATTTCACTCAAGTCGATGATTCGGATGTACCCTTAGCCATGAAAGAATTTTGGTACACTGATAAAATGCAGTTCAATGCATTTGCGGATCCAAACGAGTGCCTCCTTTTCAATATCAACACCGTGGCTACCATCCGAACAGATGATGAGCCGGTGTACTAAAAGTTTTACCTTTACCCAAAGGGTGTAGATGATTTTGTCAATTCAGAAGCTTAGCAACTTCGACAATCAAGATCACCTTACAACAACCCCATCTGGGTTGCATTGATGAGTTCAGCCATAAGAAAACAAGGGAAAACGTTCCAATTGGACGCAACCGACTGCGGAATACTCTGATACCAAAAAATAACGGATGGTAAAGAATTTTCCAACAAGGGCGGTGGGTGGCGTTGTATCCAAATTTTCGATGCAGTTTTGTGGACAACATCACAACCTTTCTTGACACCAAATTTTTTACAAGACGGGCGGCATGGGTGGTCGCGGCATACAAATTTTTATGCAAATCTTTGGGGGACGTTGCCAGCATTTGGTATATCTAGCTGTTTAAATGAGGGAAAAATGTGTGTTTCTATCGATTTTACGCCCCCAGAAAGCGTAGCGCACACTTTGTCTGACACAGACCCAGCAAGCATTTTGAATCACAAGCGAGTCTTTTTCGAGTCGTCAATCTGATTAAAATAAGCATATATGAGCTCATTTTCTGATCGAAAATGATACTCCTGTCGGGAGAAAACGGTTCCCGAATGCGACTCTTCTTGAGGAGTCGCTTATGACTGCAGTTTCGACTCAAAAGCGAGTCTCCTTCGAGTCAGAAACTAGTCATATATCAAATCAATTTCGACTCTCATTTCGAAGCTAAAGCGAGTCTTTTTTGAGTCGTATTTTTTGATAGCTGGTTAGAAAAAAAAATTGTTTGTTTATTTTGTACTATTTTTATTATCAGATTAAAATTTTTTTATTTTAAGTCTAATTGTGGATATATATTACAATTTTGTTTTGTTATGTATTATAGTTGTGTTAATGTTAATGTTCATATTAATGTTAATGTTAATGTAAACGTAAATGCTTATTATAAATTAGGCAAGTTTTACTTACCTTTTTTTTAAACAACGAGGGTTTGAACCGGGGACTTTCGTTTTGTGCGGCGTCTTAGGCAGCACGACCATCAGGCGTCATTGACTAGCATGGTATAAGTGCCGATAAGTTCAATTTATGATACAAAGCATATTTCAATCACCTGCATGCTGAATTTTTGATTTCCTTACATTGCGTGCATGGAATCATATTTTAAACATGCAAGCGAGTCGCTTTTGAGTCGCCCAGCTGTTCAAAATAAACGTGCATGCCGACGTCTCGACACAGTAAGCATATTCCAATCGCAGGCATGCTCAATTTTTGATTGCTTAAAATTTTGCGCGATTCATCATATTTAAGGCACACATGCGAGTCGTTTTCGAGTCGCGCTTTAATCGCACAATTGATTAATCGTTTTTGAAGATAAAAATGACTCGAATTAGACTCGTAATGGGGTTTCTGATCAAAACAATCTTCCAATTGCTTGCTGGGGACCAAGATGTTTGCAATGTTTCAGTTCTCTAGCCTTAATGGAGTCGAAGAAAAGCGCGTTCATGAAGACAGACGGCCAGACACTATGACGAACATTGTATAAATCTAATATACCCTTAACCTGCGGTATCAGATGATGTTTTCAGGGTTTAGTGCAGGGACCGGCAGCGTCGTATGCACTGTGCATAGGAAAAATGTCTCGAGTAGCGCAGTCGGCACACGCATTGGCTTCGCGCTATGTACAATTTCTCGGCTGTTGCTCTGCTGCCGCAGCGGCAGAGAAACCGGTTTCTGGCTATGGCATAGCCTATGCACAGTAGCTCGGCTGCCGCAGCGGCAGAGAAGCAAGAAACGTTTTAGCTTTCGTCTTTTTGACGACGCGCTGAAAAAATATGAGTGCATGCGTGCCGACCCCTGGTTTAGTGTAGGCGTGCCCAAAAGTTTGTTGAGGCAGCGCAAACACCAATACATTTGTATTAAATACATATATACGAGCAACACTGATCAAATTAAATGTGCAATTGCGCTGCGGTAGCTAAAGAAAAATGTAACGCGGTGTTGAACATTTCGCTGACAGATGTAAGCCCAATTTCTCACTGTCCGGTTTGTCAAACTATTCTAAGTCTAGTTGAATTTGAGTTTCTCAATGTTCGGTTAGCACTTACTTATCCGTTGTCTGGCAGGCCGGTTACAACTTATACCGATGAAAAGTCCCAATACATAAATATCAATACAATCATCGTAAGTCAAAATGCTTATTTGAGTCTTCTAGGTCCACAAACATATGCTCCTCAACAACTCAAAAGTTTTTCCCTCGTTGCCGTTTACATCAGGGCTCATAGTAAGTAATTGTGTATACATTTTGATGTGCAACACGCAGCAGTTTGGGAGTCACACATCGAAAAACAGCTGAAATCCCCGTTAAAGTTTGCAACACCATTAGGCGATAGTGAGATATCGGTGATAGATAACATTGGTTTTGAGAAAACCATATTGCTTATCTCCCGGATAGCTCGAACAACAATACTATTCTGCAGTTAACTACTGCAAGCTTAACTGGACATTCAAAAATAGGGATTTAGACCGATTCTAAATGTTTTAACTGTACTCTTGTTGAAGAAACAATAAAAACATTACATTGGGATTTGTAGCGCAACAACAAAGCATATGAAAGTGTTTTTGCTGATCTCAACGGCCTACGCAAAAAATTAAGATAAGAAGTTAATTATGCGAAATTATTGATGTAATTTGCATTGGCATTTTCTGAGAGCAACGCATGTATACGAACATTGCTCTACCTATACCTATACCAACTACAACCACAAGTGAAAACGTTACAGTCGGACGCAACCGACAGCGGAATTCTATGATACCAGTAAAAGAACGGATGGTAAGGAGTCTGCTTGCAAAGGAGTGTGCCGGGTGTTAAACATCGCCAGCTATCATGTTACCAAATTTGGTGACTTTAGCTCAAAAACTGTGGAAGATAACTGAACTTCCAAATTTAAATGGTGGGCGCAGAGGTGGGTGTGGCATCTAAATTTTTGAATCGAATATTTTTAACTGTCACTATCTATCTGCCTACCAAGTTTGGTGGCTCTAGCTCAAAAACTGTTAAAAATATAGCCGATTCCGATTTTATAAGGCGGGTGGCTTGGGTGGGCGTGGCATCCACAATTTTGATGTAGATCTTTGGCAGATGTTGCCTTCTATCTTTCTACCGAATTTATGGGCTCTAGCTTAAAAACTGTAAGCGATATCGAAATTTCAATTTTCAAATGGAGGCGGCGGAGGTGGGCGTGGCATTCAAATTTTTGATGCAGATATTTTGTAGATGTCACCATATATCTTCCTACCAAATTTGGTGACTCTAGTTCCGGAAGATACACGCATTACTGTTTTAGCAACGGCGGGTGGTGGGGGGCGGAAGTTGTGGGCGTGGTATCCACATTTTTGATGCATTTTGTTGGAAAACTTCACTACCTATCTTGACACAAAATTTGGTGGCTCTAGACCAAAAAATGTGAAAACTATAGGCGTCTCCAAATTTGAGGGCGGAAGGAGTGGGCGTGGCATCAAAAATTTTGATGCAGTTTTTCTAAGGGATGTGACTAGCTATCTTCTTGCAAATTTTGGTAAATCAAGTTGCAGGAATGTGAGATATATATGGTTTGATCGGTTTTCAGTTATCGATGTTATTGATTTCCCAGCCTCCTAGTAGGCGTGGCAACCCAATCTTGACAGTTTATCTGTCTCGCCTATAGACAAACATACTTGCAATGTTTAAAGTCTCGAGCTTTACGGGTGTCGAAAAAAGTTGTGTTCATACAGACGCAAGGACGGACAGACGGACAAACAGACACCATGACGGACATTGCACAAAACCAATATACTATGAGACCTTCCGTATCAAAGTATAATTAAGAAAGCTCTAGTCGAGATTTCCCGACTAGGAGATACACCGAACCCTGTACATAACGCGTACAGCCATTGTATGTGTGCATCTGTGACTAAACTTCAATATTCGATTTCTCTGGTGTTTCTCATCCGATTTCGATGAAATTATACAGATTTTCATTATTTTGTATCAAGTTTCTAAAACGTATTTAAGATATTCGATATTCGTTATTTTTATGTTATCGATCGCATGTGTAAATCGGAAATGGAAATAGTTATCGAAAATCGGAAACAAACTTGTACTGCCTAGGACATAGATGAGCTTATGTGCAAAATCTGAAGACTCTAGCTCTTATACGCTCTGAGATCGACAGGTTCATACATCCAGACCGATGGACGGATAGACGAACATGGCTGTATTGACTCGGCTGTTAATGCTGATCAAGAATATATATACTTTATAGGGTTGGAGACTCTTCCTTCTGCCTGTTACGTTCTTTTGCACAAAAATATTATACCCCTTTTACCCATTTCATGGGTTCGGGGTATAAAAACAAACAAGTGAAAACAATGTAGTCGGACGCAATCGACTGCGGAATTCTCTGATTCCAGTTTAAAACAAGTGAGAAGGCTCTAGTCGAGATTTCCCGACTAGGAGATACCCCGAACCCTGTACATAACGCGTACAGTCATTGTCTGTATGCATCTGTGACTAAACTTCAATCTTCGATATCTCTGGTGTTTCTTAACCGATTTCAATGAAATTTTCGGAAAAGTTATATCGTTACCCATTATTTCAACCCCAATTTTTACATTTTCAAAATTCGAGAAATTTTTGTAATCGATCACATGTGTATATCGGAAACGGAAATAGTTATCGAAAATCGGAAACAAACTTGTACTGCATAGGACTTAGATGAGCTTATGTGAAAAATCTGGTCTCAAGCTCTTATAGTCTCTGAGATCGACGCGTTCATACATACAGACGGACTGACGGACAGACGGACAGACGGACATGGCTATATCGACTCGGCTGTTGATGCTGATCAAGAATATATATACTTTATAGAGTCGGAGATGCTTCCTTCTGCCTGTTACATACTTTTGCACAAAACCATTATACCCCTTTTACCCATTTCATGGGTTCGGGGTATAAAAATGGATTGTTAGTAGTCTGCTTGCAATGGGGAACGTGAGGGCGGCAGGAGTGGTTCGGGTGGTGAACATCGCCAGCTATCTTGTTAACAAATTTGGTGACTTTAGCTAAAAAAAAAACTGTGAAAGATAACTGAATTTTCGATTTTAAAAGATTGGCGGCAGAGGTGAGGCATATCTTTGGGATCTGTCACCAGCTGTCTTCCTATCAAATTTAGTGACTCGAGCTTAAAAATTCTGAAAGATACATGCATTATAAAAATGGGTGATTGTAAATTTGTTGAAATGTTTTACCAAGATTTTTATTTAAGCTATTAATTATTACAAATTTTCATTTGAGTGAAAAGCGCGAGAATACGCTGAAAAAGTGCGAAACAAATCAGCTGCTACTAGAGTTGCCGTACGATTGGTCGCTTTATCAAGTTATATGGCACTGCCAGCTATTTGGGCTGCTACATAAATGAACACGCATTGCCATCTAGTGTCTAGTATAATATACGGAGATACGATTTTGGTTGTCGATTAAAAGGCATAAGATTGCACTAGAATGCGCTTTGAGCTTTTTAATTAAAACTAATTGTAGGTTAGTGAAGCTATATACATATATTTACTGTGGAAGTCATTTTCAATTTTAAAAGGCTGGGGCGGAGTGGGTGGGCGTGGAGCACAAATTTTCGATACAGATCTTTGGGAGATGTCACTAGCATATTTTGTATTTCAAACGGTGGGCTACAAGGGTACGCGTGGCATCAAAATTTTGTATGCAGTTTTTTGTGGAACGTCTTTCCCTATCTTGACACAAAGTTTGGTGGCTCTAGCCCAAAAACTGTTGAGGCTATAGGTGTTTCCGATTTCAAACAACAATAGTGGGCGTGGCATTCAAATTTTTGGGGAAAATGTTTGGGGAATCCTACCAGCTGTCTTGATACCAAAATTGATGATTCCAGCTCAAAAACTCTGAAAGAAACACGCATTCCCGTTTTTGAAAAGCTTGGGAGTTTTGGACGCAGGATAGGGGCGTGGTATCCAAATTTTTTGATGCAGATTTTTGGTAAATGTTACCATCTATCTGCTTACGGAATTTGGTGCCTCTAGCTCGAAAATTTTAAAGATACACGAAATCTGGTTTAAAAGAGCGGTGGCTAAGGGGCGGCAGGTGTGGGCGTTGTAATCAAATTTTTGATGCAGTTGCTTAAGGGAAGTCACAAGCTATCTTTCCAGCAGTTTTGGTATCTCTATCTGTTTAAATGATGGATGTATATGTGTTTTATCGATTTTGACATTGATCATTTGTATTGGCTTGTTATCGATTTCCTAGCCCCCCCAGTGGGCTTGGCGCATATATATTGATACTGTGTCAGACGCAGGCATGGATCAAGATATTTGCAATGTTTCAGGTCGCTGGCTTTTAGGCTGTCGGAGAAACGCGCGTTCATAAAGACAGATGTACAGACGGACAGACACCATGCCGGACAATGCACACAACAAATTAACTATTATATCTTCGGTACCAGAGTATAATGAGCAGCTCGAGCAATGGGAGTGATCACGGCTTATTTAATGCATACATTAGCCGCTTAAACAAAACACATGTTAAACCAGCAATCGGAAAGCAATCCCATACCCTATAATCGACAAATGCAGCCTGTCATGACGTCTTTTCTTTGTTATGCACAGTAGCCGTCAGTAAAGGAAGGGTGCTGATGTATATCCATTACAGCACCAGCTGATTGCAGCCCTATCGTTCTGGCAAACCCAATTAGCACTTGTCTATCAGTTTGTTAGACAAGAATTACTAGTTTTCTTTGCCTCAACTTTGTTTATTTTGCTACCAAACATAAAACAAAAGAGGAGAGCATAAGATCTAAGTAAAACAAGTAAGAAGGCTCTAGTCAATATTTCCCGACTAGGAGATACCCTTAACCCTATACTTATCGCGTACTGTCATTGTCTGTATAATCTGTGACCAAACTTCAATCGTCGATATCTCTGGTATTTCTTAACCGATTTCGATGCAATTTTCACACATTTCCATTATTTTGAATCAAAATTCCAAATCATGTTTCAAATTTTCGATATCGAAGATTTTTATGTTATCGATCGCATGTGTACGTCGGAAACGGAAAAAGTTATCAAAATCAAAAACAAATTTGTACTGCGTAGGACTTAAATAAGCTTATGTTCAAAATCTGAAGGCTCTAGCTCTTATAGTCTCTGAGATCAACGCGTTCATACAGACGGACATGTCTACATTGACTGGGCTGTTGGTGCTGATCAAGGGATACAATTACTTCATAGGATCGAAGATGCTTCCTTCTGCCTGTTACACACATTTGCACAAAACCATTATACCCTTTTTATCCATTTTATGGGTTAAGGGTATAAAAAATCCTTAAGCGAAACAAGAATGACATCTAAAAGCAACACCGCAAGTCACACATCGCTGTTCACATTGTCATAATCGAGGTGTTTACTTTGGTAAATGTACATATGCCCGAGCACTCAAATAGCAGCAGTGCATCACGTAGCACTTTTGTTGCCACAATGTGTTAATTGGACTTGGCGATGTTTAGTTTGAAAAGTGATTTTCTCTGACCGAACTTCCTACTACCAATCGCTGTACTGCATTACACGGCGGAGATAGCTATTTGCTATTTTAGGCAAAACGAAAACTTTTACCACAGATTAGTGGATTATGGTCACACTACATGTACTTCCAAAATAAACCACAAATTCCTGGCAGGAATTTTGTACTGTGATACACATTTTTATGAGTTGAAAAAGCCTAAAAGAATTCTAGCTGAGAGCAATTATGTACTATTTAAATGCACTATTTACACTATTAGTAAGAAAATGATTTAAAAACAAGTAAGAAGACTCTAGTCGAGATTTCCAGGCTTTAATAAGCCCTGAACCCTATACTAAGCTCGTACAATCATTAAGGGTATTCGGAAGCTATGAGAAATGTGACAAGTAATAAGTTGATATCTGAAGGCATTCCAACAAACACACAGAAACATTTTCGAGCACTTTTAGCGAAAATAACGTATGCACCATTTTCCGAAACCTTGAACACATAAAATGGGTAAAAGGGGTATAATGGTTTTGTGCAAAGTATGTAACAGGCAGAAGGAAGAATCTCCGACCCTATAAAGTATATATATTCTTGATCAGCATCAACAGCCGAGTCGATATAGCCATGTCCGTCTGTCCATCCGTCTGTCCGTCTGTATGAACGCGTCGATCTCAGAGACTATAAGAGCTAGAGACTTCAGATTTTTCATATAAGCTCATCTAAATCCTAGGCATTACAAGTTTGTTTCAAATTTTGGATAACTATTTCCGGTTCCGATATACACGTGGGATCGATACAATTAAAATTTTGAATGTCGAAAATATGAAGCACGATTTGGTAACTTGATACAAAATAATGAAAATCGTTGAAAATTTTATGGAAATCGGTTAAGAAACACCAGAGATATTGAAGATTGTATTTTAGTCACAGATGCATACAGACAATGGCTGTACGCGTTATGTACGGGGTTCGGGGTATCTCCTAGTCGGGAAATCTCAACTAGAACCTTCTTACTTGTTTTTTATGCTCATGTGTTTATAAACACCAACCGTATCTGCACCCAAAATATTACATTTTAATTGTATATATTTACCGAGCTATCCGCCTAACAATTATAACATAAGCGACACATCAGGAACAAAAAACTATACTACACAGCTATAAAAAGCCTTCACCTGTTAAATTGCTTTTCGCAAATAGGGCTGGATATCATCATATTTGAAAAAATGTGAAAAATAGAGTGGCTGCCAGAGATTATTGATGTGAGAATATTGATCTAACGAACCTAGGTCACACTGAGCAATTGAATTGTTTTAAAAGCTCCTAATTTTGAAATATATCATAGAACAAAAAATAATTATTTTTAATTGAAAAATTTTAAATTCTTCTCTTGGCATTTTGATCGAAAACATAACTAAAATTGTTTTTCAGTCAGTTTAGTTTTGTTTTGTTCATTTTTATACTCTGATACTGAAAGTATCATAGTACATTTCTTTAGTGCAATGTCCGTCATTGTGTCCGTCTGTCCGTCTGTATGAACGTAACCTTTTTCGACACCCGTAAAGCTAGAGACTTGAAGCTTTGCATTTATGTTTGTCTATAGGCGAGACAGATAAAGTGTCAAAGTTGGGGTGCCACGCCTACGAGGAGGCTAGAAAATCGATAACATCGATAACTGAAAGCTGGTGAAACCAAATATTTATCACATTCTTACAGCTAGAATTATCAAATTTTGCACGAAGCTATTCACGTCCATCAAAAAACCGCATACAAATTTTGGATGCCACTCTCACGCCTTCCGCCCCCATCCTCCCTGCTCCTTGAAATTTGAAACATTTTTTGGGCTAGAGCTACCAAATGTTGTGTCAAGATAGCTCATTACGTTCCCCAAAAAAATGCATCATAAATTTGAATGCAACCTCCACACCAGCCGCTTCCCAGCCACCCCCACATTATAAAATTGAAAGCTATTGGAAATCATTAACCACACGCCTTTTTGAGTTGAAAGTGAAAATAAAGATTTACTAACCTACAATTATAAAGATTAGCTAAAATTGGTTTTAATTTAATATCTGCATGTATGCAAATGTCTACAATTATATTGACTATCTAACCTACAATAAGTTTGATTTAAATAGATCAAAGCGCCATCTATTGGTTTGATGATTGATTAATCTTATGCCCATCAATCGAAGAGCAAGGACTTTTCTCCGTTCATTATTTTAGACACTAGATGACGCTGTGTGGTCATTTACAATCAGAATGTATGCAAAAATCGCAATTTCGTAAGAATTGCTAGAAGAAATATTTACTGGGAATGTACCACCCCTGACACCAACAATGCCCCTTAAAAAATACGAATGCCTGTATCTTTCAGAGTTTTTAAGCTAGAGTTAATATATTTTATAGAAAAATTATGACATATCCCAAAGACTTGCTCCAAAAACTTTGCCGCCCACTTTTTAAAAACGGAAGTTCAATTATCTATAATAGGGAACAAACTTGCATTGCCTAGGACTTGGATGAGCTTATGTCAAAATATCTGAAGCTCTAGCCCTTATAGTTTTTGAGATCGACGCGTTCAAAAAGACGGAAAGAAAGGCGAAAAGACAGACGTACAGACATAAAGGCGGATATGGCAACATCGACTCGGCTTTTGATGCTGATAAAGAATATATACACTTTATGGGGTCGGAGATAATTTCTTATGCCTGGTAAATACTCTAAAACGGGATCTTCTACAAAAAAAATACAAGTAAAAACGTTGCAGTCGGACGCAACCGACTGCGGAATTCTTTGATACCAGTAAATGAACGGATGGTAAGGAGTCTTCTTGAAAACGACTGGGCCGGGTGGTAAACACCGCCAGCTATCATGTTACCAAATTTGGTGACTTCAGCTCAAAAACTGTGGAAGATAACTGAACTTTCAAATTTAAATGGTGGGCGCAGAGGTGGGTGTGGCATTTAAATTTTTGAATCGAATATTTTTAACTGTCACTATCTATCTGCCTACCAAGTTTGGTGGCTCTAGCTCAAAAACTGTTAAAAATATAGCCGATTCCGATTCCACCCAAGCGGTGGGCGTGGCATCCACAATTTTGATGTAGATCTTTGGCAGATGTTGCCTTCTATCTTTCTACCGAATTTGGGGGCTCTAGCTTAAAAACTGTAAGAGATACCGAAATTTCCGATTTTAAATGGTGGGCGGCAGAGGTGGGCGTGGCATCCATTTTTGATTCAGATCTTTTGTAGATGTCACCATATATCTTCCTACCAAATTTGGTGACTTTAGTTCAAAAAATGTGGAAGATACATGCATAACCGTTTTAACAACGGCGGGGGGTGGGGGGCTGAAGGAGTGGGCGTGGCATCCAAGTTTTTTATGCAGTTTGCTGGAAAACTTCACTACCTATCTTGACACAAAATTTGGTGGCTCTAGCTCAAAAAAATGTGAAAACTATGGGCGTTTTCAATATGAGGAGAAAGGCGGATGGGGGCGGAATCAGGAGGCGTGGCATCCTTAATTTTGATTCAGTTTTTTCAAGAACTTGACTAGCTATCTTCGTGAAAATTTTGGTTTCTCTAGCTGCAGGAATGTGAGAAATATATGGTTGTATCGGTTTTCAGTTATCGATTTTATCGAATTTCCAGCCTCCTAGTGGGCGTTTCAACCCAATCCTGACACTTTAACTGTCTCTATAGAAAAACATAATTGCAAAGTTCCAAGTCTCTAGCTTTACGGGTGTCGAAAAAAGTTGCGTTCATACGGACAGACGGACACCATGACGGACATTGCACAAAACCAATATACTATGAGACCTTCGGTATCAAAGTATAAAAATCAGATCTGCAGCGAATACATTTATTAATGCCAAACACAAAACGCAGAGACCAGATTTTCTCGGTCGGCGGTTGCTAAACGCTCAAGCAACTTAGCTCTTTGCCCAACTTAGCTTATTATTTAGCGTATAATTTTATTTTTTGTCGTTTGTTTTTTTCTCACACGATAGCAACGAGATAGAGTTTATTCGACGTGGAGTTATACTTGGGGTTCGATCAGCAAAGATTCAGAATGCTCCCTCCTGAAGGGTTATATAGCCTAGATTCAAAAGAGAGCAACAAGCCCTTCTCTGGAATAGTTTTACTGAAGTTGACTGGCGCTAATTGAAATTTCAGAAAAGCCAACGATTATCGGCATATGCCTTTGAGGCTTTCTATATTTTTCTAAGTACCATTTTTATCTCTTGCGAACTTTAATGCAAACGCTCAGCAACAAAACAAAATTCAAAATTTATTCAAAATCAAAAGCAACGGCTATCATTATATTTTTACTCATTTCATTGGTTTAGGGCCTTTGTGGGTAGGAATTTCGCTATCGGGAGCATCACAGGAACATCTCAACAAACACAACTTCTGAAGTCATAAATCAAACGAATTTTAACACTTTTATTGCTTTTGCGTCGCCACGAAAAATCTGTGTGGTTGTTGTTGGTTGCAATGAGCAAAAAAATTATACACTGAAAGAAATTATTGAGTTTTTTTTTTCGCCATTATTAATTTTACTTTAAAAAAATTGCAAGTCCTACGCTTGTCATGTAGTAAAAACCAAAACACACCAACACCAACTTTACTTTGTGGTAAAAATCAAAACGCATCAAAACAAACTTTACTCTTTCGCACAGTGCACTTTTCCAGCCAAAGTAACGGTCGGAGCACTCGTAGGAGCAAGAGCCAATAGCTGCCCACCGAGGGTTTAGGGTATAATAAAAAGAAACAATAGAACGAAGCATTCATAATTGCAGTGTATTTTGGTTTAGTACATACACTCGGTTGTCAAACGAGCTCTGGCTTTTCGATCATTAGCCAAACAGCAGAGCGGAATCGATTGAATTCTAGCTTTGTGAGAGATGTGGGGAGGCTGGATAAAGCCGTATAGAATGCTCGAGGTCTGTCGCCATTCCAATACGGCTTCAGAAAGGCCAGAACTACAACTGATGCCTGGAATGTTCCGCTTGTCGAGAATCCTATAGATTTTTTTTCTCCTAAAGATGGGCAATAATTTGTTGCGTTTCGCACCTAGCGCCATCTGTGAGAGAAAAGTCTGAGCTTTTTCGGCAAATGGGCCTTTGTTAGATCTTTGGACCCCAGTCACGTTATTTTCTGTAATAGCCCTTGAGCGAATAAGTTGTGCGCGTTGCAACCGTCCTGAAATAAAAATTTATAAACCAATAAAGGAGAAAAGCCTATAATTATTGAGAATGTTCAACAGTTCGTTTCATCGTTTCATGTTTCATGTTTCTAGCGTCCGGCAACAACAACCTACATAGAAAATATTCTTGAAACCATGAAACACCCCTGCCTATGTATACAAAAATTGTTTCATGTTTCATGAAAGTGAAGATATGAAGAACACGATATTTATTCGATATTTGCAATCGATGCATCGCGATGTTCAGTATTTTTCCGCATATTTGGTGTATTTTTGTGCAAAAAAGTATGAAAACAACTGATTAATGGCAGCCGCAAACAAAAGTAATTTAAACTGGTTTTGTTTGATAAAATAAACAAATAATTATCTCATTTATAACTGTAGAATCAACAACTACACTGGTAGGCATAAGTATTTTGACAACTTTAAAGTCAAATCTACTCATAATAAAAACTTACTTTATAAAATGAATATTTTAAACACTTTTCATACAAAATAGTAATTTTTAGCTATTTTCAAAAAATCATAAAAAATACATGGGAAGAGATTTTTGAAAAATTTCTCTTTCAGACACTATTAGAATTGTTTGAAGTAACTTTTTGCATCAAAACATTTGTTGTTTAAGCCCGGGGAAAATAGTTTAATTATGAGTAGATTTGACTTTAAAGTTGTCAAAATACTTATGCCTACAAGTGTATTTAGTAATATTGTTAAAATAAATTTTTGGCTGTTTTTTTTTTATATACTTTGATACCGAAGGTCTCATAGTATATTGGTTTTGTGCAATGTCCGTCATGGTGTCTGTCCGTCTGTCTGTCCGTCCGTCTGTCAGTATGAACGCAACTTTTTTCGACACCCGTAAAGCTAGAGACTTGAAACTTTGCAATTATGTTTGTCTATAGGCGAGACAGATAAAGTGTCAAGATGCGGTTGCAACGCCTACTAGGAGGCTGGGAAATCGATAAATTCGATAACTAAAAACCGATAAAACCAAATATTTCTCACATTCTAACAGATAGAATTACTAAAATATGCACGCAGATTGCTAGGCATGTCCCTGAAAAAACTGCATCCAAATTTTCGATGCCACGCCCACTCCTTCCGCCCCATCCCCCCATATCCTTGAAATTGAAAACGCCAATAGTTTTCACATTTTTGTGGCTAGAGCTACCAAATTTCGTGTCAATATAGATAATCAAGTTCCCACAAAAAAATGCGTCAAAATTTTGGATACCACGCCTCCTAATTCCGCACCATCCCCCTTCTCCTTCAAATTGGAAACGCCTGTAGCCTTCACATTTGTTGAGCTAGAGGCACCAAATTTTGTGTCAAGATAGGTAGTGAAGTTTTCCAACAAATTGAATCAAAAATTTGGATGCCACGCCCACACCTTTTGCCCCCCTACATCCCGCCGTTGTTAAAACGGTTATGCGTGTATCTTCCACATTTTTTTTTAGCTATAGTCACAAAATTTGGTATTAAGATATATGGTGACATCTACAAAAGATCTGCATCAAAAACTTTGATGCCACGCCCACCTCTGCCGCCCACCATTAGAATTGGGAAATTTCAATATCTCCTACAGTTTTTAAGCTAGAGCTAAATTCAGTAGAAATATAGAAGGCAACATTTACCAAAGATCTGCTTAACAATTTTGGATGCCACGCCCACCCAAGCCACCCGCCTTATATAATCGGAATCGGCTATATCTTTAACATTTTTTGAGCTTGAGCCACCAAATTTGGTAAGAAGATAAATGGTGAGAGTAAAAAACATTTGATTCAAAAATTTGGATGCCACACCCACCTCTGCCGCCCACCTTTTAAATTTGGAAGTTCCGTTATCTTCCACAGTTTTTGCGCTAAATTCACCAAATTTGGTAACATGATAGCTGGCGATGTTTACCACCCAGCCCACTCCAGCCCAACCGACCGAGGGGCACACCGCATAGCGTACGGTTACGTAGATCGCGAAAACGTAGACAAATGACATAAAACCAACTTTTTAAGAGAACTACTAGAAGTGGCACCGTTTATTAACCCTGGTCAGTCATCACTCGTCGTTTCGACGACGCGTGTTTACATTTTTCTTTTTTTCTCTTATTTCTTTGTTTGCTTTGTGCTTATTTTTATACCCCGAACCCATGAAATGGGTAAAAGGGGTATAATGGTTTTGTGCAAAAGTATGTAACAGACAGAAGGAAGCATCTCCGACCCTATAAAGTATATATATTCTTGATCAGCATCAACAGCCGAGTCGCTATAGCCATGTCCGTCTGTCCGTCTGTCTGTATGTATGAAGGCGTCGATCTCAGAGACTATAAGAGCTAGAGACTTCAGATTTTGCACATAAGCTCATCTAAGTCCTAGGCAGTACAAGTTTTTTTCCGATTTTCGATAACTATTTCCGTTTCCGATATACACATGTGATCGATAACATAAAAATATCGAATATCGAAAATGTAAAAATGGTAGCTGATATAATAGGTAACGATAGAACTTTTCGGAAAATTTCATCAAAATCGGTTGAGAAACAACAGAGATATCGAAGATTTAAGTTTAGTCACAGATGCATACAGACAATGACTGTACGCGTTATGTATAGGGTTCGGGGTATCTCCTAGTCGGGAAATCTCGACTAGAGCCTTCTTATTTGTTGGTATAGCATCAGTTGCTGTTGTGTTGTTGCTGTGCGCAGTTGGTTTTTCTTCGTACGATCCGTGTAAGTATATTTTTTATAAACTTGCGTAGTCGAAACTACGAACGATGAACGTTGTGTCAGTTTTTCGTTTTAAAGGCAATACACAAATTTTTCTTATTACTTCTATTTTGGGTTTGTGCAGTGAAAATAAAAGATGAGTGCCAAAAAAAAATTCACCGACGAGGAAATTGAAAAATTTCTTGCCATGTGTGATGACGATTACGAACCAGACGATGCTTTGGATTATGGCCTAGACGACATTGAAGTAGAATCTGATGAAGAGATCGAAAATGAAGAGGACGCGAGTTCAGCAGAGGATACCATCGATGAAGATGAGGATAACATACCTTTACATCTATTGAAAGCCAAGTCGAGCATAATATCATTCAATAAAATAATTTTACGAGGAAAGGACAAACATAAGTGGTCAACGCAAAAAGGCAAGTCTCATCGTTATGGTCTAAACATTGTTCATCAAGCTCGGGGACCAGCGCGCGCATGCAGAAATGTAACAGACCCACTGAAGTGCTTCAAAATGTTTATCACACAAGAGATAATAGTCGAAATCGTTCAATGGACAAACGTTGAGATTGCTAATCGCCAGTCTACCTTACTTGAAACTTCAGATGAAGCCCAAAGAAAGCAAACTTCTGCGAATGAAATTGCAGCCTTGATCGGAATTTTTGTATTGACAGCAGTCAAAAAGGACCAACATTTGTCTGCAGATGAAATGTTTGATAGATCCTACTGTGGAATGACATATATTTCCATAATGACCAAAGCAAGATTCAAGTTCCTTATGGCTTGTATTCGATTCGACGATAAATCATTGCGAATGCAATTGATTGGAGACAAGTTTGCTCCAATCAGAAAAATTTGGGAGATACTCCTGGTGAGTATCTTACGATTGACGAACAACTACTGTCGTTCAGGGGCAAATGCATTTTCCGTATGTACATTCCCAACAAGCCAGCAAAATATGGGATTAAAACGGTAATGATGTGCGATAGTGGCACAAAATACTTGGTTGACGCTATGCAGTATTTGGGAAAAGGCTCAAATAAAACAAATCTTCCACTTGGTGAGTACTATGTCAAGGAATTGACAAAAACTGCACATGGTTCAAATAGAAACGTTACCATGGACAACTGGTTTACGTCAGTCCCTCTTGCGAAATCACTTTTATGCGCACCATATAAGCTTACAATTGTTGGTACTCTCCGTTCTCATAAAAAAGAAATTCCAAGCGAATTGAAAAACATAAAGGGTCGTAAAATTAACACTTCAATGTTTTGCTACGACAACGAACTTACACTGCTCTCATACAAACCGAAACCGAGGAAAATAATATATTTATTGTCATCTTGTAATGAAGAAGGAGCAGTCAAACCGAAATCTAACAAACCTTACATGATCGATTTCTACAACAAAACAAAAGGTGGTGTTGACACTTTTGACTAAATGTGCAGTGTCATGAGCTGTTCACGCAAAACAAATAGATGGCCAGTATGCTACTTTTTTGGAATATTGAATATGACTTTCATAAACTGTTATATTATTTACTCACATAATGTGTTTGAAACAAATCAAACACCCCTCAGTCGCGCGGCTTTTATGAAAAAATTGTATTCTGCCCTTGTCAAAAGTCAAATGGCAGACAGACTTGAAGTACCAACATTGTCTACGGCGCTGCGATCAAATAATGAAAATTTAATTGATACTGATGAGAACGCTGAAGGTGAAAATCGTGAAACAATTGTACAAAAACGCAAGATCTGTGCTATTTGCCCTTCCGCTAAGCGACGTATGACAAAAACATCCTGCAAGAAATGTGGAAAACACCTATGTGGGGAGCATCAAATTGTGCTTTGTGCCTCTTGCTCAAAATGAAAAGTTATGTTCCTTTAAACGTGTTCTTATTTTAGTTTAAAGCATTAATTTTAAGAAAAAAATACTTTTACTAAGTAATGTTGCTTTAATTTTGTTATTTTTTATGATTTTTTCTTAATGTTTTGTAAAACAAGCCAAATGGACAAGAGCTATGAAATTTGTATTTATAAACAAAAGACTGCAGGAAAGCGACTTAAAATCGTTTTTTTCTAAAAATAAATTAATATAAAACTAACATGTTTTGTGAGTTTTCATGCATAGGATTTTTTTTAAAGGATTTTTAAAAATTACGTCGTCGATTCGACGAACGATGATCTTTGCGCTATAAAAATAACGATGACCTTCCAGGGTTAAGTGGGAAAATTCGTTATAGTTTGAACATAAAATCCGAAAAGGGTTATGAATAGCATAGTTAGAGTGACAAGCTTGAAGAGCAATGGGTAGAAAATTCCTTGTCCTTCTGATCGGACCAGCAAAACTAATTTGGCTGATTAATTCGGAGGAATCAATTTCACCATTTATTAGTTTATGTAAAAATACTACACCTAGCATTATTCTGCGATCAGAAAGAGAAGGAAGATTTATTAGTAAAAGTCTACTATGGTAGGAAGGTAGGTTAATGTTAGTATCCCTGTTAAATCTCCTAAGGGCAAAGAGCAAAAATTGTTTTTGTACCTTTTCTATTCTATCCTGGTGAATCCTGTATTTGGGATACCAGATACAATATCCATATTCTAGAACAGGACGTACCAGAGACGTGTAAAGTGTTTTGGTTATGTAGTGATCGTCAAATTCTTTCGACCAGCTCTTAATGAACCCCAAGGTACTAGAGGCTCGATTTGCAACTGAAGAGATAAGCTTGTGAAATTTAAGTTTTGGATCAAAAAGGATACCTAAGTCATCAACTCATTCAATGAGATCGAGTGGGCTTCCATCAAGAAAATATATATTTGAAAAAGGAAGGCGTCTATAAAAAGACATGACTTTGCATTTATTGCAATTAAGATTTAGTAAGTTAACACGACACCACTTTTGAAAATTATCTAAATCAGTTTGTAGTTTTTGAGCAGACAACAGAGCAGTACCCGACATGCATAATTTTACATCGTCAGCATACATCAGCACTCGAGATTGGTCAATAACAGATGGAAGATCATTGATGAAAAGTGTAAATAATAAAGGTCCGAGGTGACTTCCTTGCGGAACACCGGAATTGACATGAACCACCTTAGAGACAGCGTCATTAAAACTGATTCTCTGTGTTCTATGAGTTAAATATTCCCTTATCCACCGAATAAGATTGCTTGGAAAACCTAAAAGTTGAAGTTTATGAAGTAAAAGGTAGTGATTAACCGAGTCAAATGCCTTGCTGAAATCAGTGTAAATAACATCCGTTTGCATTTTATTTTGAAAACCATTCACAACTAGTGAAGTAACAGGTTAGTGGTAGTAGATCTTTGTTTCATGAATCCATGCTGGCACGGTGAAATTAAAGATCTGCAAAAATGTTGTAATTGAGAAGTTATTTATTTTTCAAACATTTTTGGAATAGCAGACAATTTGGATATACCCCTATAATTTTGAACATTAGACTTGTCTCCTTTTTTATGGATCGGAATAATAAATGATTCTTTCCAGATATTAGGAAATGAACATTTCTCAATAGACAAACTCAACAATTTATGCAAAGGCTTCAAGAGACCATCAGCACAGTACTTAAGCACACAGCTTGGTACGCCGTCAGGTCCCGGAAGAAAATACAGGCTTAATACCCTGTAGGTCATGTAGTAATGAACTCTCCGTGATACTTGGTTCAAAAATGCAATTAGAGGCATCAACCTGATACGGGTAAGGCAGATCAACCTGATTATCAATTGAACTGTATGTTGTTTGAAAAAATTCGGCCTGATCCGAATTGGCCGAGTTGTTTTCAAAAGACAAATTAGATGGAAGTTTCGATGACTTTCGCTTCACATTAACGAAGTCATAGAACCTCTTAGGATCTTGCTGAAACTGTAGTCTGCACCGACTTAGGTAATTCTTATAACATGAATTATTGATGACTGAAAAACTGGAACGCGCAATCAAGTATGATGAGTAATGAACAGAAGACCCAGATTTTCTGAAACTCTTATAAAGCTTCGATTTTCGATTTTTAAGGGCAGTCAACTCTCGTGTAAACCACGCAGGTTTGTTTTTCCTACTTGGCCTACCAAAAGGGACACACATGTCGAAGAAATTGTCTAAGGTTCTATAAAAAATACTGATTGCCGTATCCAAGTCCTCAAAACCATAGAGAGACGACCAGTCAACCAGTGCTAAGAGCCGGGTAAGTTTTACAAAATCGGTTTTCCGAAATTGACGTACCCGTCTTAATGGTTCACTACACTGGCGTACGGCACAGGCAGGCAAAGTGATCAACACATCCAACGTCGGGTGGTATAAGTCTTCGGGAGTGGATATGGGAAGGGATCTTGACACAGATAGAGTAGATGGATCCGAAACAAATACCAAATCAAGCATTTTACCAAGAGAATTTGGGATGCCATTGATTTGACCCAATGACATTTCAAATAAACCAACCAGAAAATCAGTCTGCACCATGGGGGTCAACACGCTTGAGTCCGGACTTAAAATCCAAGTAGCATCAGCGATATTAAAATCGCCAAGAACTACAAGAATATCACGATCAGAAAGCATAGAATAAATGGAAAGTATTGCTGACAAATGTTCATTGTAGACAGATTTGTCAGATAAAGGTGGTATATAGGAACAAGAAACCATTAATATTTAACTTTACAGCAAAAAACTCTATATCCATAGAAGCAAATAAAATTACTGTTTCAGAGGAAAAACCCACATCAACAGCAATAAGCACCCCGCCACCACGGCGCAGATTACGGTCCTTTCTATAGATGCAGAATCTGTTTGATAATATTTCAGAATTAAGTATGTCTTGTCTTAACCACGTTTCGGTGAAGGCAACGACATGAAAGGGAAAACAATGACTCTTGAGGTACAAAGTACTAAGTTTACTTCAAAGTACTCTTACATTCTGATTAACCAGTAAGAGGGAGGTAATCAACTGTGTTAGTTTTTTTTGCTACTAAAGTGGATGCAACAGGCGGAGCACTACTGATCCTAACATTGTTATTATTATTACTTCGCCTACTGACATACTCCTTCACTATGATGTGTGGCGGCCAAAACTTTTCAGAACAAATCTTTGAGAAAAGTTTTGGCGGAACACTCAGCTTAAAGGACGATATATCGCAGTCGAGCTGGAATTTAAATTTGTCGACAACAATTCGCGGGGAATCAATTTTACCTTTTATAAAGGCTCTTACATCTTCCGCAGAACTATCGGAAGCGAGCCTAGAAACAAAAACAAATTTACTCTGAGGTACAACCCTAATGGGCTTAAGAGTTGCACCTAACGTAGAATCAGTAGGCTGACTATCGGTTGAACCACAGGGATCTACGGGAAGAACATTAGTTTTAGGTAACACCGGGTTAGTTGCCGGTGAGTTAAATACCATTAACGGGCTGGCAGCAGGTGTAGGGGTACTAACAATAGCCGCTAGGGGAGGCTTGGATGTGGCAGCAGGGGTAGAGGCAATAGCCGACAGAAGAGGCTTGGGGGGCAGCACCAGCGGGACTGTAAGCGGACAAGAGCCCGAAGTCTTTTTGCGCTTCGGCGAGTCATTTAACGTTTTAGCAGTATTAATGTGGTCCTCCAACTCTTCAATACTGCCACGGAGCGTATCGAAATTATTTCGGACAGCTTTGAAATAATTGAAGATGAGCCTCATGAACTTTGACTGTTCCTTCTCTATCTCATTGCAGGTGCGGCAATACCACTTAAGCCCAGAATCAGCTGCTAAGCTGTCCCTGATTTTGGCATTGAAACTAGCACATTTCATGTTAATCATGTTATCACACGCTCTACATAAGATAAAATCTTGGGTGGATCCACCAGAAATTTTACAGTTTTTACTGCAGCAGACAAACATGTTAAAAGAAATATGTAAAATATTTAGAAAAGTTTAGTAATGTGCAAAATAATATGCTTGAGCAAAAAAAAAGTAGGGTACACGTGCAATGAGCGTAATATAACGGACACAAGAGAGAGAGAGAGCGCTTACGTTGGAGAACGTCAGAGCGTAGGCTAATAAAACCGCAAGTGCGTGGTATAAGAGCGTTAGAGCAAGAGCGCGTAAATAGATATTTTATGTTAGTAGGCACAGAACAAGCGAAAGCAAAATATATGTATGTATGTATGTACGTGTGTTCAGGCACTGACTGCAAATTAAAACAATTTAATTAAGCAAAATCACAATATGCACGCGTAAAAACATACAAATTACATTCACGATCACTGTTACAATTGTTTAACACAATAATACCAACTAAAAACACAGTTTAAACACTCACAAAGTTATCAATTTATAGGCGCACACAGAAACACAACCGTCACCAAAGAAAGATGATTTGGTGCAAGCAGATTCCTTATGTTTTTACTTGTTTTGTATTAGCTTTGGCGTACAGACTACGCTGCAGCAAGCTGCCGCGCAGCACGTTTTTTCTTCAGTGCCTATTTCCGAAATTTTTACGGGTAAATAATTAAGAAAAAATGCTAAAACCATTCAAAAGGAGACCAAAATTAAATAAATGTTTTTTTTAGAATGGGCCATTAGTTTAAAATTTATTACATTTTTGTTTTTTTTTTGCCTATTTTCGCTATAATTATTTGCGAGCTTAATGCTGGATTATTTATTCATTAAAGTAATATTATTAATCCCGAATGAATAATAATAAATAATAACAATAAATTGTCAGCGGCACATATATATATATATATATATATATGTCTTAAGCTAACCGCGCAGCTGTTGCACTTAACCCTCTCATGCCCGCTATTGCGTATATGCTTCATTGTGTTTATAAGCGTCTAAGTACCGCAATTTTAAATATTTTTTTTTAATTCTTTCGCAAAAAAGTTAAATCATACGTTGTTTAAGCTTACAGCTGACTGGTTGGTAATCAGCTGCGCTCGTGTTCAGTTGATAGGTATTCTCACGAGAGCAAAGTTGACAAATTCATTTTGCAAAAAAACGTTGTTATAAAAAAGTGTTAAAAAACACTAATATAATAAACTTATCCTAAAACCAAGTTCAACAACTAACTAATGAAAGGTAAGTGAGCAATTTAAAAAAACCAGGCATGAAAATATTATGTTGTTTGTCTGTAATAATTTTGTAAATGTAGTGTTGCGTATATGCAACATTGGTCTATTGTGGTAATTGTCGAAAACTAAAAACTTATTTTTGTTTGCACATTCTAAGATGCGCCCAAAAGGTCTGACTCAGGCAGAAATTGAAAAATTTGCCAACTTTGATTGGGATGATTCGGCTGACGAAGAAAATGAAGAAGAAGAAGATGCAGATATGGAAAAAATTATAGAAGAAACCTTGGAAAATTTGGATAACAGAGATGAAAATATGCAAGTTGGTTTGATTGAACAAATTATTACAACTGAAAATGATGAAGATTTGAATGAAAATGAAAACATTGTACAGGATGTGCTGTAAAAAATTGATTTACATAGTTTGAGGTGGAGGAGTGCAGAGCGTATGGATAGCGAGACCTGCTGAAAAAGTAAACTATGCAGCAATGCGGAGAAAACACCCATCGAATATTTTAGTATTTTCTTTGCGGATGAACTGTTTCAGAAAATCTGTGACGAAACGAACTTATATGCCATGCAAACAGAGGGCATAGAATTGAAATGTACTGTGCCAGAAATAAAAAGGTTTGTTGGCATTCTACTATACCTTGCAGTTGTGAAAATACCAACATATAGAATGGCGTGGGCGGCCAATTTCAAACTAGCTGCCGTTGCAAGAGCATTACCAAGAAACAGATTCGAAAAAATCAAACAGTTTTTCCACTAGAACAATAATACTAAACAGCCTCAGAAGTGAACACCTGAGTACGACAAGTTGTGCAAAGTTCGGCGTTTGTTAAACTCCATAAAGAAAAAATTCAATGAAATTTCACAGGAAGAATGCCAAAGCATTGATGAGCAAATGCTTGCATATAAAGGTATAATTTTATTTGGCAGTCGGCCGTCAGCCTGTGTAGGGGGACTAAAGTAGGAATGGTGGTCCATGCTCCGTGGTCGACCCGTCGACCGCGAAGTGTGGAGCGCCGCTCCTGCTCCGTAACTGCCAGACTGTCGGAAGTGCAACTTATACCTCCTCGTGGTGGCTGCTGGTAACAGGGTCCTGTGTAGGTCACGTTTCTGGCAGGATACCTGGCTAAATTAAGTTGGGCGAAAGAGAGTAAACTCTTTTTAATAAAATCCCCAATCTAATGGTGGAACAGCATATGCCAAGAGATGCGTGGCTAGGGGGGCGCCTAGTTACTAGTATGCGGACTTGGGGTACGGTGGCGCGGCCTCGTTTTAATCTGCCACACTACGGTACGGCACGGCGTAGTGTTTACCGGTTGCCATCTTACTCGTGGGATCAAAATTGAGAACCAAATTATACAAAAACCCGATGTTGAGGAGGAGAGTGGCCCGAAGGGACACAACACAGAGGTGACAACACCTCAAAACCAACAACACCAACGTGTATGTGCCTCAGTGGTGGAACCACCACAAAGCACCAGTACACCAACCACCGACAGTGTTGTTGGCCCCAAATTGCCAAAACTTAGCGGCGCTGGCAAGAAGAGACTGGTGTTCTTTCTGCGGCAGGGACTTAGTAAAGAAGAGGCCTACTCCAAAGCTTTGTCCCCAATGGAGAAGAGAGGGGAAACAGCATGCCCCAAACGCCAGAGGTCAACAAATTAAAGTTCAGAGGCAACCGTCAGCAAAAAGATGAGGGATGACAAGCCCTCCACCTCAAAAGCCGCAGGCAAGGTAAATGAAAGGCAGACCTCTGCCTCACATCACCAAGCCAAAGCAATTGTGAATAAGGAGCGTGGCTCAGTGACGGATAAGGGAGCAACACGCACCAAGGCCGACAAAAAACAGCAGAATGCTAAACCAAACGAGGCTGGTATAGGAATCAAACTACTATCCCAAAACCACAACCGCAAATGGATTCTTATCCAGCGCAATAGATAAGGTACGGAGCATATGGATGGGCAGATAAAACCGGCCTTCCTAGGCTCCACCTACAAAGCTGGGTATCTCGCGCTTCTCTGTAAAGACTGCGACACAGCTGAGTGGGTAAAGGCGATGGTGGTCAAAATGACGCCGTGGGAGGGCGCTGCACTCTGGTCGACAGAGGAATCAAAGATTCCTCACCCCAGAATTGCAGTCGGCTACTTCCCCAAATCCGCAGGAATGGAAACGGCCAAAGTGCTAAACTTCCTACAGGCACAAAATAAAGGCCTAAACACCTCGGCCTGGAGGGCCCTGAGGAGAGTAGAGAAGGGCTCCAACGCAATGTTAGTGCTGGCTGTTGATCAGAAGTCGGCAGCTACAATCGACGAATCGAAGGGAAGGGTTAATTTCCGCCTTGGACAAGTCAACGTAAAAATCAAGGGTGAGGACACCACAGAGGAGGACCTCATCAACCAGGTCAGCGTGATGGAGACTGAAGAGAGTACGCTAAGCTCTCCAAATGCCTCCGGTGCTGATCCGCCGTCAAAATAAGATGTCTGCAGGCAAACCTTCATCACGCTAAAGCGGCGACGGCGGAACTTAGCAGAAGGTTTGCAAGCAACACCAAGGACATCGGGCTACTACAAGAGCCCTGGTTCTTCAAAGGCCGTATTAGAGGCCTAAATACTAAAAACACACAGGTAATATATGATAGAACAGCGGCCAAACCTAGGGCAGCAATACTCATAAACACTGATATTAAATTTCTACCTCTCACAGAATTCATAGATAACGACACGGTGGCCATACTACTGGAGCTGGAAATCGAAGGGGGTAAGAAAGAGGCTGTACTGGCCTCGGCTTACTTCCCTGGTGACTCCGAAAAGGTTCCAACGGACACTATCAGGTCCTTAGTGGAATACTGCAGAACACACCGGAAGGTCCTGATAGTTGGATGTGATGCTAATGCCCACCATTTAGCATGGGAAAGTACAGACACAAACAACAGAGGTGAGTCGCTCTTAAACTATCTTATATCAACCAACTTATCAGTAGCAAATAGGGGGAATGAACCAACTTTTGTTAACTCAATAAGAAAGGAGGTATTAGACCTAACACTGGTCTCTGACAGAGCCATAGACTTGGTTAGAGAATGGAGAGTGTCTGAGGAGGCCTCAATGTCTGATCACAGGCATATTCTCTTTGACCTTAAGGGACCGGTGAGGAGCGCTGTGCTCTACCGCAGCCCAAAAACCACTAACTGGACGAAATACTCCGACATTCTAACGTTAAAACTATCGGGCAGTAGACCACAAATGACAAATACTGAGGAGCAAGAAAGGGCGTTCAATACCCTGACGTATGATCTAGTCTCAACCTTCAATGACTGCTGTCCACAAAGGGTTAAGGCCTCTAGCAAGAGAGTCCCCTGGTGGAACTCACGACTTGACAAATTGCTCAGGGAGGCAAGAACAGAATTCAATAGGGCCAAAAGGACCAACAGCTGTGAAAACTACAGGACAACCTTAACTAGCTACAATAGGGAGTTAAGGAAATCCAAGAGATCCTTATGGAGAAACTTCTGTGAGGACCTTAGGGACATACCCACAACTGCTAGGGTTCAAATTGGGACACTTAAAGGCCCGAACGGTGTATACACCAACGATTCTCAAGAAACTTTAGAGGTTCTTCTAAGATCTCACTTTCCTGACTGTTCATTCTGCAGCACAGAGGGAGACCCTGATACAGAGGAACTGAGGCACACAAGGGCCAGAGACCCCATAATCAAAAGTATAGTTAGCTACGAAAGGGTAGAGTGGGCAATTAACTCCTTCAAACCCTATAAATCCCTTGGTCCAGATGGCATATTTCCGGCCATGTTATCTATGGGCAAAGGGGTCATCATTAGGAAAATGGTTCCCATATATCGGGCCAGCCTTCTGCTGGGATATATTCCAAGGTCATGGAGAGCAGTAAAGGTAATATTTATTCCTAAGGGCGGGGACAAGACACCATGCTCTCCCAAATCATACAGACCAATCAGCCTCTCCTCTTTCATGCTAAAGACCATGGAGAAACTGATAGACTGCTACGTCAGAACTGACATACTAGAAGCCAACCCGCTTCCCAAACTGCAATTCGCCTACCAGAAGGGTAAATCCACGGTGACGGCACTGCATCACTTGACAACCGATATAGAAAAGGCAATTGACACAAAGGGTGTCGCCTTATGCGCCTTCATGGACATAGAGGGTGCCTTCGACAACGCAAATTTTGATTCGATGAACCGGGCTCTGACAAATAGGGGGGTAAACCCTAAGGTAGTAGACTGGGTAAAGGCAATGCTGTGCCGCAGACAGATAACAGCCGATCTCGGACTTGCCTCGGCCAGCATTAGTACCATAAAAGGCTGTCGACAAGGAGGTGTCTTATCTCCTTTATTGTGGTCACTCCTAGTTGACGACCTAGTGCTGTCTCTCAACGCAAACGGGTGCAAAACGTTAGGCTATGCAGATGACATATCCGTAATCATCAAGGGCAAAGATGAAAAGATCCTCGCGGACCTCATGCAACGGGCACCTGATCAAACGGTAAATTGGTGTACCTCAGAGGGGCTCTCTATCAACCCTAGGAAGACCATCATAATCCCGTTCACCAACAAAAGGATTCTTGAGATTCCAGATATAAAGGTTAGTGGCACAGTTGTGTCTCTGAGTACAGAGGTCAAATATCTAGGGGTAACTCTGGATAGCAAACTCACTTGGAATGCACACCTGAGAGCGGTAACCACGAAATCAACTCGATCTCTCTGGACTGTCAAGCAGATGCTTGGCAAGTCATGGGGGCTTTCTCCAAAAATGGCCCACTGGGCGTACACCCAAATGGTTAGACCGATGATTCTGTACGGGGCGGCGGTATGGTGGGAAAAAGCCACACAAAGCACCGCTATCAACAAACTCAACGAGGTACAAAGGCTAGCTTGCCTTAGTATTACAGGGGCTTTGAGGACGACCCCGACATCAGGACTGGAAGCAATTCTAGACCTAACTCCCTTACACCTAGCAATAGAGGAAGAGGCTGTAAAGCAGACTTTGGTACTCTATGTTAGCAACAAGTACCAGAAGGGCAATCTTTGAGGACACTTGCGTATATTGAATAGGGTAGAGGACATCCTCGACAAGACCAAAACGCTAGACCAAAGCCAAATTATCCTTAGTTTCACGAAAAACTACAATGTTATTTTTCCAAGAGAGCAATGGACTTCCAATCCATCTTGGATAAATGAAGATGCACAAAACTGTTTCACAGATGGATCCAAGACAGCATCAGGGGTAGGAGCAGGCATAGTGGGTCCTCGCACACACATCTCTGTCTCACTGGATGCTGAATGCTCCGTTTTTCAGGAAGAGCTTTTCGATATTTTACAGGCGGTATACAGACTGAATAGCAGACAATTGGTAGGAGTTAACATTCGTAAACTCTCCGACAGTCAAGCAGCTCTTAAAGCACTAAACAGCTATAGCTACAATTCAAAACTCATATATGAATGTCACTGTGAGCTAAATGTTCTGGCAACCAACAACAGGGTCTCTCTGGTATGGGTCCCAGGACATGAAGGTCACTCAGGTAATGAGGCTGCGGATGTAAGGGCTGAATTAGGAGCGGAAGCCCTATTTATAGGCCCAAGTCCGATGTTTGGTTATTCAAAGACTCAAATCTGATATAGATAAATGGTTAGAGAGCAAGAAAACAATGCACTGGAACAATCTAGAGGGTCTCAGACACTCAAAAAGATTTGTGTGCCCTACTGCAACAAGAGCCAAGGATGCTCTATCCTTAAACAGGACACAACTTAGGTCACTCTGTGGGGCGTTGTCAGGCCACTTTCCCTGCAACGACCATCTACACAAGATGGGCGTTGCTAGCAACAGAACTTGTAGATTCTGTGAGGAAGATGTCGAGTCTATAGAACATCTAATCACTAAATGCCCAGCCCTGGCACGTAGTAGAGCAACGCCGTTAGGCAAAGACATTCTCAGTGAAGAGGACCTGATGCATATCCCGCAGACTGGTCTGACTCAGTTTCTGAGAAAACTAAAACTGAACTAGTGGTAAGGGGGCACAATAGATCCATGTGGGTCGCAGTGCTGAAGGGCGCAAGCCCACCCTCGTTCGACATTACATTACATTACATTACACCATATTATTTGTGAACATATTTTATATATTTCTAAATAATACAATTATACATTCCGTTCTTAGGTCAACATAATTTGAAACAATATCTTCCAATGAAGCCCCACAAGTGGGGTTTCAAAATGTTCACTAGACCTGGTTTATCTGGGATTATTTATGATTTTACTCTCTACATTGGAGAAGGAACGTGCAAGTCTTATGGCTTGGGAATATCATCAGACATTTTCTATTTTTATCATCCAATATGCCAGTAAACCAAAATTTCAAACTGTTTTTTGACAATTGGTTTTCTTCAATAAGCTTGATGATTGCTCTGAAAGAAAAAGGCATATTAGCCGTTGGTACAATTAGAAGCAACCGATTGAAAAATTGTACTCTAAGAAGTGAGATGGAACTTCAAAAACGAGGACGAGGATCAAGCGATTTCAAATATGAAGCAACTCACAACTTGATTGCTTGTCGTTGGTATGATAATAAGAGTGCACAATTGGTTTTAAACTATATAGGTAGAACCCCATGAGTGAATGCAAGAGATGGTGCCGAAAAGAGAAGAAGTTTATAACTATGCCTCGTCCACGTATAGTAGAATGCTACAACAAGCACATGGGAGGGGTTGATCTTGCGGACATGCTGCTTGAACTGTACAAAATCAACCACCGCTCAAATAAATGGTACATGCGTATAGTGTACTGGTTCATAAATTCGAGTTTAGTAAACAGTTGGTTGATGTACCGCAGAGACAACACACATACAGACGGCGAATTCAAGCATATGCTGCTCATAAATTGGATATTGCTACCGAGCTTTTGAACGCAAGTCAAATTACAGTTGTCGCAAAAAAGAGAGGTCGTCCATCGTCACTTATTTTGACAATGAATTCAGGAACTTCATCACCTTCTCCATCGACTCCGTCATCACCAGCTCTATCATCACCAGCTCCTTCTACGGGTTCTGAATCAAACACCTACAAAAGAGCATATGTTGCAGAGCCTGCAAAATCCCTACGATTTGATGGTAATAATCATTGGGTGGAATGGGGAAAAAGGGGCAGATGTAGGCTATGCAACACTGGGTTTCCAAGCAGTAAATGCAGCAAATGAAATGTGCACTTGTGCTCCAATCCTCAAAAACAATTGTTTTATATCCTACCATACATAAAATGAAATAAACGGCATTTGGAAAAAATCAGCTTGTATTAAAATTTATAACACCATTGCCCAATGTTGCCTTTACGCAACATCCTGTTTGCTCTTGAACCAGGACACCTAGGACATTGAAATTTTTGTCAGTTGATATTGAGGTCAACTCTAACTTATATATCTACTCAAAAAATTTTAGCCACACCCATTTTAGTTCGGGCATGAGAGGGTTAAGAGAGCCTCTCTTAAACCCACCACCTTTTTGCACGCACGCACAGAATACAATCATACCTACAAACATATGTGGGTCAGGTTAATTTGGCTATGTAAAGAGGCAGCGAAAATGCATGTCATTAGTATTCGTTAAACAAACCCAACCTGAAGAACATGGTCATGTGCGTGGATCTTCTTCTTCGACTCGGCGTTATCGACTTTAATTAAATACATATCTACTACAACAATGGGATCTTCTTCTTATAGCGTATTTCCACTGCTCAGTTATTCTCAGTTATGTTCGTTAACAGTAACTGAGGTTCAGTTTGCATGTATTCTCCCATAAGGAATTGACTGAAGTAAAACTGACCGTAAATATTAACTGAAGAATAACTGAAGAGGAACTGGTTCATTTGAACACTTGTTCGATAAAACATCGCTGTTAATGGGCACTTTAAATGTATCAGTCGCAAAACAGATGATTGTGAATAGCAGAAATTGTGAATAAGTAGGCTCAATATTTAATAATATACAAAATTGAATTAAAAATTTTTTTTGATGAATTATTGTAGGAAACAATTGAACTGGGTGCCAATGTTCAAAGGAATGCTTTTAAAACTGTGGGCGGATAATTTTGTTGCACTTAGGGCAGATCAGAATAACTCAAACGTATATAGGAAAATGGACTTGTACTGCTTGTGCAATGCAAGCAAAAATGCTTGTAGGCATTAAAAATAAGCCATAAAAGTTGGCAACACGCTGTTACTTATTTGCAATGTACAATTTCGGTTAGTTTTTCTCACTTTTTGCAAAAAATACAAAGCAAAACAAACCGAACAGGTGATTTATTTACGGAGGTTCAGTTAACAGAGCAATGGAAACAGCTTTCGTCAGTTACTGTTAAAATTGACGCTAACAACGTTAATCAAATACATATCTACTACACCTATGGGATCTTCTTCTTCATTAATTAATTAAATATCTGCTACCACTATAGGATCAACTTTAACTACCTACATTTATACAAGTATTAAGTAATCCTAGCAATTTCCTTTTTGTTTACATTTGTTGGTGTTTTAAGTGCATAATGAGAAACTAAACCTAGTGAATGAATATATGGTGCGTTGCATACCATCAAATACGCGTGCGCAGCGATCATAACACGAAAATGAAATTAACTTAACCTGATATTAATAATTTAAATGCTCGTTAAAAGGGAGATTGTGACGGTTCTGTGAATTTAAAATCATATCATTACTATCTTAAATGCTAATAGTCATTTTTGTTTAGAATTGCATGCGGAATGAAAAACATACAAAAATTTTTCGCTGTGTAGGTCGTAGGCTTCCAGTAAGCTTTTTGCACGTGGCTTGTGTTATCTGCTCTCTCTTATGTTCACCGTCTACAGTGAGCTTTCACACGTGGCTTGTGTTATTTGATCTCACTTATGTTCACCGTCTACAGCGAGCTTTCACACGAGGTTTGTGATATTTGCACTCTCTCTTAAACTAATTACAGCGACACACACACTAACACCAGGAAGTACTTCCAGCGTGGGATGATGTATGTAAGTTACTCTTTTGCTGTTATTATGAGCGCTCTTAATTACCAAACCATGCGTGCATAATGTGAGTAAATAGCTTATCAAAGCTTTTCTTAAATTCGAGTAACTACCAATTTTTCTCTCTAACTATCCGACACACTGCTCGCCAATTAAATATGTCCTCTTGATTATTTTTGTTGGTTTTTGAAAACGCAAGTTGATATAAAAAAGTATATATATATATATATATACCTATATATATAAATGCAACGAATGCATCAACTTACATATCTGTGGTCACATGGAAGAGTAGCTTAAGTCGACTTAAGCGCGAATTGAGTTATTGCAATAGCAGGTATATAGATGTCAAAGCGCATAAATCTGTTTCATCAGTTTTGAAAAATACTGTTTCTTCACAAAATTATGTGCGTTTACTTTTTAGCTTAAGTTTTTTGAAAGAGCCATGCATTTGTCAAAACATCTTAAGTGCACATAGTTTTTTTTTTTACATATTTGGATCTTCCGTTCATCATAAACCTATTCCACTTATATAGACTTAAGCTGCATAAATATTCACCTTCAAAAAAATAAACTAATTATTTTCAAACAACTTATGTTCTTGCATAGAGCAATTTTAAGTCAGTGTTAGTTCTTATGATGAAATGCAATTCGATGAAATAAACAAATAACCAATTTTGCAAAACAGCTTATGTACACATAAGCTGTTAATTCAAAGCGACGTTACAAATAAACGGTACCTTATGTATAAAAGGTGTCAAATCTTCTCTATTTCCCTGTGAAGGAGTACAGGACTCCTTCACAAATTTGAAAAATTAAATTTATAATTTAAGCCACGAAGGTATTATTAATTTATAAGTATTAGGTTAAGGGAGGATTATAGGCTGAGGAGTGATTAATGTAAAGAAACGGAGTTATTATGTATATTCGGGACATGGTACATTAAGGGCCAAGCGCGCATCACTGATGCTGAGCGCGCATCACTGATGCTGAGCGCGCATCACTGGTATGCAACGGGATCACGCCGGCTCAGAAAATCTGCACACGGCACGCAAAATGCAGAACCAATGGAAGAGCGCCACGCGACAAAAGCCACGACCCGAGCGACAGCGGCGTCGGCAGCCTAAGGGCAGAGGCCGCAGCCGAGCCCAAGCAGCGATCGCGAAAAGGGTACGACGGCTCTTGAGAAATGCGTGGCTGACAGTGGCGGCAGAACATTTAAACTGTGCGGAAGTGTGCGTGCCAAGAAAGGCGACAAGGCAAAACAACAACAACGACAAAACGAGAGCACCACGTTGACAACCGGGACACTGAGCAAACAGGAGACACACGAGGGCAAGGATTACCAGGACATCGAAACCACCACAAGACATCAAAGACAACGAATTTTAAAGACGAGAAAATGGAGCGCGGGTAAGCTGGCCTCTGGCTGCAGGGGATAATGGGCGGGGAGACGGTTTTTTTTTCGGTGTGCGGTGTGGTTAGGGTAATTAAAAACATAGTTAAATAAAAGCTCGAAATATGTAAAAAGACAACAGTGCCAAAAGTTTTAGTGTCGTGTAGTGATTTGTGTCGGGAGTGGCCACGGCGTACCGCATGGCCGCAACACGTGTTCCGAGCGTTTCTCTGCACGTGTTGCGGCGATTCAGTATTGCCCGACCACCGGTGGTGACACCAACTCGCATTCCGAGGGTTCTCTGTGCGATTTGGTGGAACTACCGGTGTCTCTTGGCTCTCTTCCCTTCCTCCCCCTTCCCCTTTGTAGTTCGTGCAGTGCGCAGAGTGGCCGGTGATGCCACAAAACATGTTCCGAGCGTTCTCTGCATGTTTTGTGGTATCCGGCGCCGCTCGGGTCGCCGGCAGGGTCACCAATGGCATTCCGAGGGTTTCTCTGTGCTATTGGTGGCCATGCCAGTGTCCCTTGGCCACGTGTAGTCCGCGTAGTTGGCAGGGCGGTCGGCGACGCCACAGGGCATGTTCCGAGCGTTCCTCTGCATGTTCTGTGGTGTCCGGCATCGCCCGGGCTACCGGCAGATCGACAAGCGCATTCCGAGGGATACTCTGTGCGCCTTGGCGAGTCTGCCGGTGCTCCGCCACTCGTGTTCCTCAAACTCTTGCTAGCTTCGTGTCCACATCCAAATCGCCGGTTGGTGCAACTACGCATGTTTCGAGCGTTTCTCGGCATGCGTGGGTGGACCACCGGGGCCTCATAAGGGGGAAAACTACCGAGGCATGTCTCTGAGTCTCGGTATTTTATAAATTTATTGTAAAAGGCCCTGGACAGGACTGAGTTTCTACCCCAGCCCAAGAAAGCTTCTTTACAGTTGGCGCCCGAGCAGGGACTCCGAGATTTGTTTTGTTTCGTTAGGATATTTTGGACGGTAGGATTGGCATTTTTTTTTCCCACATTGTGGGAGGAGTTGTGACAAAATACATGTTTTCGGCCAGTCCGACTGGTGACTGTCACGGGGGAAAAACGCAGACGCGAGCTGCTTCTTTTTTTGGTTGTTGTTTTTGTCTCCATGCGAAAAATAAAACCTACAGAGCCGGCGTACAGCCCCAGAAAAACGTCGCATACACTTGAGACACGTGGGATCACGTGGTCAGCAGGAGAGCATAGTTTTTTTTTGAGCATGCGGTGATGCCTCTCGGTACCACGCGCGAAAAGGCAACCGCTTGGCAAGCATGTTAGACACGTGATTATTTTGTTTTTTTTTGCTAACCAACCGCATTCGAGAACTTTCCCCAAACATTTGCTCTCTGGAGTACAGTAGGGTCCAGCTTCCCATTAATCATTTTTTTTTGTAAACACACTTAATCTGTTTTTGTTGCGAGAGCCGAACGCCGCACTCACGTAGCAACAAAGCCGAGCAGCAGAGCGACCCAGCAGCGGAGCCGAGGACCAGCCGACGCAGCGACAGAGCAGAGCCGACGAGAATACGCAGCGGCAGCGCAGGGCCCATCAACGAAGACATCTACGCGGCAGAGGTCCCGAAGCTGCACGATCAGCGTATATAAGGCAGCCACCGACAGCAGGAAAAGTAGTTATCCACAGGCAGCTAACCAGAGCAGTCATCTGAAGACAGTGAAAAAGTGACAGTGTTTAAAAACATCCTTGACATGTGAATCCTCACGCAACGAAAAGGATCAACAGCAGGACCAGCAACAACAGGACCCACAGTAGAAGCCGCAGCAGAACCCACAGCAGAACCCGTGGCAGGACCAGCAATAGCAGGACCCGCAGGTCCACAGCAGAACCCGTGGCAGAACCTACAGCAGCAGCAGCAGCTACCCCTGCAGCAGTGCCAGCAGCAGCAACCCCTGCAAGCAGAACCAGCAGCACCCACTAGCAGCAGCACCTCCAAGTAGCCACTGCAAGCAGAACCTGCAGCAGTACCAGCAGCAGAGCCGGCAGCAGCACCTGCAAGCAAACCCCTGCAGCAGTACCTGCAAGCACAACCAGCAGCAGAACCAGCAGCAGCACCTGCAGCAGCAACCGCAGCAGTGCCAGCAGCGGCACCCACAGCAGCAGTCCTCGCAGCAGAACCCGCAGCAGTATTAGCATGGGTGTAAAGTGGATCACCTTCCGTCGCAAGGACGAGCTACAGCAACTGGCCCAAGAGTTCGGGCTAGGAACTACTGGCACCGTGGAAGAATTGCGGGGCAGGATTTCGGCGTTTGTCACCAGGGGCGAGCACTCGGAAGTAACACGAGACCGCCTAGTTGAACTGGAAGCGAGCTACGGGGATGCAGCCAGCCCTCGGGATGCCCGCTCACCGGCCGTGTCCCCAGGCCCAGAAAGCCGAGATCGCAAGGAGGACCATCACCAACTTAAGGTGCCAGTGCCAGCAGTACCGACTTTTGCGCAGGAGTCCCTCGAAGTCGCAAGCACCAGTGCCGCAAGCAAAAGGGTAGTTCGAGAAGAAATCTCGTGCTCAATGCTGGCTGATAAATTGCGCAACTGGGCATCGTGTTCTACGGCACCTCGGATCCACTTAGTTTCATTGAGAAACTCGAAGAGCGAGTGGCATCGTACCGGGTGAGTGTCGACCAACTGCCACGAGCCATATCCGGTCTGTTTACCGGTCGAGCTGAAGGATGGTTCCGGACTTACCGTATGCAAGATGAGCCTTGGGAGTCGGTTAAGAAGGAGTTCTTGGACTTTTTCTTACCGCCTCGGTACTTCCAACGCTTGGAAAGTACCATCCAGACTCGGTTCCAGCGTCCAGGAGAAATGTTCCGCGACTATCTCATTGAGCTGCGGCTGATGATGCAACGAGCCCAATACTCGCCAGAACGGGAGCTAGAGCGCATATACGAGTACCTACTGCCGGAGTACCAATTGTTCACACGTCGACATGAATTCGACACGTTGGCCGCATTGACCCAGTTGGTCACAAGTTTTGAGAATGCCCGGGACCGGGACTCAAAAGGATATGCATCATTGTTGCCAGCAATCGCGCCGAAAACAGTCGGCCATAATCATAACATTGGAGACCACGGGCACGAGAACTGGGATCTGGCGGTGACAACCAGGAACCCCAAAGCATCGACACAGAAGACATCGCAGGACACGGGCGGAGCAGTGGATGTGAAGCGAGCATGCCGGAATTGCGGAGAAATCGGACATTTCTCTAAAGAATGTCGGAACCCCCAATTGTTGTTCTGCTGGGAATGTGGCCGGCGTGGAACTCGCACCATCGGATGCTGCCGCGTCGCCAGGTCGGGAAACGATCAACGTCTCCGTCCAGCAGAGGACAGGGCGGAGAGCAACAGCAGTTGGAGCCCTCGTCATTAATTCACCCATTACGCTTGGAGGAGGGGAGGATCGCGGCCCTGGTGACCATACGGGATACCCCAGTAGCAGCAACACTGGACACAGGAGCCACGCGATCGTTTATCAGTGAACGGTTGGCGAAGATCGTCGGGACCAAGGATAACATTCGTAATATTCGGGTACGGATAATCCTTGCAGATGGCTCACCTAAAGAAATAACTCGGGCTGTAGTGGAAAAGATAAAGCTCGACGAACAGGAGGCGGTAGTGCCACTACTGGTCATGCCAGAAATCCTGGACGACGTCATCTTAGGCATTGATTTTTTGTGTGGGATACGCACAAGAATCCAGTGTGGCCGAGCCTTTTTGCAACTCTCACAACTTCCCGATTTACGAACGAATCCTGTCCTGATGACTCCGTGCCGACCAATGACGACCATCCCGCAGGACACACGCGACACTGAGCTTGCCGACTTCGTAAAGACCGCGCAGGCTAGTGAAATCTCGACAACGCAGGACATACATGACACTGAGCCAGCCGAACTCGTAGAGACAGCGCAGGCTAGTGTTGCACCACCGCAGGATGCACGCAACACTAAGCTTGCCGACCTCGTAGAGACCGCGCAGGCTAGTGAAATCTCGACAGCGCAGGACATACATGACACTGAGCCAGCCGAACTCGTAGAGACAGCACAGGCTAGTGTTGCACCAACGCAGGATGCACGCAACACTGAGCTTGCCGACCTCGTAGAGACCGCGCAGGCTAGTGAAATCTCGACAACGCAGGACATACATGACACTGAGCCAGCCGACTTCGTAGAGAACGCGCAGGCTAGTGAATCGACAACGCAGGACGCACAGGACACTGAACTAGCCAACTTCGTAGACACAGTGCAAGCCAGTCAAACAAGGAACCATCCGCGATCCCACAAAGGTTACACGCTTGAGCCATTGGCGGACGCTCGCAAGGCCCGTCGAACGAACCCATTTCGGAAGCGACCACGTACACTACCGGACATTCTGGAAGAGCAGGAGACCCATCAACAAGCAACCCCTATAAGCCTAGCTGTTATCACAACGGAAGCAGGAGGCGAAGGGCTCCCAGCAGAAGCAAACGCAACGGAACAAGCATTGCCCACCTGGATCAGTGCCTTTCTGGAAAAGGAACTAGCCCGATTCGAGGGCATGACAGGAGTATCACACATCGCACAGCATACTATTATCATGAAGGACGACAAACCAAGTCTTATGGCTTGGGAATATCATCAGACATTGTGCTATTTTTATCATCCAATATGCCAGTAAACCAAAATTTCAAACTGTTTTTTGACAATTGGTTTTCTTCAATAAGCTTGATGATTGCTCTGAAAGAAAAAGGCATATTAGCCGTTGGTACAATTAGAAGCAACCGATTGAAAAATTGTACTCTAAGAAGTGAGATGGAACTTCAAAAACGAGGACGAGGATCAAGCGATTTCAAATATGAAGCAACTCACAACTTGATTGCTTGTCGTTGGTATGATAATAAGAGTGTACAACTGGCTTAAAACTATATAGGTAGAACCCCATGAGTGAATGCAAGAGATGGTGCGGACATGCTGCTTGAACTGTACAAAATCAACCACCGCTCAAATAAATGGTACATGCGAATAGTGTACTGGTGCATAAATTCGAGTTTAGTAAACAGTTGGTTGTTGTGCCGCAGAGACAACACACATACAGACGGCGAATTCAAGCATATGCTGCTCATAAATTTTCAATTGGATATTGCTACCGAGCTTTTGAACGCAAGTCAAATTACAGTTGTCGCAAAAAAGAGAGGTCGTCCATCGTCACTTATTTTGACAATGAATTCAGGAACTTCATCACCATCTCCATCGACTCCGTCATCACCAGCTCCATCATCACCAGCTCCTTCTACGGGTTCTGAATCAAACACCTACAAAAGAGCATATGTTGCAGAGTCTGCAAAATCCCTACGATTTGATGGTATGGGGAAAAAGGGGCAGATGTAGGCTATGCAACACTGGGTTTCCAAGCAGTAAATGCAGCAAATGCAATGTGCACTTGTGCTCCAATCCTCAAAAAAAATTGTTTTATATCCTACCATACATAAAATAAAATAAACGGCATTTGGAAAATATCAACTTGTATTAAAATTTATAACACCATTGCCCAATGTTGCCTTTACGCAACATCCTGTAGTTCTTGAACCAGGACACCTAGGACATTGAAATGTTTGTCAGTTGATATTGAGGTCAACTCTAACTTATATATCTACTCAAAAAAATTTTAGCCACGCCCATTTTAGTTCGGGCATGAGAGGGTTAAGAGAGCCTCTCTTAAACCCACCACCTTTTTGCGCACGCACAGAATACAATCATACCTACAAACATATGTGGGTCAGGTTAATTTGGCTATGTAAAGAGGCAGCGAATGCATGTCATTAGTATTCGTTAAACAAACCCAACCTGAAGAACATGGTCATGTGCGTGGATCTTCTTCTTCGACTCGGCGTTATCGACTTTAATTAAATACATATCTACTACAACAATGGGATCTTCTTCTTATAGCGTATTTCCACTGCTCAGTTATTCTCAGTTATGTTCGTTAACAGTAACTGAGGTTCAGTTTGCATGTATTCTCCCATAAGGAATTGACTGAAGTAAAACTGACCGTAAATATTAACTGAAGAATAACTGAAGAGGAACTGGTTCATTTGAACACTTGTTCGATAAAACATCGCTGTTAATGGGCAATTTTAATGTATCAGTCGCAAAACAGATGATTGTGAATAGCAGAAATTGTGAATAAGTAGGCTCAATATTTAATAATATACAAAATTGAATTAAAAATTTTTTTTTTGGTGAATTATTGTAGGAAACAATTGAACTGGGTGCCAATGTTCAAAGGAATGCTTTTAAAACTGTGGGCGGATAATTTTGTTGCACTTAGGGCAGATCAGAATAACTCAAACGTATATAGGAAAATGGACTTGTACTGCTTGTGCAATGCAAGCAAAAATGCTTGTAGGCATTAAAAATAAGCCATAAAAGTTGGCAACACGCTGTTACTTATTTGCAATGTACAATTTCGGTTAGTTTTTCTCACTTTTTTGCAAAAAATACAAAGCAAAACAAACCGAACAGGTGATTTATTTACGGAGGTTCAGTTAACAGAGCAATGGAAACAGCTTTCGTCAGTTACTGTTAAAATTGACGCTAACAACGTTAATCAAATACATATCTACTACACCTATGGGATCTTCTTCTTCATTAATTAATTAAATATCTGCTACCACTATAGGATCAACTTTAACTACCTACATTTATACAAGTATTAAGTAATCCTAGCAATTTCCTTTTTGTTGGTGTTTTAAGTGCATAATGAGAAACTAAACCTAGTGAATGAATATATGGTGCGTTGCATACCATCAAATACGCGTGCGCAGCGATCATAACACGAAAATGAAATTAACTTAACCTGATATTAATAATTTAAATGCTCGTTAAAAGGGAGATTGTGACGGTTCTGTGAATTTAAAATCATATCATTACTATCTTAAATGCTAATAGTCATTTTTGTTTAGAATTGCATGCGGAATGAAAAACATACAAAAATTTTTCGCTGTGTAGGTCGTAGGCTTCCAGTAAGCTTTTTGCACGTGGCTTGTGTTATCTGCTCTCTCTTATGTTCACCGTCTACAGTGAGCTTTCACACGTGGCTTGTGTTATTTGATCTCACTTATGTTCACCGTCTACAGCGAGCTTTCACACGAGGTTTGTGATATTTGCACTCTCTCTTAAACTAATTACAGCGACACACACACTAACACCAGGAAGTACTTCCAGCGTGGGATGATGTATGTAAGTTACTCTTTTGCTGTTATTATGAGCGCTCTTAATTACCAAACCATGCGTGCATAATGTGAGTAAATAGCTTATCAAAGCTTTTCTTAAATTCGAGTAACTACCAATTTTTCTCTCTAACTATCCGACACACTGCTCGCCAATTAAATATGTCCTCTTGATTATTTTTGTTGGTTTTTGAAAACGCAAGTTGATATAAAAAAAGTATATATATATATATATATATATATATATATATATATATATATATATATATATACCTATATATATAAATGCAACGAATGCATCAACTTACATATCTGTGGTCACATGGAAGAGTAGCTTAAGTCGACTTAAGCGCGAATTGAGTTATTGCAATAGCAATGTCAAAGCGCATAAATCTGTTTCATCAGTTTTGAAAAATACTGTTTCTTCACAAAATTATGTGCGTTTACTTTTTAGCTTAAGTTTTTTGAAAGAGCCATGCATTTGTCAAAACATCTTAAGTTCACATAGTTTTTTTTTTTACATATTTGGATCTTCCGTTCATCATAAACCTATTCCACTTATATAGACTTAAGCTGCATAAATATTCACCTTCAAAAAAATAAACTAATTATTTTCAAACAACTTATGTTCTTGCATAGAGCAATTTTAAGTCAGTGTTAGTTCTTATGATGAAATGCAATTCGATGAAATAAACAAATAACCAATTTTGCAAAACAGCTTATGTACACATAAGCTGTTAATTCAAAGCGACGTTACAAATAAACGGTACCTTATGTATAAAAGGTGTCAAATCTTCTCTATTTCCCTGTGAAGGAGTACAGGACTCCTTCACAAATTTGAAAATTAAATTTATAATTTAAGCCACGAAGGTATTATTAATTTATAAGTATTAGGTTAAGGGAGGATTATAGGCTGAGGAGTGATTAATGTAAAGAAACGGAGTTATTATGTATATTCGGGACAGGGTACATTAAGGGCCAAGCGCGCATCACTGATGCTGAGCGCGCATCACTGATGCTGAGCGCGCATCACTGGTATGCAACGGGATCACGCCGGCTCAGAAAATCTGCACACGGCACGCAAAATGCAGAACCAATGGAAGAGCGCCACGCGACAAAAGCCACGACCCGAGCGACAGCGGCGTCGGCAGCCTAAGGGCAGAGGCCGCAGCCGAGCCCAAGCAGCGATCGCGAAAAGGGTACGACGGCTCTTGAGAAATGCGTGGCTGACAGTGGCGGCAGAACATTTAAACTGTGCGGAAGTGTGCGTGCCAAGAAAGGCGACAAGGCAAAACAACAACAACGACAAAACGAGAGCACCACGTTGACAACCGGGACACTGAGCAAACAGGAGACACACGAGGGCAAGGATTACCAGGACATCGAAACCACAACAAGACATCAAAGACAACGAATTTTAAAGACGAGAAAATGGAGCGCGGGTAAGCTGGCCTCTGGCTGCAGGGGATAATGGGCGGGGAGACGGTTTTTTTTTCGGTGTGCGGTGTGGTTAGGGTAATTAAAAACATAGTTAAATAAAAGCTCGAAATATGTAAAAAGACAACAGTGCCAAAAGTTTTAGTGTCGTGTAGTGATTTGTGTCGGGAGTGGCCACGGCGTACCGCATGCCCGCAACACGTGTTCCGAGCGTTTCTCTGCACGTGTTGCGGCGATTCAGTATTGCCCGACCACCGGTGGTGACACCAACTCGCATTCCGAGGGTTCTCTGTGCGATTTGGTGGAACTACCGGTGTCTCTTGGCTCTCTTCCCTTCCTCCCCCTTCCCCTTTGTAGTTCGTGCAGTGGGCAGAGTGGCCGGTGATGCCACAAAACATGTTCCGAGCGTTCTCTGCATGTTCTGTGGTGTCCGGCATCGCCCGGGCTACCGGCAGATCGACAAGCGCATTCCGAGGGATACTCTGTGCGCCTTGGCGAGTCTGCCGGTGCTCCGCCACTCGTGTTCCTCAAACTCTTGCTAGCTTCGTGTCCACATCCAAATCGCCGGTTGGTGCAACTACGCATGTTTCGAGCGTTTCTCGGCATGCGTGGGTGGACCACCGGGGCCTCATAAGGGGAAAACTACCGAGACATGTTTTTGAGTCTCGGTATTTTATAAATTTATTGTAAAAGGCCCTGGACAGGACTGAGTTTCTACCCCAGCCCAAGAAAGCTTCTTTACAGTTGGCGCCCGAGCAGGGACTCCGAGATTTGTTTTGTTTCGTTAGGATATTTTGGACGGTAGGATTGGCATTTTTTTTCCCACATTGTGGGAGGAGTTGTGACAAAATACATGTTTTCGGCCAGTCCGACTGGTGACTGTCACGGGGGAAAAACGCAGACGCGAGCTGCTTCTTTTTTGGTTGTTGTTTTTGTCTCCATGCGAAAAATAAAACCTACAGAGCCGGCGTACAGCCCCAGAAAAACGTCGCATACACTTGAGACACGTGGGATCACGTGGTCAGCAGGAGAGCATAGTTTTTTTTTGAGCATGCGGTGATGCCTCTCTCGGTACCACGCGCGAAAAGGCAACCGCTTGGCAAGCATGTTAGACACGTGATTATTTTGTTTTTTTTTGCTAACCAACCGCATTCGAGAACTTTCCCCAAACATTTGCTCTCTGGAGTACAGTAGGGTCCAGCTTCCCATTAATCATTTTTTTTTGTAAACACACTTAATCTGTTTTTGTTGCGAGAGCCGAACGCCGCACTCACGTAGCAACAAAGCCGAGCAGCAGAGCGACCCAGCAGCGGAGCCGAGGACCAGCCGACGCAGCGACAGAGCAGAGCCGACGAGAATACGCAGCGGCAGCGCAGGGCCCATCAACGAAGACATCTACGCGGCAGAGGTCCCGAAGCTGCACGATCAGGCAGCTGAGGCGGGAGGCCCAGCGTATATAAGGCAGCCACCGACAGCAGGAAAAGTAGTTATCCACAGGCAGCTAACCAGAGCAGTCATCTAAAGACAGTGAAAAAGTGACAGTGTTTAAAAACATCCTTGACAAGTGAATCCTCACGCAACGAAAAGGATCAACAGCAGGACCAGCAACAACAGGACCCACAGTAGAAGCCGCAGCAGAACCCACAGCAGAACCCGTGGCAGAACCTACAGCAGCAGCAGCAGCTACCCCTGCAGCAGTGCCAGCAGCAGCAACCCCTGCAAGCAGAACCAGCAGCACCCACTAGCAGCAGCACCTCCAAGTAGCCACTGCAAGCAGAACCTGCAGCAGTACCAGCAGCAGAGCCGGCAGCAGCACCTGCAAGCAAACCCCTGCAGCAGTACCTGCAAGCACAACCAGCAGCAGAACCAGCAGCAGCACCTGCAGCAGCAACCGCAGCAGTGCCAGCAGCGGCACCCACAGCAGCAGTCCTCGCAGCAGAACCCGCAGCAGTATTAGCATGGGTGTAAAGTGGATCACCTTCCGTCGCAAGGACGAGCTACAGCAACTGGCCCAAGAGTTCGGGCTAGGAACTACTGGCACCGTGGAAGAATTGCGGGGCAGGATTTCGGCGTTTGTCACCAGGGGCGAGCACTCGGAAGTAACACGAGACCGCCTAGTTGAACTGGAAGCGAGCTACGGGGATGCAGCCAGCCCTCGGGATGCCCGCTCACCGGCCGTGTCCCCAGGCCCAGAAAGCCGAGATCGCAAGGAGGACCATCACCAACTTAAGGTGCCAGTGCCAGCAGTACCGACTTTTGCGCAGGAGTCCCTCGAAGTCGCAAGCACCAGTGCCGCAAGCAAAAGGGTAGTTCGAGAAGAAATCTCGTGCTCAATGCTGGCTGATAAATTGCGCAACTGGGCATCGTGTTCTACGGCACCTCGGATCCACTTAGTTTCATTGAGAAACTCGAAGAGCGAGTGGCATCGTACCGGGTGAGTGTCGACCAACTGCCACGAGCCATATCCGGTCTGTTTACCGGTCGAGCTGAAGGATGGTTCCGGACTTACCGTATGCAAGATGAGCCTTGGGAGTCGGTTAAGAAGGAGTTCTTGGACTTTTTCTTACCGCCTCGGTACTTCCAACGCTTGGAAAGTACCATCCAGACTCGGTTCCAGCGTCCAGGAGAAACGTTCCGCGACTATCTCATTGAGCTGCGGCTGATGATGCAACGAGCCCAATACTCGCCAGAACGGGAGCTAGAGCGCATATACGAGTACCTACTGCCGGAGTACCAATTGTTCACACGTCGACATGAATTCGACACGTTGGCCGCATTGACCCAGTTGGTCACAAGTTTTGAGAATGCCCGGGACCGGGACTCAAAAGGATATGCAGCATTGTTGCCAGCAATCGCGCCGAAAACAGTCGGCCATAATCATAACATTGGAGACCACGGGCACGAGAACTGGGATCTGGCGGTGACAACCAGGAACCCCAAAGCATCGACACAGAAGACATCGCAGGACACGGGCGGAGCAGTGGATGTGAAGCGAGCATGCCGGAATTGCGGAGAAATCGGACATTTCTCTAAAGAATGTCGGAACCCCCAATTGTTGTTCTGCTGGGAATGTGGCCGGCGTGGAACTCGCACCATCGGATGCTGCCGCGTCGCCAGGTCGGCAAACGATCAACGTCTCCGTCCAGCAGAGGACAGGGCGGAGAGCAACAGCAGTTGGAGCCCTCGTCATTAATTCACCCATTACGCTTGGAGGAGGGGAGGATCGCGGCCCTGGTGACCATACGGGATACCCCAGTAGCAGCAACACTGGACACAGGAGCCACGCGATCGTTTATCAGTGAACGGTTGGCGAAGATCGTCGGGACCAAGGATAACATTCGTAATATTCGGGTACGGATAATCCTTGCAGATGGCTCACCTAAAGAAATAACTCGGGCTGTAGTGGAAAAGATAAAGCTCGACGAACAGGAGGCGGTAGTGCCACTACTGGTCATGCCAGAAATCCTGGACGACGTCATCTTAGGCATTGATTTTTTGTGTGGGATACGCACAAGAATCCAGTGTGGCCGAGCCTTTTTGCAACTCTCACAACTTCCCGATTTACGAACGAATCCTGTCCTGATGACTCCGTGCCGACCAATGACGACCATCCCGCAGGACACACGCGACACTGAGCTTGCCGACTTCGTAAAGACCGCGCAGGCTAGTGAAATCTCGACAACGCAGGACATACATGACACTGAGCCAGCCGAACTCGTAGAGACAGCGCAGGCTAGTGTTGCACCACCGCAGGATGCACGCAACACTAAGCTTGCCGACCTCGTAGAGACCGCGCAGGCTAGTGAAATCTCGACAGCGCAGGACATACATGACACTGAGCCAGCCGAACTCGTAGAGACAGCACAGGCTAGTGTTGCACCAACGCAGGATGCACGCAACACTGAGCTTGCCGACCTCGTAGAGACCGCGCAGGCTAGTGAAATCTCGACAAAGCAGGACATACATGACACTGAGCCAGCCGACTTCGTAGAGAACGCGCAGGCTAGTGAATCGACAACGCAGGACGCACAGGACACTGAACTAGCCAACTTCGTAGACACAGTGCAAGCCAGTCAAACAAGGAACCATCCGCGATCCCACAAAGGTTACACACTTGAGCCATTGGCGGACGCTCGCAAGGCCCGTCGAACGAACCCATTTCGGAAGCGACCACGTACACTACCGGACATTCTGGAAGAGCAGGAGACCCATCAACAAGCAACCCCTATAAGCCTAGCTGTTATCACAACGGAAGCAGGAGGCGAAGGGCTCCCAGCAGAAGCAAACGCAACGGAACAAGCATTGCCCACCTGGATCAGTGCCTTTCTGGAAAAGGAACTAGCCCGATTCGAGGGCATGACAGGAGTATCACACATCGCACAGCATACTATTATCATGAAGGACGACAAACCAATCAAGCAACGATACTTTCCGAAGAACCCGGCAATGCAGAAGATCATCAATGACCAGGTCAACGACCTCCTGAAGAATGGTCAGATCGAGCCGTCCAAAAGTCCGCACAGCGCCCCCATCGTGCTGGTGGGCAAGAAGACGGGCGAGATCCGTATGTGTGTGGACTACCGGCAGTTAAATGCGCGGTCAGAGCCAGACGCGTATCCATTGCCTCGTATCAACCATATACTGGAACGCCTACGCAATGAAGGGTACATCTCCACGTTGGATCTAAAAAGCGGATACTGGCAAATCCCGATGGCCAAGAAAAGTCGACCGTACACCGCATCCACGGTCCCGGGGAGGGGCTTATTCCAGTGGAAAGTTATGCCGTTCGGGTTACACTCCGCCCCGGCGACCTTCCAACGAGCTCTGGATAGCGTCATCGGCCCGGAGATGGAACCCCACGCTTTCGCTTACTTGGACGACATAATCGTCATTGGAGCAACGTTGGAGGAACAAGTGGAAAACCTGCGCGAGGTGTTTCAAAGACTGGTGACAGCGAACCTCAAACTGAATCGGAAGAAGTGCAGCCTTTTCCAACGAAGACTTGTATACCTGGGACACATGATAAGCGAGGCCGGTATACACACGGACCCAGGGAAAATCGCAGCAGTACAGCAACTGGCACCTCCAGCGACTACCAAAGAGCTTCGACGGTGTCTGGGAATGGCATCCTGGTATCGTCGCTTTGTCCCTAACTTCGCCACTATCGTACAGCCCATGACGTGCCTTCTACGCAAGAACAAGAAGTGGCTATGGGGCGAGGAGCAACAAGCAGCGTTCGAAGACTTGAACTACAAGCTGACCAAGGCACCAGTCCTGGCCTGTCCCGATTTCAAGCAGAGATTTACACTGCAAACAGACGCCAGTGACTATGGACTCGGAGCCGTCCTAACGCAGAGCCTAGAGGGAGGAGAGCGAGTAATAGCCTACGCAAGCCGACGTCTTCTCAGAGCAGAAGAAAACTACTCAGCCACGGAGAAAGAGTGCTTAGCGATTGTCTGGACGATCAGGCAGTTGCGCTGCTATCTGGAGGGCTACCATTTCGAAGTCATCACGGATCACATTGCGTTGAAGTGGCTAAACTCGATTGATAACCCAACAGGACGAATTGCACGCTGGGCGCTCGAATTGCAACAATATCGATTCGACATACTCTACAGACGAGGATGCCAAAACGTAGTCGCAGACGCACTTTCCAGACAACCTTTGGACACCCTTCAGCGCACCCTGGAAGCGGTTCCAAAGTGCCCTTGGTTGCTACGATTGAGCAAGCGAATGGAGAAGGAGCCAGAGAAGTTCACAGAGTACCTACACGAGAACGGGCAAATTTACCGGCAAACGGGCCATCGGCCTCCCGAGGAGAAATACGTGACTTGGAAACTATGCGTAGCCAGCGATCATCGACAACGGGTCTTGGAAGAATGCCATGACCATCCGACAGCAGGACACTTGGGAATCCGGAAGACGGCGACAAGGGTGACACAGCGATACTATTGGCCTGGTATTTTCCGGGATGTGACGAGGTACATCAGGAAGTGCGACAAATGCCAGAAATTCAAGGTGAGTCAACTTAGACCAGCAGGACACATGTACACACGACAGGCGCAGGGCCCGTTCGACATCCTCTGTGCGGATTTTATGGGCCCCCTCCCGCGTTCCAAACACGGGAACACCAGTCTTCTTGTTTTCTTCGACTTATTCTCGAAATGGGTGGAACTAGTGCCCTTACGAAAGGCCACCACCGCCCATTTGGAAAGATCGTTCCGAGAAAGAATACTTTGTCGATTTGGAGTACCGCGGAAGTTCGTGTGCGACAACGGCACACAATTCACAAGCCGGTCGTTACAGAGCTTTTGCAAGACAGCAGGAATGGAACTAGAATACACCGCCCCGTACACTCCGCAACAGAACCCTACAGAGAGGGCAAACAGGACTATAAAAACCATGGTGGAACAGTACAATAATTTAGACCAAACACCTGGGACGAACTTCTGCCGGAGCTGAGCCAAGCGATCAACAGTAGTACTTCAGACACCACAGGATTTAGCCCCGCATACTTGGTTCAGGGCCGAGAACCCAGGCTACCAGGAGCCCTCTATGAGGAAGTCACGCCCGGATTGGGAAAAGACTCCGAGGAACCAGACGCGAAGGCAGCGAGATTGAAGGACATCTTCCATGTTGTGCAACAGAACATCCAACGGGCATCACACGAGCAGGGCAGAGGTTACAACCTTCGAAGGCGGGGCTGGAGACCAACACTACGCACGATGGTATGGCTGAGACAACATCACCTGTCCAAAGCTTCAGAAGGGTTCGCTGCGAAACTAGCACCAAAGTTCGATGGGCCTTACAAGGTAATAAAGTTCATTTCACCAAACATAGTGCGAGTCCAAAGCCTTACCGGACGACAACGAAAAACTGCAAGCCTGGCCGATCTCAAAGAGTGCAACACGGGAGTAGACGAAGAGCCCGCAGGACTAACCATGAACAGCGACAACTAAGCGACAACTAAGCGACAACAGCGACAACAGCGACAACTAAGCGACAGCAGCAGAGTCACGGGGGCCACTTTTACTGGCGAGCCAGTATAACGTCCCCGCCCCAGAAAGGGGGAAACCCAATCAGAAAACAGGTTAAAATAAGAGTAGCATCTACCACACCGCAGGGCTAAGATATTTAGAATATTTACAATAAGTTACATCGACCATATGTTTAATTCTACTTTAGTACAAATGCAACGCAAGGCGAACCGGACACACAGCCCTTGGGGGCACATGACGTATTGTTGGGACGTCTCTTGGGCCAGTCGTCGCGGGAGCCGCAGCTGCGGCGGGTTGACGTGTCCGAAGACTGGCACCCGGAACCAGTACCCACGGCAGTCCGGATGCAGGCAGTCCGTGGCTGGGTCGACGCCAACAATGACCAGTGCCAGCCGGAAATGGAGGTGATTTCACTCAGTTCCGACTCCGAGGTGGCACCAGACGGGCGTTTCGGCACTGGCGGCGTGAGGGCTCCCTTGAATTGGGACATCTCTGAGCTCAACGCACAAATGGCTGAGGATGATCGGAGCATCCATCCCCTCGCAAGGAGCCGACGCAGAACACCAGGCATATGCCCCGACCGAGTCGGACACCACCTCAGACTCGGCCTACCGTTTGGCAGTACGGTACGGAGATATGGGCTATCCACCACCTTACCCGGCCAGCCCACCGCGAGCATATGGGTCGTGGTTGGTGACCGACCCGGCTGTCCCGCGGTCCAACCACTGGTCCGACGAGGGCTCCCACACGGACAGGGAAAATGTGCACCCGAGGAAGGGGCCACCGACTGGCTGATGGGCCTGTTTGAGGAGCACCCAACCGTCGGGGAGGTACAGGAGGATCCTGAGGAATGGACTACGGCCCCCGCTGAGTGGCGCACTGGGACCGATGACCGCCAGTTGCCAGTCAGCGTCATCGGCTTCATGGAACAATACCTCCGTGACCCTGAGGCGCGCCTGGGCGTTCGAAGTTTGAGCCATGTAGGGTCACACACGATCCGATACTCGATCAACCGGCAACGACAAGTAACGGTCGCATTACTTCCCCCGAAGTAGGGAGGGAGTGTGAAGGAGTACAGGACTCCTTCACAAATTTGAAAATTAAATTTATAGTTTTTAGCCACGAAGGTATTATTAATTTATAAGTATTAGGTTAAGGGAGGATTATAGGCTGAGGAGTGATTAATGTAAAGAAACGGAGTTATTATGTATATTCGGGACAGGGTACATTAAGGGCCAAGCGCGCATCACTGATGCTGAGCGCGCATCACTGATGCTGAGCGCGCATCACTGGTATGCAACGGGATCACGCCGGCTCAGAAAATCTGCACACGGCACGCAAAATGCAGAACCAATGGAAGAGCGCCACGCGACAAAAGCCACGACCCGAGCGACAGCGGCGTCGGCAGCCTAAGGGCAGAGGCCGCAGCCGAGCCCAAGCAGCGATCGCGAAAAGGGTACGACGGCTCTTGAGAAATGCGTGGCTGACAGTGGCGGCAGAACATTTAAACTGTGCGGAAGTGTGCGTGCCAAGAAAGGCGACAAGGCAAAACAACAACAACGACAAAACGAGAGCACCACGTTGACAACCGGGACACTGAGCAAACAGGAGACACACGAGGGCAAGGATTACCAGGACATCGAAACCACAACAAGACATCAAAGACAACGAATTTTAAAGACGAGAAAATGGAGCGCGGGTAAGCTGGCCTCTGTCTGCAGGGGATAATGGGCGGGGAGACGGTTTTTTTTTTCGGTGTGCGGTGTGGTTAGGGTAATTAAAAACATAGTTAAATAAAAGCTCGAAATATGTAAAAAGACAACAGTGCCAAAAGTTTTAGTGTCGTGTAGTGATTTGTGTCGGGAGTGGCCACGGCGTACCGCATGCCCGCAACACGTGTTCCGAGCGTTTCTCTGCACGTGTTGCGGCGATTCAGTATTGCCCGACCACCGGTGGTGACACCAACTCGCATTCCGAGGGTTCTCTGTGCGATTTGGTGGAACTACCGGTGTCTCTTGGCTCTCTTCCCTTCCTCCCCTTCCCCTTTGTAGTTCGTGCAGTGGGCAGAGTGGCGGTGATGCCACAAAACATGTTCCGAGCGTTCTCTGCATGTTTTGTGGTATCCGGCGCCGCTCGGGTCGCCGGCAGGGTCACCAATGGCATTCCGAGGGTTTCTCTGTGCTATTGGTGGCCATGCCAGTGTCCCTTGGCCACGTGTAGTCCGCGTAGTTGGCAGGGCGGTCGGCGACGCCACAGGGCATGTTCCGAGCGTTTCTCTGCATGTTCTGTGGTGTCCGGCATCGCCCGGGCTACCGGCAGATCGACAAGCGCATTCCGAGGGATACTCTGTGCGCCTTGGCGAGTCTGCCGGTGCTCCGCCACTCGTGTTCCTCAAACTCTTGCTAGCTTCGTGTCCACATCCAAATCGCCGGTTGGTGCAACTACGCATGTTTCGAGCGTTTCTCAGCATGCGTGGGTGGACCACCGGGGCCTCATAAGGGGGAAAACTACCGAGGCATGTCTCTGAGTCTCGGTATTTTATAAATTTATTGTAAAAGGCCCTGGACAGGACTGAGTTTCTACCCCAGCCCAAGAAAGCTTCTTTACATCCCAAATATTTTTTAAAGCTTGTACCTTTCTTCTTTAATAAACTTAATAGCAACATTTCAGCATATACATTTTTCACGAAAATCAAGTAGATAAAATAATACACAAAATTGGCGATATCTCAAAACTTCAATTTTCGACTTAAGCTACTCTTCCATGTGACCACAGATATATAAAATTTAAGTAGTTTGCAACTATATGCAACTATTATTAACCCTCCCAATATATTAATGAATATTTTTCTTTTATACTATTCTTATCCGATACTTATATAAATTTAAGTTAATTATATTTTGGCCGTATATGGAGAAACAGAATCTTAACAAGTAAAAACGTTGCAGTCGGACGCAACCGACTGCGGAATACTTTGATACCAGTAAAAGAACGGTTGATAAGGGGGAATGCAGGGGCGAAGGGAGTGGGCCATGTGGTAAACATCGCCAGCTATCATGTTACCAAATTTGGTGACTTTAGCTCAAAAACTGTGGAAGATAACTTAACTCCCAAATTTAAAAGGTGGGCGGCAGAGGTAGGCGTGGCATCTAAATTTTTGAATCAAATGTTTTTACCTGTCACTGTCTATCTGCCTACCAAGTTTGGTGGCTCTAGCTCAAAAACTGTTAAAGATATAGCCGATTCCGATTTTATAAGGCGGGTGGCTTAGGTGGGCGTGGCATTCAAAATTGCGATGCAGATCTTTGGTAGATGCTGCCTTCTATCTTTCTACCCAATTTACGGGCTCTAGCTTAAAAACTATAAGAGATATCGAAATTTCCGATTTTGAATAGTGGGCGGCAGAGGTGGGCGTGGCATCCTAATTTTTGATGCAGACCTTTTGTAGATGTCACCATATATCTTCCTAGCAAATTTGGTGACTCTAGCTCGAAAAATGTGAAAGCTATAGGCGTTTCCAATTTCAAGTAGAAGGGGGGATGTTGGCGGAATCAGGAGGCGTGGCATCCAAAATTTTGATGCATTTTTTTGGGGAACGTCAATATCTATCTTCACAAAATTTGGTGGCTCTAGCCCAAAAAATGTGAAAACTATAGGCGTTTCCAATTTCAAGTAGAAGGGGGGATGGGGGCGGAATCAGGGGGCATGGCATCCAAGTTTTGATGGGGAACGTCAGTAACTATCTTCACACAAAATTTGGTGGCTCTAGCCCAAAAAATGTGAAAACTATAGGCGTTTCCAATTTCATGGAGAAGGGGGGATGGGGGCGGAATAAGGGGGCGTGGCATCCAAAATTTTGATGAATTTTTTTGGGGAACGTCAATATCTATCTTGACACAAAATTTGGTGGCTCTAGCCCAAAAAATGTGAGAACTATAGGCGTTTCCAATTTTAAGAAGAAGGGGCGATGGGGGCGGAATCAGGGGGCATGGCATCCAAGTTTTGATGGGGAACGTCGGTACTTATCTTGACACAAAATTTGGTGGCTCTAGCCCAAAAAATGTGAAAACTATAGGCGTTTTCAATATCACGGAAACGGGGGGATGGGGGCGGAATAAGGGAGCGTGGCATCCAAAATTTTGATGCAGTTAATTCAGGGACATGACTAGCTATCTGCGTGCAAAATTTGGTAGCTCTAGCTGTAAGAATGTGAGAAATATTTGGTTTTATCGGTTTTCAGTTATCGAATTTATCGATTTCCCAGCCTCCTAGTAGGCGTGGCAACCCAATCTTGACACTTTATCTGTACCGTCTATAGATAAACATAATTGCAAAGTTTCAAGTCTCTAGCTTTACGGGTGTCGAAAAAAGTTGCGTTCAGTTTGATACCGAAGGTCTCATAGTATATTGGTTTTATGCAATGTCCGTCATGGTGTCTGTCCGTCTGTATGAACGCAACTTTTTTCGACACCCGTAAAGCTAGAGACTTGAAACTGTGCAATTATGTTTGTCCATAGGCGCGACAGATAAAGTGTCAAGATTGGGGTGCCACGCCTACTAGGAGGCTGGGTAATCGATAAATTCGATAACTGAAAACCGATAAAACCAAATATTTCTCACATTCTTTTAGCTAGAGTTACCAAATTTTGCACGTAGATAGCTAGTCATGTCCTTGAAAAAACTGCATCAAAATTTTGGATGCCACGCCCCCTGATTCCGCCCCCATCCCCCCTTCTCCTTGAAATTGGAAACGGCTATAATTTTCACATTTTTGGAGCTAGAGCCACCAAATTTAGTGTTAAAATAGTTAGTTAAGTTTTCCAAAAACTGCATCAAAAATTTGGATGCCACGCCCACACCTTCCGCCCCCCACCCCCCACCCCCGCCGTTGTTGAAACGGTTATGCGTGTATCTTCTACATTTTTTGATCTAGAGTAACCAAATTTAGAAGAAAGATATATGGCGACATCTACTATAGATTTGCATTAAAAATTTGGATGCCACGCCCACCCAAGCCACCAGCCCTATAAAATCGAAATCGGCTTTATCTCTAACAGTTTTTAGCTAGAGCCACAAAACTTGGTGTGAATATAGATGGTGAGAGTTAAGAACATATGATTCAAAAATTTGGATGCCACACTCACCTCTGCCGGCCACCATTTCAATTTGGAAGTTCAGTTATCTTCCACAGTTTTTGAGCTAATGTCATAATATTATGTAACATGATAGCTGGCGATATTTACCACCCGGCCCACTCATTTGCAAGCAGACTTCTAACCATCCTTTCTTTTACTGGTATCAAAGTATTCCGCAGTCGGTTGCGTCCGACTGCAACGTTTTCACTTGTTTTTATACTTTGATACCGAAGGTCTCATAGTATATTGGTTTTGTGCAATGTCCGTCATGGTGTCCGTCTGTCCGTCTGTCCGTCTGTCCGTCTGTCCGTCTGTATGAACGCAACTTTTTTCGACACCCGTAAAGCTAGAGACTTGAAACTTTGCAATTATGTTTGTCTATAGGCGCGACAGATAAAGTGTCAAGATTGGGGTGCCACGCCTACTAGGAGGCTGGGAAATCGATAAGTTCGATAACTGAAAACCGATAAAACCAAATATTTCTCACATTCTTACAGCTAGAGTTACAAAATTTTGCACGCAGATAGCTAGTCATGTCCCTGAAAAAACTGCATCAAAATTTTGGATGCCACGCCCACTCCTTCCGCCCCCATCATCCCTGCTCCTTGAAACTGGAAACGCCTATAGTTTTCACATTTTTTGGGCTAGAGCCACCAAATTTTGTGTCAAGATAGATATTGACGTTCCACAAAAAAATGCATCAAAATTTTGGATGCCACGCCCCTGATTCCGCCCCCATCCCCCCCCTTCTCCATGAAATTGGAAACGCCTATAGTTTTCACATTTTTTGGGCTAGAGCCACCAAATTTTGTGTCAAGATAGGTACTGACGTTCCCCATCAAAACTTGGATGCCACGCCCCCTGATACCGCCCCCATCCCCCCTTCTCCAAGAAATTGGAAACGCCTATAGTTTTCACATTTTTTGGGCTAGACCCACCAAATTTTGTGTCAAGATAGATATTGACGTTCCCCATCAAAATTTGGATGCCACGCCCCCTGATTCCGCCCCCATCCCCCCTTCTCCAAGAAATTGGAAACGCCTATAGTTTTCACATTTTTTGGGCTAGACCCACCAAATTTTGTGTCAAGATAGATATTGACGTTCCACAAAAAAATGCATCAAAATTTTGGATGCCACGACCCCTGATTCCGCCCCCATCCCCCCCTTCTCCATGAAATTGGAAACGCCTATAGTTTTCACATTTTTTGGGCTAGAGCCACCAAATTTTGTGTCAAGATAGGTACTGACGTTCCCCATCAAAACTTGGATGCCACGCCCCCTGATTCCGCCCCCATACCCCCTTCTCCAAGAAATTGGAAACGCCTATAGTTTTCACATTTTTTGGGCTAGACCCACCAAATTTTGTGTCAAGATAGATATTGACGTTCCACAAAAAAATGCATCAAAATTTTGGATGCCACGCCCCCTGATTCCGCCCCCATCCCCCTTCACCATGAAATTTGAAACGCCTATAGTTTTCACATTTTTTGGGCTAGACCCACCAAATTTTGTGCAAGATAGATATTGACGTTCCACAAAAAAATGCATAAAAATTTTGGATGCCACGCCCCCTGATTCCGCCCCCATCCCCCCTTCACCATGAAATTGGAAACGCCTATAGTTTTCACATTTTTTGGGCTAGACCCACCAAGTTTTGTGTCAAGATAGATATTGACGTTCCACAAAAAATGCATCAAAATTTTGGATGCCACGACCCCTGATTCCGCCCCCATCCCCCCCTTCTCCATGAAATTGGAAACGCCTATAGTTTTCACATTTTTTGGGCTAGAGCCACCAAATTTTGTGTCAAGATAGGTACTGACGTTCCCCATCAAAACTTGGATGCCACGCCCCCTGATTCCGCCCCCATCCCCCCTTCTCCATGAAATTGGAAACGCCTATAGTTTTCACATTTTTTGGGCAAAAGCCACCAAATTTTGTGAGAAGATAGATATTGACGTTCCCCAAAAAATTCATCAAAATTTTGGATGCCACGCCCACCTCTGCCACCCGCCTTATAAAATCGGAATCGGCTATATCTTTAACAGTTTTTGAGCTAGAACCACCAAACTTATTAGGAATATAAATAGTGACAGTTAAAAACATTTGATTCAAAAGTTTGGATGCCACGCCTACCTCTGCCGCCCACCTTTTAAATTTGGGAGTTAAGTTATCTTCCACAGTTTTTGAGCTAAAGTCACCAAATTTGGTAACATGATAGCTGGCGATGTTTACCACATGGCCCACTCCCTTCGCCCCTGCATTCCCCCTTATCAACCGTTCTTTTACTGGTATCAAAGTATTCCGCAGTCGGTTGCGTCCGACTGCAACGTTTTTACTTGTTTTTTATTTAAATTTGTTTAAAAAACCAAGTCAGCCTGCATTCTATTACGTGCATGCCCTGTTGAACTGATGATGCATGTACAAACTGCTTACCAACTTGCAGAAAGTAACCGCGCTGATCAACCGGCATTTATTTTTATAAAGTCATCTTTTTATAACTACTGTCTTAAATTAATTATATCAGCCTTTCGTGTGCTACTTTTATAATGTACGGATTTTCATTTTTTATTTGGATAACACACAACTTCCGATGGAGGTAGGATAGCTGCTATAGGGCTTCCCAAGGGATCCTGTTTTGTTTTATAATGCCCCGCAGGATCATGGCAGGGTGGGCGAGTGCACCAATCGGTAGCACCAAATAAGGAACGTCCCGGTTACGCGATTTACTTTGTCCCCGTCTTACTTATACTCTTTTTCTTCTTTCTCATGCCCGTAGTCGTTCGTTCGTCTTGTTTTTGTCCGAACATTAGTACGCGAATATTAAAATAATTTTGTAACAAAAACTAAGAGGCAATTTTAATGCGTCGTCATTCCAAAAAAAATCACTCACCCCAATTGCCGGCGAGCTTCAGCCAGAGCAAGTGCGTACTTCGATCGCATTAATAGCCCATCCGCTTCACGTTGTTCATAACAGCGTGTTTCCCGCCTTCCGACCTGTGCGCTCACGAATCGCACACGAAGACGCACGTCTCCAGCAACGACACCCTTACGCGGTTTCGGTGACCGTGCGCCCACACCAACCGGCACGAAAGCCTCGCCTGTCCCTCGTTGATGGCCGCTGTCACCTCCGGTGGCCACTGAACCGGCTCAAGCTCCCGCCAGGTGGGGTGTCCAGTCGGCGCCGAGTGCTAGCGTTGAAAAGTCGGCCGGGCCATCTGCGCGGGGCCAGGGACGAAGCTCCCACGCTGCTGTCGCTTTTCACGTTGTCGAACATCGTTGTTGTGTACGCCTTGGCTTCTGTCTTCTCAAAGAGGCTGAACGAATGGCAGCCAGCGCTTTATATACCCTTTGGTGAGTACTCATGTGCGTTTGTGTCCTAACCGTTATGACCGCCATGTTTGTCAGCGCTCTCTCTGGATTTTTTCCCTGTTTTTTTTTTTAATTTCGCCGCGTTTGTTGTACGTTATTGTTTTTGCATAAATGTAAAAGTCATGGCACATGTATTACCCTCCCTTTTTTTTTTTTTTTAAATACAGCCCATTTCTATGATTCAGAACTAATACAGATTTTCTTGTTATTCCACAGGTATAAACTCAGGTGAGTATGTGAAGTACATCCCCTTTATGTTTTTATTACCCTTATTATTTGCTTTCAGAAATCGACACCCAGGGAAAACGTAGAGTCCCTTTAAAATTATTTCGTGATTTTTTCCCAACAATTTTTTTCTTTTTTTTTTAAATTTGTATAGCCCCGCTTTAAAATCGGTTGCTATTTTTAAATAAAAGAAAAAAAAATATACATATTCTAAAATCCTCCCTTTGAAATCACCTGTTGATTACTTAAAAAACAAAAAACAAGTAAAAACGTTGCAGTCGGACGAAACCGACTGCAAAATACTTTGATACCAGTAAATGAACGGATGGTAAGGAGTCTGCTTGAAAAGGAGTGGGACGGGTGGTAATCATCGCCAGCTATCATGTACCAAATTTGGTGACATTAGCTCAAATTATGGAAGATAACTGAACTTCCAAATTTGAATGGTGGGCGGCAGAGGTGGGTGTGGCATCCAAATTTTTGAATCAAATGTTTTTAACTGTCACCATCTATCTTTATACCAAGTTTGGTGGCTCCAGCTCAAAAACTTTTAGAGTTATAACCGATTCCGATTTTATAAGGCGGGTGGGTGGCTTGGGTGGGAGTGGCATCCAAAATTTTGATGCAGATCTTTGGAAGATGTTGCCATCTATCTTTCTACCGAATTTGGGGGCTCTAGCTTAAAAACTTTAAGAGATATCTTGACACAAAGTTTGGTGGCTCTAGCTCAAAAAATGTGAAAGCTATAGGCGTTTCCAATTTCAAGGAGAAGGGCGGATGGGGGCGAATTCAGGGGGTGTGGCATCCAAAACTTTTACGAATTTTTTTGGGGAACGTTAATATCTAACTTGACTTAAAATTTGGTGGCTCTAGCCCAAAAAATGAGAAAACTATGGGCGTTTCCAATTTGAAGGAGCAGGGAGGATGGGGGCGGAAGGAGTGAGCGTGGCATCCAAAATTTTGATGCAGTTTTTTCAGGGACATGCCTTGCTGTCTGCGTGCAAATTTTGTTAATTCTATCTGTAAGAATGTGAGAAATATAAGGACTTATCGGTTTTCAGTTATCGAATTTATCGATTTCCCAGCCTCCTTGTGGCCGTGGCACCCCGATCTTAACACTTTATCTGTACCGTCTATGGATAAACATAATTGCAAAGTTTCAAGTCTCTAGCTTAACGCGTGTCGAAAAAAGTTGCGATCATACGGACGGACAGACAGACACCATGACGGACATTGCACAAAACCAATATACTATGATACTTTAGGTATCAAAATATAAAAATTCCTAAAAGGTTCCGCACTTAAAAAAAAAATGTTTAAAAAATCTGATCATTGCAACTTTTGTTTCCCCTTGTTCGCTTCCTTACTATGTGGCTTCAGGTCGCAAATGTGAGCTGTCCGTTCCCTTTTCTCTATCGGCTTTTCAACATCATTATAACTGGGGACACGAAGCTTGTTATAGTGTATGGGCCAGAGAATTTCGGGGCTACCTTTGCAGCGAAACCTCAGCTGCATTTGATAGATGGTGTTGCTTCGCCCACACCTTGTCGCCCAGTGCAGGTTTCCATGCCCTTCACCTCAAGTTGTAGCGCCGTGCTTGGTCTTGGGCCGCCTTTTCCAGACTCCGTCTCACCACCTCGAATACCTTCTTTAACTTAGCGGCATTTTCGGTGGGCGTTTGAGTGTTCCTGCCGGTTCCGACTGTGACTCCGTCGAACAGTGCGTGTGGTAGTCGCGGTTCGCATCCGTGCCTAATAAACGCCGCACTGTAGCCGGTAGACGCTGAAACGCTGGAATTGACGGCCAGAGACAGCTCAGGTAGCAACTCGTCCCAGCACCGCTGGTTATCCTTGACATATTGTGCCACCATGGTTTTTACAGTCCGATTTGTCCGTTCCGTTGGGTTTTCTTGCGGGGTGTATGGTGCTGTATATTGGTGCCGCACCCCCAATTCTTCCAGAAAACTTTGAAAAGCCTTGCTTGTAAACTGCGCTCCATTGTCAGATATATGCACTTTCGGTACTCCAAACTTACACTTTGAAAACCTGTCCACAAATACCAAGAGCATTGCATTTCCATGTTTGGACCGAGGTAACGGCCCAACAAAATCCGCACATACTGTGCTCCACGGCTCTTCTGGTATTTGTGTCAAAATTTTCCCAGCCGCCGCCATCTGACTTGGTTTGTAGAGTTGGCAAATTTCACAGCGGTGTACGTACGCGCGTTTGTCCCTGTACAGCCCAGGCCAGTAATATCGAGTTGCCAATCTCGCTATTGTCTGCCTGCTTTCAAGGTGTCCGGCTGTTGCTGCGTCATGGTTCTCTTGCAACACCTGGTTTCTCTTATCGCTAGGTACGCAGAGTTTCTATGATGACACTTCCTCGTTGCCCGCACGATGTGGGATGTGTCTGAAAAGGCTTCCGCTTTCCTCCACATAGTCCGGGTATTTTTTTGGGGTTGTCCCTCTGACCTCAAGCATCTTTTGTATCCACTTGCATCCCGCGTTGGATTCCTCCATGCCTTCAAGTGAGGTGACCACTCGACCACATGTCTCTTGCAGTGGCTGTCTAGATAACGCATCGGCCACGACATTGAGGTTACCCTTTCGGTATCGTATATCAAAGTCGTATTGTTGTAGTTATAGCGCGCACCGCGCTATTCTACCCGATGGACTCTCGATGGAGTTGAGCCACTTCAGAGCCATGTGATCGGTTATCACGGCGAAATGGTACCCCTCCAGGTACGCCCGCAGTTTCCGAATTCCCCATACCATCGCCAAGCACTCTTTTTGGGTACCCGAATAGTTCCTTTCGGCTCCGATCAGTGTTCTACTGGCGTACAATATTACTCGTTCACCTTCGTCCGAAGGTTGAGTCAATATCGCACCCAGGCCATAGTTACTTGCATCCGTCTGCAAGCAAAAGGTTTTCGAAAAATCGCGGCATGCCAATACAGGTTACTGTATCAGTCGGCTTTTTACGAACGAATGCTTTTTGCCGTTCTTCTGACCACTCCCATTTGGCTCCTTTTTTTTTAATAAATCGTTTAGAGGGTGTATCGTTGTCGCGAAGTCTGGTACGAAACGCCGGTACCAGGATGCGACAACCAAGTATTGTCTCAGCACCTTCACGTTTTTTTGCGGCTTTAATTCTGCGATTGCAGCAACCTTTTCTGGGTCTGTGCAGATACCCTTGTCGGTCACCCTGTGGCCTAAGTACTTTAATTCCTTCTTGAAGAAGTCGCATTTATCCACGTTTATGCACAGGTTTGCTGCTCGCAACCGCCTGAAAACTTCCCGCAGATTTTCCATGTGTTCTTCTCTGGTCCGTCCGATGACTATGATGTCATCTAAATATGCAAACGCATGTGGCATCACGTCTGGTCCAATGACGCAATCCAAAGCCCTCTGGAAAGTTGCAGGAGCCGAATGTAAGCCGTGTGGCATTACTTTCCATTGATACAGTCCTTTTCCTGGAACTGTAAACGCTGTCAGTGGTCGGCTCTCTTTTTCCTATGGTATCTGCCAATATCCATTTTTTAAATCCAAGCTTGTTATAAAATGGGCATCTCTGAGCTGATCCAAAATGTGGTTCACTCTTGGTAGTGGATACGCATTTTTTTTTTTTGACTTGCTGCTTAGCTGTCGAAAATCCACACACAACCGCCATTGGCCCGTTTTCTTTTTCACCATCACTATGCCCGCGCTGTGTGGACTATTCGATGGTTCGATACAGCCTTTTGCAAGCAGTTCGTCAACTTGTTGATTGATATCGGCCTGCATTTTCGGGTTTTTGGGAAAATACCGTTGCTTAATCGGGCTATCGTCGGTCATCACGATCTTATGCTTCGTAATTTGTGATAGCCCTTTCAGTTGACCGAACGCTGCAATTTCGCGACATAGGAATTCGGCTATCTCTGGGTCCTCGTGTTTTGATTTGTTGCTAACCCCAGTATCCTGGCAGCTGGCCTCTGTGCGCTGGTCGGTTGTGGTCTGGACAACTGCCACCGACAGTCTCTCATCCAGATCCACACGTTCGTAGCGTCGTGCCGGGATGGTGACCACCATTCCAGCACATTTCAGTACCGTGCCCATACCTGTCAGGAAATCCCATCCCAACACGATATCGTCGATAACGCCTGGCAAGATAAGCTACTTTACTCCGAGTTTGCGATTACCCAAGCTGATGTTTGCTTCCATTTCTTTCAAGACGCTGCTGTTCCGTCCGTCCGCTAACCGTACATGTCTTTTTTTGGCGCTTCTCTGGCATATTCCACTGCGTCGATGGTTGCCTTGTACTGACAATCGCCGATCCGCACAGTAGCTGTCAGTTGCGCACCCTCGTTCTGCAGACTCTCGATTAATGGCGAGGGGTGTTCGTCGGCGGCTCCCGTTCGCCCTTCGTTGGCGGTCACCGCTGGTCGTTTCCCGACTTACAGCATGTCGCTGTTTGTTGTCCGATTCGGCCGCAAATCCCGCAATAGTCGAGCATTGGGTTTCGGCAATCCACCGCCCAATGTCCGCTCTCTCCACACACGCGACACGCCCTTCCTGGGTTCTGTATGTGTGTCTGACTATTGTTCTGTTGCAGTCTTGGTGCCGGTCTCGGTCTTTCAGGCTCCGGTCCCCGTTCTCTGGTGTTGTTCTCCTCCATCGCCATAAGCCGCGTTCGGTTGATGCGATTGGTCTGCTGGTCGCGATTATTCTGTGTTTCTCCGCGGCCCTGCTGTGGGTGGTGGTAGCGGTTCTGTTTGGGGTTGGAGTTGTTGCTGCTCTAACCGCAGTCGCGCTCTTTCTTTCTCTAACTCCTCCAATGCCTCTGCCAAATGCATCAGTTCCCCGAGGTTTGAGAATTGGTAAGGTCGTGCGTTCGCGCGCAGATCGGGGAGACTGTTGGTGTATATTTTCTGCACCTCATTATCCGCTGCTCACCGCAGCGGTCGCATAAGTATCTGCATTTCTACCATATAAATTTAAAATGGTTCCTCCAACTTCTGCCGGCTTCTGCGGACCTCGTCTTCCAAATTCTAAACAAAAGCTCTGTACGAATCCCACCCAACTCGTCCAGTGTTGTTTGTTGGCAATGTACCATTTTTGGGCCATCCCTTTGAGCAACTCCTGCATGGCTCTTGGAATCAGGTTCAGGTTAAGCCCATATGTATCCGCTGACCATTCCACCTGCTCCAAGAATTCTAAGGGTTTTGACAACCCGTCGTATCTGAAACCCCATTCTCGTACCTGTTTTTCCACTCTTGGGTATTCCATGCCAGTGCATACACGTTCGTGTCTTCGCTCGAAACTGGGTTCCTGTTGCAGTTTCTGGACCGAATCCCACGGTGATCGGCGAGTTTCCTGGAAGACTCTTGCTCGAGCCGCTGCGCTGGTCGAAGGTATGCTCAGCCGCGCTACGTTGAGAGCGCCAAGCTCCTTCTCTTCCTCCTCCTCTTCGACCGCCGACTCGAGCTCTTTGTTTGGCGACAAACGACCGAATCGCTTTGCCAATACGCTGATACGGAGGCCGTGCATTAGGGAGTTCTCATTTTTACTCACCCAATCTCCAAACTGTTTCCGCATCATGTCGGTTGTCTCAGCACGTACACGGTGCGTTCGTGCACCATTTTGCTCATATTTTTATATAAATTTAAAATACTTCGTAGACTAGTATCACAGAATCCACAGGTTGGGCGCCAGTTGTAACAAACCTGCGGTTGTCCCGAGTATAAGCTGGGCTAGCTCTCGCGGTGATGAGGGTACGTGCCAACAAATTTGTATTTGTGGCGCTGCTATATTAAGAACACTTTGTAGTTTTGCTTTATATATTATATTTGTATTTTGCGTGGTACTTGTCTATTTGTTACACTTGTGTTTCTTAACCCTACTTTGGCTGCGTGCTAGACTAGCTTCGCGGTACTATTACCCTTGCCTTTGGAACACCTTACAATGTGCTCTCCTGCCAGTCAACGATCGATTTAGTCTCGCCTACGGGACTAGGTTTTATTGCCCACTACGCCAGCTACGCCAGGTTCCGCTATTGGCTTTCTTGTCTCCACAAGAAGCTACCAATAGCACTCCTACTCGCTGGTGTACGTATGCTTCACCTTGTCTTACGCCAGTCACACTAAATCGGAACGAGGATGCCAAGGATCTTGCAAGGTGTCCTCAGATCAAGTCTTTCGTAGCGCTCGACCTCAGTCAGTCACGAAACCGCACTTAGGCTGTTTACAAACTTTTGCACTTAGCGTATTTTATAATATTCGCACTTATGCTATTTTCAAAAAACACTTAGGACTATTTCCGGCTCCTTGTGTTGCGTATAAAAGTCCTTGAAAGTCCTTGCTCCACTTTTCGCCGATACACTCCGTACGCGGTTATCCTTCGAAGCGTTTTGGTAATTCTCGAACCGGCCGTATTGCAGTCTAGCGTTGATCACTCAGTTTCTTACTGTCCCTCGCTATTAGACGGCGGCTCCTTTTATGCGCTGTGCTGTCTCGCTGGACCGGGGCCTGTCCGCACCAATGTCAAAGGAAGGGCAAAGGTGGCGTGATGGTCTTTTGGCACTTAGCAACAACGGTGCCTGGCCATAGCGACTCACGCCTGCCGTTGGTATGACAGTGATCACTATAAACGGTGATCGTACTGCTCACACACCAACGGCTCTTCGTCCTCCACATTAACGGTACGTGTCCAGCCATCCTAGCTGCGAGACACGTACATAAGCGCTGACACCATGCGTCAGAGCGGGGTATCTCCTAGTCGGGAAATCTCGACTAGAGCTACTTGTTCTTATTTTTTTGTATATGTTTGGGAAATCCCATTAGCTATCACCAGAGTTTGATGACTCTAGCTCAATAACTCTGAAAGATACACGCATTCCCGTTTTTGAAAGGCGTCATAATGTGAGGCGTATAATGGGGGCGTGTCTTCAAAATGATGCAGATCTTTGGTATATGTCACTTTCTATCATCCTACCAAATTTAACTCAAGCACAAAAAATGTGGAAGGTACGCTCATTCTCTTCTCGCGCCCAACCCGACCCGGCCCATGGGCCGAAGCGCAAATCTTTACCCGCAACCGATGGCAAAAAAATATCATACACGAGCCCAGCCCACCTGCCCAAAAATTAGAATTTTCTTTAATAACTTAATTTTTTATGATTATTGAATAAAATTACATATTTTTGTACAAAAAGTAACTTATCCAGATTTGCACTTGTGAGTCTTGAGCGTCTTACATTGAGAATTTCACCAGATGAAGAAAAAACTCGCTCGCTTGTCGCAGAGCTTACAGAAATGCATAATATATTTAAAGCCACAACTTGGAAGATTTTGAGGTCAGTTGCTTGTTTCCAAAATTCTAGAATTGGCAAGTTTGAATGAGAAGTTGTGGCATAGTATTTTTTAATTTCTAAATCAATGGCATTTTTGACTTGTTTTATTTTTTTGGTTGATGCGTGTCAAAAAACTCTTGAAACTCGTGACTCGTCTTTGGCGAAGAGTATTTAACTTGCAAGTCATCAAGATTGTCTTTCAACATTTCGATTTTTATTCATCATGAATTTTACTGTTTCTAAAAAATTATCTTTTCTTGCTTCTGATAAAAAAAAAACGTAACTCTTTAAACGGAGGGTTTGAAAAGAATCCAACTAAATTTAGGGCTTTCTCCGTTGATTGTTCCATTGCATTGGAATCATATAGTTATATTTTGCAATGTTTTTTAAGTTTTTCCAACCATAAGGCATATAAATGAATTGTTGGCTCTTTTTCGGATGATAATTTATCTGAACAATTTTTAAATGGTTTTAGAAAGCTAATAAGACTTTCTATCAAAGTAAAGTCGTCTTAGCTCATTTTTTGATAAAAGTAAAGTTGTTATTTCTTGCTGGACCTCACAAATGCTTTTAAGCACAATAAATATTGAATTCCAAAGCGTTTTTATCTCTTGCTTTAGTGATTTGCTCAGTTTATGATTTAGTTCTGAGTGCTTAAAATATCTGACAAGACTTTTAGAATTCTCAATCAATGATTTAATATCTTCAACTGGATTCTTTTCCAGGCGCAAGAAAGTTTCTAATAATTTTTGAAAGCGGCAACAACGTTAGACCCGTTGTCAGTAACAATAACACTATTCTTTATATTATTGTGCAAATTATACTCAAGAAATATACCCTTAATTTGCTTCAAAATGTTAACACCACTTTTCGTTTGTTCTAGAAATTCTCTTACACCTAAAATCTACGTTTTCAAACAAAAAGATTCATTAATATAATGTGCACTTAGGCATGAAAAGCTTTTATGTGTAAACTTGTCGGTCCACATGTCGGTAGTAAATGTCATGTGTTTGTTTGACAATGCAGTTGTAAGCAGATCCTTTATTCTGTTGTGTTCTGCAACCATGATCAATTAGCTTTTTTCGGGACACAATTAAATCATTGCAGTCGCGCGGTCCGTACAGAGCACCTATGTTTAAGACAGCTTGAATGTACTCACGAAACCCAGATCCTGTTTATTAAGTAAATATAAACATTGATGGATATAAAAACAAGTAAGAAGGCTCTAGTCGAGATTTCCCGACTAGGAGATACCCCGAACCCTATACTTAACGCGTACAGTCAGCGTCGGGATGCATCTGTGACCTAAACTTCAATCTTCGATATCTCTGGTGTTTCTCAACCGATTTCGATGAAATTTTCAGAAAAGTTCTATCGTTACCCATTATTTCCATCCCTTCTTTTATATTTTCCAAATTCGAGATTTTTTTGTTATCGATAATTTGAAACAAACTTGTTCTGCTCATGGTATATGAGAACTTATATTCAAAATCTGAAGTCTCTAGCTCTTGTAGTCTCTGAGATCGACGCGTTCATACAGACGGACAGACGGACGGACAGACGGACATGGCTATATCGACTCGGCTGATGATGCTGATCAATAATATATATACTTTATGGGGTCGGAGATGCTTCCTACTGCCTGTTACATACTTTTGCACAAAACCATTATACCCCTTTTACCCATTTTATGGGTTAGGGGTATAAAAAATCAACTTCGACTACCCCTCAGTTACATGTAAAGGTAACCAGTATTTTGCCACAAATGCCTGCTGTTTTAAGGCTAGATCATCAAGAGCTTTTTTTGAAATAGCCTTTGATGCAAAGCTTAACGTTGGTTGATTAGGTGGAGCAACAAAAGAGCATTTGTGCCGAGCAAGTGTTGTGGTGCCGTGTTTTACGCTAAAAGTAAACACAATTTTGCATTTGCAGCAGCACACATAATCAAGACGTTTGCCATCGCACTCCACGTTCTTAAAATTTCCACTCTTCGCCTTTTCTAACTGTATTTGCAAATTATTTATATCGAGCATCATTAGCACTTATTCCTCTCTGCACATCTATTATTGTTTTTGCAGTTATTGATGCAAATTCTTCACTTTTATTATTGTTTGCGTCGGACATATTTCCAGCTTTGTTCATTTTTCAAGTAGTGATGGCAATTGTGATAGAGATGACCGATAACAAAATTAATCGAATGTGTAAACAAAGATACAAAAAAAGGAAATTTTAAATTATTTACCAGAATATTTCGTTGTCATATTTACTAACTTTATTTCGGGTAAATCGGGCTGAGCGGCCTAACCCACACCCGCCCGCACATAACCCGAAACAAGATTTTTCAACCTGTACCCACGGGTACACGCTCCGTTGGAGGGTGCCCAGCTCGAGGTAGTAGATAGAACATGTATTCCGTACGAACCGAAGGCAAAGGTACTCTTCCCTCAAATGGCAAAATCCGAACATGCCATCCGTTGATTGGCTGATTAAATTGTTCTCAAAATCAAAAAGGAGGCCAGGACTTGCTGTACCTTAGAATCGGGAAGCGTCTATCTGCGCCTCAAGAAGCGTCATCCCGTTGCCAAACACATGAATTCGTTGATGGCGGGTGAAGTGGAGACAGACATGGCGGAGGTCACTCAGGCCCCAAAATGCCTGGAGTTGGAGGACAACGGGGATGCCAAAATAGCCGTGTTAGAGGTCCTATCCGTGGAGGATACCAAAAACAGCCATGCAGCTAAGGGTCCTTCAGGTCAACCTTTTTAAAAGCAAGTTGGCCTCGGCGGAGCTTCTGCTAACCCTGGTGACAGGGCCCGCTGACGTCGCCTTAGTTCAGAAACCTTGAATAGCGTCAGGGAACAAGGTTTCTGGACTGGACAGCCCGAACTGTTACATATTCTACCCGATAACAGTAAGAAGAGCAGGGACCGCGATTCTAGTAAGGAATGGCATCTATGCTTAGTTAATGTCTAATATAAGTAATGACGACCTAACGGTGATAGCGCTGGAAGGTGTCAGAGAGGAGCCAATCTTGATGGCATCCTGCTTCATGACGCAAGAGAACATCGAAACACCACAAGAACACGCGCGACTGGTAAGGGAGGCAGAGCCAAAGAACCAGCCACTTATCATCGGCACTGACGTTTACGCCAGTAAGGAATACCGTGGTAACAGAATGGAGAGTCCTTAGTAGACACTCCTTCTCGGACCACAGGTACATTCAATTCCGAGTGAACTTTGAGAGTGAAAACAATAAAAAAAAACAAGTACGCAGGCTCTAGTCAAGATTTCCCGACTAGGTGATACCCCGAACCCCATACTTAACGCGTACAGGCTTTGTCTGTATGCATCTGTGACTAAATTTCAATCTTCGATATCTCTGGTGTTTCTCATCCGATATCGATTAAATCTCCAGAAAAGTTCTATAGTTACCCATTATTTCAACCCCTATTTTTACATTTTCCAAATTCAAGATTTTTTTGTAATCGATTACATGCGTATATCGGAAACGGAAATAGTTATCGAAAATCGGAAACAAACTTGTACTTCCTAGGAGTTAGATGAGCTTATGTGCAAAATCTGAAGTCTCTAGCTCTTATAGTCTCTGAGATCGACTCGTTCATACATACGGACAGACGGACATGGCTATATCGACTCGGCTGTTGATGCTGATCAAGAATATATATACATTATAGGGTCGGAGATGCTTCCTTGATTTACCGAAAACAGCACGGATGCGATAAACGTGCCCTTGGAGGCACATTTCTGTAAAGAAGTCACCACTTCGACAGAAACGATGTCTACACACTCGCGGGTAGAAAAATCTGCAGACATCATAGCTTCGGATAGGATACTGTGGGCTATATTTCCGGCCATGCTGCAGAGTATCAAACATTTGATTACTCCATGGCTGAAGGAAATATATAGGGGATGCCTAAGTTATGGCTATGTTCCTGTGGCCTGGAGGACAGCACGAATAGTTTTTCTGCCCAAAGCGGAAAAAATGCATCCACGTGTTGCCAGTAGACTACTGACCACTTAGTCCGACCTCATTCCTTTTAAAATCATTAGAAAAGCTGATCGACCTCCATATAAGAGAGAATACAGCTGTAACCCTGGAACCAAATCAACACGCATTTACGAAAGCAAATCGGTTGAAAGTGCCTTAGCCGCATTCCTAGACATCTCAGGAGCAATTAACAGGGTATTCACGGAATCCATAATGCACAGTGTAAGAGCTGTGATCCCATATGAAGCTGTGTAGTAGAACCACAACCGCAATCAGGAAAGCAATTCGTGGCATCCCCCAAGGGGAGTGCTCTCTCCCCTGCTGTGGAACCTCGCGGTCAACGACTTGTTACGGAAATGCAAACGGAAAGCCCCGAAGATAATTGCCTATGCAGATGACATAGGCATAATTATCAAGGACAAGTATCCCTCGACAAACAAAAAAAAAACACCGTCATGACTTTACAGACTTTACACTCAAGGAGAATCTAGAACGGGCCACTGATGCCCGTCTTAGTATCAATGCGGACAAGACGGATCTCATTCTCTTTACAAAGAGATACAAGGTACCTCGATTGGCTTCACCGAAGATCAACGGTACGACACTGATACCAAAAGAAAGTATCAAATACCTGGGGACAGTTATGGATCGCAAGTTGAGATGGAAGCTCAATGTGGAAGTAATTGTGAAGAAATCCACCAATGCACTCAACGCATCGCAAAAGATGCTGGGTTACACCTGTGGACTCTCAGCAAGACTGACACTGCTACGCATAGGGATGGCAAGATTAATCGAATGAAAGGAAATAATCGATTCATTTTGGCCAAGAAACGATTAAATTATATGATTATTTTATTTTTTATTAATTGATTATTAATCGAGTAATGAGTAAATAATCGCAATTTTTTTTTTAATAATTATACTTTTTAGCAAAATTTTTTGCAAACTAAGATTGTATAAGGCTCTGAAATTATTATTTGTTTGTTGGTATCTCTATTATTTTATAGTTATTTACACCACTGTCTCATACTGCCGACCATTTGTACCGCCATACCACCATACCATACACATACCATACACCTAAACAGCATACCAACCTTAAGCAATATGTAACACGGTCACTCTGTAAATGTTAAAAGCGACGTGGAAGAAGCTCGCTATTTTTTAACAGAAGCGCATAAAGCTGGACATATATCTGATGTCTTAATAGCTGCTTTAAACGTTATTTCGATAGATGAAAAACATATTATTGCTGTTGCGACGGACAATGCAGCGAATGTGGTTAAAGCTATACATAACACCTTCGGCAAAAAGCGGCACATTCCTTGCTTCGCTCACACTTTGAATCTGGTGTGTGAGAATTCTTTGAATATAACAGAAATTACCGCAATTATTTCGAAATTTCGAGAAATTGTGAAATGGTTCAAGCGCAGCGTAAAAGCAAGTGACCAGCTTCGAGAGGTTCAATCAAACGCTGGAGTGAGCGAGGGCAAAATGCTGAAATGTATTCTTGATGTTAAAACTAGGTGGAACTCCAAGTATTATACGCTCGAACACTTCATAAGACTTCTTTCATATATAAGTTCTATTCTTTTTGAATTTAATGACTCTCCGCCAATGATATCACCGCAAGATAAAAATGCAATTCGTGAAATGTTAAACATTTTACGTCCATTAGAAGCAATGACAGTCCAAATAAGTGGTGAAAAGTGTGTATCTCTCAGCCAAGTAATCCCGCTTGTGCATTGTGGCCGTCAACAATTGGTGAAAACAATCATCATTCATCCTGCCGCCGTAAAACTAAAAAGTACGATTTTAAATGAGTTTGATCGTAGGTTTGGATCTACGGAGCACATGTTTCTTCTGGCAGCGTCGACTCTATTAGACCCCAGATTCAAAAAATTCATTTCAGTGACCCTTTAGCGCTTGCTGCAGTTATGAAGCATTTGCGAACTGAAATGAAAAACATTGAAGACAGTATTGAAAGCAGTAGCGAGACCTCAGTGGGATCAATTGAAGAAGATTTTGACCTCTGGGCTACGCATAAGTCTTTAATTCATAAAAGAAGGAAGAAAAATGATGACATGCCACAAGATGAACTGGCTTTCTTTCTAAATGCTCAAAATCTGGAACTAAAGCGCAATGTCATTGATGCTTGGGACGAAATGAGATCAGTCTACCCAAAGCTTTACACTCTTGCCAACAAATATTGCCATTTAATGGGAACATCAGTACCCGCGGAGAGACTGTTTTCGAAAGCAGGTGCAACAGCTACTCGTAGAAGAAACAGATTAACCACAAAACGTTTGGGAAAACTTTTATTCCTGCAGTCATGGTTAAATCACTGATTTGTGTATTAAATTTCGTTTTGTATTTAATTTCATTTTTTATTAAATTTATATTTTCACATCAAAATAATTAAATTTTTAATTTGAAAATCACATTTAATTTTTTGTAAAATGTTGATTTTAGTGTACTCTATTATTTAAAAATTAAATAAATATATGTAAAACATAAACAAATATGAAAAAAAAATTAATCGAGTAATCACTCGATTAATTGCTCAGATTGCGATTAATTGCAATTATTATTTTTTTCTTGCCATTAATCATTTGATAGATTAATCGATTATTTCAAAAATTTTGCCATCCCTAGCTACGCATACATTCAAATGTGCTGCACATGAACATACACATGCACACACACATTGATATGCGTTGCTAGAAAAGTAACAAAATCCCAAATCACTTGAGAGCCACCAAAAACTGAAAAAATATGCATGCGCACATACATACACACATATATATGTGTATTTAGGTATACATTCGCCCTAATGATTTTTGCTTCATTTGAGCTTGGAGCCACCAAATACAGGAAAAATGCACATGTGTGGTTGTTGTTCGCACTCTGCTGCTGCCCTTCCACAATATACAGCCGCTCAGAGCAAACAGCATACAGAAACATACAGACATACATATATACACCTAACGGCGATCATGTCGCTGACATACAGACGTATACACAGCAAATTGCTGCCACTCCGTCTGTACCGAGACAAGCGCCGGGGCATGAATGACTTGTACTTTTGTAGCTACGCAAAGCAAATGGTTTGCAAAATTTGCGTTCGGCTCGTTGCTTTCAGCAGCCGAATGCTGGTGGCTCCTCCGCAACGCATTTTGTCGGCAGTTGGAAAAACGCGATTTGACTCCTCTATGTATACCTGCTTAATGGTCAAACGTTTGCTGCAGCCACTTTGTGGGCAACAGCTGTAGAATGCGGGGTGCGTTGGCTTAAAGGAGAAAGAGAGAGAATTTGGCGCGAGCGCACTCACAAAAACGAATGTATAACACAGAAGATCAAGTCAAGCTTGACCCGCATGCAAAACGGGGATGTAAAAGAACAAGCGAGCACACGCACACACAAACCAATGTATTGCACCGATGCAAGCACAGAGCGAAGAAAGGTTAACGAATGCACGAACAATCAGATGCTGATGCCCTAAAAGCTTTAACAAGCGTTGTGTGTATGTGCAAGTGCAAGCATATGTCTGTATGTACCCAGCAAGCAATTGGAAGATTGTTTTGATCAGAAACCCCGTTACGAGTCTCATTCGAGTCATTTTGATGCTTTAAAAACGATTAAACGTTTGTGCGATTAAAGCGCGACTCGCAAACGACTCGCATGTCTGCCTTAAATATGATGTATCGCGCAAAACTTGAAGCAATCAAAAATTTAGCATTTCTGCGATTGAAATATGCTTACTTTGCCGCGATGTCGGCATGTACGTTTATTTTAAACAGCTTGGCGACTCAAAAGGGACTCGCTTGCATGTTCAAAATATTATGCCATGCACGAAATGTAAGGAATTCAAAAATTCAGCATGCAGGTGTTTGAAATATGCTTAAAGTAAAACAAATTTTAATCTGATAATAAAAATAATAAAAATTAACAAAATTTTTTTTTATTTTTTAACCAGCTATCAAAAAATACGTCTCGAAAAGACTCGCTTTAGCTTCGAAATGAGAGTCGAAATTGATTTGAAATATGGCTGTTTCTGACTCGAATAAGACTAGCTTTTGATTTAAAATACGAATCGAAAATGAGTCGAAACTGCTGCTGAGGGGTCACAAGCGACCCCTCAAAAGAGTCGCGTTCGGGAACCCTTTTCTCCCGACGGGACTATCATTTTCGATCAATAAATGAGCTCATATATGCTTAATTTAACCAGATTGACGACTCGAAAAAGACTGGCTTGTGATTCAAAATGCTTGCTGGGTATGCGCCGTTCTTGTATGTATGCACATGTGTATTCGCTTTTCTTGATGCGTTTTGCGTATTGCTTCCATTCGCTTGCTGCTGCGTAAAACAGGAAAGTAGAATAGACTAAAGTTAACTTTTCGTTAATAAATACCTAAACGCAAGCTATATAGCTTTAATTACAAACATATATATAAAATTGGGACACAGGGTATTTTTTCTTTGTGCAATTTGTGCGTTTAGTTGTGTTTTGCCTATTTTCGATGCATTTATGTATGTGTTCGCTCGCGATCATACCCTCAGCTTGTGTGTCAGTCTGTCGCCAATTTAAAAAGTAGCGGAATGAACCCGGCAAGGTTTGTGTGCTACTATAGCAGCTCCAGTTCCCGACTATAATATACCCTGAACTTATACTTATACAGTACAGTCATATTTTGTGTATTATGTGACTTAACTTCAGTCTTCGATATCTATGCTGTTTCTCAACTGATTTCGATGAATGATAACTTGTCATAGATTTTCAATACTTTGTATGAAGTGCTTGTCACCAAGGTCGATGTGTTCATTCAGATGGACAGACAGATCAAGAATATATATATTTTATGGAATCAGAGCTGCTTACTTTCGCCTGTTACATTCTTTTATACACAACAACTATACCCTTTTTTCGCATAAAGAAACAGACCCAGCTCGCAAGAATAAGCAAAACGGCAAAATTCAAAGCAAACGCTGTGTGCTCAAATGCATACATACTATCAGATGTGCTTGTATGTATGCATGTCAGCGCTCATGCAGTTGAAAGCGAAATTCAATAACAGCTACCAATAATCAAAACAAAACAATGGTAAAAACAAAACAGAAATGGCGGGACGTCGCGGAAAGTCAGCTTAGCAGGCAGAATCAAAAATCTATGTCAGAGACAATACACTCATCTAGACGTGACATCCCGATCTTTTGAAAACTGCTTGCTAAAATTTGGTGCGGGGACGATTAGCTATAAATAACGAGTAGGTATACACAAAGAGAATGTATTTAAGTAGAGCGAACGTTGCGCTCTTTTTTGACACTGCTTGAAAAGGAAGGCGGCTAAAATTATGTGTGCTCTAGACTGCTTGCGTTTAGCGGTTGTTTTGAATTTGTAAACAAAGCACGGTGTATAGAGAAGTGATAAAAATAGTTGTTCAAAACAAAGGGGCGGAGCATAGAGTTGTGACAAAACAGTAAACTTGGCCTTGAAAGTGTGCGATGTGCGAGACAAAGATTATTTGTTGCCTTAATGCTTTTCTCTTGTTGTTGTCGTAGAAGTTGAGTTTAGCAAATTTTAGTCTTTTGATTATATCGCTTGCTGCTACCCTAGCAAGGAAGGGTAGTTTGACTTCATTTGAACTTTGCGAAATTATACAGATAAATGCAATATATCAAACATGATGTTTATAATACATGTTTACTAACATTTTGGCAATAAGGTACTGCATTATTTAGCTGAATATGTTGAATATAAATACAGAATAAAATAAACTTATTTTCTATTTAAATACTTCAAATAAGTTATATTTATATGCAAAAAAATATATATATTAGGAGATTTAATTGACAATACTTATACCTATATTGACACTAAGGGTATTTTTACTGTGTGTGCCGTTTTTACGTCTCAGCAACCAGCAAATGTTGTTGCTTCGTTCTTTTGCATTTGCCCATTCGCGATGTTGGCTAGAGCCACCAAATTTTGTGTGAAGATAGATATTGACGTTCCCCAAAAAATTCATCAAAATTTTGGATGCCACGCCCACCTCTGCCACCCGCCTTATAAAATCGGAATCGGCTATATCTTTAACAGTTTTTGAGCTAGAGCCACCAAACTTATTAGGAAGATTGATAGTGACAGTTAAAAACATTTGATTCAAAAATTTGGATACCACGCCTACCTCTGCCGCCCACCTTTTAAATTTGGGAGTTAAGTTATCTTCCACAGTTTTTGAGCTAGAGTCACCAAATTTGGTAACATGATAGCTGGCGATGTTTACCACATAGCCCACTCCCTTCGCCCCTGCGTTCCCCCTTATCAACCGTTCCTTTACTGGTATCAAAGTATTCCGAAGTCGGTTGCGTCCGACTGCAACGTTTTTATTTGTTTTTTCACATGCTTTTATTTAACTTGACTTGTCTGTTTGTTTGTTTTTACCGGATTCTTTTAATCAAAATTTCACAAGCTTCCCGACAAGCTAGAGCTCTGAAACTTCCACCAAAGATGTTTTTCAGATGATAATAAATGTTTTTAAAGTTTTTGGCACGATAAAATCATTAAGTAGGTTTACATAGAGGAGTCAAACGCAAAAAATCCAATAGCCTAATTGGTCCAATTTGCGGAGGAGCCACCCTCATTCGGCTGCTGAAAGCAGCGAGCCGAACGCAAATTTTGACTCCATACAGACGGAGTGCCAGCAATTTGCTGTGTATACGTCTGTATGTCAGCGACAAGATCGCCGTTAGGTGTATATATGTGTGTATGTATGTTTCTGTATGCTGTTTGCTCTGTGCTGCTGTATATTGTGGAAGGGGGATAGCAGCAGCAGAGTGCGAACAACAACAACACATGTGCATGTTTTCTTTATTTGGTGGCTCCGAGCTCAAATGAAGCAAAAATCATTAGTGCGAATGTATACCTAAATACACATATGTATATATATGTGTGTGTATGTGCGCATGCATATTTATACTTTGATACCGAAGGTCTCATAGTATATTGGTTTTGTGCAATGTCCGTCATGGTGTCCGTCTGTCCGTCTGTATGAATGCAACTTTTTTCGACACCCGTAAAGATAGAGACTTGAAACTTTGCAATTATGTTTATCTATAGACGGTACAGATAAAGTGTCAAGATTGGGTTGCCACGCCTACTAGGAGGCTGGGAAATCGATAAATTCGATAGCTGAAAACCGATAAAACCAAATATTTCTCACATTCTTACAGCTAGAGTTACCAAATTTTGCACGCAGATATCTAGTCATGTCCCTGAAAAAACTGCATCAAAAGTTTGGATGCCACGCCCACTCCTTCCGCCCCCATCATCCCTGCTCCTTGAAATTGGAAACGCCTATAGCTTTTACATTTTTTTGGCTAGATCCACCAAATTTTGTGTGAAGATAGATATTGACGTTCCCCAAATAAGTGAATCAAAATTTTGGATGTCACGCCCCCTGATTCCGCCCCCATCCCCCCTTTACCATGAAATTGGAAACGCCTATAGCTTTCACATTTTTTGGGCTAAAGCCACCAAATTTTGTGTCAAGATAGGTACTGACGTTCCCCATCAAAACTTGAATGCCACGCCCCCTGATTCCGCCCAAACCCCCCCTCCACCAAGAAATTGGAAACGCCTGTAGTTTTCACATTTTTTGGGCTAGAGCCACCAAATTTTTTTGTGAAGATAGATATTGACGTTCCCCAAAACAATGCATCAACATTTTGGATGCCACGCCCCCTGATTCCGCCCACATCCCCCCTTCTACTTGATATTGGAAACGCCTATAGTTTTCACTTTTTTTGAGCTAGAGTCACCAAATTTGGTAGGAAGATATATGGTGACAACTACAAAAGGTCTGCATCAACAATTAGGATGCCACGCCCACCTCTGCCGCCCACTATTTAAAATCGGAAATTTCGATATCTCTTATAGTTTTTAAGCTAGAGCCCGTAAATTGGGTAGAAAGATAGAAGGCAGCATCTACCAAAGATGTGCATCAAAATTTTGAATGCCACGCCCACCTAAGCCACCCGCCTTACAAAATCGGAATCGGCTATATCTCTAACAGTTTTTGAGCTTGCGCCACCAAACTTTTTATGAATATAGATGGTGACAGTTAAAAACATTTGATTCAAAAATTTGGATGCCACGCCCACCTCTGCCGCCCACCTTTTACATTTTGAAGTTAAGTTATCTTCCACAGCTTTTGAGGAAAAGTCACCAAATTTGGTAACATGATAGCTGGCGATGTTTACCACATGGCCCACTCCCTTCGCCCCTGCATTCTCCCTTATCGACCGTTCTTTTACTGGTATCATAGTATTCCGCAGTCGGTTGCGTCCGACTGCAACGTTTTTACTTGTTTTTCAGTTTTTGGTGGCTCTCAAGTGATTTATGATTTTGTTACTTTTCTAGCAACGCATATCAATGTGTGTGTGCATGTGTATGTTCATGTGCAGCATATTTGAATGTATGCGTAGCAATTGCCTTGGCTATTCTTGACCTGTCTCAATTTTTATGATTTTTTAGAAATTTTATTAAAAGTAAGGATAGCTATAAAATTAATGTTATTAAATGATAATGTTTTATTTATTTTTAAAATGCATCTTATTCATTAAGATGCATTGTCCATAGTTCATAATATGTCAAATATAAATTTATTTATTTTTATATATATATGTATATAATTATGTACTCTTAACCCTTAAAATTCATAATTAATACATAATAAATGCCGACAGCCAATATTTTAAATTAAAATTTGGCGCATTTGTATCTGCCTACAAAACACAGTCAATTTCTGTTTTTGCACTTTCTGGTCATACATACTCATTCGAGATATTAGCTATATGACACCAGCAAACAATTTTGCAACACAACTACCATGCAGTTGCTCATTTACATATAAAATATGCACACATATTCCGAAAGAGTATAAATGGTTCATGTGTCGGCAGCTGGAAGAAAATCTGAGGCTCGGGGCAACCGCGTGCCAACAAAAAACCTTTTCTCTACTCAATAAACGCATACAAGTTCCAGCGATCTCAACAGAAATACAGTTCTGAATACTCTTTCGAAATGTATGTGCACCTTTCGTATGTAAATGAGCAACTGCATGGTAGTTGTGTTGCAAAATTGTTTGCTGGTGTCATATAGCTAATATCTCGAAAGAGTATGTATATGGCTGTCGGCATTTATTATGTATTTAATTATGATTTTAAAGGGTCAAGAGTACATAATGATATACATATGTATATTGAAATATATTAGTTATTATTTGTCATATAATGAACTATGGACTATGCATTTTAATGACTAAGATGAATTTTAAAAATAAATAAAAATTATAATTTAATAACATTAATTTTATAGCTATCCTTACTTTTAGTAAAATTGCTAAAAAATCATTAAAATTGAGACAGGTCAAGAATAGCCAAGGCAATTGCTACGCATACATTCAAATGTGCTGCACATGAACATACACATGCACACACACATTGATATGCGTTGCTAGAAAAGTAACAAAATCCCAAATCACTTGAGAGCCACCAAAAACTGAAAAAATATGCATGCGCACATACATACACACATATATACTATATGTGTATTTAGGTATACATTCGCCGTAATGATTTTTGCTTCATTTGAGCTCGGACCCACCAAATACTGAAAAAATATGCATGCGCACATACAGAAAACATGCACATGTGTTGTTGTTGCTCAGTCTCTGCTGCTGCTATCCCCCTTCCACAATATACAGCCGCTCAGAGCAAACAGCATACAGAGACACACATAGTACATACATTCACCTAACGGCGATCTTGTCGCTGACATACTACGCAAATGGTCTGTAAAAATTGCGGCACTTTGTCATCGGCTCGCTGCTTTCAGCATCCGAATGCGGGTGGCTCCTCCGCAAATTGGACCAATTAGGCTAGTGAATTTTTTGCGTTTGACTCCTCTATGTATGAGTGCTTAGCGGTATATGTAAGAATAAGATTAGAACGAAATAAAAAATGTGCATAACTATATGTGAAAATATTTTAATAGTCTAAATGTAGTTTTGCAAAATTTGAATCTGATCGGAGTCTTGTCTTTTGCAAGTGGTCAAATTGCAATATATATAGTGGAAAACGAAAGGAATGATTTTCCTTCCTCAATGATTATCGATTCTTGAGTAATTTTATGGAACTTAGAGCATTATCATTAGATTTGATAAGAAAAAATAAAGGAAAGTTCAAATATAATCATTATTAATGGGTTTTGATATTATCGCTCAACATAACTCTTGAGTGATGGACGGCTTCTGTGTAAGATTTTTCAAAAATATTATTGCATAACATTGTAAAAGTATCAAACAGGCAGAAGGAAGCAATTTCGATCCTATTTACTATATATTATTGACCCGCATCAACAGCCGATTCGATTTAGACATGTCCGTCTGTCTGTCCCTCTGTCAGTTTGTCTGGATGTTTGAAGGCGTGGATCTTAGAGACTATACGAGCTGAAGGCACTAGACTTGAAAGCTTTTGCAAGAGCTCTAAGTAAGCTAAGCGCAACTTTAACTTTTCGAATTAACCGTTAAACACTTTTTAACGTTTCGAGCGGAAATTTTCAACCATATGGCAATGAAGTTTTACTGGATATATATAATTGAATTGGGGAGGCTTCATTCTGTCTGTTACTTACTTTTTCCCAAAACCAATATACCCTTTTTATCCATTTCAAGAGTACAGGGTAGGAAAATATATAGAGTAATGCATGAGAGTAACCAAACGTGTTCAATCTACGAATCTTCGTAAGCTTTCCTTATTTCTTATTTTATTGTGTTTGTTACTCAACAGCATTGCCGATCGAATGCTGTTGTTTGTTATGAATATTAATTTTTATTTTTTATACCCCTAACCCATAAAATGGGTAAAAGGGGTATAATGGTTTTGTGCAAAAGTATGTAACAGGCAGAAGGAAGCATCTCCGACCCCATAAAGTATATATATTCTTGATCAGCATCAACAGCCGAGTCGATATAGCCATGTCCGTCCATCCGTCCGTCCGTCCGTCCGTCTGTCCGTCTGTCCGTCCGTCTGTCTGTCTGTATGAACGCGTCGATCTCAAAGACTACTAGAGCTAGAGACTTCAGATTTTGAATATAAGTTCTCCTATACCATGAGCGGAACAAGTTTGTTTCAAATTATCGATAACTATTCTAGTTTCCGATATACACATGCAATCGATTACAAAAAAATCTCGAATTTGAAAAATGTAAAAATTGGGGTTGATGAAATGGGTAACGTTAGAACTTTTCTAAAAATTTCATCGAAATCGGTTGAAAAAATCCAGAGATATCGAAGATTAAAGTTTAGGTCACAGATGCATACAGACAATGACTGTACGCGTTATGTACAGGGTTCGGGGTATCTCCTAGTCGGGAAATCTCGACTAGAGCCTTCTTACTTGTTTAGTTTTAATTTAGTTATTAGTTTTCCAAAGTTTTTAATATATTTGGGGTTGACCTCTGTAAGGAGTTGGTTAGGGGTAGGGATATTTAGGGATGTGCAAATGTTTTTTATAAAGATGCATTGGTTTAAGAAGTGTTGGATAGTGAGTGTTGTTTTGCTGCAAATTGGGCAGACTGGCGCCGGCTGTTGATTAAGAAGATGTTCGTGAGTTAGACTTGTGTGTGTCAGTCTAAAAGTCGTGAATATTATTCCATCACTCCTGTTTGTTGTTGTTGGTATGTTAACTGGCTGTCTTTTTGGGTTAATTGTTTTGTAGAAGTGATTGTAATTTTTCCAGACAGTGTTTATAATTTCGTTTGTGTTATGGTTAATATACTTGTTTATATCTTTTTTATTGTTAGTGTCGTGTAGTTGTAATGGTGCTAGGGAGGCATATTTGGCTGCTCTATCCGCTTGCTCATTTCCTCTTATTCCTGCGTGACCTGGTGTCCACAGCAGTTTTAGCTTTTTGTGGTTTGAAGAAATAATTTCCCGTATTTTTTGTACTGTGGGCTCGTGGTTGTTGACGTTTCGTATTGCGAGAAGAGTCGAGAGCGAGTCGGAGCATATGATGTGCTTCTTCCGTTTAATTGTGCTTGCCAGCTCAGCCGCTATAAGTGTAGCCTCCGCTTCTGCAGTGAAGATTAAGGTATATGTTGGTGTGATAACAGCTTTCAAAACGATATTTTGTTCGTTAACCACGCTAAGGGCAGTGACATTTTCCGTTTTTGATCCATCTGTGAAGATAAAATTCCATCCGGAGTATTCGCTTCTAATTTTGTTGAAGTAGAGTTGGTATGCTTCATTGGATGTCGTGTCTTTTTGGTACTCTGCTAGTTGTAGAATGACGGATTCATTGTTGAAGGACCATGGTGGGAGTTTTTCTTTATGCATTTTTTTTGGCTGAATGAGTATGTCAAGTTCTCTTGCCTTATCAATAATTAGTTGCAGGCTCAATGTCTTTCGCGTTCTCGTTTTACGTTGGAGTTGGTTAACGGAACACTTCCGTGTAAAGATGAGTCGGGTGTGTTAGTGATTCTGTAGATTTGTTTTCCAATGCTCCATTGGAATCTGGTCGTTAGATCAGGAAGTCCAGCTTCTGCAAGCATGTTATAGATTGGGGTGGTTCTAAATGCACCTAGGGAAAGGCGGATGGACGTGTGATAGGGGGTGGATAATTTTTTCATATTGGTTTTGTTTGTTTTTCCGTATATACAGAGGTCGTAGTCGATTTTTGATAGAATTATTGATTTTGAGATATTTACAAGAGATGTTGTGTTACACTTTAGATTTTAACTACTTAAACATTTTAGTATATTTAGTCTAGAGTTTATTGATTTTATTAAAGTTTTAATATGTTCGTTACAAGAAAGCTTTGAGTCAAAAACTAATCCTAATATTTTAAGCTGTTGTACATTTGGTATGCTAGTGTTATTATTTTTATACTTTGATACCGAAGGTCTCATAGTATATTGGTTTTGTGCAATGTCCGTCATGGTGTCCGTCTGTTCGTCTGTCCGTCCGTCCGTATGAACGCAACTTTTTTCGACACCCGTAAAGCTAGAGACTTGAAACTTTGCAATTATGTTTATCTATAGACGGTACAGATAAATTGTCAAGATTGGGTTGCCACGCCTACTAGGAGGCTGGGAAATCGATAAGTTCGATAACTGAAAACCGATAAAACCAAATATTTCTCACATTCTTACAGCTAGAGTTGCACGCAGGTAGCTAGTCATGTCCCTGAATTAACTGCATCAAAATTTTGGATGCCACGCCCCCTGATTCCGCCCCCATCCCCCCTTCTCCATGAAATTGGAAACGCCTATTGTTTTCACATTTTTTGGGCTAGAGCCACCAAATTTTGTGTTAAGATAGATATTGACGCTCTCCAAAAATATGCATCAGAATTTTGGATGCCGCGCCCACTCCTTCCGCCCCCATCCCCCTTCTCCATGAAATTGGAAACGCCTATAGTTTTTACATTTTTTGGGCTAGAGCCACCAAATTTTGTGTCAAGATAGGTATTGACGTACCCCAAAAAATTCAACAACATTTTGGATGCCACGCCCCCCGACTCTGCCCCCATCCCCCCTTCTACTTGAAATTGGAAACGCCTATAGCTTTCACCTTTTTTTGAGCTGGAGCTACCGCCTATAGCTTTCACATTTTTTGAGCTGGAGCTACCAAAATTTGTGTCAAGATAGGTAGTGAATTTTTCCAAAAAACTGCATACAAAATTTGGATGCCACGCCCACTCCTTCCGCCCCCACCCACCGAAGTTGTTAAAACGGTTATGCGTGTATCTTCCACATTTTTTGAACGAAAGTCACCAAATTTGGTAGGAAGATATATGGTGACATCTACAAAAGGTCTGCATCAAAAATTAGGATGCCACACCCACCTCTGCCGCCCACTATTTAAAATCGGAAATTTCGATATCTCTTATAGTTTGTAAGCTAGAGCCCGTAAATTGGGTTGAAAGATAGAAGGCAGCATCTACCAAAGATGTGCATCAAAATTTTGAATGCCACGCCCACCTAACCACCCGCCTTATACAAGGTTAGGTCTTTTGTGTCGGCCTGTAGGATTAGGGTAGAGCCTCTATACCTAGGCTTCTAATAAAAGAGAGCACTTTGGTAGGGTCTATATGTTCCCAAATACTGTAGGGGGGGGTAAGTTCGCTCCCTAGTTGTAGAAGACGACGCCAGCTTAGCTAGGGGCATTCACATAGAACATGTTCTGATGTTTCTTGCTCCAACTCGCAGAATCTGCAAGTGTCGATTTCTGAGAGTTTTAATTTCTTAAGGTGATACCTCAGGTTGCAGTGACCCGTAAGGTAACCAGTTATAGTGCGAATTTCGCTCATTTTTAAATTGATGATGCGTTTTGATCGCGTCATCTGGGGACGAGAAATTGTTTGGCTTGTCTCAGCCCTGCACTGTCGGTCTCCGCTTCCACCCATTTCCTGAGCAGTTCTCTTTTGTGTCCTTTCGAAAGTCCACAGAACGGTTCAGGGCCGATTAGTGGTGTCATCGCCCCGCGTTTAGCTAGGGAGTCTGCCACCTCATTTCCTATATGGCCTTCATGCCCTGGCACCCAGCCCACTGTAAAGTTGTTTTTGGAGGCAAGGGCGTTCAGCTGCTGGAAACAGTTCTCTACAAGTCTGGAGGAGATCGTGAAGGATCTCAGCGCTATGAGCGCCGCCTGACTGTCAGAGAAGATGTAAATCCGTGCGCCTTGCATTTTCCTGCGAAGGCATTCACGAGCACAGATTTCTATGGCGTATATCTCTGCTAGGAAAATGGTTGGAGACTTTCCCATGGCTATGGATTTATTGAACCTTGGTCCGAAAATACCAGCCCCAGTGTCCCCGTTTTCCAGTTTCGACCCGTCAGTGTACCATGTTTGTGATCCACTGGGCAGAGATATTGATTTTGTTTTCCATTCATGTCTGGTATGCAAGACTACAGAGAAGTTTCTGTGGAAAACAAGTTTTGGTTTCTGTTCGTCAGTTACGCGCAGAATGGGCTCGTTTTAATAGGGGTTCGCGAACTATTAAGTACTAAATGGGATGATTTTTCAGTTGAAATTTTTGTTCCAGTGAAATTGCACCATGGATTTATTTTGTCAAAGAGATTATTAAGTTTGTTAACATAACACGGTTTTGGTTCGAAGATAAGGCAGAGATCATCGGCGTACATTGTATGTATAAAAAATTTTTCATCTTTAATTGTCATACTTAGTTTATTAAATGCTATAAGGAACAATGTTACTGAAAATGGTGAACACTGTGGGATGCCATTATATAGTTGCTTTACGTTTGAGAGTGTGTTGCTTATTTTAACATGGATTTTTCGGTTGTTCGAATATAGTTTATTACTTTTGGCCCAAATTTCCATTCACGCAGTTGTTGCAAGATGTAGTGAGCTCCTACTCTGTCAAAGGCTTTTTCCATGTCTATTGACAATACCGATGTATGGTTTCTTGTAGAGAGTTTGTTACAAATATAATTATCTAATATTAACAGGGGTTCTATGGTGCATTTGTTTGGTTTATACGCGTACTGGTTGGGGGAGAGAAGATTTTCTTGATGGAGCATCCACATGATTCTTTTTGATATTACTTTTTCTAGTGTCTTGGATATGCAGGATTGTAGTGATATTGGGCGGTAGCTTTTTAAAAGATGTTTTGGTTTATCGGGTTTGTTAATTGGAATTATTGTGGCAATTTTCCATTGCTGGGGAATAATGCTAGTATCTAGTATTCTATTGTATAGCTCTAAAAGTTTATTGATTGCTATGGCGGGGAGTTTTTTAAGTATTTTATAGCTTATGTTGTCGTTTCCGGGAGTGATTCCCTTTTGGCTGTTGAGACATGATTGGAGCTCAATTAGAGTAATGGGAGTTTCAATGGTTTTAGCTCTGTTTCTTGGGGAGTATGTTATAGGTGGGTGGGCAAGCTGGTGGGCTTTGTTTTGCTGAAAGGAGGGTGGGAAATTTGAATCTTTTGAAAATTCAGACCATTGTTTGGCGAATGCGTTGGCAATAATAATTCTAACTCCTGTGATTATATGGACATTTTCCCATAGTATTTTTGTGGTGGTGTTAGGGTTTATATCCTGTGTAAATTCCGCAAATTTAATTTTTTTGCTCTTTTGGCAATAAATTTAAATTTGGCGTTAGTTTTTTTGTAGTTCAGTAGGTTTTCTGTGCTTAAATGTTTTCTGAGATTGTTAAGGCTTTTGATTTTTTCCCTTTTCAAGGATTCTAGTTCAGAGCTCCACCAATAGGTTAAGATATGTCTGTTTTTATTTGGGTTTATTGTTGGTATAGCATTATTTGCGCTTGCTTTAATGATTTTTTAGAATTGTGCCGCTGATTTGTTTGTGTTGTTTCTGATGTGTATTTTGTGTGACAGTTCGTTCATATTAGTTTGAAATAGTTCCCAGTTAGCTGAGTGAATTTTGTATTTATGTATTTTATGTGCTGAGTAAGTAATTGCTTTTGGAAATAGCCTATGTGTATTGGATAGTGGTCGCTTCCATACAGGTCATCGCATGTTGACCAAGATGCGTTTAAATTGAGTGGTGGGGAGCAGATGGAAAGGTCAACTTGAGCAAAAGTGCTATGCGTGGAAATGTGTGTGGGGTCACCGATGTTTAAAACAACAAGATTGCTATTTTGGATGAATTAAGCTGTTGTGTTACCTCTTTTATTGTTTGAGGATGATCCCCAAAGTGAGTGCCAGGCATTGAAATCACCTAGTACCAGAACTGGCTTATTGAAGCTGTTAATGAGATCGTGCAGGTTCTGCTCGACAAATTTGTCAGTAGGTGATATATAGATGCTGATTATTACAAACGGGGTTTTGGACTGTATTTCATTGCTAAAATATTTGATTGACAGTTTACTATTCTATGTTGATTAGATTTGGATATAAGAAGAGCTACTCCTCTGTTAGCTTTGGGGGCAAAATATCGATATCATTTTTTTTATAAAGTAAGAATTGGTTTGGTATGTGAAATGTTGTGTCATTGTTAGTAAGATGGGTTTCTTGGAGGGCTAGTATTTGCGGTTTGTATTTTTTTGTTAGAAGGGAAAGATTATAATATTTGTCTTTATATCCATTGATATTCCATTGTATTATATTGAGTGTCATTGTGTTAGTAAACAAGTTTTTTAATTAGTTTTAGTATTGTGTTTTTAATAATCTCTCCATCTCACCAGCTCCCCCCTCAGTTCCGCGATACCGCGCCCTAATGCGTAGATCATAAGAGGCGATCGCGAGGGGCGAGGGGGGAGCTAGTAGAGATAGATACAGGCTTGATTGTATCACAACTCAACGTCTTCTCTGATACTATCCGTATCAGAGACCGTTGAGTTGTTTTGGTTGTGTATTTTAATTGTGTTTAGTTCGGTTTCCATTTGTTCATCATATTCTGAGTCGCTTGTTGTTATGATGTCTACATTCATTGAGTTGTCTGTTATCTTTTGTGAGTGCATTTTAGTTTTGGTTGCATTTTTTTCTTTTGTTGCTTTTGAGTAGTCTGTGCTTGTGATGTCATATGTTTTATCTTGTGTGTTTTTCATATACGTTTTGTTTGTGATTCTTGAGGTGGTTGATAAGTCTTCTGTCTCCGTTATTTTTGGTGTTACAGTTTTAGCGGGCTGGAAGGCCGCATGGATCGCAAGTAATATTGCCTTTGCAGTGCTTGGCTGTGTGTCCTAGAATTTGGCAGTTTTTGCATCGCATGGGATTAGGGATATATTCTTTTACTCGAGCGAGGTACCACGAAATTTGAATTTTTTGAGGAAGGCTAAATAAGTTGAAGGTGAGCTGAACTACACCGGTCGGAACACTTTTGCCGTTAATTTGCTTAGTATATTTATAAACTTCCGCAACTCCCTGCGATTTGAGTTCTTGCACTATTTCCTCATTTGAGACGTCGTTGAGGTACGGAGCATACACTGTACCTTTGCAGTGATTGAGGTTGTTATGGTATTGCGTTTTGATTTTGCAAATGCCATGGAGCTCCTTGGCAGCTATGAACTTCTCTGCTATTGTTGAATTTTTGACAAAGATAAGCAGATTGCCGTCCCTCATTTGCTTAATTTTCAATATTTTTGTGCTGATTAGTTTGATTGCTCGTTCAACTGCGAAGCATGAGTATGATGTGAGGGGTTTTTCTGAGTAAGTGGCTGACATTACAAAATATTTTGGATTGGGTAGATTAGGCGTTGGAAGTTCTGGGAAAGCCTCTGACAGAGGAGAGGGCTTTTTCCTTTTGGCCTTGGGGCTGTCGCTAAGCATGGAAAAGCGATTAGCCCCTTGGTTATTGTGCCCAGGAGGCATGTGTATGCTTTTAAACTTACTGTTGTGTTTTTTTTTTTTTTTTTTTGAAAGAAAGAGAGATGAAAATAGAACGGGCGCTTGAAATAGATAAGCTTTAAGCTGTGAGCTTAACTGCGAATAACTGCGGAGACACAACCGATCGGTTCAACGTTTAGTCGACGACTAACGAATATTAATAATAATACATATTTACATAAATAAAACCAATATATATTAAGTTTTGTTTTTAACAAAAATCATAATAAGTTATGAATTAATTAATTTACAAAATAATTTTAAAAATACACAAGTAACAAGTAAGAAGGCTCTAGTCGAAATCTCCCGACTAGGAGATACCCCGAACCCTATACTTAACGCGTACAGTCATTGTCTGTATGCATCTGTGACTAAACTTCAATCTTCGATATCTCTGGTGTTTCTCAACCGATTACGATGAAATGAAAAGTTCTATCGTCGTCAGCAGTTTTTTGCCGTCGTGCGTTAGATCGCGCCAAACGGTGCAGGACAGAAGAAGTCCATTGCATAAATAATTTGCAAAAGCTTCTTAGCATGCAAGCTGAAAGCTCTTTTGCAGTGGCTACTGCTCCAAATGACATATTTCGGTCTTAACTCAAGCTCTTATTGTAATTCTATTTATAAGTTACTCTGTTTATATGTTATGTTTAATTCTCTTTATAAGTACTCTGTTTTATTTCATGTTACAAGTAAGTTGAATGAATTGAATGTATGCACTGATAATGCATGCTGATAATAATTAACTTATATTAATTTTAATTGGTGTGTATCGGTATGAAGAAATTTCTGTGATAATTGATGTCCCTTGACATTAATATTCCTAAGTCGAATAGCCATGCGATGGTTAGGGCTCTAAACAAGCGTAAAGCTGGTTTGACGGTCTGTCATATAAATGCTCAGAGTCCAATGAACAAGGTTGAGTAGTTTCGTCTCTGTTTGTAAAGTCAAATATTGATGTTCTTTGTGTGTCCGAAACGTGGTTTAACCCAGATCTTTATTGTTCGTTGATTGCATATGCAGGGTATAATGTGTTTCGTTCCGACCGTGTCCGTCATGCTGGGGGAGTTGCAATATATGTAACCAAAACTCTGAACTGTAGAGTAATATTAAAGCAGCCAAATGAAAGCCATATTGAATATATATTTATAGAAATTCTTAGAATCAATGATAATACAAAAATGCTCATTGTCTGCATATATAGACCTCGCAAAAATATTGACCAATCTCCCATAATAGATGTAGTCGCGAATCTTACAATGATGTACACTGACATCATACTGACAAGGGACTTTAATTGCAATATACTTACTGAACGACACCTTCTGAACGACATGGAGTCTCTTGGTTTAGACCCATTGAACTAAAAATAACTGAATAACTTTTCAAAGAATTTAAGAACTTCACTAGAACTAATATTTGTAAACAAAAAAGTATGCACACTACTTTATGACCAAATTCGCATCCCGGCCTTCTCCAAACATGATCTTATATTTCTGACCTTTGACATTCTACCAAATTATTGAAGTCTTAAAATAACTTATTGGACTTTATGAACATAAACCTCGCTGGATTACATGCGGATAGCTGTACAGCTGAACTAGACCTCATATATTCTCTCCCTCCTTGACTTCCAAATAAATCTTGTGCAATACTATGTGGAGTATATGTACAGTAAATATGTGCCAATTAAAAGCAAATTGGTCAGGCCATCTACAAAATCCTGGTTCAATAAATATATAAAGTGCGCAATAAATATTAGAGACGCTTCCTATCGGAGATGGAAAATATATAGGACCGAGGCACTCTATGTATAAGCAATTCCTAACTACCAGACGGTATGTTAACTTTCCGATCCAAAGAGCCAAACGCGAATATTTTAGTGATAGGTTTTATTGTACAATATCCGCAAGTCGTTAACAATACTGCTGCAAACGGTAAACAATTTAATTCCACGTTGAAAATAAACATTAGACATCAAGATCCCGTAACAGGTAATTCATTCATTATTAAGAACATGGTTAATTTGTTATTAAAGAATAAATCTTTAATTAGTTTAACCGTGTCTTTTCATTACTTTTACATGTAATCCGAAATGACAACAGCACGTGTGTTTAAACAAAAATTAAAGTCTTTAATCAGCTTTATTACAAAATTGCATGTATTTGGCCCCACACGTTGTTGGATGTATTCAGTTGAGTGGCAAAAGCGTGGATTACCTCATACTCACATTTTAATTTGGTTCGTCGACAAAATACGTGCTGAAGACATCGATAGTTTTATTTCTGCAGAGATTCTAAATCCGTCCACTGATCAATTACTATTTGATATTGTTACTACAAACATGATTCATGGTCGGTGCGGAAATCTGAATCGTTCATCACCTTGCATCGGAGACGGAAAATGTACAAAGTGTTTTCCTAAAGATTTCGCAAACGACACGGTCACACATGTTGACGGTTATCCAATATATCGTCGAAGAAGAACCAAAAATGGCGGCCAATCGTTCATTAAAACTATCAGTAACGCAGACATCGACATTGACAATCGTTGGGTGGTGCCATATTCATCTCTGCTGAGCAAAATATTCAATGCTCATATTAAAGTTGAGTCATGAAGTTCGGTGGAGAGTATCAAATATATTTGACTAAAGGAAGTGATACGGTTGTATTAGGAATTGAAAAAACTAATGTAAATGCTGAAATGACGAATTCCCAAATTGGCCGGAATATCAGTTCCAATGAGTTCTGGCGTATTTTTGGTTTCCCCAATCATGAACGGGATCCAGAAGTTATACATTTAGCTGTTCATCTTGAAAAAGGCCAGCGCGTATATTTCACGGACGGTACAGCGCTTGATCGTGCTATAAATCTACCAAAAACTACGCTCACCGAATGCAATCGTGCGGATGCTTTATTTTATCTATTATTTGCTATATGTTGTGGGATAATCACAAAGATTCAATGATTAATGATGTACTGTATCGACATCGTGCAAGGTGCAACGATCAAACGATATTGTTCAGTGATGCAATGTACAATGAAGCGTTGATTGCTATCGAGGATCATTGCATTACTATTGCAAATTTTCCAATCAGTCATTTCGGTCTGAGCTCACCGAATCGTAGTGCATCTGATTTACTCAACACAGATATGTATCATGAACTACAGTACGGTACTGTAGAAATTGCAGGCATTGTTAGTCGCAATGTTCCACTACTAAATGATGAACAAAACGTTATTTACGACTGCATAATGCTGGCAGTTTCGGCAGGACAAGGAGGATTCTTTTTTTTTTGGATACATCAGGTGGAACTGGCTAAACGTTCCTTAATTCGCTACTTCTTGCCGAGGAACGATCAAAAAATGGCATCGCATTGGCCGTTTCATCTTCTGGCATTGCAGCAAGTTTATTAGATGGAGGCAGAATAGCTCATTCAGCATTGAAGCTGCCATTAAACATTCAAAATAATCCAGATACAGTGTGCAACAACAAAAAACAATCGTCTATGGCCGCAGTGCTGAAACAATGTAAAATTATTTTGTGGGATGAATGCACTATGGCACAAAAACATTCGCTAAAGGCATTGGATAGGACATTAAAGGATTTTAAAAACAACAATAAACTGTTTTTCGGCACTTTGTTACTGCTTTCAGGTGATTTTAGACAAACACTTCCAGCTATTCCACGTTCGACGTACGCTGATGAAATCAATATATATATATATATATATATATATATATATGGCATAAACACCCCTAACGGAGTACAGCCTGATGCACAATTTGCCTCCACGCCTTTCTGTCCTGTGCGCGACTCCGCCAGTTGGTGACACCAAGCGTTGCCAGAATTGCGTCCATCTGGTCGCTCCAACGTGCGCGTGGTCTTCCTCTCCTACGTTGTCCGCCAACCACCGCATCAAAAACAGATCAAGCTGGAGTTGTTTCCTCCATACGAGCAATGTGACCAAGCCAGCGAAGGCGCTGAATATTAATTCGCTTGACTATGTCCACATCGCCGTATAGCTCATACAGCTCGTCGTTCCACCTGATACGGTAGGTTCCGCCAACGCAAACAGGTCCGAAGATCTTGCGAAGGATTTTTCTCTCGAAGTCACCAAGAGCGACTGCATCTGACCGCGTCACCTTCTAGGCTTCCGCACCATATAGAAGCACTGGGATGATGAGTGCCTTGTAGAGTGTTAGTTTCGTCTTTCGAGAGAGGGCTCTGTTGTTCATTTGCCTACTGAGCCCAAAGTAACTTCTGTTGGCAAGTGTAATCTTCCGCTTGATCTCCATGCTGACATCGTTATGGCTGGTCACTTCAGTTCCTAGATAGACAATGTCCTTGACCGATTCAAAGTCATAGTCTCCAGCAGTAAGATGCGAGTCAAGACGCCTCGACTCTCTGTTACTGCACACCATAAACTTTGTTTTGCCCATATTCACTGCAAGACCAACTCTAGCCGATTCTCTTTCAATAGCTCCAAAAGCCGCGGTCACATCACGCTTGGTACGACCAATGATATCAATATCATCAGCGTAACCAAGAAGCTGGACACATTTGTGTCCCAGTATTGTGCCCATCTGATGCACTCCAGCTTTCCTTATGACACTCTTCATCAGCAGATTGAAGAGCACACAAGATAGCGAGTCGCCTTGTCTGAGACCCCGCCTGGTATTGAAGGTTTCGGATTGGTAATTTCCTACATTGACAGAGCTGATGGTGTTGCTCAATGTCATACTACAAAGCCGTATTAGCTTTGCAGGAATACTAAGCTCAGACATGGTGGCGTACAGGCGTCCTCGCCGTGGACTATCAAAAGCAGCTTTAAAATCGATAAACAGGTGGTAGGTGTCGATTTGGTTCTCATACGCTTTCTCCAGGATCTGACGTAGTGTGAAGATCTGGTCGACTGTGGACCGACCAGGACGAAAGCCACATTGACACGGTCCGATCAATGCTTCAGCATATGGCTTAAGTCTCTCACACATTACACTCGTGAGAACTTTGTATGCGACGGGAAGAAGACTGATGCCACGATAGTTGGTGCGTTCTGCTGCATCGCCCTTCTTCAGAATGGGTCAGATCATACTGAGATTCCAATCATTGGACATGCTTTCCGCTAGCCATACGTTGCAAATGAGCTGGTGCATGCACCCTACCAACTCATCGCCTCCAGCCATAAACAATTCAGCCGGTAGCCCGTCCGCTCCCGCGGCCTTATTGTTTTTAAGTCGTTTTATGGGGACTTCGACTTCCGTATAGCTAGGGATGGGAACTTCAACACCATCATCTCTGATTGGGGTTAGTGGATCTTCTTCATCAGACTCTTGGTTGTCTCCAGCCAAAAGACTTTTGAAGTGATCCCTCCATAGCCTCAGTACGGTCCACTCCTGCAGGCTAGCGATCCAGACTTATACCCTTGAGTCATGCGTTTGACCCTCCGGTAAAAATCGCGGGCATCATTCCTGCTCCTGCTATTCTCCAACTTCTCACACTCAAGCCTTTCCATCTCCTGCTTCTTCCTCCTGAAAAGGCGTTTCTCATCTCTTCTCCGCGTCCTATAAATATCCACTACTGCTCGTGTGGCTCCTGCTTGCAGCGTCCGTCTGTATGCGGCGTCTTTTGCAGCAGTCGCTTCTCGACACTCCTGGTCATACCATGGATTCCGTTTTGGAGGACGTTGGAATCCAAGCGTTAATGGCGGTGTAGATATGCACAAGCACATATATGAAGTACTTATAGGCGTTGGAGGGAGCTGACCATAGAGGGGCGACCAGTCAACCAGTTCTCAGAGCCGGGTTAGTTTTACAAAATCGGTTTTCCGAAATTGACGTACCCGTCTTAATGGTTCACTACACTGGCGTACGGCACAGGCAGGCAAAGTGATCAACACCTCCAACGTTGGGTGGTATAAGTCTTCGGGAGTGGATATGGGAAGGGATCTTGACACAGATAGAGTAGATGGATCCGAAACAAATACCAAATACCAAATACCATTGATCTGACCCAATGACATTTCAAATAAACCAACCAGAAAATCAGTCTGCACCATGGGGGTCAACACGCTTGAGTCCGGACTTGAAATGGCCTACCGACACCAACAAGATCCCCGATATGCTGGATATTGCCATCTCCAAGGGAATCGACACTCTGAGAATTCACATCAGTAATGTGTTAGATCTATGCTCTGATCATAGTGCGGTTAGGATACTCCTAAATATTCCTGCCTCCACCAAAAAGTCCAGATGCAGACTGTTCAAAAGCAATACCCACATTGAGCACTTCCAACAATGGCTCGAGAGCAACCTAGACCCTGCAGTAGATATCTCCAACGGCGATGACCTGGATAATGCTGTAGAGCATCTCAACATTGCTATCCACAACGCTGCTTCATACGCCACACCTCCAAGCAGACCGGCAATCACCACCCCACACAAAGATCCCACCTCTGGTCACATGAAATTGCCAATCTGGTTGCCGAAAAAAGGCGTCTCCGACGAGTATGGCACAACTCTCGCAATCCTAGGGATAAAACGGAGTACAACAGAGCTGCCAAAGTTCTCAAGGAGCTGCTTCACCATCTGCGCAAGCAATCCCTTGAGCAGTATTTGGAAGAAGTGGAGCCAGGTCACCCGCATCACAACCTTTGGGGGCTGACCAAAGGTATTAAAAGGCCAGTTAAAAGGAAGGAGCCTGTCAAGAACGCCAACGGTTCATGGTGCCGCTCTGACAGCGAAAGGGCAGCAGCATTTGCCAATCATCTGTATGATGCATTTTCCCCATTTGATAGATGCTCCCAGCAAGAAGCAGATGATACAGAACGCTTTCTCGATGTGCCTTGCCAAACGACACTTCCCATCCCTGTCGTCGAGCTAGAGGAACTAACCTCTGAAATTAGAAAGCTCAACATTTCCAAGTCACCCGGTTACGATGGATGCGACGTCCCAGCTGTCAAAGCTCTGCCCCCTAAAGGACTCCAAATCCTCCTAAACATCATAAATAAATCCTTTCAGCTAGGACATTTCCCCACCCAGTGGAAATGCGCTGAAATCATCCTCATCCAAAAACCTGGGAAACCTGCAGCCAATCTCGCGTCATATCGCCCGATTAGCTTAATGGCGATACTCTCCAAAATAGTCGAGAGACTCTTTTTGCGTAGAGTCCGCCCAATACTGGAGGAGGCCTGTGCGATCCCTTGTCAAAAATTTGGATTTAGGGAATGTCATGGCACTCCAGAGCAATGCCATAGGATTATTGAAAAAATACTGGAAGCTTTCGAGGAGAAAAAGTACAGCTCAGCAGTGTTCTTGGACGTGAAGCAAGCCTTCGATAGATATTGGCACATAGGACTTCTGTACAAGGTCAAAATCGCACTACCTGCTCCCTACTACAATTTGCTAAAATCCTATATCACGGGCAGAAACTTTTATGTCAAGTGTAGCGAGGATTGCTCCCCCATAAAGGAAGTCAGAGCTGGTGTTCCTCAGGGAAGCGTACTTGGCCCAGTTCTGTACACTCTGTACACCGCTGACATGCCTGTCTCATCGGACCCAAGACTGCTGACAGCCACCTACGCAGACGACACTGCATTCCTGGCAAATGATTTCTCGGCTCAAACGGCCTCAGATCTAATACAACTGCAGCTGAACACCATAAATTCATGGCTAAAAAGGTGGAACATTATGGTTAACCCGAAGAAATCAACACTCACAACTTTCGCCCTAAGAAGAGGACTATGCCCACCGGTACAGTTGGATGGCTCAACCATACCCAGCAGCGTCACAGCCAAATATCTGGGACTGACGCTGGACAGAAGATTAACCTGGAGACCACACATTGACACAAAAAGAAAACAGCTTGACATCAAATTAAAGAAGCATCTTTGGATTCTGGGAAGGAGATCTCCAATGATGCTTCGTGTCAAGCTGCTGGTTTACAAAGTCATTCTCAAACCCATCTGGACCTATGGCATATCCCTCTGGAGCACTGCTAGTGTTAGTAACCGCAACGTTATTCAAAAGTTTCAAAACAAAGCCCACAGAACTATATCGAATGCTCACATTTACCACACAAAAAGGGATATCCACAATGAGTTAGCGATACCTTGCGTAAACGACAAGATCGCCAGGCACAGCAAAGCTTACGTCGATCGTTTGGAAAGGCACGTCAACCCGCTTGCTATTAACTTGCTTGACAACAGCACCACCACCCGCCGACTAAGAAGACAGCACCCGCTGGATCTGCCTCTCTCCAGGAACTGAGTTCCTGCACCACATGTTAGTAGGCACAGAACAAGCGAAAGCAAAATATATGTATGTAGGTATGTACGTGTGTTTAGGCACTGACTGCAAATTAAAACAATTTAATAAAGCAAAATCACAATATCCACGCGTAAATACATACAAATTACATTCACTATCACTGTTACAATTGTTTCACACAATAATACCAATTAAAAACACAGTTTAAACACTCACAAAGTTAGCAATTTATAGGCGCACACAGAAACACAACCGTCACCAAAGAAAGACAATGGCATAAACACCCCTAACGGAGTACAGCCTGTCCACATCGCCGTAGAGCTCATACAGCTCGTCGTTCCACCTGATACGGTAGGTTCCGCCAACGCAAACAGGTCCGAAGATCTTGCGAAGGATTTTTCTCTCGAAGTCACCAAGAGCGACTGCATCTGACCGCGTCACCTTCCAGGCTTCCGCACCATATAGAAGCACTGGGATGATGAGTGCCTTGTATAGTGTTAGTTTCGTCTTTCGAGAGAGGGCTCTGTTGTTCATTTGCCTACTGAGCCCAAAGTAACTTCTGTTGGCAAGTGTAATCTTCCGCTTGATCTCCAGGCTGACATCGTTATGGCTGGTCACTGCAGTTCCTAGATAGACAATGTCCTTGACCGATTCAAAGTCATAGTCTCCAGCAGTAAGATGCGAGTCAAGACGCCTCGACTCTCTGTTACTGCACACCATAAACTTTGTTTTGCCCATATTCACTGCAAGACCAACTCTAGCCGATTTTCTTTCAATAGCTCCAAAAGCCGCAGTCACATCACGCTTGGTACGACCAATGATATCAATATCATCAGCGTAACCAAGGAGCTGGACACATTTGTGTCCCAGTATTGTGCCCATCCGATGCACTCCAGCTTTCCTTATGACACTCTTCATCAGCAGATTGAAGAGCACACAAGATAGCGAGTCGCCTTGTCTGAGACCCCGCCTGGTATTGACAGAGCTGATGGTGTTGCTCAATGTCATACTACAAAGCCGTATTAGCTTTGCAGGAATACCAAGCTCAGACATGGTGGCGTACAGGCGTCCTCGCCGTGGACTATCAAAAGCAGCTTTAAAATCGATAAACAGGTGGTAGGTGTCGATTTGGTTCTCATACGCTTTCTCCAGGATCTGACGTAGTGTGAAGATCTGGTCGACTGTGGACCGACCAGGACGAAAGCCACATTGACACGGTCCGATCAATGCTTCAGCATATGGCTTAAGTCTCTCACACATTACACTCGTGAGAACTTTGTATGCGACGGGAAGAAGACTGATGCCACGATAGTTGGTGCGTTCTGCTGCATCGCCCTTCTTCAGAATGGGTCAGATCATACTGAGATTCCAATCATTGGACATGCTTTCCGCTAGCCATACGTTGCAAATGAGCTGGTGCATGCACCCTACCAACTCATCGCCTCCAGCCATAAACAATTCAGCCGGTAGCCCGTCCGCTCCCGCGGCCTTATTGTTTTTAAGTCGTTTTATGGGGACTTCGACTTCCGTATAGCTAGGGATGGGAACTTCAACACCATCATCTCTGATTGGGGTTAGTGGATCTTCTTCATCAGACTCTTGGTTGTCTCCAGCCAAAGACTTTTGAAGTGATCCCTCCATAGCCTCAGTACGGTCTCTGCATCTGTGACAAGATTTCCATCATCACTCCTGCAGGCAAGCGATCCAGACTTATACCCTTGAGTCATGCGTTTGACCCTCCGGTAAAAATCGCGGGCATCATTCCTCATCCTGCTAGTCTCCAACACTCGAGCCTTTCCATCTCCAGCTTCTTCCTCCTGAAAAGGCGTTTCTCATCTCTTCTCCACGTCTTATAAATATCCACTACTGCCCGTGTGGCTCCTGCTTGCAGCGTCCGTCTGTATGCGGCGTCTTTTGCAGCAGTCGCTTCTCGACACTCCTGGTCATACCATGGATTCCGTTTTGGAGGACGTTGGAATCCAAGCGTTAATGGCGGTAGATATGCACGTGCACATATATGAAGTATTTATAGGCGTTGGATGGAGCTGGCCAAGTCGGCCTGAGAGTCGAGTGGAGAAGGCATCCCTGTGCTGTTGTGATTGCAGCTTTCCGATGTCAAGCTTTCTTGGCATACCTTGGCGTGAGATTTTCGCGACACACAACCGTGCGCGAACCTTGGCTGCGACAAGGTAGTGGTCGGAGTCGATGTTAGGACCCCGACACGATCTCACATCAAGAATGCTAGACGCATGTCTTGCATCGATCACAACATGATCAATCTGGTTGCAAGTCAGACGATCAGGTAACAGCCAAGTTGCTTTGTGGATGTTGAGATGACGGAATCTTGTACTACTAACTATCACATTGTGCGTAGCAGCAAAACCTATAAGTCTAAGCCCGTTTGCCGAGGTAGACTCATGTAGACTATGCTGTCCAACGGTTGCTCCAAAGATGCTTTCCCGTCCGATTTTGGCATTAAAATCTCCGAGGAGGATTTTAATGTCATGTGACGGGCAGCGGCTATACACTTGGTCGTGCTCTGTATTGAAAGCATCCTTGATAGCGTCGTCATTCTCCTCCGTTGGGGCGTGCGCACAGATAAGGCTGATGTTAAAGAATTTGGCAGCTACTCGGATCGTCGCAAGTCTCTCGTTTACAGGTGTAAACTGTGAGTCTCGGTGCCGTAGCCTGGCTCCTACGACGAATGCACAACCAAACTCGTGCCTATTTGTATGACAGCTGTAGTATATGTCACAATTCCTTTGCTTCATGCATCCCCTTCCGTTCCATCGCATTTCCTGGATAGCTGTAACGTCAGCCTTCAAATTGCTGAGAGTATCCACTGGTTGTTGAGTGGCACAAGGTCTGTACAATGTGCGTACATTTCAAGTGCATACTCTCAAATCATTGTCCTTTTTGAATTTGCCGTGGTCGTCAACGTTGTTCGGTTATCTATCCGAGGCTCCTCTTACATTCTTCACTGATGTGATATTTTCCATTAATATTCCTAAGTCGAATAGTAATGCGATGGTTAGGGCTCTAAACAAGCGTAAAGCTGGTTTGACGGTCTGTCATATAAATGCTCAGAGTCCAATGAACAAGGTTGAGTAGTTTCGTCTCTGTTTGTAAAGTCAAATATTGATGTTCTTTGTGTGTCCGAAACGTGGTTTAACCCAGATCTTTATTGTTCGTTGATTGCATATGCAGGGTATAATGTGTTTCGTTCCGACCGTGTCCGTCATGCTGGGGGAGTTGCAATATATGTAACCAAAACTCTGAACTGTAGAGTAATATTAAAGCAGCCAAATGAAAGCCATATTGAATATATATTTATAGAAATTCTTAGAATCAATGATAATACAAAAATGCTCATTGTCTGCATATATAGACCTCGCAAAAATATTGACCAATCTCCCATAATAGATGTAGTCGCGAATCTTACAATGATGTACACTGACATCATACTGACAAGGGACTTTAATTGCAATATACTTACTGAACGACACCTTCTGGACGACATGGAGTCCCTTGGTTTAGACCCATTGAACTAAAAATAGCTGATGAGCCAGCTGACGCAGCTGGCTACCCACCACGAGATGGTCAGGGAGAGGGAAACCCAACAACAAACTCGAAGGAAGCCGACGACTGGCCCCCGACCCCCCGCGCCTAGCCCACAGGAGACCTCATCCGCCCCAAGACACCACAACCCCTTCCGGGACCACGCGCCTCGGGCACAAGAGGCCCACCCAACACAGGGCGACGACACCCCGATCGACGTACGTACCCCATGCGGACAACCGGGACACCCCGCCCACACCTGCCGGTACCGGCAACTGTAACACTGTTACCGAACAATTGAGTGCTGCACACGGACATCGGGAAACGAAGTGCCTCCCTGCAAGATTCCGGACCAGGGGGGTGTAGCGACCACAAAGTAACGGAAGCAAACGGAGCCATTCGGCTCGAAAATGCAAGGATAGTAGCCAGGGTTAGCATGCAAGGCAAACCCTTCCTGGCTACTATCGACACTGGAGCAACGCGCAGTTTTGTCAGCGAGAAGGTCGCCGAACAGCTTTCGGCAGAGGGGCTCTGGAAAATCCAGGTAGGGGTAAGTTTGGCGGATGGATCGCGCACGACCGTCACCAAGGCATGCATCACGGAGGTCGAGCTCGAAGACAAGCGCATCTGCCTGCCACTGTTGGTGATGCCTACTGTCCTGGACGAGCTTATCTTGGGCATCGACTTCCTCTGCGCGATTCAGGCCACTCTAGCATTCGGGTCATCTGAGCTGCAGATGACGAAGGAGTTGTTCCTGAGCCCAGCCGGACGTCGGAAACGAAGGACTACCACGGAAGTTCCAGTCCCACCCACAGAACAAGTACCGCCCCCGATAGCCACTCAAAGGGAGGATGACGCAAGCACTGCCAAGGCACCCGAAGTCTGCAGCCGCGAGGTAGCCGCCGAGTAGCAGTTGACCAGGTGCCCGTCGACAAGGACCCAACGGAGAGACCGACCGAAGCCGACGAGGAGATTGACCCCAGAGTGCAAGCATTCTTGGAGCGGGAGCTGGCGCTGTTTGATGAGTTGAAAAGAGTCTCTCACATCGAAGAGCATGTGATTACCATGCGGGACGAGAGACCCATCAAGCTGCGCTACTACCCGAAAAACCCCGCCATACAGAAGGTCATCTATGATCAAGTAGATGAACTACTAAAGAACGGATGCATAGAGCCTTCCAAGTCACCCCATAGCGCCCCCATCGTGCTGGTAGGGAAGAAGACGGGTGATATCAGGATGTGCATCGACTACCGGCAGTTGAATGCACGTTCCATCCCCGATGCCTACCCCTTGCAACGCATCCAGCACATCTTGGAACGGGTGCGGAATGCGAAGTTCATCAGCACCTTGGACTTGAAAAGTGGATACTGGCAGATTCCGATGGCCCGAGATAGTCGCCAGTACACCGCCTTCACGCTACCGGGACGAGGACTGTTCCATTGGAAGGTCATGCCTTTCGGCCTCCAATCTGCCCCAGCCACCTTCCAACGGGCTCTCGATGGAGTCATCGGACCGGGCAAGGAACCATACGCCTTCGCCTACCTGGACGATATTATCATCACTAGGTCCGAAATTGATGACCATCTACAAATGTTGCAGGAGGTCTTTCGACGGTTGCGGGAAGCGAACCTGCGGCTGATCAAAGCCAATTGCAAGTTTTTCAAGCGCAGTCTCTCCTATTTGGGCCACGTCGTCAGCGAGCAAGGTATCTACACCGATCCAGACAAGATCGCCGCCGTCCGAAAGCTAACACCCCCTCCGAATATTCGGGAACTGCGACGATGCCTGGGCATTGCGTCGTGGTACCAGAGGTTTGTGGCCAACTTCGCCGAAATAGTGCAGCCAATGTCGCTCCTGCTGAGGAAGAGCATACGCTGGGAGCTGGGAGAACCACAGCAAGCAGCCTTCGACGAGCTCAAGCGGCGCCTTACGGAGGCACTTGTCCTGGCGTGTCCCGACTTCGAGGCCTAGTTCGTGCTCGGACCGACGCCAGCGATTTTGGTATAGGGGCTGTGCTAACACAGGAAATAGATGGAGCCGAACAAGTCTTAGCGTACGTGAGCCGGAGACTGTCTAAGCCCGAGGAGAACTACTCGGCGGCAGAGAAGGAGTGCCTCGCGATCGTCTGGGCCATTCGTAAGTTGAGATGCTTCCTCGAGGGCTACCGCTTTGACGTAGTGACGGACCACTTGGCGCTCAAGTGGCTGAACAGACAACCCGACTGGCCGAATCGCAAGGTGGGCGCTGGAACTGCAGCAGTACCAGTACGACATCCACTACTGACGGGAAAAATTGAACGTGGTTGCAGATGCGCTATCTCGGCAAACACTGGAGGAGGCGTTGCAGGCAGTGCAGTTCGACACCGTCGACTGCCCTTGGCTACGCAAGTTGGTCCAACGGATCAAAGATCACCCGGACGCGTACCCGGATTATGCGCTGGAAAACGGGCAAGTATACCGGCACCTTGGTCATCGCCCCCTGGAAGAGGAGTACATACCATGGAAGCTCTGCGTGCCCACTGATCAACGTCACCGCGTCCTAAGCGAGTGTCATGATGGCCCTACTGCCGGCCATCTTGGGATTCGAAAGACAATTGGACGAGTCATGCAGCGGTACTACTGGCCCTTCCTGTTTCGAGACGTCACTTAGTACGTCCGACAATGCGCCAAGTGCCAGCGGAACAAAGTGAGCCAGCTCAAGCCGGCCGGGAGGATGCTGACGAGACAAGTGGAGGAAACATTCGCAACGCTCTGCGCAGATTTTGTCGGGCCCTTACCCAGGTCGAAACATGGGAACACCATGCTGCTAGTGTTCTTCGACCACTTTTCTAAGTTTGTCGAATTGATACCCCTACGCAAAGCAACGACGGCCCACCTGGAAAAGGCGTTCAGGGAAAGAATCCTGTGCCGGTTCGGAACACCGCGGTTTTTCGTGTGTGACAACGGAATCCCGTTCACGAGCCGGTCCTTTACCCGATTCTGCAAACAACTAGGGATGGAGTTGCAGCATACCGCCCCCGAAAGTCCCCAGCAAAACCCCACGGAGAGAGCGAACCGAACGATTAAAACAATGCTGGCGCAGTACGTCGAGGGACACCAAAATACGTGGGACGAACTACTGCCAGAGCTTATGCTGGCTATAAACATAAGCATCTCGGACACGACCAAGCTTAGCCCGGCCTACCTGGTGCAAGGACGAGAGCCCCGGCTACCCAACGATTTATACGACCAAGTCACCCCTGGGAGCGGTCGTCAGGAAGTAGACCCCGAGACACGGGCTACGGAGCTGAAGGATGTCTTCGATACCGTCAAAAGAAACACACAAAGGGCTTCTCAGGACCAGGCGAAGGAGCGCAACCTCCGTTGCCGGGATTGGCGACCTACCCTGAGTACACGGGTCTTGGCCAAGCACCACGTACTATCCAACGCAGCGGAAGGGTTTGCCGCGAAGCTGGTGCCAAAATTCGACGGGCCATACCTGGTCGTTAAATTCGTCTCCCCAAATGTCGTATGGATCCGACAAAAAGACGTCGCGTTGCCAATCTGGCAGACTTAAAGCCGTTCCACGCAGACAATGACGAGGAAGACCCCGAAATTACTCTCGACCTATTTTCTGTTACTTTCCCAACCTCCTCACCCCGTGTGACCCGAGAAAATCCACTAATCGCAGATGTAGACGTAAATCTTAAACTTGGGGTATTTACAGACGAGATGTCGGAAGCTGAAGGACACATCCTCTTCAGCTTAGAAGGGCATTGTCGGCGGTACACAGACCCGGTGGGCTACGTGTCGGAGGATAGCAGGAATACCGACATCATTGGACTTCAGCTGGTTGGACGACAGCGGTATGGACGAGGCGTTGACGAGCGCTCAGGATGATGTCGGGCTAGACGACCTCCCCCTTTTCAGTATTGATTGGGTGATGGCCCCGGAGGCATGGCGAGTGGTGGGGACCGGAGGATTACTGCCACAGGAAGTCCTGGAAAGCGTCCAGCACGCCGTCCAGCACAACACCCACCGAGGGGTGAAATACCTTATGGAGGTGGACAACCAGGGCTTCCAGGTGAAGGTGTCCGCGGCCGGTAAGGTCACCGTCCGTCATCGCCACCCGAAGTAAGGGGGGGGTGGGGGGGTGAGGTAGCATTCTGGCTACCCCACATAAGGCTGAATGGTACGACACCCGCTGCGTCGTACCGTGGCCAGCCACTTGTGCGCAAAAGAGCGAGCGATCGGTCTGATCGTTACGCGCCTCAACAACGCAAAAGTGAGCAAACGAGCTTGTGACGTGACAGCTCACTTGACGCCAACTTCGCGTAAGACAGGGTAATGAGCCAGCGATTTGCATGATTTGGAAAAAGTTTTGGAACGCAGCCAGTCACGACGCGACCTACAAGTGCGAAGCAACAACAACAACGACGACCCGCGCAGCACCCTTAAAACAACAACAACAACAGCAGCAACAGCCATAACAGCGGCCACTGCAGTCACCGGCACGGCAACAACAACAACAGCCACAGCCATAGCAGCGGCCACAGCGGCTACCGGCCAACAACAACAACAACAACGAAGAGCGACTACAGGAACAACAACAGTCACAGCCATAGCAGCGGCCACCGCGGGTACCGGCCAACAGCAACAACAACAACTACAGCAGCAGCGGTCGGCCACAGCAACGACAAAAACAACAGCAGAGGCAACAGCAGCAACAACAACCACAACAGAGCGCACGGCCACAGCACCCCGCAGCGACAACAGCCACCGCAGCAGAGTCAACAGCAGCAAAAACAACAACAGCTGATCGAACAGCCACCGCACCCGGCCGCAACGACATCAACAACAACCGTGGAAGCGACCGCGGCGACCCCCGCAACAACAGGGAGTAGCGGCAAGGAGACACGGGACTCGGAGGTAGCGAGGAAAGTGCATTAAGGAACAGGAGTGAAGGGAAACAGTGAAAGTGAAAAGTGCAAGTGACGGGAGAGTTGTTTGGCATACACGCACCCGCCGGCAGCCACACACACACACACGCACACGCACACACGCTACGCACATCCAGGCAGCCATACCCACACGCACCGGCAGTCGCACACACTCATACACACACACGCACAGGCAGTCACACACACAGTTGGGCAACCGCAGCGGACACACACACAGGCACACACTACACACACGCACCCGAGCTGCAGTCACGCACCCACCCACGCACACAGCTACACATACACACACACACTCACACACACACCCACACGCATACGCCCATTACAGCGGGGTAAGTTGGCCCATGGCCAAGCGTAGAAAGTGACCCTCACACATTCCCCACCTATTTCCAAAAACAAAATGCCTTTGCTACACATTAAAATTAAAGTTAATCGAATAAATCTGTGATTACAGCAAGGATTTCATTTTATTTTATTTATATTTTGAAAAACTGAGAAATTGTGGTCTGTACTTTGTTACAAATAAGACTTTTCTGTACAGCTATTTCGCGAAGATCTTGAAATTGAAAAATGTTATTTAGTGGAAGTTCTGTCTGTTCAGCCCATCTGATGCAAGTGTTAAAACAATTTTTAACGATTTTCTGGCCCGAATTCCGCATTTTTGATTAACTTTCTCAGGTCAGCTTCATTACGTTTAATCCTAGTTACTGAGGATTTATGCACATGATATTCCAGGCATTTAGATTTAACAACATTGCCACTATCCAGTTAACCTAGGATTTCACATTTTTGTGCTATTTTAAGTATATTTATATGTTTAACTACTGGCATATTGTACGCAGCAAGAGTGAATCCACCGATCGCGAAATAAATTCAATCAAACTGAATTTTTTTTTTTTTTGTTTGTCGCTTCGGAGAAACGAATACTGAATTCATACAAAATCAGCAGCCCCAGGACCAATTTAAAAAATCGGCCTACTGGGACTGTGATAGTGTGCATGAATAGATTTATTCAGTATAATATTAACATAACATTTTCGCTGAATTTGCTGGCGCCGCATTCTTTGAATGCTATGGCTCAAAATGGGAAGATTACAAAAATAATCACAATGACGGATGGGTCCCGGACTTTGCAGTTGAAGCAGATCCGGATGGCGAGAGATTATGGTTTCTTATGGATTGAATAGCTAACATCATCATCATTATGCTGTCAACTAACTTATCAATTTTGTTCTCAAGGGCTGCAAATTTGGAGCTCTCAGTAACAATTGAGTTCCGGGAGCGGTCCTGGATGAGCATGTCCGTTAGCTTGTCCAGCTTCTGACACATTGTAGCATTAAAGTCCTGAAGAGGAGCTATGCTGCTTTGGCGACTGCTGCGGCTCCGGCTTCGAGAAACAAGCCTGGGAGCTAATTGAGGCACTGAGGGCGCGACTTGTGTTGCAACTCGTGCTGACTGTCGCTGTCTTGGCTGCCGCTTCTTTGAAGCAGGCTTGAGTTGCACTGACTGAGGTTGACGCTGTTGCTGATGAGCTGCCCTAGCCACCGATGCATATGATGCTGCGGTAACAGCTTCAGCCTGGGGACGCTGAGGTGCACGCTGTGAGGATGCCCGTCCCACTGGTGCGCGCTGCGGTTGCAGCGCAACTTCCAGGGTAGGTTGCCGTCCACGCCGCTGCGGTGGTTTAAGAGTGATGCTGGGAACTTGAGGGATTCCCAGCTCTCCCAACAGATTATTGGCTCTGAGTAAGCCTGAGGATTCGCGGAGCTTGCATGCCTCAGCGAATGCCTTGCATCCGCGGTAACTGGCAGCATGTTCTCCATTACAATTTGCACATTTAGGTGGCTCAGACGGAAGTTTCCTGCAAGCTGTTGATTGGTGGGTGCCTCCACATTTCACACACATAAATGGCCTGCGACAGTAGTTCTTGGTGTGCCCAAACTGCTGGCACCTATGGCACTGAGCGGCATCAACAGCACGGAGGGGACGCTCAACTACAATTTGTTGGTTACCCAGTGTGGTAAGCTTGAGCACCTCTGTGATACTCTCAGAAGACTCGAATTCCACTTCGAATAAGTCAATAGGCTCCTTAGAGAACCGTTTCTTCATGACGCTAAGGTAGCGAACCTTAAACCCAAGGGCAGATAATTTGGCTCGGATCCAATCCAGCGGAGTGGTTTTGTGGAGATGGCGAATGACCGCTCTAAATCCACGTTCGTGTTCAAGCTGGTAGGTATGACACTCAACTTGGTTATCATTGAAATGGCGAATGAGCTTCCTGTAGGATTCAATGTCATTGCATAGTATGCGCAGTCCATGATTCCCAGTTGGCTTGGTCACAAATTTGTCCCCAATGACAGTGGTAATGGCATCCAAAGTTGTCATTATGTTGTCAACTTTCGGAAGTAAGATCGGCTTAGGCTTCTCAACCCGACCAAAAGTGACATTTGGCTTTGTTGTCGAATTGGCGTCCTTACCATTAGGAGGTGAGCTAACAGCGCTTGCTGGCATTGGAATAGGACCCCAAGAACCATCCTCATCTGAGTCGTCCGTATCGGTATCGGAGAGCAGCGATTGAAGCTCATCCATAAGCTGTCTCCGAGTGGGCTGAGTGACAGCTGCAGATGCAGCAGAGGTTGATAGCTTGTCCGCAGGTGATACCTTAGTCTTCGGGCTATTCGCAAGCTTTTCAGTTGCTGCCCGTTTGTTGGCCCTAGATTTTTCAGCAAGAGAATCGCGCTGCATCTTCTCCAGAGCTGCGGCGACTTCCTCAATCCTTTGCTGCTTATTGAAAAGCGTAGAGGCGCCAGCCGCACTTAGTACGCTGGCCGCACTCTTACACTTGCTAGTGGTCGATTCGGTTTGGTTGCGTTGCTGTCCACGTGGCGAAGATGGCGCCGAACATTCCATAATGTCGACATCCTCATCCTCGTCATCACTGGGTAGCGTTGAAATAGGAGCTCGACAAGAGCCGGTTGCAGAGGTTGTTGCAGTCTTGCCGCTAACCTTATCCTTATTCGTAGTGCCATTAGGTTTAATTGGCGCAGAAGATTTCTTCTTGGTATCCAAAAAGCGCGTTGGTTTCTTCATTTTGACGGCAAGGGCCGCCAACTAGCTGGGGAAGAAGCTGCAGGTTCCGCTGCTTTTTGCTTATTTTTCCCGGATTTAGATTCAACGAATTTTTCACGGCGTATATATTTTCTTTTTGGGAATCAGCTTGGAGCCGAAAATTTCACGTATTTTAAATTCACACAATTTTTTTGATGTTGTCGCTTCAGTATCGACTTGTGTTTCAATATATATATATAGACATATATATATTTGGTGAAAAAAAAAAAAATCAAGTGTCTCCCCGCTTCAAACCTAAACTGGCGTCTGGCTATCGTACCAGAAGTGCAACCAGCACGCTAAAGGCTACTAGCGCCTTATCATTGAGCTAAAAGAAGCTTATCCAAGATGCGCTCGAAGAAGCACAGCTAAGCCAATTGCTTAAAAGAACCACAAAATGTACCAAGCGAGGGGCAACTGAGGCACTTGCTAGTAGCCCGAAATCCAAGGTGTCTCCGGCAACCAAACCAATTACCTCTGCTGCAACTGCAGCCGCTATTAAGATTCAGGCTGAACGTCAGCGAATCATTGATGATCTTGAAGCGCATTTATCTGAGATGGATGATTTTGAAGATGGCGACATTCAAGATCTCAGTTCTTGTGCATCAACACCTGTTCGCTCTCCTCGAGGTGCCAATAATTCTTCGGCCAAGCCAAGCGATGACCCAATCGATGGGGTGAAGGGTAGCCAGCGAGTCTCCTTTGGTCGGCTTGAGAAGCCGAAGCCGATTCTTATCCCGCAGGTTTCGAACATCATGGAAACACTCGATACAATTTCTTCAGTAATCGGTGACAAGTATGTCACCAAACCAACTTCCAACCAGGGTCTTCGAATATTGTGCAACGATATTGACTCCTATCGGAAACCTTTCTGCTACTTTCAAGAAAACCGTATTGAATCGCACACTTATCAACTAGATCATGAACGTGGGTTCCGTGCAGTGATCCGACACCTCCACAAAACTACTCCTCTGGTATGGATCCGTTCTAAACTTAGTGAGCTTGGTTTCAAAGTCCGCTATTTGAACAATATGAAGCGACGTTACTCCAGGGAGCCGCTGGACTTGTTCGAGGTGGAGTTTGAATCAACTGATAATATCTCTGAGGTGCTAAAACTGAGCACTCTTGGAAACCAACAAATTGTTGTCGAGCGCCCCATGCGTGCTGCTGATGCAGCGCAATGCCACAGGTGCCAAAAGTTTGGTCACACCAAAAATTACTGCCGGCGTCCTTTCGTATGCGTAAAATGTGCGGGTTCACACCCATCTACCGATTGCAAAAAGCTCCTGGAGGAGACTCCCAAGTGTGCAAACTGTCAAGGTCAACACGTAGCCAGCTACCGTGGATGCAAGGCTTTTGCAGAAGCATCCAAGCTTCGCGAGCCCTCCAGCATGCAACGCGTCAACGATATTCTCGGCAAAATTGGCATCCCACAAATCCCGATTGCCGCCAAGCAGCCAGTGCAACGACGTAGTCAGCAAACAACACTACGAGTCAGCCAACAATTGCAGCGAGCTCCAGCACAGCAGAAAAGTACTCCTTCTGCTCAGCGAGCACCTCATCGTCCTCAAGTCAATGCAGCCCCTACATATGCATCGGTAGCTAAGGCAGGAAATCAGCAGCGGCAGCCTCAGGTGGTTCTGAAAAAGCCAGCTCCTCAGCATATACTGCACCATCCTCGCCAGTCCAGTCGTTTACGAGAGCCTCTACTCCCGCAAGCATCTGCAAGGATTGCTTCTCGAAGTCTCAGCTGCAGTAGCTATCGTGGAATGTCGCCCCAGCGCGACTCAAGTGACCTGATTTGCCAGAAACTGGACAAATTAGCCGATATTCTCACGGAGGATCGCCTACGCAATACCAATAATGATGCCAATTCTGTTTTAGCCAGCCTTGAAAGGAAGATGGACAAATTAGTTGACATTGTGATTGGACTGGTACAATGTGTCCAAGCCAAAGTAACTAATAACACATAGATTTATCTTCTGTCAACTCAGTCGCAGCAGCATTCCAGTGAGCAATACTCCTTTAAAATATTGTCTCATGGAATGCTGCTGGGCTATCATAGTATCAAGATGCTATTCAACCTAAAAGCCCGAACCACGACTTTGGGCATACCCCCTGAGCCTCTGGATGATGCGCTCAGCCAGCAGCGGCACTCTCGCTAGTGAGAAGTGCCTTTAGCCATCTGGGACACCACACGGTTGGCCCAGTACTCTTCATTTGTCATCGCGGTTGCTTTTCGACCATAGCCATTACCTGCCAAAAGCATTCTTAAATAATGCGGCGCCAATTAATTAAAAAAAAATGTTTATATAATATTGTTTGAATAAAAATGTTCATGTATAATTTGCAGTCCCAGTAGACCGATTAAATTCGGTCTTGGGGCTGTAAAGCTTATCATGAAATCATTATTCGTATCATCTCGGATATGACAACATAAAGAGAGAAATATTACAACCGTTATTGTCGTCTTGTCTTCTTTGTATCACCGAGAGTCGGTGAAAGGAATAACTGTTAGCTCTCTCACTGAGTGTGACCCGTGCCAATGTAGTTGGTTTGTTGATTCTTCCTGCTGGTTCATTCCGTAGAAACTAAAACATACGATTTCCTTAGGAAGTTGCGTTAAGCGAGGTAATTTTTTTGGAAGTTGCGTTAACAGAGTCTACAATGTTAAGAATTCAGGTGCTGCAATTATCGAGGAGTTGCGTTTATCGAGGGTTGCGTTGAGCGAGGGCTTACTATAATTACAAAAAAACCATGACGTTCGCACAAAATCAGATGTCGCTTTTAAGGCAAACAGTTTAAACACTTATATTAGCGAAACCTGAAAGAATATTTTATTGCGAATTGTTTTGAAATATAAAGCAATAATGTTTGTTTATGTCATGATTTGTTTCATTTGTAAGGACGTTTTTCCAAGGCCGAAGTCGGCGTCTCAATCGCGTCCGGGGTCTTTTACAGATTATTTGTAAAAAAAAAAAACGGAACACTGGAGTGAGCCGCACCAAGGTTGGGCACCATGACGCAGACATATTGGGGTCGAGGGGGTAGAACCGTCGCTCGGCTCGACACCTTCAGAGCGGGCTGAGAGTCCAGAGTGATAACCCGGAAGACTCCTCAACCCTTTTCCTCGGACCGCCCATCGTAAAACCAGTGGCTTCGGGGACGCGAAGAGGGTTGGGAACAAGTACTCACCTGGTTCGGCTGAGGGTAAATCCCGGAAGCCTCACCAAGTGACCACTTGGTCCCGCTCGACCCGCTCGCACTCACCGGCCGCGTCTTTTGAACGCGTGCTGTTGACCCTGACAAGGATCTGAGGCGCACAGAGTAAGACTCGGAATGCGTCCAAGACTCCTATACCCAAGCCCGCCACAACCTGGGTATTACCCGGTTGTCGCTACACACGGAACTGACCAAGAAGCAGACGTCGAAGAATCTAGAGTAAAACTCGGAAGATTCGCTATTCTGATCCTTGCGTCAGTCCCATGTGGGCCGTACGGTAAGGTGACCGAAAGCCAGGGGCTTCGACTACCCGCTGAAAAGGGGGGTAAAGGGTAGAGTGGGGTGACAACAAAAGAAAATACACAAAGATGTATATTTTAAGGTTTTATTACGTGTGTGTGAGTGCGTGTGGCGTATGTGTGTGTGTGTGTGGCTGCTGGGTGTGCGTGTGTGATGCGTACGCTCGCATTAAAAACCCTGCACCGTCACTTGCACTTTCACTTGACTCTCCTGCTGCCGCTCCACTGCTGGTCACTGTTGTTGTTGTTGCTGCTGCCGCTGTCGTTTCTGCTGTTGCTGCTGGTGCTGGCGCTGCTGTGGCCGTTGCTGCTGTTGTGACCGCGGTTATTGTTGTTGTTGCTGCAGGGTTCTGCGGTGGCCGTCGCTGTTGTTGTTGTCGTTGCTGGCATGGTGACTGCTATTGTTGACTGCTATTCCCAATTAACCAAGCGTTGCGATTCCGCTCCGTTTTCGTTCCGACAACCCGTAAAATCTATCCGTTTCCGGCACCGAATGCGGTCCGTGCACTGTATGGCAGTTGACAAATCGAGATGCCGCTTTGTAGTAAAGAATTCGGAAAATGAAAACGAAACGTAATCGTAACACTTAACGAAAGAATTAACGACCGAAAGCGGACCGCTTTGTCGCAAAGACCGCGCACGCTTGATGCGATCCGTTATCATAACTCTGTGTATGTGTGGAAACGCGCATTGCAAAAGTCTCGCATTCATACCGCTACTCCGTTATGAAAATGAAAAACGCACACAAAATTTTTCAATATTTAATTTTATAACACATTAGTTTATCAAAATGTTCTGTGCAGCCCGTCCAATGCTTTAAGGACGACAATCTCTTGCCGAAGCGGACAGTGCGAGTACGGTGTTAGCAAAAATAATTTAAGAAAAAATAACCACGTTTGTCTTTGTTTGCGCTTAATCCGCCTTACGCTTAAGGCGTATTTTATCGCGCGTGTAATAAAAAAATTTTTGCGATGCCGCTTCATATATGGAGTCGTCCATGTTCGGGAAGCGCCGCTGGTACGCTTCTGAAATAAAATGGATTATCATGTTCAGTTATATTATTTGCTTGTTCACATGCTGAATTATTTCTAGCGCGTTCATTGACAGGTTCGTCATTCACATTTAGATTATTCGAGCAAGACGGCAAATCATCATATATGGGCGTCATAGGTGAAGCTTTTCGTTTTTTCATCGCATTATATATATCTAAAGCCCATAATGTTGCACTCATGATTATTATTTGTATGTTCACTTCATACAAAATTATATATCTATATAAAAATATTCCGCGGAAAAATGTTTGACCTTTGCTTGCTTCTGTTATTGTTTAAAGCAGGGACCGGCAGCGTCGTATGCACAGTGCATAGGAAAAATGTTTCGAGCAGCGAAGTCGGCACACGCATAGGCTATGCATAGCACAGAAACTTCGTGTGCCCTATGCAAAATTTCTCGGCTGTTGCTCTGCTGCCGCAGCGGCAGAAAAACCGGTTTCTGGCTATTGCATAGCCTATGCGCAAGCTCGGCTGCCGCAGCGGCAGAGAAACAAGAAACGTTTTAGCCTTCGTCTTTTTGACGACGAGCTGAAAAAATGTGAGTGTATGCGTGCCGACCCCTGGTTTAAAGTGATTGCGCTGCAGCGCCATGGTGCCGGCAATAAGCATGATGCAGACGTTGGCGCCGGCACTTTATTTCTGTCTCTGTCGCTCTCTCTACAAACAAACGTGCAATTAGTCACAAAACAAAAACAAAAACAAGTGAAAACGTTGCAGTCGGACGCAACCGACTGCGGAATACTTTGATACCAGTAAAAGAACGGATGGTAAGGAGTCTGCTTGCAAAGGAGTGGACCGGGTGGTAAACATCGCCAGCTATCATGTTACCAAATTTGGTGACTTTAGCTCAAAAACTGTGGAAAATAACTGAACTTCCAAATTTAAATGATAAGTGGCAGAGGAGGGTGTGGCATCCTAATTTTTGATGCAGACCTTTTCTAGATGTCACCATATATCTTCCTACCAAATTTGGTGACTTTCGTTCAAAAAATGTGGAAGATACACGCATAACCGTTTTAACAACTTCGGTGGGTGGGGGCGGAAGGTGTGGGCGTGGCATCCAAATTTTTTATGCAGTTTTTTGGAAAACTTCACTACCTATTTTGACACAAATTTTGGGAGCTTTAGCTCAAAAAATGTGAAAGCTATAGGCATTTCCAATTTCAAGTATAAGGGGGGATGGGGGCGTGGCATCCACAATTTTGATGCAGTTTTTTGGGGATCGTCAATATCTATCTTGACACAAATTTGGTGGTTCTAGCCCAAAAAATGTGAAAACTATCAGCGTTTCCAATGGGGAGTGGGCGTGGCATCCAAAATTTTGATGCAGTTTTTTCAGGGACGTGACTAGCTATCTGCGTGCGAAATTTGGTAGTTCTAGTTGTAAGAATGTGAGAAATATTTGGTTTTATCGGTTTTATGTTTTCGATTTTATCGATTTCCCAGCCTCCTAGTAGGCGTGGCAACCCAATTTTGACACTTTATCTGTCGCGCCTATAGACAAACATAATTGCAAAGTTTCAAGTCTCTAGCTTTGCGGGTGTCGAAAAAAGTTGCGTTCATACAGACGGACGGACGGACAGACACCATGACGGACATTGCACAAAACCAATATACTATGAGACCTTCGGTATCAAAGTATAAGAAAATCTGCGTAACTGTTTCAGCTATATCCGTAATTTTGTTTCAATCACTCAACACAACCAATTATTATATTTATTGCATTTATCAAACAAAATTTTGTATAATTTATTCTTACATTTTCCATCACTCTAAAACTAAAATAAAACAAGTAAAAACGTTGCTGTCGGACGCAACCGACTGCGGAATACTTTGATACCAGTAAAAGAACGGTTGATAAGGGGGAATGCAGGGGCGAAGGGAGTGGGCCATGTGGTAAACATAGCCAGCTATCATGTTACCAAATTTGGTGACTTTAGCTCAAAAACTGTGGAAGATAACTCAACTCCCAAATTTAAATGGTGGGCGGCAGAGGTAGGCGTGGCATCCAAGTATTGGAATCAAATGTTTTTAACTGTCACTATCTATCTGCCTACCAAGTTTGGTGGCTCTGGCTCAAAAACTGTTAGAGATATAGCCAATTCCGATTTTATAAGGCGGGTGGCTTAGGTGGGCGTGGCATCCAAAATTTTGATGCAGATCTTTGGTAGATGCTGCCTTCTATCTTTCTACCCAATTTACGGGCTCTAGCTTAAAAACTATAAGAGATATCGAAATTTCCGATTTTAAATGGTGGGCGGCAGAGGTGGGCGTGGCATCCTAATTTTTGATGCAGATCTCTTGTAGATGTCACCATATATCTTCCAACCAAATTCGGTGACACTAGCTCGAAAAATGTGAAAACTATAGGCGTTTCCAATTTCAAGTAGGAGGGGGGATGGGGCGGAATCAAGGGGCGTGGCATCCAAAATTTTGATGCATTTTTTGGGGAACGTCAATATCTATCTTCACACAAAATTTGGTGGCTCTAGCCCAAAACATGTGAAAACTATAGGCGTTTCCAATTTCTTGGAGAAGGGGGATGGGGGCGGAATCAGGGGGCGTGGCATCCAAGTTTTGATGGGGAACGTCAGTACCTATCTTGACACTAAATTTGGTGGCTCTAGCCCAAAAAATGTGAAAACTATAGGCGTTTCCAATTTCAGGGTGAAGGGGGGATGGGGGCGGAATCAGGGGGCGTGACATCCACAATTTTGATGCACTTTTTTGGGGAACGTCAATATCTATCTTGACACAAAATTTGGTGGCTCTAGCCCAAAAAATGTGAAGACTATAGGCGTTTCCCATTTCAAGGAGCAGGAATGACGGGGGCGGAAGGAGTGGGCGTGGCATCCAAAATTTTGATGCAGTTTTTTCAGGGACATTTCTAGCTATCTGCGTGCAAAATTTGGTAACTCTAGCTGTAAGAATGTGAGAAATATATGGTTTTATCGGTTTTCAGTTATCGAATTTATCGATTTCCCAGCCTCCTAGTAGGCGTGGCACCCCAATCTTGACACTTTATCTGTCGCGCCTATAGACAAACATAATTGCAAAGTTTCAAGTCTCTAGCTTTACGGATGTCGAAAAAAGTTGCGTTCATACAGACGGACAGACGGACAGACAGACAGACGGACAGACGGACAGACGGACACCATGACGGACATTGCACAAAACCAATATACTATGAGACCTTCGGTATCAAAGTATAAACAGCAAGGCTCCAACAACAGCACAAATCAGTTCGCTCACGTGCCAGACAGCAAATAAAACGAAAACCTTCGTACGACGGCTCTGCTTACGCATGCACAAACGCTATACACTTCTTATTTTTAGACGATAGAACGAACAAAGTGTTCGTTCAGTTAGAGCAGCGCGTCGGCAGCATAAGAAATATCCGATTTCGTGCATTTAAAACAGGATGAAAACGGTCTTATATCATGCCGTAAACTCGGAAGCACCGTTTTGATACCGTTTTGGCGGAATGTCCGCTTTTTGGTTAACTGGGTTGTTGACGCTGGCGCTTCTGTGGCCGTTGCTGTTGTTTGCTGTCGCCGACGCTGCGAGAGAAATCGCGTTGGCACCCGCCGGCGCGAAAAATTCGACTCTCCGACAAATGTAAAAGTCTTCTGTTTCCAAAATCTGCATCATAAGGCTAGCTGCCGTAAGAGTGTTGAGCAACGATCAGCCAGGACCATTTCGCGATGCGCGTTCTTTTCTGCGCATGAATCGAGCTTTTTGTCGTTAATGTGCTGCCCCTTTTTGCGCACTGACCGAGTTACCAACACTACAATCACTAACGACAAGCAGCTTTTGTGAGGTAGCAAAATGCTACTTCACGCATTTAAAAATATTAAGTAGTTTTTTTTTTATTTCAGTTTAATCACGTTCCCACGCTAAGTGGTAGCATGCGACGTTTTCTTCCTTCAAATCGTAAATTTATTTACCTCTTACAGCTTTTGAGCTAGAGTCACAAAATTTGGTAGGAAGATAGATAGTGACATACCAAAGATTTGGATCAACAAATTTAATGCCACGCCCACCTCTGCCGCCCAAATGTCAAAGCATAATGTCTCTCATTACGAACATTTATCATACAAAATCGTGCAATAAAACAGAAATTTGGCACTTGATTGACTTTGCGATTGAATATTTCAAAAACGATTATAAATAAATGCAATATTTGTTTATTTTTTAAGCTTTACAACAAACTTACAGAAGAATTTTTAACAAAGCAAACATGCCTCTTGGTATGTTTGCTACTATCATCTTATACATATGTGCTATGAAGTGGTTGCCAGACTATGTATGAAAACAGCTGTTTTCGAGATTATTGATCTAATGAAATAAGGTCACACGGAGCAATTTTCTGTTTGTAAAAACCAGTACATTTGAAATTTATTAGTTGTACACACAAATAACTTTCTTGGAAACCTTTCTCTTGTCATTCTGATCAAAAACACAATTCCAATTGTTTTTCAGTCAGTTAAGATTTTTTTTATTCATTTTTGTTTTTTAGTTGCTTAATACAAAATACAATTGAACTGTCATCGAACTGGCAAACAGCTGACTTGGCACAAATACGACAATAACGACAATAGAAACGTAAAAAGTGCACTCACTAGCTACAGTGTATTATATATAACCCTAATTGTTAGTTGGAACAAAGTTGTGGTGTTCAACAGCTCTAAGTTCGTGAACGTTGTTGCGTTTCAATGCGTTTCACATTTGCGGTGACTCCGCTTTTGCTTCCTGGATGAAGAAAAAATGGCATTTATATATGTATGTTTGGAAGTCTTGCGCATCTAATTAGTTATTGATTCCACAGCTATAAATGAGATAATTACTGGTTTGGCGGCCATTAATCAGATGTTTTCATACTGTTTTGCACAAAAATACACCAAATGTACTCAAAAATACTGAACATCGATAGCAAATATCGCTTAAATATCGTGCTCTTCCCATCTTTATTTTGATGAAACATGAAACACTTTTCGTATATATAAGCTGGGGTGTTTCGTCGTTTCAAGACATTTTTCTATGCAATTTGTTGTTGCAGGACCTTTCAACTATGAAACATGAAACGATGAAACGAGCTGTTGAACACCCTCAGTGTGTTTAAGCGTTTCAAGAAATTTTTCTATGCAAGTTGTTGTTGCGGGACGTTTCAACCTTGAAGCATTAAACGCTGAAACGATCTGCTGAACACCCTCAGTGTTTTGTTTTAGCTAATATCCATATAGGGGTAGTCAAAAGTATTTACACAACACTTGAAGATAAAATAATTTTTATACTTTGATACTGAAAGGATCATAGAATATTGGTTTTGTGCAATGTCCGTCATGGTGTCTTTCTGTCTCTCCGTCCGCCCGTCCGTCCGTATGAACGCATTTCTTTCGACACCCGTCAAGATGTGGTTGGCACGCCTACTAAGAGGCTGGGATCGATAAATTCGATAACTGAAAACCGATAAATCCAAATATTTCTCACATTCTTACAGCTATAACTACCAAATATTGCACGCAGATAGCTTGTCAAGTCCATTAAAAATCTGCATTTTGGGTGCCACGCCCACTCCTTCCGTCCCCATACTCCCTGATCCTTGAAATTGGAAACAGCTGTAATTTTCACATATTTTGGGCTACAGCCACCAAATTTTGCACGAAGACAGGTAGAAAACTGCATCAAAATTTGGGATCCCACGCCCACTCCATCCGATCCCATCCTCCCTGCTCCTTGAAAATGGAAACGCCTATTATTTTTTTGGGCTAGAACCACAAAATTTTGTGTCTATATAGGTAATGACGTTCCCCAAAAAAATGCATCAAAAATTTTAATGCCACTTCCACGCCGGCTGGAAGTCACCAAATTCGGTAGAAAGATAGATGGCAACAACTACTAAAGATCTGCATCAAAATTATATATCTTAACCAGTTTTTGAGCTGGAGCCACAAATCTTGGTAGAAAAATTAATGGTGACATTTAAAAAGATTTGACTCAAAAATTTGGATGGCACACCTACCTTTGCAGCCCACCTTTTAAATTTGAATTTGTTTAGTTATCTTCAACAGGTTGAGCTAAAGTCACCAAATTTGGTAACATAAAAGCAGGCGAAGTTTACCACCTGGCCCACCCCTTCCGCTCCTGCACTGCCCCTTTGCAATAAGTCTCCTTACCATCCGTTGTTTTTCTGGTATCAAAGTATTCCGCAGTCGGTTGCGTCCGACTGCAACGTTTTCACTTGTTTAAAATGTATGTCTTCATTAGGGAGCATGAATTTAATTAAAGTCAATCTTAGCACCGATAATAAATTTAAAACAACTAAAATAATGCAATAATGCCTGAAAGGCGCTATTGCAATTTTAGAAATGCAGTCTTTGCTTAAAATATGAATCTAAGTTTAACATTTCGTTTAGAGCTGTTTTGTCTGGGCAATGATGTGCACCAAATTTTCTTTGATTGCAGCGAACACCCCTGCCACCCCCGTACTCCCTATTTGCAAGCAAAATCCTTACCATCCGATTTTATTCGGGTATCAGAGTATTCCGCTGTCGATTGCGTTCGACTCCAACGTTTTCACTCGTTGTTAATTATTCTATTGACGACTGGCGGCACAAATTTAGCGTACAAATCTTACGTAAATATTTATAAAATGCAGCAGGTTAATGTGTGATGGCTGTTATTCAGTGTGCATGTGCGTGTGTTTGATTACATACACACCTGTACTTATGCACACAGCCCACGGCCATTTGCATCTACAGGGACCGTTGCGTTGTGAGGTGTTGCGTATTGTTTTTCCCTGTTAAAGAAGCAGCAAGAGCAACAACAACACTGAAAGAAGAACGGAACGGTCAAAGCAGCTGGACAAGCAAGTGGCAGTGTTTAAATGGTTATTCGTGAAATATTTATTTTGGCTACCAAGCAAATATTCATTTAAGTAATTACTGCCCTTAATTTTTAATTTGACTATTTATTTAAACATAAGCAATTGTTTAATCACATAAGGAATATATTAACACGTTCGCGAACGGCACTATTGTACTGTACTAAGTTGTGGTGGTGCACTAAGCGTATCTTCGTTATTAGCGCTAATAGAAATGTGAGGTTTGGAAATATGTGGATTGTAGATCTTACATTCATTTAAAACGAAACAAGCCGCAATTTGATATGCCGACGTGTTTGCACGTCCTGCGCCCACATTTTCCAATATTTATGCACTCAGGCGCAAAACGTGATAGCACGTCCAACAAAAATATGCTTTGTGTGCCTTATAAAATAAAAACTTACGATCGTAAGAGTATGCCTAATGAAATTTTATGCTAACAAAATTAAAAACAAATATTTTGTGAAGTGCAAAAAGAATTTATTTTTAATGAAAATAAAATTATAATGAAAAAATACAATAATATAAAAATTTAGTCAATTAATGAATAATTGAAAATCATAAGCAAAACGTTAAAAAAAAAAATAAAGAAATGTAATATTTAAAATTAGGTAAGTGTGAGAATGCCCATAAATTTCGCGACAGTCCGCGACATTTCAAGTTGCGCGTGCCTGTTCCGACTTTGGTGCAGCCTAGGTTAATATCAGGGGCATTTAAGCCGGAACGGACAGGGACTGCTGCACTGTCAGCCGTCACCCCTTTGAGCAACCGTATCGCCGTTGTGTTACTGATATTTATCTAAAAGATACTTTATTGTATCTTTTAGGAAACTTGACAAAAGTCCGCATATAACAATTAAAATGAAAAATTTTGCGGTGTTTAAAAATGTTGCAAAATATTAAACTTTTATTTCCTTCACCTTCCGAAAATCATATGGTACTAAACAAAATTATTTTGGGTCAATTTTTATAAGCAGACTTTTGTCACTATATATAATTTTGATTTGCATGAGTCACATTGTAAATAGTAATATTTCTTTTTATAATTGATTGTTTTTGCGCATTGGCGACATTTACATGTCTTACACAAAAAAAAAAAAGTTTGAGAATTTTGGTGTCAGTTTAATCTGGAAAGCGGGATAACATTTCAAGAACGAATTTCGGGCTAATTAACTTAAATCAAGTCGAACGTACTTAAATAGAACATTTTAGCTCAATATAAGACCAAAATACTTAAATTTACCGATAGAAAATGAATTTACCAAATTCGTCTCTCGCATACATAAAATGTATATGCAAAATAACGGAATCTCTCTCATGAAAGAGACGATCGGCATTTTTACATTCGTGTCGCGATAGTCGTTTTCATAATTTGTTTAAACCAAGTGTTAATTTTGAGACAGAACTTTTTTGACATACACCAGAATAATTTTTATTAATATAATTTTATAAAAAATTAGAAAAAAACAAAAGAAAAAAGTATTTTGTTCAATCTACCGCACCGGGACTCGAACCTGCGACCGACCGCGTGTTTTTGTGCGGCGGGTGGCTTAGCTGTTGCTGCTTATATTTGTTCATGAGCTGTATATGTAAGTGTTAAGCTGCATCTACAACGCGAATGGCAATGGCAAAACGGGCAAGGCACCCGCCGCAACATCGAGAGGTCTCAGGTTCGAATCCCAACACGGGTGAGTAAATACAGAAATTTTTATAAAGGTTTTTAATTTAATTTCTTCTCTTCCATTAATAAATTTAAATAATGTCCTTCTTTATCATATGTTCAAAATGTTCTTCAACTAAGAATCAATTGATTGGGTTAAATTCTCAATACCAGTGGGCTTTAATTAAGTTGGTGAATCGTTCTTGAATTTTGCCTGTTTGGGATTGGCTTAAGTCTGAAACACGGGCTAAAATCAATCCCACGGACTATTTTAAAGAATTCCGGATTTACAAAAAACGTTCTTAATTTAAGAATTTTGGTTTCTGTTTTGAGAATTCCGGTCTTAACGAACTTATGACATCGTTGGGCTGCGATTTGACTACGTTGGTCTTTATTATTTCTTTCGGTGTACGACGGAATTCTAGTCTTCCATTTGATTGAGTGATTTTTTCTGGAAAATTTTGGTCGCTATTCACTTGTTCAGTGCAAAGAGCTTTCACATTCAAGAGCTCTCGCCTATCTTAGTTATTTACCTCTACGATTGGTGTGTAACTTATAGATGGCGTAAGTGTTGTATGTTGCCACATCTATTAAATGAATAAGTATAAACGTTGCAGTCGGACGCAGCCGACAGCGGAATACCAGTGAAAGTAAGGATACCAGTAAGAGTCTGCTTGCAAAGGGGTGGGAATGCGGGAATGCGGAACATCTTGTGATCAAATTCGGTGACTCTAGGTTAAAAACTGTAAAAGAGAACTAAATTTTTGATTTTGCAAGGCGGGCAGTATGGGTGGGAGTGGCATCAAAATTATGTATAAGAATCTTAGGGATCTTTCAACAGCTATATTTCTTCCAAATGGTGTGACTCTAGCTTAAGAGTTCTGGAAGATTACATTAATTCATATTTTTAAAAGAGGCTGGCATCGATTTTTGGTGTAGATGTTTGGGGATTACCATAAGCAATCTTAATACCAAATTTGGTGACGCTATCTCAAAAAGTTTGAAAGATACATACATTCCCGTTTTTAAAGGCGTACAAATGTGATACGTAGGTTGGGGGCGTGTCATCCAAACTCTTGATGCAGTTTTTTTGAAGAACGTCATTACCTATCTTGACACCAAATTTGGTGGCTCTATCCCAAAAACTATGAAAGCTATAGGCGTTTCCCATTACAAAGAACAGGGTGGCTGGGGACGGAAGGAAAGGGCGAGGCATCCAAAACTCTGATGCAGTTTTTTGAGGAACGCAACTAGCAATCTTCGTGCCGAATTTGGTAACTGGATTAATGGTGGCACCCCAATCTTTACACTTCATCTGACCGTCCCATAGACAAACATATTTGCAAGGTTTCATAAGTGGATAAGAGCTAACATATTTATACTTTGATACCGAAGGTCTCATAGTATATTGGTGTTGTGCACTGTCTGTCATGGTGTCCGTCTGTCCGTATGAACGCAACTTTTTTCGACACCTGTAAAGCTGGAGACTTGAAACTTTGCAATAACGTTTGTCTATAGGCGAGACAAATAAAGTGTCTAGATTGGGTTGACACGCCTACTAGGAGGCTGGAAAATCGATAAAATCGATAACTGAAAACCGATAAAACCGTATTTGTCTCACATTCCTGCAGCTAGAGCAACCAAATTTTTCACGAAGATAGCTAGTCACGTTCTTGAAAAAATTTTGGATGCCACGCCCCCTGATTCAGCCTTTAACAGCTTTTGAGCTAAAGCCACCAAACTTGGTAGGAAGATAAATGGTGACAGTTAAAAACATTTGATTCCAAAATTTTGATGCCACACCCACCTCTGCCGCCCACCCTTTAAATTTTGGAGTTATATTATCTTCCACAATTTTTGAGCTAAGGTCACCAAATTCGGTAAAATGATAGCTGGCGATGTTTACCACATGGCCCACTCCCTTCGCCCCTGCATTCCCCCTTATCAACCGTTGTTTAACTGGTATCAAAGTATTCCGCAGTCGGTTGCGTCCGACTGCAACGTTTTCGCTTCTTTGTAGAACTAATAATGGTTCAATTCTAGTTACGTTATTGGGAATATAAACTGTTTGTGTGAAGTCAGATATTACATTTGATATATCAATTTATGTGTTTTTGTATATCTGCATTTTACTTTTTCTTGTTTGATTATTCCTCTTATATATTTATTATTGATTACTTTTCTATTTTGTGCGGAATATGATTTATTTGTATGTATGTAATATCTGTCTTTTACATTTCTTAATATGTTTCTATCTTTGTCCGGGTAAGGTATTATTGTATAGATTGAACTTTGTGTCATTTATCTGGGTATGTGTGATATAATTATAATTTCGTTTGTATCTAATCTGAGACAAGTTGAAGCTTTAAAATTTAATAATTTGTGTGGGTCTACATTATCCAAATAATCATGTTTTAACAATTTCGGGCTGAAAATTCCTAATCTTGTTAGCTGCTTGCCCATTTCAATATCATCTATGTATTCCGTGAAATGTTCTAAATTGAATATTATCATGTTTAATTTTGTGTTTTGTTGTGAGCTTTCTGTCATATTTCTCATTATGTCTATTCCATGATTTATTGCTTCTCTAACTTTATTTAATTCATTTATTTGTATACTGTTTTCTTCTAGATCGTCAATTTTACTTTCAATTTCGTTTCTGTCATCTTCTGTTAATGTTTCAAACAAGTATTTGTATGCTTTTCCAATAATATTGATGAGTCCTCTCGTTAGTCTTTTTATAATTCTTATGCCGTTAATTTCCCTGTCTAATTTTTCCATCAGATACATTACTTGCGGTAAGTATTTGAATTCGTCTGCTTGTTTGAGTAAGTTTCTTCGTGTCCTTTCTGTCTTGGTAACATTTATTGTAAGACAATGATGTTCATAGTCTATTGGTATATTAATTAACCCTGTTTTTAGTATTATGTACACATTTTGTGTTTTCAGCTGATTAATTTCTATCGATTGTGCATTAACATATATTATTATTATTATAAATATAATTATAATTGTTATATTTACTCTTGATAACGCTTCTGCTACATGGTTTTCCTTTCCAGGTACATACTTTATATCATAATCGAATTCGTTTGATTTGATCTTCCATCAATTTTATTATACTTTGATACCGAAGGTCTCATAGTATATTGGTTTTGTGCAATGTCCGTCATGGTGTCTGTCTGTCCGTCCGTATGAACGCAACTTTTTTCGACACCCGTAAAGCTAGAGACTTGAAACTTTGCAATTATGTTTATCCATAGAAGGTACAGATAAAGTGTCAAGATTGGGTTGCCACGCCTACTAGGAGGCTGGGAAATCGATAAATTCGATAACTGAAAACCGATAAAACCAAATATTTCTCACATTCTTACAGCTAGAGTTACCAAATTTTGCACGCAGATAGCTAGTCATGTCGCTGAAAAAACTGCATCAAAATTTTGGATGCCACGCCCACTCCTTCCGCCCCCATCATCCCTGCTCCTTGAAATTGGAAACGACTATAGTTTTCACATTTTTTGGGCTAGAGCCACCAAATTTTGTGCCAAGATAGATATTGACGTTCCCCAAAATTATGCATCAAAATTTTGGATGCCACGCCCCCTGATTTCGCCCCCATCCCCCCTTCTCCATGAAATTGGAAACGCCTATAGTTTTCACATTTTTTGGGCTAAAGCCATCAAATTTTGTGTCAAGATAGATATTGACGTTCCCCAAAAAAAATGCATCAAAATTTTGGATGCCACGCCCCAAATTCCGCACACATCCCCCCTTCTCCATGAAATTGGAAACACCTATAGTTTTCACATTTTTTGGGCTAGAGCCACCAAATTTTGTGTCAAGATAGATATTGAAGTTCCCCATAAAAATGGATCAACATTTTGGATGCCACGCCCACACCTTCCGCCCCCCACCCCCCGCCGATGTTAAAACGGTTATGCGTGTATCTTCCACATTTTTTGAACTAGAGTCACCAAATTTGGTAGGAAGATATATGGTGACATCTACAAAAGATCTGCATGAAAAATTTGGATGCCACGCCCACCTCTGCCGCCCACTATTTATTGAATTTATTGAATTTTATTGAATTTTATTCCTAGTGCTACAAGTGGGAGTACTTATAAATTAGTGCACTAGTCACATTTAAATAATCCTATAAAAATTTAAACAGAAATTATAAATATGATTAATACAATGATTATAATAATAATAATAATAATACTACTTATGTACTAAACATTAAAATGGAAATAAAAAATTGTATATAATTATGGGCATTTCTCTCTGCAACCTCACTCACAATGTTATTGTCATCGTTATCGCCATTATTATTTTTATTTTTATTACTAATGAAGAAAAATCAACATCATTAGCTATGTTGTTGTAAATGGCTTTTTAGCCTGATTCGAAAACTTGATGTGCTTCTAATAGTCTTAATCTCAAGTGGCAACTGATTCCAAAGTCGAGCAACCCATATAAAGAAGTGCCTGTCGGAGGATGCAAGTTTAATTCTGGGACAAACAATATTGCAGGTCCTTAAAGATACCGCAAAGCGTAATTTGTCATATAAGTAATCAGGCGTTTTTGTAATTATGATCTGATGGAGCAAAGTTAAAGTTTTATATCTAGTCCAGTTTTTTAAGTCTAAGTCAAAAATACGATTTGTAAAACATGTAACATGGTCATATCGTTTGAGTCCAAAAACATAACGTGCTATACTATTTAAAGCTACTTTTATCTTCTGCTGACTAGCAATATCACAGTTGGCAAAGATTTCAATACCATAAAACAAAACTGGTGTAACTAAAGCTTTCGCGATAGTCATTCTTGTATTAATTGGCAGCCAGGGCTGTGTTAGCACAAGCTGCCGGAGAACACCATATGTCTTACCCACAGCCTTATTGACCTGGTCTTTCCATGTTAGTGTATTGTTAAATGTTATTCCTAGATTATCAGCCTTTTCCACATACGCAATATCTACATTATCAACACAGAGTTTACTTAAATTGTTAACATTTAGTTTTTTCTTATACATTATGATACATTTACACTTTGACGGGTTCAAACGAAGGCCATTGCTACTTGAAATCGGAAATTTCGATATCTCTTATAGTTTTTAAGCTAGAGCCCGTAAATTGGGTAGAAAGATAGAAGGCAGCATCTACCAAAGATCTGCATCAAAATTTTGAATGCCACGCCCACCTAACCCACCCGCCTTATAAAATCAGAATCGGCTATATCTCTAACAGTTTTTGAGCTTGAGCCACCAAACTTTTTATGAATATAGATGGTGACAGTTAAAAACATTTGATTCAAAAATTAAGATGCCATGCCTACCTCTGCCGCCCACCTTTTAAATTTGGGAGTTAAGTTATCTTCCACAGCTTTTGAGCTAAAGTCACCAAATTTGGTTACATGATAGCTGGCGATGTTTACCACATGGCCCACTCCCTTCGCCCCAGCATTCTCCCTTATCAACCGTTCTTTTACTGGTATCAAAGTATTCCGCAGTCGGTTGCGTCCGACTGCAACGTTTTTACTTGTTTGGGTTTGGTTTTATTCCTTCTAGGAAATCTGTTTCTCTTTTCATGAACTCACATTTATCTAACTGTAGCTTTAAATTTGCTTCTCTCAGCTTTCTAAAAACTCTTTCTAACGATAATAAATATTCTTCCAATGAAGTGGATAACACTATTATATCATCCATGTAAGCAAGTTCCTCTAATAGATTAGTCATACAGCGCTGAAACGTTGCTGGTGCATTCTTTAATCCGAATGGCATCCTAGTATATTCGTAATATCCCTTTTTATACTTTGATACCGAAGGTCTCATAGTATATTGGTTTTTTGCAATGTCCGTCATGGTGTCTGTCCGTCCGTCCGTCCGTATGAACGCAATTTTTTTCGACACCTGTTAAGCTTGAGACTTGAAACTTTGTAATTATGTTTGTCTATGGGCTAGTCAGATAAAGTGTCAAGATTGGGTTGCCACGCCTACTAGGAGGCTGGGAAATCGATAAAATCGATAACTGAAAACCGATAAAACCATATATTTCTTACATTCCTGCAGCTAGAGTTACCAAATTTTGAACAAACATAGCTAGTCACGTCTCTGAAAAAAATTCATCAACATTTTTGATGCCACGCCCCCTGATTCCGCCCCCATTCAACCCTTCTCATTGAAATTGGAAACGCCTATAGTTTTCAAATTTTTTGGGCTAAGCCACCAAATTTTGTGTCAGATAGATAATGACGTTCCCCAAAAATATGCATCAAAATTTCGGATGCCACGCCTCCTTAATTTCTCTACCACTTCTTGTTTTTACAATTTTTTCATCAGGTGGATTCGGGTTTTCTGTTTCATAGTTATTATAATTAACGCTTAACGGATCTTCATCTGAGCTGGCTTCATCTGCTGTTTCAAACGTAACAGATATCTCCGACTCAGATTGGCTGTCCGGTTCCTCATCTAAGTTAATACATTATTCATCATTGTTTTCCTTACTTTCTATGTCCTTTACAGGATAAGATACATTTGTTTCATTGTTGACATTGTCTACATCACAGCTATTAACATTGTTTATTATTTCAGACTCAATGCCGATTTGTTCAGTACAATTATTACATAAACATAACATAATCATTATTATTTTTCGATAATCAAACATCGATGAATCTTCATATTTTTCTTCATTTTTTGTTTTTTTTAATAAGTTTTCTATTTCTTCTGAAGTATTTATTATTACTATCTTTTATAATGTATGACCGCTCATTTACCTTTTTCTCTACTGTTCCGTTAGTCCACTCATTAAGTTTTCTCCTAAACATTATTTTTTCCCCCAGTTGGCAAGGTTTCAGTTCTTTTGCGTTACGATCATAGTATTGGTTTTGTTTTGACCGTTTCATTTATATTTTAGCCTTAATTTCCTTTTCTTCCAAATTGTTACGAAGTAAGGTTGATTTTGCAATTGGGAGTTTTGTCTTGCAGTTTCTACCAAACAGTTCACAAGGCGATGCTTGCATACTAGCTAAGGGTGTGTTATTATAATCTAGAATGTTATATTGGTATAGCTCCTTTTTTACAGCACAGCGCTTTAAAATGTTTTTTGCTATTGCTACCCCTTTTTCCGCCAATCCATTACTTTGTGGATAATGCGGGCTAGAAAATTGTAGTAATATATTATGAGCATTAGCAAATGTTCTAAAATCATTTGAGTTAAACGGATTGTTATCGCTTTTTATTTTTGTTGGGTATCCTAGACTATCAAATACTTGTTTCAGTTCAGTTGTTACTTGTTTGACAGATTTATTTTTAACAATAAGAAAATTTGAGTAGCTGTCAAATATTGACACAAAATCCTCTTGCCCAAATTCAAAAATGTCTATGCCCACCATATGAAATGGATATTCTGGCATTTCATCCTCTATTAAGGGTTCCTTTTGGTTTTTTCTTCTAAGCTTTTCACATACCCGACAAGATTCCACTAATTCTTTGATTTCAGTACTCATATTAGGCCAGTAATAGCATTCTCTTGCTCGAGCCAGAGTTTTCTCTATTCTTAAATGTGGACTATGTACTTGTTTCATTATTTGTAATTGTAGTCCTTTTGGTACGATTAATCTACAGGCTCTCATTAATAGCCCATTTTCAACATGAAGTTCATTTTTAATTTTATAGAACATTTGGGAAAATGTATCTAGCTTGTCATACGATGGCCACCCATTTACAACAAAATCCCCGTCTTTGCTATAATTTTCATCTGCCCTTAATATTTCTTTATAAACATTAAGATTTGATTCAGAAAACCAAACTGCCTGAGTTACTGTGTGGATTACATTTGATAGTTCCCCGATTTCATTTTCCTCTGTTAGTTGCGCTCTTGAAAGGCAATCAGCTATTAGCATATCCTTCCCAGGTCTGTATTGTACCTTCATATTTGGATATTTTAGTAAATATAACAGCATACGTTGCAGTCGCATTGTCACTGAGTCTATATCTTTTTCCACCAATACTTCTAAAGGCTTATGGTCACTTACCACTATGAATTCCCTTCCATATACAAAATAGTGAAACCTTTCACAGGCAAACACTATTGCTAACAATTCTTTCTCTATTTGAGCCAATTTTTGTTCACTCTTTGATAGTGTTCTAGATGCGAAACTCACAGGTCGACCATTCCGCATTAGAACGCATCCCAGGCCATCCTTAGAAGCGTCAGTTTGTATAATCAATGCCTTTTTTTTTTATCGTAAGCTGGCTCCTCAAGGATGATATTTTTTAATTCATTAAGTTCATTTTTCTGGTCTATGCCCCATATAAATTCTGTATAATTTTTTGTTAATTCTCTAAGTTTAGCCGATCTAGCTGATAAATCTGGGATAAACTTGGCAAGGTATTTAAAAAGACCCAAAATTCTCAATACCCCTGCCTTGTCGACAGGGGTCTTAATATATCTGATTGCTTCCAAATGTTTCCTCTGTGGCTTTATTTTACCTTCAAATAAAACATGTCCCATGAATTCCACTTGTGTTTGTCTATATTGAACTTTTTCTTTGTTAAACCTTACTCCATTTACCCTTGCCCGTTCTAGTACCTGAGCTAGTGTTTCATCGTGTTCTTCTAACGAATTTCCCATGATTCCAATGTCATCGAAATACACAATAACATTTGTATATCTCCAAATATTTGCACCATGTTTCTCTGAAATATTTCAGGGGCACTGTTGATACCAAATGGAACTCTGTTAAATTTATACCTTCCAAATGGAGTCATGAATGTGGTTAATTCTGAACTTTTCTTGTCCAGTTCCATTTGCCAAAACCCTTTTGACAAATCCAATATTGTGAAAAACTTTTTTCCTACCATTTGTATTGTAAAGTCTTCTATGGTGGGTATTGAGTAGTGTTCCCTTTTAATTGCTTTGTTTAATGGTTTAGGATCCAAACGTAGCGTTAATTTTCCGTTTGGTTTTTCCACTATTTGTAAATTATTTACCCAATTGGTAGGGTATGACACTGACGATATGATACCGTCTCTTTCCATTTCATTTAGTTCCCTTTTTAATGCTTCTAACAGGCTTTGGGGAAATCTTTTTCTATAATGTATTACAGGTTCATTTTCTTTCTTTAAGATAATTGACTGTTTCCACGGCAACTTTCCTAACCCTTCAAATAATACTTTAAATTTTTCCACAAAATAATTTTTTGTTGATGGTAACATCGTTAATGAATCTATATTTAGGCATTTGATTAGTTCAAGTCTTACCGACGTTTCTAGACCCAATATACATTTTTTATCAACAACCAAAAAGGATATATTATGCATAACATTTGTTTTAACATCTAAGCATTTTAACAAAACTGTGCCATAATTCATTACTTTGGCCATATTATAATCAAATATATTTAATACTTCATATTTTTCTTTTGTGTTTATGTTTTTAATTAAATCTACTGGTATGCAATTAACATCCGCACCCGTGTCTACTTTGAACGTATATATTTCCCCATTAATTTTTGAAGATTTTTTCCATTTATTGTTCCCGAATCCACACTGACTTATGCTAAGGTAATTATTTTCATTAGAATTTTCCACTATTGTTTTCTTTTCTTTACTCATACCTGCTTTATTCCATTTTTTTTATTTAGGCTTCCTTCCTCTTCGTGTTGTTTGGTTTTGCAGTACTTGATGAAAAGACCCGTCTTTCCGCAGTTGTAGCATTGTACCTCCTTAGCCTTCGCATTTGTTTATATGCCCCTTGTTGAAAAAAGCTCCGCAGTTGTAGCACTTGCGTACTTGCACGCTACTTATCCAGTTTCTTTCCTGTTTGTCTACTGTTCTTCCTTCATTTGTTTGCTGATGTCCACTTTCCATTAATATTTCGGTGTTTTTTGACGTTGCTTCGCAGCTGCAGCTTCTTGTCCCAGACTCCAATAATAAGTCGATCCAGCAGCATTCTATTTTGAAACGATTTTCCGCATTCGCACTTGAAATCGCAGAAATTAGCTTGTTTGCGTAGACTCGTCTCAAAATCTGTTATTTCCTGGCCTTCCTGTTGTACGATGTTATTAAACTTGAAGGTTTCCATGGTGATGTTTTTAAGTGGCATTGCGTGTGCGTCGATCGCCTTGATGACGTCATCGAGTGTGCGCATATGTGCTGCCCCTCCGCCTAGATCCGCCACTCCCCCCACCATGCTGCTCGCACTTTCATCGTTTGAATATATGGTATTAGATATCTCTGTTACTCCAGGGCCAGCCAACCACAAAAATGTTGCGATTTTCTTCGCCTCCGACAAGTTGTCTTTTCCAGACGCCATCATGTACATTAGAAATGCACTTTTCCATTTTGGCCACTCATAAATGAGCATTGAGCAGTCCAGCTCCGGTAATACACGTTCAGACATCTTTTTATACTTTGATACGGAAGGTCTCATAGTATATTGGTTTTGTGCAATGTCCGTCATGGTGTCCGTCTGTCCGTCTGTATGAACGCAACTTTTTTCGACACCCGTAAAGCTAGAGACTTGAAACTTTGCAATTATGTTTGTCTATAGGCGCGACAGATAAAGTGTCAAAATTGGGTTGCCACGCCTACTAGGAGGCTGGGAAATCGATCAAATCGATAACATTAAACCGATAAAACCAAATATTTCTCACATTCTTACAACAAGAACTTACTTCCCACGCAGATAGCTAGTCACGTCCCTGAAAAAACTGCATCAAAATTTTTGATGCCACGCCCACTCCTTCCGCCCCCAATTGGAAAAGATGATAGTTTTCACATTTTTTGGGCTAGAAAGTGAAAACGTTGCAGTCGGACGCAACCGACTGCCGAATACTTTGATACCAGTAAAATAACGGATGGTAAGGAGTCTGCTTGCAAAGGAGCGGGCCGGGTGGTAAACATCGCCAGCTATCATGTTACCAAATATGGTGACCTTAGCTGAAAAACTGTGGAAGATAACTTAACTTCCAAATTTAAATGGTGGGCGGCAGAGGTGGGTGTGGCATCCTAATTTTTGATGCAGACCTTTTCTAGATGTCACCATATATCTTCCTACCAAATTTGGTGACTTTCGTTCAAAAAATGTGGAAGATACACGCATAACCATTTTAACAACTTCGGGGGGGTGGGGGCGGAAGGTGTGGGCGTGGCATCCAAATTTTGATGCAGTTTTTTCAGGGACGTGACTAGCTATCTGCGTGCGAAATTTGGTAGTTCTTGTTGTAAGAATGCAGTTTTTTGGAAAACTTCACTACCTATCTTGACACAAATTTTGGTAGCTCTAGCTCAAAAAATGTGAGAGCTATAGGCGTTTCCAATTTCAAGTAGAAGGGGGGATGGGGGCAGAATCAGGGGGCGTGGTATCCACAATTTTGATGCATTTTTTTGGGGATCGTCAATATCTATCTTGACACAATTTGGTGGTTCTAGCCCAAAAATTGTGAAAACTATCAGCGTTTCCAATTGGGGGCGGAAGGAGTGGGCGTGGCATCCAAAATTTTGATGCAGTTTTTTCAGGGACGTGACTAGCTATCTGCGTGCGAAATTTGGTAGTTCTAGTTGTAAGAATGTGAGAAATATTTGGTTTTATCGGTTTTATGTTATCGATTTTATCGATTTTCCAGCCTCCTAGTAGGCGTGGCAACCCAATTTTGACACTTTATCTGTCGCGCCTATAGACAAACATAATTGCAAAGTTTCAAGTCTCTAGCTTTACGGGTGTCGAAAAAAGATGCGTTCATACAGACGGACAGACGGACAGACACCATGACGGACATTGCACAAAACCAATATACTATGAAACCATCGGTATCAAAGTATAAAAAAGAAAAAAAAGTTTAAGAATTTTGGGCTTAGTTTAATCTCGAAAGCTGGATAACATTTCAAGAACGAATTCAGGGCTAATGAACTTAAATCAAGTCGAACGTACTTAAATATAAGTCGAAGTTACTAAATACAAAGATTTAATGCGATTTAAGCGATATTAGTACAAAATACTTGAATTTACCGATAGAAAATGAATTTACCAAATTCGCTTTCTCGCATACATAAAATGTATATGCAAAATAACGAAATCTCTCTCATTAGAGAGACGATCGAAATTTTTTCTATAGTATTTCGTCCATTACTGGAATCGGGTATTTATCACTAACTGTTATTTCATTTAAGTTGCGATAGTCAACGACTATCCGGAATTTCTCTTTACCAGAGACATCTTTTTTTTTTCGGTACCATTCATATGGGAGAGCAATACGGAGATTTAGATTTTTATACCCCGAACCCATCAAATGGATAATAGGGATATAATGGTTTTGTGCAAAAGTATGTAACAGGCAGAAGGAATCATCTCCGACCCTATAAAGTATATGTATTCTTGATCAGCATCAACAGCCGAGTCGATATGGCCATGTCCGTCTGTCCGTCCGTCTGTCCGTCTGTATGATCGCGTATAATCTCAGAGACTACAAGAGCTAGAGACTTCAGATTTTGAATATAAGTTTTGCATGTTAACATTCGTCGCAAGCAGACGTGTTTTCTTTCTGCTCCGGTTACAAATTGATAATTACAAGAGTGAAGTGCCTAAAACACCAAAAATTATATTATAATTTACGCGAAAAGACGCTTTGTGCAGTAAAATGCACATAAAAAAGTTATTTTGGTGAACACAATCTAACTATTTACAAATAACAAAACTAAAATCACAGACAGAAAAAAACAGTAGCTTAACCCCGCTCAAGACAATGAGCCAGCACGACATTCGCTCTCAGCGACAGCGTGTGCAAGACGAGCGCCGGCTCTCTATACAAAATAACAACAAGTACTTTACCTATGTCGCCCCAGAACTTGACAGCGAGCGAGCAAACGATGCGTTGCTCTCAGCGCACGACAGAGAGCGTTCATGCTCCCCTTCCCCGTCCCTACTCTCGACGAAATCTGACCGCGCGCGGTCACCTTCACCAAACTCGACCAACGAACTCTTGCACGTAGCACGCGACAGAGTTCGATCATGCTCCCCGTCTCTTCTGTCCACGACGGCTGAAACAGCTATTGCAACAACAATTGCACCGGTGCCGACTGCCCGCTCTGCAAACACAAAAACTGCTGCGCCGACAGCAAAACACTCCGCAGCCGACGCAAATTTAAAGCCGGCTATACAGACAGGTATGGATCGCTACATACAAATCAAGCGAAAATTAAGCCCCCAACACTCGACAAATAAACCAAAAATCACTCGTGGCAACTCAAGTGAAACAATTAACAACACCAACAGATTTGAAATTTTGGCAGATAATGCTGACGACCTGTCCCCAGAATCTGTTGGAGTTGAGAAAAAAAAGCCAAAGCCACCACCAATATTCATTCGCGAGAAAAGCTCCAGTGCTTTTGTAAACAAAGTTGTAGAGCTAATTGGTCAAGATAATTTCCATATCATTCCCCTAAAGAGGGGTAACATCCAGGAGATTAAAGTGCAGACAAAGACCGAAGACAACTATAGAGTTTTGTCAAAATACTTAAATGAAAACAAAAAAAACTTTTACACGTACCAACTAAAAAGCACCAAGGGCCAGCAAGTTGTACTTAAAGGCATAGAGTCTGATGTCACGCCAAATGATATCCAAGAGGCGCTAAATGAGAAAGGATTCCGCGTTAAAAAAGTTCTTAATATTCTTAACAAGAACAGACAGCCGCAACCACTTTTCAAGGTCGAGCTTGAGCCTGAGACGCAGATAACTAAAAAATATGAGGCGCACCCCATCTACAAGCTTCAGTTTCTATTGCACCGCAGAATCACCGTTGAAGAGCCACATAAGCGCAACGGCCCGGTACAATGCATGAACTGCCAAGAATACGGCCACACAAGGACTTACTGCACACTGCGCCCGGTATGTGTAGTTTGCGGCGATCTTCATGAATCGTCGTGCTGCCCAGCAAGCAAAGGAGACTCCAGCAAAAAAAAGTGTGGCAACTGCGGCGGCAATCACACAGCTAACTATAGAGGCTGCCCAATCTACAAAGAACTTAAGACTCGCATCCACCAGCGCGTGAACACAGCACGCACGCAAAGCGCACAGCCTAACTACAATCCATCGAAAAGCAACCCAGACGTCTTCTTCTCGACTGCAGCCGGGTCCTCCCTTGGTCCCGTACCCGTATCCAAAAACGCGACTTATGCAAGCGCCTTAAGATCAGGACTGGAGCCTTCTGCCTTTAAAGCACCGTACGCACAAGCAAAGCATGCGGATCAAAATACTGCACAAGACAACAAGCCACAAGAGCAACAACAAAGCAACTTTGAAGCAATGATATGTACGCTGCAGCAGAGCTTGACAGAGTTTATGTCATTTATGCGCACAACCATGCAAGATTTAATGCGAAATCAAAATATTTTGGTACAACAGTCAAAATAATCAATGGCTTCGCTACGTATATCTACGTGGAATGCTAACGGCGTTTCACAGCATAAGTTAGCTCAATTCCTACTCGACAAGCACATCGACGTTATGCTACTCTCCGAAACACACCTTACAAACAAATATAATTTTACAATAAGCGGATACACATTCTACGGAACCAATCATCCCGATGGTAAGGCACACGGCGGGACTGGTATTTTGATTAGAAGCCGGCTAAAGCACCACTACCACAAAGTGTTCGCCACAAACTACCTACAGGCCACATCTTTAAAAATACATCTTGATAGTGGTAACCAAATTGCACTAGCCGCCGTCTACTGCCCCCCTCGATTCACCATATCTGAAGACCAATTTATGGAGTTTTTCAACTCATTAGGAGAACACTTTATAGCAGCAGGAAACTACAATGCCAAGCACACACACTGGGGATCTCGCCTTGTGAATCCAAAGGGAAAGCAGCTGTACAACGCACTTGTAAAAGTAAACAACAGGCTCGGCCATGTCTCTCCTGGCATACCAACTTACTGGCCCACAGACCCCAAGAAACTACCCGACTTGATTGATTTTGCAGTTACCAAAAATATTCCCTGCAGCCTGATAAGCGCCGAAAGCCTCTCGGATCTTTCATCCGACCACTCGCCTGTTCTTATACAATTACTACGCCACCCAGAGTTTGAAAATCGCCCCGGTAAGTTGACCACACAAAAAACTAACTGGCTCAAATACAAAAAATATATAAGTTCACACATTGAACTAAATCCGCATCTGAATGTGGAAGCTGACATCGAATCTATGGCAAACAAACTTGAGTCAGTCTTCGTCGAAGCAGCTCGCATCTCAACACCAACACCAGTAAATGCAGTACACGTCCAAATGACAACAAATCCTCAAATTGAACAGCTCGTTCATGAAAAGCGGCGCCTCAGACGACACTGGCAATCCCACAGATCGCCGTCAGCAAAGCAAAATCTAAGAAGAGCCACACGTAAACTCACCAAAGCGTTAAAGCGAGAAGAAGAATATGCCCAACGCCGATACATTGAGCAACTATCAACATCTGGCACTAAAAACTCTTTGTGGAAAGCTCACCCAACTCTAAGTCCACCGACAGAAACATTGATGCCTTTAAGAAATCATGAAGGCGGCTGGGCCCGGAGCGATGAAGACAGAGCCAACACATTTGCGGATCATCTGCAAAATGTTTTCCAACCTAATCCTGCTACAAACGCGTTCGCACTCCCGACCGTTATAAACGACTCTCGGCTTCAACATGAGCCAATAGTATTCCGCCCGAATGAAGTCGCAAGAATTATCAACCAGCATCTAAACCCAAAAAAATCCCCGGGCTGGGACTTAATATCCCCAAAGATGATCATTGAGCTTCCCTATTGTGCAGTCTGCATCATTGCACAGTTATTCAATGCAATCACACAACTCGGCCACTTTCCAGAGAGATGGAAAAAGTCTATCATCATAATGATTCCAAAGCTTGGTAAAGAAAGAACAGTTCCCTCGTCGTACAGACCTATAAGCCTTTTATCGTGTCTATCAAAACTTTTCGAAAAATGTTTGCTGACTCGGATTAATCAATTCCTGAATCTCCATAACATAATCCCATCACATCAATTCGGCTTTCGTGAAAAACACGGAACTATTGAGCAGGTTAACCGCATAACATCAGAAATACGAGGCGCGTTCGAAAATCGAGAATACTGTACTGCAATATTTTTGGATGTGTCTCAGGCATTCGACAGAGTCTGGTTGGAAGGCCTGATGTATAAGATCAAAACAACGCTCCCAGTCAACACACATAAACTGTTACAGTCGTACTTCTACGACAGGAAGTTTGCAGTGAGATGTAATTCTGCAATATCCGACGAACACCGTATTGAAGCTGGCGTTCCTCAGGGCAGCGTACTTGGGCCGACACTATACGTTCCTTACACATCAGACATCCCAACATGCAGAGGCCTAACAACATCAACCTTTGCTGACGATACAGCTATTCTTAGCCGCTCCAGATGCCCACTGCAAGCAACAACACAACTTGCTCGTCACATCGTTTACGTAGAAAACTGGCTATCCGACTGTCGTATTAAGGTAAACGAACAAAAATGTAAACATGTAACTTTCACCCTAAACAGGCAAGACTGTCCACCACTCACGCTTAACAACACCCCACTCCCGCAAGCAAACGAAGTAACGTACTTGGGAGTACACTTGGACAGAAGACTTACATGGCGCAGGCACATTGAAGCTAAGAGAACACAGCTTAAACTCAAAGCCAATAGCCTCCATTGGCTTATCAACGCTCGCTCTCCGCTAAGTCTGGACTACAAGGTTCTGCTCTACAACTCCGTTTTGAAACCAATCTGGACCTATGGCTGCCAGCTATGGGGTAACGCGTGCAGCAGTAACATCGACATCGTCCAAAGAGCCCAGTCGAAGATCCTGAGAACTATCACCGGGGCACCGTGGTATGTTCGCAACGAAAACATACAAAAGGACTTAAACGTACCACCGGTCAGGGAAGTCATAGCGGAACACAAGGAAAGGTACTTGAGGAAGCTCACATCGCACCCAAACAATCTCGCGAGAGGCCTCACAAATACGTGCAGCCGATCCCGCCTTCATCGTAATGATCTTCCTACCCAGCGATGAGTTGAGGACCGCGACTCCAAGCTATCAGTCCAAAAAGTAACTGGTAGATAAGTAATGTTAGTAAGATTTGTAAACTTTTTGACATTTCCTAATTTTATGTTAAGGGATACAGCCAAAAATAAATAGCAAAGTTTAAAAAAAAAAAAAAAAAAAAGTTTTCCTATACCATAAGCAGAACAAGTTTGTTTCACATTTTCGATAACTATTCTGGTTTCCGATATACACATGGAATCGATTACAAAAAAGTCTAGAACTTGGAAAATGTGAAAATGGGGGTTGAAATAATAGGTAACGATAGAACTTTTCTGAAAATTTCATCGAAATCGATTGAGAAACACCAGAGATATCGAAGATTGAAGTTTAGTCACAGATGCATACAGACAATGACTGTATAGTTAAGTATAGTTTTCGGGGTATCACCTAGTCGGGAAATCTCGAGTAGAGCCTTCTTACTTGTTTAATTATTCCTTGTTAATTTCTTCCATTTGCTTGTCTACATTTTCGTCAAAACTCTGGGGATATTTATATGGTCTTTTATATATTCGTGTTTGGTTGTGATGGCATGCTTTATAGTATTGGTGAAATTCAAATTTTCTCCTTCTCTATACTGTATATCCCTATATCTAAAACGTAATTTCGTTAATTCTCTTTGCTCTTCCTCATTTAAGTGTTCCAATCTAAATTGCTTTCAATTAATTCATTTTCTATGGCATATGAGATGTGTAGATCCCAAATGATTGGTGGATCAAAACATTCATTGTCCAATTCTTTTTTTGTACCTAAATAGAAACTTGAAATTTCCCAACCGTATTGATTCGTCTTCGTAGTCGACCTTTGCTTTACAATCTTCTAGGAACGTTTGGCCTAACAAGATATTATAATTTTCTGTAAAATTATTTATGTAAAGTTTCTGATCACTTGGACATAATATTTTGCGAATAATGACGTGGTTGTGGGTTAATTTGGCTTTGATTTTTACCTTCATATAGTCTATGTTGGAATTCCTTGTACAATTGTGGGTCATGAACCGGTTTATTTTGGTTAAAATTGTTATTCTGATTATTTTGATAGTAGTTTGGGTTTCTATTATTTTGGTACCTATAGTTTTGCTGATTTCTATAATTTTGATAGCCTCCAAAATTCTGATTGTAATTTGGATTGTAGCCTTGGTTTTAGCTTGATTGGGCTCTGTAGTTATTATTATTATTATTACTTCTTTGGTTATTGTTTAATTTATTTTTAGTATTTATTTGGCTCTGAATAGTCTTGGTTCTGTCAGATACATGCTCTTCATAAATCCCTTCTTTTTGGGCTGCTCCTATTAGGTTTGTTTCTGTTGTTATGTGGTGTCTTCCTTATGTAGAGTTTTTCTGGTAATTTATTGCAAAATTACATCTTTTACTGTATTTTTCATACCTCTCGTATAGATAGTTGTGTTAACCTGGTCCCCTTCTAAGACGTACTTATTGAAATCTTAGAGGTTTTTATACCTTGATACCGAAGGTTTAGTAGTATATTGGTTTTGTGCAATGTCCGTCATATTTTTTTCGACACCTGTTAAGCTAGAGAGTTGAAACTTTGCAATAATGTTTGTCTATGGGCTAGTCAGATAAAGTGTCAAAATTGGGCTGCCACGCGTGCTAGGAGGCTGGGAAATCGATCAAATCCATTCCTGCAGCTAGAAATACCAAATTTTTTACAAACATAGCTAGTCACGTCTCTGAAAAAACTGCATCAAAATTGTTGATGCCACGCCCCTGATTCCGCCCCCATTCAACCCTTCTCATTGAAATTGGAAACGCCTATAGTTTTCACATTTTTTAGGCTAGAGCCACCAAATTTTGTGTCAAGATAGATAATGACGTTCCCCAAAAAAATGCAACAAAATTTTGTCACCAAATTTTGTAGGAAGATATATGGTGACATCTACAAAAGAGCTGCATCAAAAATTTGAATGCCACGCCCACCTCTGCCGCCCATTATTTAAAACCGGAAATTTCGATAAGGAATTACAGTTTTTAAGCTAGAGCCCCTAAACTCGGTAGAATGATAAAAGGCGACATCTACCAAAGATCTGCATCAAAACTGTGGATGCCACGCCCACCCAAGCCACCCGACTTATAAAATCAGAATCGGCTATAGCTTTAACAGTTTTTGAGCTAGAGCCACCAAACTTGGTAGGAAGATAAATGGTGACAGTTAAAAGCATTTGATTCAAAAATTTGGATGCCACGCCTACCTCTGCCGCCCACCTTTTAAATTTGGGAGTTAAGTTATCTTCCAAAGTTTTTGAGCTAAATTCACCAAATTTGGTAACATGATAGCTGGCGATGTTTACCACCCGGCCCACTTCTTTGCAAGCAGACTCCTTACCATCCGTTCATTCACTGGTATCAAAGTATTCCGCAGTCAGTTGCGTCCGACAGCAACGTTTTCACTTGTCTATTTTTGCCTTCACCCGAACTCCAAAACATAATTGGCGCAGCCGGTAGGATATTAAAGTCCTTCGCGTTAACGAAAAGCCGAAAAGGATAACTTTTATCCTTAAACGAAACGTAACGCGAAAGTTTAAAGACCCCGCTATTTGTGCTACTAATATTTTTTAGGTGTACAAACACCGCGTGACTCTAGTACAAAAAATGTGGAAGATACACGTATAACCGGTTTACCAATGGCGGGCGGTGGGGGGCGGAATGTGTGGGCGTGGCATCCAAATTTTTGATGCAGTTTGTTGGAAAACTTCACTACCTATCTTGGCACAAAATTTGGTTGCTCTAGCCTAAAATATGTGAAAACTATAGGCGTTTCCAATTTCAAGGAGAAGGGGAATGGGGGCGGAATCAGGGTGCGTGGAATCCGAAATTTTGATGAATTTTTTGGGGAACGTCATTATCTATCTGGCTCTAGCCCAAAAAATGTGAAAACTAAAGGCGTTTCCAATTTCAATGAGTAAGGGGGCTGGGGGCGGAATCAGGGGGCGTGGCATACAAAATGTTGATGCAGTTTTTTCAGAGACATGACTAGCTATCTTTGTGCAAAATTTGGTAACTCTAGCTGCAGGAATGTAAGAAATATATGGTTTTATCGGTTTTCAGTTATCGATTTCCCAGCCTCCTAGTACGCGTGGCAACCCAATTTTGGCACTTTATCTGACTAGCCCATAGACAAACATTATTGCAAAGTTTCAAGTCTCTAGCTTAACAGGTGTCGAAAAAAATAGCGTTCATACGGACGGACGGACCGACGGACGGACGGACGGACGGACGGACAGACACCATGACGGACATTGCACAAAACCAATATACTATGAGACCTTCGGTATCAAAGTATATAAAAACCACAAGTTTTTTTTCTTTGCACTTTATTTAAAGGAATACGTTTTTCGGTTTTGATTTAAAATGAAGAATTCTGTTATTTGTTCGATCTTTCGGATATTTCTTTTTTATGTGAATTGCTCATTATTTGCGAGGCGTTTTACTGATAAGCCTAGATGGTAAACAGAAGTATTCATTTGTTTATGCTTTCGCTTTTTGTTAATACAAATTTTTATATGTTTCTGTTTATATATAATGTGATATGCTAGTGGCGTGATGGCGTGACTGTTTTTATTGATCTTTCCTCGGTGCGTGCATTTATGCTTGTTCTTTTATCATGAAATGATTTTGAAATTCTTGTTGCTGGGTTCGTTGAAATGCTTATTTCTATAGTGTGATTACATTGATTTGATTTGATTCAAATCTCTGAAACAATACCGTAGGTGTGCCAGAAGTTAGAGTGATTTTATTTTTCGGTAAGCATTTTCGGAGCAATCACGTAAAACGAAATAGCCAAAAAGAGTAGCTCCCTTTCAAAAATGAAAATTGCCTAATATGTATTTGTTTTTTTTGTCATTGTTTTCAAGGTTGGCCTCATGGCACTAGTGTTATATTTAATAAATTTAAAAAAATAAAAATATGTTAGGTCTTATCTCTTGTAGTTCTTATACAAAATAAATATTTAATTTTTTGCCCACCTACTCAAATTGCTTGACAGCCCTGCTATGACAGCTTGCTTGAACAGCTGTTCTACGTATTTCGTGAATGGCAAATTTGGTTTTGCTTACATTTTAAAAGTGCAAAAGTAAACAAGTGAAAACGTTGCAGTCGGACGCAACCGACTGCGGAATACTTTGATACCAGTGAATGAAGGGATGGTAAGGAGTCTGCTTGCAAAGAAGTGGACCGGGTTGTAAACATCGCCAGCTATCATGTTACCAAATTTGGTAAATTTAGCTCAAAAACTTTGGAAGATAACTTAACTCCCACATTTATAAGGTGGGCGGCAGAGGTAGGCATCCAAATTTTTGAATGAAATGTTTTTAACTGTCACCATTTATCTTCCTACCAAGTTTTGTGGCTCTAGCTCAAAAACTGTTAAAGCTATAGCCGATTCCGATTTTATGAGGCGGATGGCTTGGGTGGGCGTTGCAATAATATTGTAATATTATCATGTAATCGATAGAATAAGATCAGCTCATGTAAACGATAGAAGAAGACCAGCTCATGTATTATGTAATCGATAGTTTAAGTAAGGAGGGTGCATCCTTAAGTGAGCGTCTTCCTCTTCATGATCAGCGCTAAAGCCAGAGAGTCGCAAATAAAAGTTGTCGCTACAAATTAATAATAATTACAACCATCATAATTATTACATTGTGACAGAAGTTAAAAAATTACAAAACGAACTATAAACAAGTGAAAACGTTGCAGTCGGACGCAACCGACGGCGTAATATTTTTATACCAGTAAAAGAACGGATGGTAAGGAGTCTGCTTGCAAAGGAGTGGGCCGGGTGGTAAACATCGCCAGCTATCATGTTACCAAATTTGGTGACTTTAGCTCAAAAACTGTGGAAAATAACTGAACTTCCAAATTTAAATGGTGGGCGGCAGAGGTGGGTGTGGCATCCTAATTTTTGATGCAGACCTTTTGTAGATGTCACCATATATCTTCCTACCAAATTTGGTGACTTTCGTTCAAAATATGTGGAAGATACACGCATAACCGTTTTAACAACTTCGGGGGGTGGGGGCGGAAGGAGTGGGCGTGGCATCCAAAATTTTGATGCAGTTTTTTCAGGGACGTGACTAGCTATCTGCGTGCAAAATTTGGTAGTTCTAGTTGTAAGAATGTGAGAAATATTTGGTTTTATCGGTTTTCAGTTATCGATTTTATCGATTTCCCAGCCTCCTAGTAGGCGTGGCAACCCAATTTTGACACTTTATCTGTCGCGCCTTTAGACAAACATAATTGCAAAGTTTCAAGTCTCTAGCTTTACGGGTGTCGAAAAAAGTTGCGTTCATACAGACGGACGGACGGACAGACGGACAGACACCATGACGGACATTGCACAAAACCAATATACTATGAGACCTTCGGTATCAAAGTATAAAGATGGTTTGCAACAACATTTCAAACCCATCTCAAACAGGGCTCTTACACTTAACACCAGCTCGAGGTTGGTTTTAGGTTGGAATTCAGTTGGTTTTGATTGCTGGCACACCCCTGTATATATATATTTTTTTTATCAATTAAATTTGTTGTTTGTTATTTTAATAAAATTGTATTGATTTTGTTGCAAGTGTTTGGCCAGACTCAGCGTACTGTATTAAATTAATAATAATAATTTTTTGCCATGTTGCTGGATACCCAGAAAAATCTAAGCAGAAAATAAGTGAAAGTCGGCCGTTACTAACCGCAGAATACTTTGATACCAGTTAAAAAACCGATGGTAAGGAGTCTGTTTGCAATAGGGCAATGCGGGGGCGTCATTAGTGGGCCGATTGGGGAAAATCACCAGCTTGAATATGAACAACGTATACTGCTTTACTTCTGTCGATGAGCAGGTAAATAATCTGCAATACTCGTTAGAGTTCTTATACAGGTAACCCGAGTCGTCGACAATTTTTCGGTGGCGTTGTTATTGTTTGCTTATTTAAAAAAGGTTATTTCCCGTAGTTCTTTTGAACTAGGACGAACAAAACCTCCAAGACAAATCATAATAAGTGATGAGGAGACTTAGAAACCAATTTCTGATTATACTTTGATACTGAAAGTATCATAGTATATTGGTTTTGTGCAATGTCCGTCATGGTGTCTGTCCCTCTGTCCGTCTGTATGAACGCAACTTTTTCGACACTCGTAAAGCTAGAGACTTAAAGCTTTGCAATTATGTTTGTCTATAGGCGCGACCGATAAAGTGTTGAGATCAGGGCGACAAGCCTACTAGAAGGCTGGGAAATCGATAACTGAAAACCGATAAAACCAAATATTTCTCACATTCTGACAGCTAGAGTTACCAAATTATGCACGCAGATAGCTAGTCACGTCTTTCAAAAAACTACATTAAAATTTTGGATGCCACGCCCACTCCTTCCGCCCCCATCCTCCCTGCTCCTTGAAATTGAAAACGCCTATAGTTTTCACAAACCATTAAATTTTGTGCCAAGATAGGTTATGATGTATCCCAAAAAAAATGCATCAAAATATTGGGTGCCACGCCCACCCTAGCCACCCGCCTCATAAAATCGGAATCGGCTATATCTTTAACAGCTTTTGAGCTAGAGCCACAAAACTTGGTAGGAAGATAAATGGTGACATTAAAAAGATTTGATTCAAAAATTTGGATGCCACACCCACCTCTGCCGCCCACCTTTTAAACTTTGTGTTGTTCAGTTATCTTCCATAATTTTTGAGCTAAGGTCATCAAATGTGGTAACATAATGGCTAGCGATGTTTGCCACCTGGCCCACCCCTTCCGCCCATGCATTCCCCTTTTACAAAAAGGCACCTTACAATCCGTTCTTTTACTGGTATCAAAGTATTCCGCAGTCGGTTGCGTCCGACTGCAACGTTTTCACTTCTCTTTGTATGGAGTACATATCTTCTACAACGCGATTTCTTACAATGCGCCAATTCTAAGGAACTCAACACCCGCGTTGTAGGAGGGGGACCTGTACAATAAACACGTTCCAAGAAAAAGTAAAGTAATTAAATCTGTCCTTTAGTCATGGCTTAATAAGACTATAAAGAGTGCCATTCAAATCAGAGACGAAGCTTACTCCAAATGGAGAAGATACCGAACTCGTGTATGGAGCATCCGAGGATATAGCTTGATAAAGGGCCGTGCTCCTAGGATTGGCTCTGAAGTCCCCAGAGGTGATGCTTGGCGTTGAACCACCACCAAATATGATCTTTTGCCCTACACAGAAAAAAAAAAATTTAAGAATTTTGGTGTCAGTTTAATCCCGAAAGCGGGATAACATTTCAAGAACTTATATGAAGTCGAACGTACCTAAATAGAAGTCGAACGTACTGAATTCCAAGATTCAATCCGATTTAAGCTCAATATAAGACTAAAATACTTAAATTTAACTATAGTAAATGAATGCAGCAAATTCGCTCTGTCGCATACATATAGTCCCACACTTAAGATACCGACAAATTATAGTATTATATTGTTATTTATTATTAACATAAGTGATTATGCTTGTAGTTTTAGTTTTATTATATACATTGAACATTAACTTTAATGAATTACTTTTCGTGCGTATTTGTGCGTGTGTAGTAGGCGAGATCTTGGTATCGACTATTTTGCTCTTATTCTTAGTAGTGATGGCCGCTTCTGGTGACTCGTTCAGTTGCACTATCGATTACTTGATCATTAGGTCTTTTATCGATTCCCACATTCGGCCCTCCTGACACTGGATTCGACCCGAATTCCTTCATATACTCTGCAACTGTAGAAGTCTTGCCTGGACCTTCAAAATCTCCCACCTTTTCTACCTCATACCTACCATGCTTATGAACCTTCAATACTTTATACGGGGCTAGGTATTTACCTTTTAATTTAAGACCTACACCATACTGTGTACGCTTTATCGCTACCAAATCATTTACTTTATAAATCTTTTCCGCCTTGCGCTTCGAATCAAATACCCTTTTATTTTCCTCCTGTCGTGCTTTTATATTTTCTCTTACATCTTGACGCATCTTGGTACGTTCATTTTCTAACTCTTGTAACAGCGATTCTTGTACCATCTCCCTAATACCTGCAACATCTACACAACGCATATCCACACCAGTCAGGATTTTAAAAGGCGTCCTTTTAGTGCTTCTAGGCTCGATGTTGTTTATCAACTGCTGAACCCTGCCAACATGCTTGTACCATAAACCTGGACTCTCCATGCTTAACTTCGACAACAAAGGCACTACTACTTTGTGCATACGCTCCACCTGTCCGTTAACTCGAGGTACTCCTGTAGCAATTAGGAAATGTTGTATTTTCTGACTGTCGCAATATTCTTTAAAAATATGTTACGTAATCGCTGCACCCCTATCTGACACAATCCTGTAAGGATTACCAAAATTTACTGCCTGTTTTTCTAAACAACAAATCACTTCCTCGACTCCAGTACTGCGCGTAGGATATAGCCACACATATTTGGAAAATCCGTCGACAATGACTAAAATATGGTTATAACGCTTCTTCGTCATTTCCATCGGCCCTACATGATCAATGTGATAAGTAACTAAAGGCTTATCACCCTTATCAATCGGTGTCAAATACCCTTCCTGCCTACCAGCCTTTGTATTGACTAAAATACACTCCACACAATTTGTCACTACTCTATTTACTTTCTCCTTTAGCTTTGGAATATAGTATGACTTCTCGACTAGTTCCTGCGTTCTTTTAACAGAAAAATGACCCTGCTTGTGCGCGATCTGGATTATTTCAGTCTCCATCAGAGACGGCACTACAATTAACTCACGATTGGGGTCCTTAAACAAAATATGGTTGACAATATAATAGTCCTCATAACCCTTACTTTCTACCAAGTTTCGAACTACTTTCGTCCACACGTCGGCAATCTGCGCTTCTTTCAGCCGATGCATGATGCTTTCAGTTAACAAATAACAATAAACTCGACTTAATGCGTCCACATGCCGCATTTTTGTCCCCGAGCGGTGCTCTATCTCAAAATCGAAGTCTTGAAGATACATCGCCCATCGTGCAACGCGTAATGGCACTTCCTTTTTTTTCATTGTCATGGCGAATGCATTGCAGTCAGTGGTGATCTTAAATCGCACTCCAATGACATAGACCCTCCACTTAATTAAAGCCCCTACCACCGCTAACACTTCAAGCTCGTACGAGTGATAGTTCTCCTCGCATGGTTTTGTTTTCCTACTCATATACATCACTGGATGCTACCTGCCATCTTCCAAGTCTTTTTGTAGCATCACCGCGCCAAAACCAAACTTAGATGCATCTGTATGTATTTCTGTAGCCAACTTCGGATTATAGAGCTTCAACACTGGCTTGCTTACCAACGCTGCTTTAAGCTGTTCAAATGCTATCTGTTGCAATTCTTTGAACTCAAATTTCCAATCATTTCGTACCAAATCGGACAATGGCTTTGCTATTAACGCATATCCCTCTACAAATCTTCTGAAATATGATGTAAGTCCGAGAAAACGATGAATCCCTTTTTTATCCCATGGTGTTGGAAACTTTGACACCGCCTCTGTTTTTTCTTCACTTGGATTAATTTTCCCATCCTCAATAATGTACCCCAAGAAATTTACTTTTCTTTGCAAAACTTGACATTTTTCCCAGTTTATTTTTAACCCATTTCTTGCTGCCACCTCTAGTACTCTTTGCAACTTTTTTAACCCTTCCTCAACACTGATACTTGGTATAATAATATCGTCCATGTACACAACCGCAACATCGTTCTGTACCAAGTCGCGCAAAGTTGCCATTATAAATCGGGTAAATACAGCTGGCGAATTTGAAATGCCAAATGGAACAAACAAGAACTCGTACTGTCCTCGCTGAGTCACAAACGCTGTATATTTCTGCGACTGTGCTTCTACTGCCACATGGAAATAACCATTTGTCAAATCCAAGGTAGTTAACACCTTTGCACCCTGCAACTTCTCGATTACACTATCCATATGAATTATGGGAAAGATATCGCGCAATATCTTTTCATTTAATTTCCGATAATCACAGCACAAACGTTTGTTTCCATTTTTCTTAGCTACAGAACAATAGGAGATGCATACTCAGACTTACTTGGCTTAATTATCCCTTCTTTTAGCCACTCTTTAACCTGGTCATCAACTATCTTCTGTTCAGTGTACGCCAAACGTCTCGGATGCTGATACACTGGTACCTCATCCTTTCAACACAATCTTCATTTCTACAGGACAACCTGTACTGCGTTGTGGAACATATTCCTTGATCAATTTCCCCACTCTGCATTTCTGCTCATCGGACAACTCAGACCAATCAAATGCAATTTTCCCTTCATTTTGCTCGACACTCAACATACACAATCCCTTAAACTCGTTTAGCAACTGTGCACAACGGCTATTAGATTCAATTTTCTTTTCTATTCTGCTTACCAATTCTGTACCCTCTTTTGTCACTTTCATATCGACATCCTCCAAAATAGTTCTACCCAGAATTGCTTCAAATGCAATATCTTCATCTGCAACTATGAAATTCAACTTGCATGTCTATGCAATCAATCTTTACAGATATGTTGACACTTCCAAAAGTTAGTATTTGAGTCTCCCCAATACCTGTCAAACACTTTTCACGCCCTTCTAATTGTCTTTCTTCTAGCTTCGAGAACACACTACGACGTAGTAAGCATAAATCTGCACCTGTATCTGCTAGTCCTTTAAATGTACCTGCTACATGAACAATTTGCTTTAATTCAAGTCCCGAAGTGGTAAACATGCTTGATGGCTTTTTTACCGACTTATCTTGAATAACATTTGTTGCCTGCTCTGACTTAACCTCAACCTTACATTGTTGGCTGACCACACCTGTAACATTTTATATTATTCTTTGGACAATCCCTGCGAAAATGTGATTCGTCCCCACACTTCAAACACTTTTTATCACGCTGATCTGTGTTTCCAGATGTACCTTGGACTCTTTCCGGCGGACTCTGCCTGTTAGGCAATTTTACCTGTCCACGAGTTTTTTGATTCACCTCAATCTGTATTTTTAGCTGTTTCATGTTTCTGGCTCTATACAACAAACCTTTATTCATCCTAGAATCGGGGATACCTTTAACAAAGTAATCTATTAAACTTTCATCCTCCAAGTTAATAGGCCTTGCTATCTCCATCAAAGCATACAAATATTCAAGCAATGTTTCATTTTTCTTTTGTTGGCGTTTTGCTAATCTTCTATGTATTTCTGCTGATGATACTCTTACCCCAAATTCTTCTAATAATGCTGCTTTTAATAAATCCCAATCACGAATATTTCTCTGACTGCGTATAAATGACTTTGCTGCTCCAGTCAGCAGCTGCTTTGCATAAATAAAAATCTGTAACTGACTCCAACCTACAGTTACTGCACATTCCTCAAGCTCCTCGATCCATTGATTGATATCTGGCAAACTCGTACCCGTAAACTGCGATACGATCCCCTCTACGTCTTTTAACGTAAACCATGATCTGTTCATACCTGACGTTCTTTGCTGTTGATTCTGCACGCTTCTATTAGCGCCTTCTACATTGCCACCTTGATGTGCTTCATTATCGCTTACTGTTGCAAACGATTCTTCATTATCATCATTATCTGAATCACCGCCTGCCTCTTCTGGATGACCATAGTGAGCAAGTAATCTGTTCTGCAGTTCTGTCTTTTTTCCAAGTCTGTTTAATCCAAGTTCATTTAATTTAGCGCGCAATTCCGCTACCAGCAATGTCGAAATCTCCTCTCTATTCATTTTGTATTATTCTAAACTGGAACAACAAGCAAATTAATTATTCACGCAACAATGCACACACTTTTACAATCAATCGATATATGTATCTTAATTTTGGAATGTCAATATCTACTCTTATAAATCTTCTGTTATTAACATAAACAGCCTCTGTTAATCCCACGACGCTCAGCTTTTTTCACACACTTGCAATCCCTCGCTGCTCAGCTTTTGTCACACACATGCGATCCCTCGCTGCTCAGCTTTTTGTCACTGCACACTACTGTAGACAGTTCTCTCTTGTCGTCGTCGCCTCCAAATTAAATTTCAAGCACCAACCTGTACTTGACAATTTTCCCGCACACGCTCTTTCTTATCGATCTTCTTTTGCTTCTTTGGTCCCGCGCTTCACGACTTTGACTTTACCACAGCCCGACGCTCTTGCCTTTGCCAACGCCGTCTGCTCAGTCACCAGCCGTCAAGTAACGGTTGATCACTGTTCTTCTTTCGCCTTGTCCCGGTCTTTTCGACTTCGACTTTACCACAGCGCGACGCTCTTGCCTTTTGCCAACGCCGTCTGCTCAGTCACCAGCCGTCAAGTAACGGTTCTTCTCTGCGATTCCTCTTTGAGTCGATCGTTCGGCGTCGCTTGCCCTTTTACGTTTTGCCGTCAGCAAGACTTTTATGGACAATCTTTAATTGTAACACAATATTTGACTGCCACTAGCTCTAATGCTTTTATAGTTTTATGTTGATTTAATTACAGCGTGAGCCAAAATGTAAATCCAGGTTGAGTTTAATTGCAGCGTGACCCACCATTCAAATCTCGGTTGAGTTTAATTGCAGCGTGAGCCACCATTCAAATCTCGGGTAAGCCCCCAAAAATTTGTAGTCCCACACTTAAGATACCGACAAATTAAAGTATTATATTGTTATTTATTATTAACATAAGTGATTATGCTTGTAGTTTTAGTTTTATTATATACATTGAACATTAACTTTAATGAATTACTTTTCGTGCGTATTTGTGCGTGTGTAGTAGGCGAGATCTTGGTATCGACTATTTTGCTCTTATTTTTAGTAGTGATGGCCGCTTCTGGTGACTCGTTCAGTTGCACTATCGATTACTTGATCATTAGGTCTTTTATCGATTTCCACATAAATGGAATGTATATGCAAAATAACGGAATCTCTCTCATAAGAGAGTTGATCGGCATTTATACCAGAGCCGCAAGCCCGTGAAAAAACGGCTAGGGCTCGGTTCGGGTTCCGAACCCTAGGTTGAAAATTCGCAGAGGTTCCAAAACCGGGTTCTAAATATTTTAAAATTCAGGGAAGTCATTGTCCAACAAAGATAATTTCTCTAATGCCAATAAATGGCAACAAGGGATAACTCAAAAAAGCGTACAGCAAATTTTTTCTGAGAAATTTTAGCAAGTGGCGCCTTAATTCCAACTTGCGCGCAGACAGCGAGTAAGCATACTTTGATACTTTGTATCAGAGATGTCAAAACAATGCTTATGGAAGAGCTAACACAATACTAATAAATAAAATACACTAATACAAGTAAGGCAGGTATCACTGCAAAGATTTTTATATACATTCGAACGACAAGAAAAAGTAATAATAATGACCAGCACTCATATAGGGTTGTGCGAAACTGATTGTTACACCCACTTATGTTTTAATGCAGTCTCGTCTGCAAAAAAGCAAAAAAAATCAATGAAATTCCGTTGCTTAACAACAAATATATGAAAAATCCGTTACATTGCTGCTGAGCATAGGCAGTGAAGAGACGAACAAAAAAAAAAATATCTATATTTGTCTTTTTTTTGCATTGCTTGTGGAACGAGCAGTTTATGTATTTGCAAACTGCTCGCCTATGCCTGAGAGCCATTACATAAACAAAGTAGGTATGGGAGTTATGGGTGGTGACATCACTATACATTCTGTTGTAAAAAAAAATGTGAAGATCTGTTTCTAAACAATTTTCTGCAAACAGGGATTAATGAGCATAAGAAAACCAAAAAGTAAATAAACAGATATCTAGTATAAACATATGTTTGTATGTATGAATATCTGTACGTGTTATTTAATCTCCTCTTTACTGAGTAACACATGAAAATTCGAACTTTGACAAAGTTACATTCAAATATTAAGCATATATTTATGATTTGATACCGAAGGTCTCATAGTATATTGGTATTGTGCAATGTCCGTCATGGTGTCCGTCCGTCTGTCCGTCCGTGTCAACATAGGTACTGACGTTCCCCATCAAAACTTGGATGTCACGCCCTCTGATTCTGCCCCCATCCCCCCTTTTCCATGAAAATGGAAACGCCTATAGTTTTTCGAGCTAGAGTCACCAAATTTGGTAGGAAGATATATGGTGACATCTACAAAAGGTCTGCATCAAAAATTATGATGAAACGCCCACCTCTTCCGCCCACCATTTAAAATCGTAAATTTCGATATCTCTAATAGTTTTTAAGCTAGAACCCGTAAATTGGGTAGAAAGATAGAAGGCAACATCTACCAAAGATCTGCATCAAAATTTTGGATGCCACGCCCACCTAAGCCACCCGCCTTATAAAATCGGAATCGGCTATATCTTTGACAGTTTTTGAGCTAGAGCCACAAAACTTGGTAGGAAGATAGATAGTGACAGTTAAAAACATTTGATTCAAAAATTTGGATGCCACGCCTACCTCTGCCGCCCACCCTTTAAATTTGGGAGTTAAGTTATCTTCCACAGTTTTTGAGCTAAAGTCACCAAATTTGGTAACATGATAGCTGGCGATTTTTACCACATGGCCCACTCCCTTCGCCCCTGCATTCCCCCTTATCAACCGTTCTTTAACTGGTATCAAAGTATTCCGTAGTCGGTTGCGTCCGACTGAAACGTTTTTACTTGTTTTTTTTTGGACCGAGCCCTTAAATGAAAATGAAACCGGTTCGGTTCACGGTTCCGATACGTTGTTTGGGTTCGGTTCAGAGAACCGGTTCCACAGGATTTGGTTTCGGACCGGCTTGCAGCTCTGATTTATTCATTCGTGTCGCGATAGTCGTTTTCAAAATTTGTTTAAGCCAAGAATTTTTTGATATGCACCAGAATAATTTTTATTTATAAAATTTCATAAAAAGTTAGAGAAAAACAAAAAAATTATTTTGTTCAAACTTACCAAGCCGGGATTCGCACCTGCGACCGCGTGTTTTTCTGCGTCGGTTGCCTTAGATGTTGCTGCTTATATTTGTTTATGAGCTGTATATGTAAGTGTTAAGCTGCATCCATAATGCGAATGCCAATGGCTCAACGGATAAGGCAGCCGCCTCATCATCGAGAGGTCTCATGTTCGAATCCCGGCACGGGTAAGTAAATACAGAAAAATTTGTAATGGTTTTTAAATTAATGTCTTGTTACATTGGCTGTTTAAAAAAAAACTCTTTGAACAAATGGTTAGTAAATTTAAATTATGTTATTTACCATATGTTCAAAATGTTCTTCAATTAAGAAGAACCAATGGATTTTTTTGGGTTAAATCCAATAACAGTGGGCTTAAATTAAGTACGTAAATCGTTCATGAAATTATACTGTATTGGAATTGGTTTAAATCTGAAATACGGGTTAAAATCAATCCTATTACGCTACACAAAACGTACTTAAATTAAGATTTTTGGTGTCAGTTTTAGGAAATTCGGCCTTAACGAACTATTGACCTCGTTGGGCTGCGATTTGAGTACGTTGGTCTTGATTTTTTTTCGGTGTAGTTGGCTAAGTATTACCGCCAATTCTGTTGGTGGTAGATATGCAGCACCCACATGCATTTTTCCAAACTCTTCGCTTAACATAACTGCCGCTAGCTGTATTTTGATGTTGGATTCTAAATCCAGTTGGTAGTGAATTAGCCCCCGTTTAGCCAGTACGCAGGCACCACCTCTAGGCCGGCCTCTTGGGTGATCGGCTCTGTAACAGGAGTATCCTTTTATATAAAGATTCCTGCGTGAACAAAAGTCTCCGAGATAAGCATGACATCAATGTAATGCTTATTCAAAAACAGTTTAAACTCGTTAGCATTGGGTATAATGCTACGAGCGTTCCAGCATCCGAGGCAGAGTGCGGTGGACATTATCCGTCGGACTTATGCTGTTTGGAGCTCTGAAGCTCTCTTATGTCATTATTATTTTTCTGATTTTTACTTATAGCTGTTAGAGCAATGTGTATGTCAGTTCCCCTTGCTCTCATCCTTTGGATGTAGACTGGACATCTCTTGTCGGAAGCCATATGGCTCCCCTCCGTCTTTACCTGACAGATATCAGCACCTGTCCAGTGATACCTACCGCACCTTTTACACATTGGTTTTTTTGTGCAGTAGTTTCGAGTGCGGTCAAATTCAAAACACCTGTAGCACTGCCGTATATTCAATGCGCGCAGGCTGCACAGTAACTTTTTGACTTTTTGACGGCCAATTTCGCTAATGCGAAAGGTCTCTTTGTTGCTATCCGCCTTCTTGAGATCCACAAACCATACATTTTGCCTAGGAGCAGGACCGGGGGTTGCAGAGGATTGATTTGTTGGATTGATTCGTGGCTTAGAGTTGAACATATTAGTAACCGTGTGGCCCATTCCATCGAAAGCCGATTCAATCAGCTTTTTAGGGGTAGACGCAGTCAGATTGTTTACCACAGCTCGAAAAGAACTGTCTTCTGGCAGAAAAAAGTGGGTGTACTCAATATGCTTATCTGATAGTTTCTTAGTGATATTCCTATGAGTATCTGAGTCCTTGGCATATATTCTAAGGTCACCATTTTTGGCAATTTTAAATTCATATGAATCCATATCCACACATGTATTAAGAAGTTTCTCCATGGCTTGAATATCCAAAACTTCAGGATCAGTGATATGTCTGGGATTTTGCACCTTATTTGCCAAAAGGCATACAATTGGTGCCTTTTGGCCAACAGAGGCTTCAATTTCCTCCATTAGCTCCTCGTCCTCATCATCTTGAACTAGGGCAGAAAACCTTTTGGCTCTAGGTGAATCAATACCATCTTGCTTATTGATTTGGCTGGATAATCTGCCAGCTTACAGTGGTTGGCTTGTATATTGGCATATTGCTAACACACCGACGGGGAGTAAGAGCTTTGCTTGTTTTGGTTGACAGCCCCAATGAGGCGGCAGTTACTCCGTGCTTCGAATTGCTGGTGGAGGGCTGCTCATCGTGCTTGTGGTCAGTTGATTTTTATACATTGATACCGGAGGTCTCATAGTATATTGGTTTTGTGCAATGTCCGTCATGGTGTCTGTCCGTCCGTCCGTCCGTATGAACGCAATTTCTTTCGACACCTGTGAAGCTAGAGACTTGAAACCCCCAATTCTCATTGAAATTGGAAACGCCTATAGTTTTCACATTTTTTGGGCTAGAGCCACCAAATTTGTGTCAAGATAGATAATGACGTTCCCCAAAAAAATGCATCAAAATTTTGGATGCCACGCCCCCTGATTCCGGCCCCATCATTCCATTCTCCTTGAAATTGGAAACGCCTATAGTTTTCAGCAACCAAATTTTGAGCCAAGATAGGTAAAGTTTTCCAACAAACTGCATCTAAAATTTGGATGCCACGCCTACACCTTATGCCCCCACCCCCTGCCGTTGGTAAAACGGTTATGCGTGTATCTTCCACATTTTTTGAACGAAAGTCACCAACTTTGGTAGGAATATATATGGTGACATCTACAAAAAATCTGCATCAAAAATTTGGATGCCACGCCCACCTCTGCCGCCCACCAATAAATGTCAGAATTTCGATATCTCTTACAGTTTATAAGCTAGATCCCCTAAATTCGGTAGAAAGATAGAAGGCAACATCTACCAAAGATCTGCATCAAAATTTTGAATGCCACGCCCACCCAAGCCACCAGCCTTATAAAATCGAAGAGCTAGAGCCACCAAACTTGGTAGGAAGATAAATGGTGACAGTTAAAAACATTTGATTCAAAAATTTGGATGCCACGCCTACCTCTACCAACTTATAAATTTGGGAGTTAAGTTATCTTCCAAAGTTTTTGAGCTAAGTTCACCAAATTTGGTAACATGATAGCTGGCGATGTTTACCACCCGGCCCACTCCTTTGAAAGCAGACTCCTTACCATCCGTTCATTTACTGGTATCAAAGTATTCCGCAGTCAGTTGCGTCCGACTGAAACGTTTTCACTTGTTTGTTTTGTTTCAGACGTGCCGGTAATTGCAGGTTTGAGGTTGCCAGCAGTGGCAACTGTTGTTGGCTGGATCATAACATCAAAGGCACTCCTTTTCGCACCGTCCATACTGTACCGGCGCTGTAAATTGTCGATCTCCATTTCGTTAGCAGCAGGTGGCGACGGTGATCGCAGAGTAGATCTAAGAACTCTCATTGAAGTGGTGTTATGGTACTCTCCATAGAATGTGGATTTGTGGCATTGAGACTATCAATTGCTCCCTTTGTGCAAGCAGGAAGCAAGAGGTTAAGTTTTGCCCTATGGGCAAAACGATGTTGCTTTACCACGCTTTTTATAATTTTTGGTTATATTGTCCGCGTCCAAGAATTGTGATGTGTACAATTCTTATACATTCACTTAAATGCAAGATTTTAATTAGCTTTTTAAAAAATAATTTTTTTTGAACAATAAAAGCACGGATGATAAAATCAAAATTTTTTGTTGTTTTAAACAAATTTGATGTTGCCTGTACGAATGACAAACATCGTATGCAAAGGCTGTGATCGTCATGAAGGAATTTTTTATAATGCCTAGTACTTCCCATAAAAGTATATTGGTATTCTGTTTATTTTTAGTTGCAACGAATGCTTTTTAGCCGACTTCAAAAATGGAGAAATTTATTAATTCGTCTGTATTTTTATACCCAGAACCCATAAAATGGGTAAAGTTTTATAATGGTGTTGTTTAAAAGTATTTAACAGGCAGAAGGAGGCATCTCCAACCCCATAAAGTATATATATATTGTTGATCAGCATCAACAGTCGAGTCGATAGAGCCATGCCCGTCTGTCCGTCAGTCTGTATGAACGCGTCGATCTCAGAGACTATAGGAGCTAGAGACTTCAGATTTTGAACATAAGCTTATTTAAGTCCTAGGCAGTACAAGTTTGTTTCCGAACTCCGATAACTATTTCCGATTCTAATATACTCATGAGATCGATAACAATAAAATATTGAATATCGAAAATGTGGAACACGTCTTAGAAACTTAGTCACAGGTGCACACAGACAATGACTGTGCACGTTAAGTATTGGGTTCGGGGTATCTCCTAGTCGGGAAATCTCTTACATGCTTTGATTTGGTGTTGTTACCTCAGAGCTGGCGACTGGGTGAATTAATTTTTATGATTTTTTTTTTTATATTTGAAAGCTGGTGCTTCCAATTTGTTAGTGTTGTCCCATTTGTTTTGGTACAGGTCTGACCATAGCTTCAATGGGAAAACCATATAAATCTTTAATTTCATTTGTATCTTTCACGGTTTGTGAGCTGTAGTCTTCAAACTTGTTGAGAAGATAGCTGACGACGTCATCCAAAGAATTGCACCCGAAATTTGGATGCCATGCCTACATCTGCCGCCCCTCAGCTCCTCCGCACACGAAAGCGCATGTATTTTTCATAGTTTTTGAGCCAGAGTCACCCTAAAGATCTGCATCAAAAGTTTGGATGCCGCGCCCGCTCCTGCCACCCCACGCCTGTTTAGAAATGGAGTGCATATATCTTCCACAGTTTTTAAGCTGTAGTAACTCAATTCGGTTGGAAGTCAGCTAACTTCGTCCAGCAAAGATCTGCAATACCCAGAGCCCGGAATTCCTGTATCTTTGACTAGAGTCACAAAATATTTAAGATGTTTTATGTTGGACCTTCATTGTCAGAAGACAGATTTCGTAATCTCATTATTAGTTTTAAGTTTACTATTTGAAGTCCTTTTTTTTCAAGGTCGGTATCCTGCACAGCAAAAAACAAATTTTCCATACAAAATCGTCGGAGCGGGAATTGTTTTTTTTTTGCTGCGTGCGTTCTTGGTATCCAGCAACGTAGCAAAAAATACTAAACTGCTCTTCGATGGTATCGATTTAATACAATATGTACACACTGGCGCTGGGCTCAGGAAATACCAAATCATATATTTTTTTGTGCCCAGGGCAGCACCCAACAACATTTTTGCTACCGGTGTCGCCGTGTTCTTTGCTTTTATGGTTTTTTATGCAGTATTATATGTTGATAGACAGGAAACAAACTAGTTCCACTACTTAATTATGTTTTTTTGTTAAATTATATATATTTAAAATTTAAATTTAAATAGCTCAGTGTGACCTAGTACTTTTAAGCTATTTAAGTCAAAATGCCATATTTTTACCACAAATTAGTGGACTATGGTCGCACAATAAAATCTTGTGCCCACGCTTCCAAAATATACCACAAATTCCGGCCAGGATTTTTAATTGTGATGGATACGGACCTTTAAAAGGTATATTATCTTATTTTTATTTCCTTTTTCAAAAGAAACTTAGTTTCAACTCACTTACAGGGGGGTGCCTACAATCAAAACCAACCGAATTCCAAAATAAAACCAACCTCGAGCTGGTTTTAGGTGTGCCACAGCCCAGTTCGAGATGGTTTTTATATATCAAGTAATTTGGCCAGAGATTTGGTTAATTTAAGCAATATTAAATGTCTAATGAATAACAAGTGTTACTTTTTCGAAAGGTAATTTTAGGGTTAGTTGCATATTGCAAATACATTTGAATTTAACACATATTTTAATTCATGATTTTTTATTTTTATAAATCTCTAACAAATCTCTCAAACTATTTGCCGTTCTGTTATGCATGCAAAACCGTCCCTAACAAAGGAGCTGCCACCTTGTTTGGTTAACAGTTACTATTATTCGGAGTCTTTAATAGGTCAATTTTAGTGACTAATAAACAAACAAAAAAACAAAACAAAATTGCATGGTTGAGCAGTGTACAGTTTGTTGTGAATTTAACTAAGTTATTGCAGCAAACCATTTTTTTTATGAGGTGGCAACTTTTGTGGTGTTTGTTAGGTGTGTAAATGTAACAGTAAGAAGAAGAATTTAATTTATGGAAAGTCATTGAGCGTCCAAAATGTAAGTTAAATTAGGATTGCATTTAATTATTTGTTTTACATTTATTTTATTATTGGTCCATAGGGGAAAACACCGTTCACCTTTTGCACTTTTAAAATGTAAACAAAACCAGATTTGCCATTTACGAAGTACGTAGAACCGCTGTTCAAGCAAGCTGTCATAGCAGGGCTGTCAAGCAACATGAGTTACTTGGCGGTCAAAATATTAAATATTCGTTTTGTATAGGAACTACAAGAGAAAAGACCTAACATATTTTTATTTTACCTTTTTTTAAATATAACACTAATGAAATGAGGCCAACCTTGAAAACAATGACCATAGATAGATTTGTTAAAGATTTATTAAAATTAAAAATCATGAATTAAAACATGTATTAGATTCAAATGTATTTGCAATATACAACTAAGCTTATAATTATCTTTCGAAAAAGTAACACTTGTTACTCATTAAACATTTAATATTGCTTAAACTACCCAAATCTCTGGCCAAATTACTTGAGATTTCAAATCCATCTCGAACTGGGCTCTGGCACACCTAAATCAAACTAGAGGTTGGTTTTGGGTTAGAATTCGATGAATATCGATGTTCTGTAAGATTTACACCAATTAAATCGATGTTTGAATATTTTTACAAAACATTGATTCATCGTCGATACATCGATTAATTGTCCATCCGGTAGTTAATACAACGTCATGGTTGATAAATTGTTAGTACAAATGTGTTGGGGCAAAGAATTAGTGACTCGTCTACGTTTACTCCGGCGCCAGTGTAAATGCACTATAATGCTACTTTTACACTACAGTAATTTTTCTATCGATTTTATCATCGACGCAACAACTCAAAATTGGTGTTAGCATTGACACAAAATTGAGTTATTAAGTTAAGTTTCTGTTGCGTACTGGTAGATTTCCGGAAGGTTGGGGTGTCCAAAAGAATTAATGGTAACCTTTATGCACCACGATTCCGTGCCCAAACCAGGTTGAGACACGGGGGGGTTTTCTTCAGTATCAACGGCGTTGCCCAGAAAAGACAATTGAGAGGCAGCGAAGGCGGGACTCATTAATCGTAGCTCATAACGTGAGTGTGGGGGGTTTCTTGCTGTCTCAATAAGCCCGCACTACATTATTTTATTAATTATTATAGAGTCCCTAAAAAATATATGCTCCCATGAAGCAAAACAAGCAAAACTAGCGACACCGAAAGTGAATGTCAGCTATCGGAAAATAAAAACTAACACATGACTAGTATTCCTCTTAGATACATTGCGGTCGTGGTTACGCTGTTAATTGCCACGCCTTCTTCTTTACCCACCCTACCATGGCCTACTGATGCTAACACACAACAATAAGACCCCGTATCGAATCATTATGTCATCATTATTTCACCCAGGTCATTGAAACACAAAAAAATTACAAATCCATCATTTAACAATATTGAAACTCAATGCAATTTATTTTCATAATTTTTCCACAATAGTCGCATTTTCTAAACAGAATTAATTTTATTATTTTACCACCTTGGTACTCACTTCACGTTCTTGTTAAAGGTGAGTATCCTGCACAGCGAAAAAAAAATTTTCCATACAAAATCGTCGGAGCGGGAATTGTTTTTTTTTTTTGGCTGCGTGTGTTCTAGGTATCCAGCAACGTAGCAAAAAATTCAAAACTGCTTTTCGATAGTATCGATTTAATACAATATGTACACACTGGCGCTGGGCTCAGGAAATACCAAATCATATATTTTTTTGTGCCCAGGGCAGCACCCAACAAAATTTTTGCTACCGGTGTCGCCGTGTTCTTTGCTTTTATGGTTTTTTATGCAGAATTATATTTTGACAGACAGGAAACAAACTAGTTCCACTACTTAATTATGTTTTTTTTTTAAATTATATATATTTTAAACTTAAATTTAAATAACTCAGTGTGACCTAGTACTTTTAAGCTATTTAAGTCAAATTGCCATATTTTTACCACAAATCAGTGGATTATGGTCGCACTATGAAATCTTGTGCCCACGCTTCCAAAATATACCACAAATTCCGGCCAGGATTTTTAAAGTGTGCTGGATACGGACCTTAACCAGTTTCTTAGCAAACAAAAAAATACATCCGGAATTTTATTTTTTAAACATAATTATTATTCCTTATTATTTTAACTCTTTATAATATTTAATAACCTATCATATCTCTTCTTTATAACCACGCGACACAATTACACTTGCTGGAAATAATTTGCATAATAAGTTATATATATAGATGCGCATGCAAAAGAATTTTAGAATTAATAGGTAAGCTTGTTAAAAACACTGCTGCAGTCTGAGATATAGTATTTATTGGCTCATTTTAAAACGAGAGTAATTTTTTTTGCATTATATCTTTTTTACCGTTTGTTGCTAATTTAGATGTAAGAAACGTAATATTTTGATTGCTATTAATTTCGCAAGGAAGAAGTGGTCATTTAACCTAATGTGTTTGTTTGGAGAAGGGACTGAAGTTTTTTTGGATTTTAAATTTTCTTTATGAACTTTAAGAGTTCTTTTCAGATTTCCGTTGTGGTGGTGGTGATTCCATCAAGATTATAATGTTCTTGAAGTTGGAATCCAAAACGGAGAACAGTTCGTAAAATTTTTTTAAAAGTAAAAACATCTTTTTGAAGCCTATTTGCGTCTGCCTAATGAATATAAACATATTCTTTTTCAATTCTCGACATGACCAGCCCGGCCACTCGAGATTGGAAGTGTCCATATTATCCTTGGACCTTGCATAAATGTTCGCACATTTTTCGTGTGCAAAGCACCACACATCCAACAACTCAAAAAACCCGCATTTGGGTTGTCACCGCGGACTTTGCACTGCTTAGCACAACAGACAAAATACATGATACAAAAATAAAACAATTATGAAGGCTCTAGTCGAGATTTCCCAACTAGGAGATACCCCGAACCCCATACTCAACGCGTACAGTCATTTTCTGTATGCATCTGTGGCTAAACTTTAATCTGCTATATCTCTGGTGTTTCTCAACCGATTTCGATGAAATTTTCACAGATATTCATTGATGGTGTTCAACAGCTCATTTCATCGTTTCATGATTCATAGTTGAAAGGTCCCGCAACAACAAAATGCATAGAAAAATTTCTTGAAGCCCTGATACACCCTGGCATATGTATCCGAAAAGTGTTTCATGTTTCATCAAAGTAAGATGGGAAGTGCACGATATTTAAGCGATATTTGCTATCGATGTTCAGTATTTTTCAGTATATTTGGTGTATTTTTGTACAAAAAAGTATGAAAACAACTAATTAATTAAATTTAACTGGTTTTGTTTGATAAAATGAAATTGCGAAAATGCCGTTTATGGGTTCGGGGTATAAAAAACGATGTTTATTTCTTTCAAAAATGCACAAAAAAGAGCGAATGAGACCTGTTTTCTAAAATTTTTTTTTAATTAATTTCCGATTAAATAAGTTTGCAGTAGTTTGTGTACAAAATTTGTATTCCGCGAAACTCACCTATATTTGTAAAGGTGACATTAGCAGATTATCGCCTCTAATGATAAAAATATTTGTATTATTATTATCTTTATTTTTTCAATGTTCTGCGGGAGAATTCCGTTAATTGATTTCTCTTCAAATTTTATTTTTCTTGTTATACCCCGAACCCATAAAATGGATTTGTGCAAAAGTATGTAACTGGCAGAAGGAAGCATATCCAACCCTATAAAGTATATATATTCTTGATCAGCATCAATAGCCGAGTATGTATGAACGCGTCGACATCAGAGACTACAAGAGCTAGAGACTTCAGATTTTGAATATAAGTTCTCCTATACCATGAGCAGAACAAGTTTCAAATTATCGATAACTATTCTGGATTCCGACATACACATATGATCGATTTCAAAAAAATCTCGAATTTGGAAAATGTAAGAATAGGGATTGAAATAATGGGTAACGATACGTTACGTTACGTTGCAGTCGGACGCAACCGACTGCGGAATACTTTGATACCCGTAAAAGAACGGATGGTAAGGAGTCTGCTTGCAAAGGAGAGGGCAGGGTGGAAAACATCGCCAGCTATCATATTCGCCCGTATTCCCGTTGTCGTCGTCGACGTAAAACGTCTTCGTCTGACGACGACAAACCAAATTTGGTATTCTCGAAGTCGTTATCGTTAACTATCGACAACTATTGTCACATAATCGGTATTCTGTAAGTAAAAGTGACGACGATATTGTCTTGACACGACTCTTTTTTAGTCGTTGAGATTTTTTGTGACGACTGCCAACGACAGTTTAAGAAATAAATTGGTTTTATTAACACGCATCTGTCCCTTGTGTCAATTTGACACAATTTTGAGATTCAAAATGCTTTTGCGGCTTTTCTACTTAATAAAATTTTGGTTAAATATATTTCCATTGTTATTTTCGTTCCAAATGAAAAAGTTACAAAAGAGTCCCTGGCGTGTCAATTTGACACATATGGGAAAATTACGGGCACTTTTGTTTTTCCTTATTGCCTGCTACCTACAAATACCTAAATAGTTGGCAAACTATGGTTTTTCCGTATTGCCTGTTACCTACTATGTACTACCAAAATAGTTGGCATTGGTTTTTTTCTTCTTGTAATACACAACTGGTTCAAGCTTGAACCTATAGAGGACCTACAAAAAATTTACCAGGATATATATAAAATACAAAATGATTAAAAATGAAAATAACAAATTCAAAACAATTTGAAAAGTTGGTTGAAGAGTTGGAAAAAAATCCATCTCTTGCAAAGGGATTCCAAAGAGGAACTGTGCCATCTAACTTCAACGAAGATTGGATGAAAATAAGCAGTTTGTGAAACGCTTTTGGACCGCCAATAAGAAATGGCGATGGCTGGCAGAAGGTATATTAGTGTATCACATTCGATTTTCGCGATTTTAACAATTTTATTAAATTTCAGGTTTGGAGAGATTTAAAATTTAAGGTCAAGAAAAAAATGATAAATAATAAGGCCGAATGTAGGGCAACCGGTGGTGGAGTAAATAAGCAAGCTGCGCTAAACTCTTTGGAGGAATCCGTGGCAAACTTGCTGCAGTTTGGTAAACATCTTAACCCCGAGGGAAGTGCTCAAGGAGTTGCAATTGCTGACGGTTCCGATGTTTTGGATGAACTGCAAGAAATAGTACCGGACAATTGTATTGAAGTTGAATCGGCGGGTGAAGAATTACCAACAACATCGCGAAATGGAAAAAAGTCAACCACGCTATTGGCAAACCAAAAATAAACAAGCAAGAGTAAATTACTGGAAAGTCATAGTGACATGCTGCACAAGGTGCTTTCAGATATTTCAAACAGCTTAGCATCCATCAAGCGCACTAAGGAAGATGCGTCCCTCTACTCCCACAAACTATTGGAGGTCGAGGAGAATAAACTAAAGCTCCTGGAAAAGCGGGATTTACGAGAAATCGAGCTTCACGAAAAAGAGCTGCAATTAAAAAACATGGAAATTGCTTTGAAAGAAAAAAAAACTAGAAATGTTAAATATAAATAATTAAAAATTAAACTTTATTTTTGTTATATTTAAATGAAACTTAATTTTATTTCGTTGCGTATATCCGTAGCTTCGGAACTTGGTAAATGGTCAATGTCACCGATTCCAACGTCCATTTAACCAATTTCATCAGTTTCTTCGATTTCCTCATGTACACTTGTGACATATTTAATACATACATTATGCAATGCTGCACAAACATTAACAATTTGAGTTGCCTTTGCCGGTTTGTAGTGGAGTTGGCGGGCACCGATTATACATCGGAATCTGTTCTTCAAAACACCAATTGTGCGCTCCACAACATTTCTTGCCTTGGCATGCTTTACGTTGTAAGCCGCCTCAGCACTTCTACTTTCCGCAGATCGATAAGGCGTCATAAGATAAGGTTGCAGCGGATATCCATCATCACCTATATTAAAAACCTTTAAAATGGTGGGCTTTGTATGTTAATCATTCTTACCTAAATGCCAATTGTGTTGATCACCAGCACGATAATTTTCCGCCAAAACGCGTTTGGCATGGCTTACATTCCATATTAGGCTATCATGCGCTGAACCAGCATACCGGGCATCCACAAAGCGAATATTCATTTTGTGATCGCAAATCTGGATTAAATTGAAACAAATCTTGATTTATATAAAACTTTATATACTTATAAAGGATACTAACAATCATAGCATTCAAACTGAAAAATCCTTTTCGATGATAATTGAGGTGCTAGTCTTCCTTGTTTGGAGCCAAGATCTTAATGTGGGTGCCATCCACACACCCAATTACTCCAGGAAATCCTGTTTTCTCAAAAAAGTTGAGTTTAGCCTCAGCTTTTTTCACCTCAGTCATCTCTAGCTTTATCCAAAGGGGACAAATAACTCTTTTCAATATGTCAATCGTCTCCGACAATATCCTTGAGACAACCGGCTGCTACAAACCAAGATTAAAGTGGTTTCCGACACTAAGTTGGTAGGATCCCTGACCTAAAAACAACAATGTTGCAGCCAACTTAGATTTGTTGCTCACGGAAGACGACCTGACTGCATTTTTCATCCTAGGCTCTATTTTTTGGAGAACATTCCTGAATGCCTCTTTGCTTAGGCGAAAGTAGGTTTCAAATCTTTAAAAAATATAAAACAAGTTAGCGGGTAACATTGTACCCAAATTGTGATTTTATTACTTACTTCTTATCAGGCAAGTTCATTATGTCTGACCTTATCCTTATGTTTCTCCTTATTTTAATAAGATTCGATTTTTTTTCATCATCACTAGATGAATCAGATGCGAAAAACATGTTTATTTACTTATAAATTTTTTAAAACTTGCAAACAACTGTCAAATTTCTGTGTGAATGGTGTTTTTGCGATAGAACTATCGATAACGAGACGTCGTCGTCACAAGTCTGTTACAGAATACCGAAATAGCGTCGAAGTGATACGATATTGATGTGATGTGACAACGACTCTAAATTGACAACGACGACGACGACAACGGGAATAAGGGCGATTACCAAATTTGGTGACTTTAGCTGAAAAACTGTGGAAGATAACTGAACTTCCAAACTTAAATGGTGGGCGGCATAGGTGGGTGTGACATCAAAATTTTTCAATCAAATGTTTTAATCTGTCAGCATCTATATTCATAAAAAGGATGGTGGCTCTAGCTCAAAAACTGTTAGAGATATAGCCGATTCCGATTTTATAAGGCCGGTGGCTTGGGTGTGCGTGGCATCCAAAATTTTGATGCAGATCTTTGGTAGATGTTGCCATCTATCTTCCTACGGAATTTAGGGGCTCTACCTTAAAAACTGTAAGAGATATCGAAATTTCCGATTTTAAATGGTGGGCGACAGATGTGGGCGTGGCATCCAAATTTTTGATGCAGATCTTTTGAAGATGTCACCATATATCTTCCTAGCAAATTTGGTGACTCTAGTTCAAAAAAAGTGGAAGATACACACATAACCGTTTTAACAACGGCGGGGGGTGGTGGGCGGAAGTTGTGGGCGTGGCATCCAAATTTTTGATTCAATTTGTTGGAAAACTTCACAACCTATCTTGGTGGCTCTAGCCCAAAAAATGTGAAAAGTATAGGCGTTTCCAATTTCAAGGAGCAGGGAGGATGGGGGCGAAAGGAGTGGGAAACCAAAATTTTGATGCAGTTTTTTTTAGGAATGTGACTAGCTATCTTGTTGAAAAATTTGGCAACTCTTGCGGCAGGATGTGAGAAATATATGGTTTTATCGGTTCTCAGCTATCGAATTTCCAGACTCCTTGTAGGCGTGGTAACCCAATCTTGACACTTTGTCTGTCTCGCCTATAGACAAACGTAATTGCAAAGTTTCAAGTCTTTAGCCTAACAGGTGTCGAAAAAAATTTCGTTCATAGACGGACAGACACCATAACGGACATTGCACAAAACCAATATACTCTGGGGTGTGCCAGCCATCAAAACCAACCCGATTCCAACCTAAAACAAGTAAAAACGTTGCAGTCGGACGCAACCGACTGCGGAATACTTTGATACCAGTAAAAGAACGGTTGATAAGGGGGAATGCAGGGGCGAAGGGAGTGGGCCATGTGGTAAACATCGCCAGCTATCATGTTACCAAATTTGGTGACTTTAGCTCAAAAACTGTTAAAGATAACTTAACTCCCAAATTTAAGAGGTGGGCGGCAGGGGTAGGCGTGGCATCCAAAATTTTGATTCAAATGTTTTTAACTGTCACTATCTATCTTCCTAATAACTTTGGTGGCTCTAGCACAAATACTGTTAAAGATATAGCCGATTCCGATTTTATAAGGCGGGTGGCTTTGGTGGGAGTGGCATCCAAAATTTTGAATCAAATGTTTTTAACTGTACTATCAATCTTCCTACCAAGTTTGGTGGCCCTAGCTCAAAAACTGTTAGAGATATAGCCGATTCCGATTTTATAAAGCGGGTGGTTTAGGTGGGCGTGGCATCCAAAATTTTGATGAATTTTTTTGGGGAACTATCTTCACTTAAAATTTGGTGGCTCTAGCCCAAAAAATGTGAAAACTATAGGCGTTTCCAATTTCTTGGAGAAAGGGGGATGGGGACGGAATAAGGGGGCGTGGCATCCAAGTTTTGATGGGGAACGTCAGTACCTATATTGACACAAAATTTTGTGGCTCAAGCCCAAAAAATGTGAAAACTATAGGCGTTTACAATTTCATGGAGAAGGTTTCATGGAGAAGGGGGGTATGGGGGCGGAATCAGGGGCCGTGGCATCCAAAATTTTGATGCATTTTTTTAGGGAACGTCAATATCTATCTTGACACAAAATTTGGTGTCTTTAGCCCAAAAAAATGTAAAAACTATAGGCGTTTCCAGTTTCAAGGAGCAGGGATGATATGGGCGGAAGGAGTGGGCGTGGCATCCAACATTTTGATGCAGTTTTTTCAAGGACATGACTAGCTATCTGCGTTCAAAATTTGGTAACTCTAGCTGTAAGAATGTGAGAAATATTTGGTTGTATCGGTTTTCAGTAATCGAATTTATCGATTTCCCAGCCTCCTAGTAGGCGTGGCACCCCAATCTTGACACATTATCTGTCGCGCCTATAGACAAACATAATTGCAAAGTTTAAAGTCTCTAGCTTTACGGGTGTCGAAAAAAGTTGCGTTCATACAGACGGACAGACGGACACCATGACTGACATTGCACAAAACCAATATACTATGAGACCTTCGGTATCAAAGTATAAAAATCATGAATTAAAATATGTGTTAAATTCAAATGTATTTGCAATATGCCACTAACCTTAAAATTACCTTTCGAAAAAGTAACACTTGTTATTCATTAGACATTTAATATTGCTTAAATTAACCAAACCTCTGGCCAAATTACTTGATATATAAAAACCATCTCGAACTGGGCTGTGGCACACCTTAAACCAGCTCGAGGTCAGTTTTATTATACTTTGATACCGAAGGTCTCATAGTATATTGGTTTTGTGCAATGTCAGTCATGGTGTCTGTCTGTCCGTCTGTCCGTCCGTATGAACGCAACTTTTTTCGACACCCGTAAAGCTAGAGACTTGAAACTTTGCAATTATGTTTATCTATAGACGGTTCAAATAAAGTGTCAAGATTGGGTTGCCACGCCTACTAGGAGGCTGGGAAATCGATAAATTCGATAACTGAAAACCGATAAAACCAAATATTTCTCACATTCTTACAGCTAGAGTTACCAAATTTTGCACGCAGATAGCTAGTCATGTCCCTGAAAAAACTGCATCAAAATTTTGGATGCCACGCCCACTCCTTCCGCCCCCATCATCCCTGCTCCTTGAAATTGGCAACGCCTATAGTTCTTACATTTTTTGGGCTAGAGCCACCAAATTTTGTGTCAAGATACATATTGAAGTTCCCAAAAAAAGCATCAAAATTTTGGATGCCACGCCCCTGAATCCGCCCCCATCCCCCTTCTCCATGAAATTGGAAACGCCTATAGTTTTCACATTTTTTGGGCTATAGCCACCAAATTTTGTGTCAAGATAGATATTGACGTTCCCCAAAAACATGCATCAAAATTTTGGATGCCACGCCCCCTGATTCCGCCCCCATCCCCCCTTCTCCATGAAATTGTAATCGCTTATAGTTTTCACATTTTTTGGGCTAGAGCCACCAAATTTTGTATCAAGATAGATATTGACGTTCCCCAAAAATATGCATCAACATTTTGAATGCCACGCCCCCTGATTCCGCCCCCATCCCCCCCCCACCACCTTCTCCATGAAATTGGAAACGCCTATAGTTTTCACATTTTTTGGGCTAGAGCCATCAAATTTTGTGTCAAGATAGATATTGACGTTCCCCAAAAATATGCATCAACATTTTGGATGCCACGCCCCCTGATTCCGCCCCCATTCCCCTTTCACCAAGAAATTGGAAACGCCTATAGTTTTCACATTTTTTGGGCTAGAGCCACCAAATTTTGTGTGAAGATAGATATTGACGTTTTGGATGCCACGCCCCATGATTCCGATCCCAACCCCCCCTTCTACATGGAATTGAAACGCCTATAGTTTTCACATTTTTCGAGCTAGAGTCACCGAATTTGGTAGGAAGATATATGGTGACATCTACAAAAGGTCTGCACCAAAAATTAGGATGCCACGCCCACCTCTGCCGCCCACTATTTAAAATCGGAAATTTCGATATCTCTTATAGTTTTTAAGCTAGAGTCCGTAAATTGGGTAGAAAGATAGAAGGCAGCATCTACCAAAGATGTGTATCAAAATTTTGGATGCCACGCCCCATGATTCCGATCCCAGCCCCCCCTTTCTACTTGAAATTGGAAACGCCTATAGTTTTCACATTTTTCGAGCTAGAGTCACCGAATTTGGTAGGAAGATATATGGTGACATCTACAAAAGGTCTGCACCAAAAACTAGGATGCCACGCCCACCTCTGCCGCCCACTATTTAAAATCGGAAATTTCGATATCTCTTATAGTTTTTAAGCTAGAGCCCGTAAATTGGGTAGAAAGATAGAAGGCAGCATCTTCCAAAGATGTGCATCAAAATTTTGGATGCCACGCCCACCTAAGCCACCCGCCTTATAAAATCGGAATCGGCTATATCTTTGACAGTTTTTGAGCTAGAGCCACCAAACTTGATAGGCAGATAGATAGTGACAGTTAAAAACATTTGATTCAAAAATTTGGATGCCACGCCCACCTCTGCCGACCACCTTTTACATTTTGAAGTTAAGTTATCTTCCACAGCTTTTGAGGAAAAGTCACCAAATTTGGTAACATGATAGCTGGCGATGTTTACCACATGGCCCACTCCCTTCGCCCCTGCATTCCCCCTTATAAGCCGTTCATTTACTGGTATCAAAGTATTCCACAGTCGGTTGCGTCTGACTGCAACGTTTTTACTTGTTTATTTTTATAAATCTCTAACAAATCTCTCAAACTATTTGCCGTTCTGTTATGCGTGCAAAACCGTCCCTAACAAAGGAGCTGCCACCTTGTTTGGTTAACAGTAACTATTATTCGGAGTCTTTAATAGGTCAATTTTAAAGACACTTTTTAGTGACTAATAAACAAAAAAAGTAAACAAACCAAAATTGCATGGTTGAGCAGTGTACAGTTTGTTGTAAATTTAACTAAGTTATTGCAGCAAATCTTTTTTTTATGAGGTGGCAACTTTTGTGGTGTTTGTTAGGTGTGTAAATGTAACAGTAAGAAGAAGAATTTAATTTATGGAAAGTCATTGAGCGTCCAAAATGTAAGTTAAATTAGGATTGCATATAATTATTTGTTTTACATTCATTTTATTATTGGTCCATAGGGGAAAACACCGTTCACCTTTTGCACTTTTAAAATGTAAACAAAACCAGATTTGCCATTTACGAAGTACGTAGAACAGCTGTTCAAGCAAGCTGTCATAGCAGGGCTGTCAAGCAACATGAGTTACTTGGCGGCAAAATATTAAATATTTGTTATGTATAAGAACTACAAGAGAGAAGACCTAACATATTTTTATTTCACCTTTTGTTTTAAATATAGCACTGAGGCCAACCTTAAAACAATGACAAAAATAGCAAATACATTTTTGGCAATTTTTATTTTTGAAAGGTAGCAACTCTTTTTGGCTATTTCGTTTAACGTATTTGCTCCGAAAAGTCTTACCGAAATATGAAATATCCCTAACTTCTGGCACACCTGGTTTTGTTTTAGAGAGTTGAAAATCTGCACGAGCCAAAATCTCTAGAGATTTCTGGCACACCTCCGGTAATAACAAGAAACCAATTAAATTTTTAGAATATCATAAGAATAAGACTTATGGTTTGCTTCTATATAAATTTTTTATTCATTGATTGTATCGTCTGTAAATTTAAAAGGGGGCTTCTTCAAAGGCTTTTAAATTATATTCTCTTTGATATAAGGGACTTTTTTGGCTGTCGCACTAATATCAAAGACATTTCTTAGCATAGCTGCAGTCCTGAAATTCCACCAATGTTTTACGACTAGTCCCGAAACACAAAAATTAAGAAGTGTTCCAATTATTTTATTAAAGACTTGCAATTTATTCTCTTCGTTCAGGGGAAAATCTTGGCTTGATAAAAAAAAATACTTCCACGACAATCAGACACAGTTTTTGTTTGTCCCTATTTAAATTACCGCTACTGTATACCTTCTTTCAAAAAAACTTATGCAGCAACATGTCGTTGCCTTTTTTGATGACAAATGAATTCGTGCTGTGTGAATGGCCAAAATTTATAACAGTTGATCCTATTTCAAACGTCAAGTTATCTCGACGCATCGCAACGTTGCGAATCTTTCTTTCATTTGACATCTCCATCATCTTCAGCATCTCCATCTTCTTCTTCGACTACTTGACTGTCACGTCTCAATAACCCTCGAGTGGTTTTCAATTGTCTCCAAAAATAAACGCATTTGCGACCCTCAGCCGCAAAACAGACACACACACTCACACACATTAATCGCAATCCAATTTGAAATGTTGATTTTTAACGCTTTGTAAATTTTTTAATGCTTCAAAAGGCCACAGAAAATGTATCATGAATGTATATTTATGTATATGTGTACGTATATAACAGAGAGAACAAATTGTAGCACGAAGTGAAACCTTTCCGTTTCTTCCATAGTATCGCCAAACCACTTAAATACAAAAGTCAAACACCAGCCCCAATGCCCCTCAAAACTCGCTGTTGAATCAGCTTCGTGACATCATCCTATTCACAAAACTTAAAAGTAAATAGATCCCCAGAGATGAGAACAGAAATTTTACAGCACAATGTTTGGCACAGTTGTTGTGGTTGCCATGCTTAACGTGCACCGCACCGCCACACCACTCACATATGCGTCCGTGGGTGTGTGTGATTCTGTCTCAAGTGACAACGCTGGCAAGGATCATCTTATAATGTGGCAAGCGTTTAGCTGTCTAAATGACGCACAGCCCCGCTGACGGATTGCTGGACTATTTAACTCTCCTCCTAGCTAACTCGCACATATCCTGAATTCTTATACCTGTATATGTTATATGGTTTTATGCAATGTCCGTCATTGTGTCTGTCCGTTTGTATGAACGCAACTTTTTTCGAAACCCGTAAAGCTAGAAACTTGAAACTTTGCAGTTTTGTTTCTCTATAGACGGTACAGATAAAGTGTCAAGATTGGGTTGCCACGCCTACTAGGAGGCTGGGAAATCGATAAATTCGATAACTGAAAATCGATAAAACCAAATATTTCTCACATTCCTGCAGCTAGAGCTACCAAATTTTTCACGAAGATAGCTAGGCACGTCCCTGAAAAAACGGCATCAAAATTTTGGGTGCCACGCCCACTCCTTCCGCCCCCATTCCCCTTCTTGAAATTGGAAACGCCTGTAGTTTTCACATTTTTTGAGCTAGAGCTACCAAAATTTGTGTCAAGATAGGTAGTGAAGTTTTCCAACAAACTGCATCAAAAATTTTGATGCCACGCTGACACCTGCCGCCCCCAACCTCCAGCCGTTGTTAAAACGGTTATGAGTGTATCTCCCACATATTTTAAACTAGTGTCACCAAATTTGGTAGGAATATATATGGTGACATCTACAAAAGATCTGCATCAAAAATTTGGATGCCACGCCCACCTAAGCCACCCGCCGAATCGGTTATATCTTTAACAATTTTTGAGTTAGAGCCATCAAACTTGGTAGGAAGATAAATGGTGACAGTTAAAAACATTCGATTGAAAAATTTGGATGCCACACCCATCTCTGCCGCCCACCTTTTAAATTTCGAAGTTCACCTATCTTCCACAGTTTTTGAGCAAAAGTCACCAAATTTGGTAACATGATAGCTGGCGATGTTTACCACCCTGCCCTCTCCTTTGCAAGCAGACTCCTTACCATCCGTTCTTTTACTGGTATCAAAGTATTCCGCAGTCGGTTGCGTCAAAAGCGAAAATTTTCAGGGCTCAAATACGAACTATACATTTTTTCGGTACATACTGAAAGAGTATATTTTTTTTAAAGAAAAACACCAATACCGCGCTTTACGTTGCTTCGTTTTTCGTTTTATTCGAAATTTCGTAGCTGCTGAATTAGCACTATTTTTCACTTTGCGTCGTTATATTTTTGAAGTTACGTCGCTGTTGAATTAGTACATACAAAATTTCAGTTGTTTTGGGTTTGAGTTGTGGCCCGTAAACTATTTTAAATCTTTATTTTCTTGATTTAATCTTTTCGTCTGCGCGTCTCTTTTCACCAATTTTACAAGTTTTGTGTGAATGAAAGCCGACTTACGAAAACTGCCACTATGGAATCATCCGACAGTGATTAACTTTTATTTTGCTTTCATAAATTAATTATTCTATATATATAAAAGAGTTTGTCCTGATTGTCTACATTGCCACAGCTTAAACGAAAAGAGCTACAAGGCTGAAATTTTCACAAAATATTCCATGCAGGTAGTAAGTGAGCAATAAGAAAGAATTTTTATTTTGGTCCGAAAAGAAAACACATGACTCATTCCAGTGCTGGCGCCTGGTTGTCGCACAAGCTGAGGGTTTGATCGCGAGCGCGTTTACAAAAACAAAAGAAATGCGCAGTGGCGCCTTCGCGTCGCACAAGCAAAGTCATAAAAAAAAGGTTCGTACACTTGCAAGAAAGAAACGGATTTCCGCTTCCTTCCGCTTGAAAATTTAAATTTCATAATTTTATGTACATGTATCTCTTCGCACAGTTCACAATTTTTTTTTCAGATTTGTGTGCCTGTTATTGTAAGTGTTGTTGTTGGGCCCGCACTGCTACTTTTTGTTGGTGTCATTGATTAAAAAAACAACAACCACAAAACAAAACTTGGTCCGTCTAGAAAAATTTTGCACACCAGAATTTGTTATGGGGGTGGTTTTACCTACTTGCTAATTATCAAACTCAGACAAAACGTAACACATAAAAACATACATAGAAGCACAAGAAATTTTGCTTTTGATTTACCATTTGCCATTGTTTTGATATAATTTTAGAGCTGACACTTGTAACTTTGGTTGGTGTTGCAAATGCACATATGTAAGTACATACATACATATGTTAGTACATTGTTGTACATACTTGACTTGGATTTATGCTTACGACCCTGAAACAACCGACCAATCAAGCGAATATCGTGCTTCTCGCACTTCTCTGCTCAATTAAATCAAACATTGTAAAAATCGAAAAATGCACTCTTGGTCGTTTGGAAAACACAAGCGAAAATATATTTCTGATAATGACATTGACATGAAATTTTACCCAGATGTCATCAACAGTCCTGCCAACTCAAGCCCAAACTGTTAGGCCCGCGAAGTTTAAATTGAAAATTCACCTTACTTTTTGCCCACAGTAGTATTAACAAATGCAAGTGCAAATATAAATGCATGCATACATTGTTGACTTCTGAAGCAAGCTAAAAGAAAGCAAAAAATGTTCACCAAATATATTCCGTGCAAAAACAAACACACTTACAAATAGAAACGAAAGAAAATTTAATTTTAAATATATGCAAAGTTGCAACATATGTATGTACATACATGTAGTTGTATTAGTTTTTCTATATCGAGCCCTTTACGCGAAAATAAATAATCTCGAACACCTTTGTATAGGGGTGGATTTGCCTACTTGCTGCTCATATACCTCAGACAAAACGTAACACACTAACAATATTGATATACAATTTAGAACAAGCAAAGGGCGTTCACATAAGTTTGTATAGAAATCTATGCATGCCTGCGTCGTACGTGCTAATTCGTCCCAAACCCAAAGAGCCGCTTAAAACTTAACAGAGCACGCTCGTCGCTCTTATGACCGGCGCTAGATATCAAATAATTAAAAATCTAGCTCCGATCATGCGCCTTTATTATATTTTGTAGCCACAGTAAGATAACAGAGAGAAGAAAAGCTATTAGTGGTGTTTTGGTGCCGCATTCAGTTGTTGCCATAATTGGTGATGGAGCCTGCCTTTTTAAATATATTTTTAATCTGGAAAGCGGGATAACACTTAAGAACGAATATAGGGCTAATGAACTTAAATCAAGTCTGACGTACTAAATACCAAGATTCAATCAGATTTTAGCTCAATATAAGACCAAAATACTTAAATTTACCGATAGAAAATGAATTTACCAAATTCGTCTCTCGCATACATAAAATGTATATGCAAAATAACGGAAACTCTCTCATGAGAGACATTCGAGTCGCGACAGTCGTTTTCATAATTTGTTTAAACAAAGTGTCAATTTTTAGACAGAACTTTTTTGACATACACCAGAATAATTTTTATTAATATAATTTCATAAAAAATTAGAAAAAAGCAAAAAAAACAAGTAAAAACGTTGCAGTCGGACGCAACCGACTGCGGAATACTTTGATACCAGTAAATGAACGGCTTATAAGGGGGAATGCAGGGGCGAAGGGAGTGGGCCATGTGGTAAACATCGCCAGCTATCATGTTACCAAATTTGGTGACTTTTCCTCAAAAGCTGTGGAAGATAACTTAACTTCAAAATGTAAAAGGTGGTCGGCAGAGGTGGGCGTGGCATCCAGATTTTTGAATCAAATGTTTTTAACTGTCACTATCTATCTGCCTACCAAGTTTGGTGGCTCTAGCTCAAAAACTGTTAAAGATATAGCCGATTCCGATTTTATAAGGCTTAGGTGGGCGTGGTATCCAAAATTTTGATGCACATCTTTGGTAGATGCTGCCTTCTATCTTTCCACCCAATTTACGGGCTCTAGCTTAAAAACTATAAGAGATATCGAAATTTCCGATTTTAAATAGTGGGCGGCAGAGGTGGGCGTGGCATCCTAGTTTTTGGTGCAGACCTTTTGTAGATGTCACCATATATCTTCCTACCAAATTCGGTGACTCTAGCTCGAAAAATGTGAAAACTATAGGCGTTTCCAATTTCAAGTAGAAGGGGGGTTGGGATCGGAATCATGGGGCGTGGCATCCAAAACGTCAATATCTATCTTCACACAAAATTTGGTGGCTCTAGCCCAAAAAATGTGAAAACTATAGGCGTTTCCAATTTCTTGGTGAAAGGGGAATGGGGGCGGAATCAGGGGGCGTGGCATCCAAAATGTTGATACATTTTTTTGGGGAACGTCAATATCTATCTTGACACAAAATTTGGTGGCTCTAGCCCAAAAAATGAGAAAACTATGGGCGTTTCCAATTTGAAGGAGCAGGGAGGATGGGGGCGGAAGGAGTGAGCGTGGCATCCAAAATTTTGATGCATGTTTTTGGGGAACGTCACTATCTATCTTGACACAAAATTTGGTGGCTATAGCCCAAAAAATGTGAAAACTATAGGCGTTTCCAATTTCATGGAGAAGGGGGGATGGGGGCGGAATCAGGGGGCGTGGCATCCAAAATTTTGATGCTTTTTTTTGGGGAACTTCAATATGTATCTTGACACAAAATTTGGTGGCTCTAGCCCAAAAAATGTAAGAACTATAGGCGTTTCCATCTTCAAGGAGCAGGGATGATGGGGGCGGAAGGAGTGGGCGTGGCATCCAAAATTTTGATGCAGTTTTTTCAGGGACATGACTAGCTATCTGCGTGCAAAATTTGGTAACTCTAGCTGTAAGAATGTGAGAAATATTTGGTTTTATCGGTTTTCAGTTATCGAATTTATCGATTTCCCAGCCTCCTAGTAGGCGTGGCAACCCAATCTTGACACTTTATTTGTACCGTCTATAGATAAACATAATTGCAAAGTTTCGAAAAAAGTTGCGTTCATACGGACGGACAGACGGACAGACAGACACCATGACGGACATTGCACAAAACCAATATACTATGAGACCTTCGGTATCAAAGTATAATTATTTTGTTCAATCTACCGCACCGGGACTCGAACCTGCGACCGACCGCGTGTTTTTGTGCGGCGGGTGGCTTAGCTGTTGCTGCTTATATTTGTTCATGAGCTGTATATGTAAGTGTTAAGCTGCATCTACAACGCGAATGGCAATGGCAAAACGGGCAAGGCACCCGCCGCAACATCGAGAGGTCTCAGGTTCGAATCCCTAGCACGGGTAAGTAAATAACATACAGAAAGTTTTGTAAAGGTTTTTAATTTAATTTCTTCTCTTCCATCAATAAATTTAAATAATGTTCTTCTTTACCATATGTTCAAAATGTTCTTCAACTAAGAAACAATTGATTGGGTTAAATCCAATACCAGTGGGCTTAAATTAAGTTCGTAAATCGTTCTTTAATTTTGCCTGGTTTTGGTTTAAGTCTGAAACACGGGCTAAAATCAATCCCACGGGCTATTTTCAAGAATTCCGGACTTACTCAAAACGTTCTTAATTTAAGAATTTTGGTTTCTGTTGTGAGAATTCCGGCCTTAACGAACTTATGACATCGTTGGGCTGCGATTTGACTACGTTGGTCTTGATTTTTTCTTTCTGCGTACCTTTTATTTGGTAGGCAATGCTTCCATGGCACCATACCCAGCAAGCATTTTGAATCACAAGCGAGTATTTTTCGAGTCGTCAATCTGGTTAAAATAAGCATATATGAGCTCATTTTCTGATCGAAAATGATACTCCCGTCGGGAGAAAACGGTTACCGAACGCGACTCTTCTTGAGGGGTCGCTTGTGACTGCATTTTAGACTCATTTTCGATTCGTATTTTGAATCAAAAGCGAGTCTTCTTCGAGTCAGAAACAGACATATTTCAACTCAATTTCGACTCTCATTTCGAAGCAAAAGCGAGTCTTTTTGAGTCGTATTTTTTGATAGCTGGTTAAAAAATAAAATTTTTTTTTGTTTTTTCCTTATTATTTTTATTATCAGATTAAAATTTTTTTATTTTAAGTCTAATTGTTGCTATTTATTACAATTTGGTTAACAGTACCATTCATGTATTATAATTGTGTTAGTGTTAATGTTAAAGTTTATATTAATGTTAATGTTAATGTAAACGTAAATGCTTATTATAAATTACGCAAGTTTTACTTACCTTTTTTTTACCCAACGAGGGTTTGAACCTGGGACTTTCGTTTTGTGCGGCGTCTTAGACAGCACGACCATCAGGCGTCATTGACTAGCATGGTATAATTGCCGATAAGTTCAATTTATGATATAAAGCATATTTCAATCACATGCATGCTGAAATTTTGATTTCCTCACATTTCGTGCATGGAATCATATTTTGAACATGCAAGCAAGTCGCTTTTGAGTCGTCAAATTTTGCGCGATTCATCATATTTAAGGCATAACTGCGAGTCGTTTTCGAGTCGCGCTTTAATCGCACAAACGATTAATCGTTTTTAAAGCATCAAAATGACTCGATTTAGACTCTTAATGGTGTTTCTGATCAAAACAATCTTTCAATTGCTTGCTGGGTACGCCAATATATTGTAGCCCATGTTGTAACCAACTGGGAAACTTTTGCTTGCTTCAGCTTAAACTTAAGCGGAGAGTGTTATAGCTCTTCTGAACAATATGAGTGCGCTATGTCAAATTCATATACTTATGGTACTGCATGTGAGCTTCAAGAAGCAGCAGAAATTTATGATGTAAATTTTCAAGTTTTTCAAAATGGCAATTTATTACAAGCATTTGGAAATATTATGCATCCTGTAAAAAGATTGCGTTTTACCGGTCCATTAATGAATAGACATTTTGATGTTTATATTCCTTTAGAGGAAGTATTAACTCAAGATTCTGATACGTCAAGTGAATGTAAAACTGAAAATGTTAAAAGTCCCGTTAAAAGAAGTAGTCGGTTCACCGACAAAACAAAAAAGGCACGAAAACATTAAGTTGAAAAAGATCTTGATAAAAATAGGGATGAGCACATAGAAGCATCAAAAACGATTTCAGGTTAATCTAAATTAAATTTAAATTTTTTTTCTTTGTAGTATGTATGTACTAAAATTTTATAAATCTTTTGTTTTTATACTTTGATACCGAAGGTCTCATAGTATATTGGTTTTGTGCAATGTCCGTCATGGAATCTGTCTGTCCGTCCGTATGAACGCAACTTTTTTCGACACCCGTAAAGCTAGAGACTTGAAACTTTGCAATTTTGTTTATCTATAGACGGTACAGATAAAGTGTTAAGATTGGGTTGCCACGCCTACTAGGAGGCTGGGAAATCGATAAATTCGATAACTGAAAACCGATAAAACCAAATATTTCTCACATTCTTAAAATTAGAATTACCAAATTTTGCACGCAGATAGCTAGTCACGTCCCTAAAAAAAACTGCATCAAAATTGTGGATGCCACGCCCACTCCTTCCGCCCCCATCATCACTGCTCCTTGAAATTGGAAACGCCTATAGTTTTCACATTTTTTGGGCTAGAGCCACCAAATTTTGTGTCAAGCTAGATACTGACGTTCCCCAAAAAAATGCATCAAAATGTTGGATGCCACGCCCCCTGATGCTATGGTGATATATGGTGACATCTACCAAAGATCTGCATCAAAATTTTGGATGCCACGCCCACCCAAGCCACCCGCCTTATAAAATTGGAATCGGCTATATTTTTAACAGTTTTTGAGCTAGAGCCACCAAACTTGGTAGGAAGATAGATAGTGACAGTTAAAAACATTTGATTCAAAAACTTGGATGCCACGCCCACCTCTGCCGCCCACCTTTTACATTTTGAAGTTAAGTTATCTTCCACAGCTTTTGAGCAAAAGTCACCAAATTTGGTAGCATGATAGCTGGCGATGTTTACCACATGGCCCACTCCCTTCGCCCCTGCATTCCCCCTTATCATCCGTTCATTTACTGGTATCAAAGTATTCCGCAGTCGGTTGCGTCCGACTGCAACATTTTTTACTTGTTTATAGTAAACTTTGTTCAATTTTCTTTTTAAAATTAGTATTTTCGTAACCCTGAACACTTTCTTCGATCTTTACATGGTTTGCTATAGAAAATCATAATTCACTTAGCGTCGTTTTAGTTTGCGTCGTGTTTTCTTGGAACGTAACCACGACGAAAAGTTAGGTAATGGTGTATATCAGAGACGTCAAATTGGTTCTTATGGAAGAGCTTCACCAATACAAATGCACAAAATACACTAATACAGGTAGAGCAGGTATCACTGAGAAAAATTGTATATGCATTTGAATGACAAGAAAATTTAATAATAATGACCTTCACACATGTAGTTTTGTGCGTAAACCGATTGTCGCAAACACTTTATTTTAGTGCAGTCTCGTCTGTAAAGCAACCACAAATTCCCTTGAAATTTCGTAGCGCAACAACAAAAATAGGAAAGCCCCGTTACTTTGCTGCTGGCATAGGCAGCCAACAAACGGACAAGAAAGAATACGCAAAATTGTTCTTGTATTTCCCATTGCTTATGGGAAGAGCCGTTCATGTATACGCAAACTGCTCGCCTATACCAAAGAGCTGCTACAAAAACAAATGAGCTTGAAAAGCTAGGGCCTTTGACATCACTGGTGGTAATTATAAAGCCCACTACGCATGACATATAGACCCAGCCGTACAGAAAAACACGTTATTTAAGGGCCGTAAAATTGTGTGGCAAGAGTGACGGAATACATGTCATATTTAATAAATGTAATTGTTTTTGTCTATTATTAGCGTAAGCGAAAAGTATAAACAAAACTCTATTTTGCGCAAATTGTTTTTATATTAGCACTGACGAATTTCTTTAAAATATGATAATTATTAAATATTATTTTCAGACAATTTCTGTCCAAGCAGCTTTAATAACATCGGTATTAAGATATATTCAATTTTGACTTGTGTTTATATGAAATTTTTTCGTTATGGCTGGGTTTTTCTGTAATGCGTTCTGAGCTTCAACTGATAAGAAGAAAACTCCATTTGCAATGTGTCTCAATAGAAAGCCAAACTTAAAGTACCTAAAATGATTCGGATCCCCAGTATTCATAGAACACAAGTAAGAAGGCTCTAGTCGAGATTTCCCGACTAGGAGAAACCCCGAACCCCATATTTAACGCGTACAGTCATTGTCTGTACGCATATGTGACTAAACTTCAATCTTCGATATCTCTGGTGTTTCGTTCGTTACCCATTATTTCAATTCCTATTTTTACATTTTCCAAATTCGAGATTTTTTTGAAATCGATTACATGTGTATATCGGAAACCAGAATAGTTATCGATAATTTGAAACAAACTTGTTCTGCTCATGGTATAGGAGAACTTGTATTCAAAATCTGAAGTCTCTAGCTCTTATAGTCTCTGATATCGACGCGTTCATACATACAGACGGACATGGCTATATCGACTCGGCTATTGATGCTGATCAAGAATATATATACTTTATAGGGTTGGATATGCTTCCTTCTGCCAGTTACATACTTTTGCACAAAACCATTTTATGGGTTCGGGGTATAACAAGAAAAATAAAATTTGAAGAGAAGTCAATTAACGGAATTCTCCAGCAGAACATTGAAATAATAAAGATAATAATAATACAAATATTTTTATCATTAGAGGCGATAATCTGCTAATGTCACCTTTACTAATATAGGTGAGTTTCGCGGAATACAAATTTTGTACACAAACTACTGCAAACTAATTTAATCGGAAATTAATTAAAAAAAAGTTTAGAAAACAGGTCTCATTCGCTCTTTTTTGTGCATTTTTGAAAGAAATAAACATCGTTTTTTTATACCCCGAACCCATAAACGGCATTTTCGCAGTTTCATTTTATCAAACAAAACCAGTTAAATTCCATTTTTTGCACAAAAATACACCAAATATACTGAAAAATACTGAACATCGATAGCAAATATCGCTTAAATATCGTGCACTTCCCATCTTACTTTGATGAAACATGAAACACTTTTCGGATACATATGCCAGCGTGTATCAAGGTTTTAAGAAATTTTTCTATGCATTTTGTTGTTGCGGGACCTTTCAGCTATGAATCATGAAACGATGAAATGAGCTGTTGAACACCATCAATGAATATCTGTGAAAATTTCATCGAAATCGGTTGAGAAACACCAGAGATATAGCAGATTAAAGTTTAGCCACAGATGCATACAGAAAATGACTGTACGCGTTGAGTATGGGGTTCGGGGTATCTCCTAGTTGGGAAATCTCGACTAGAGCCTTCAAAATTGTTTTATTTTTGTATCATGTATTTTGTCTGTTGTGCTAAGCAGTGCAAAGTCCGCGGTGACAACCCAAATGCGGGTTTTTTGAGTTGTTGGATGTGTGGTGCTTTGCACACGAAAAATGTGCGAACATTTATGCAAGGTCCAAGGATAATATGGACACTTCCAATCTCGAGTGGCCGGGCTGGTCATGTCGAGAATTGAAAAAGAATATGTTTATATTCATTAGGCAGACGCAAATAGGCTTCAAAAAGATGTTTTTACTTTTAAAAAAATTTTACGAACTGTTCTCTGTTTTGGATTCCAACTTCAAGAACATTATAATCTTGATGGAATCACCACCATAACGGAAATCTGAAAAGAACTCTTAAAGTTCATAAAGAAAATTTAAAATCCAAAAAAACTTCAGTCCCTTCTCCAAACAAACACATTAGGTTAAATGACCACTTCTTCCTTGCGAAATTAATAGCAATCAAAATATTACGTTTTTATACCCCGAACCCATGAAATGGGTAAAAGGGGTATAATGTTTTTGTGCAAAAGTATGTAACAGGCAGAAGGAAGCATCTCCGACCCTATAAAGTATGTATATTCTTGATCAGCATCAGCAGCCGAGTCGATATAGCCATGTCGGTCTGTCCGTCTGTCCGTCCGTCCGTCTGTCCGTCTGTCCGTCTGTCTGTATGTTTGAACGCGTCGATCTCAGAGACTATAAGACCTAGAGACTTCAGATTTTGCACATAAGCTCATCTAAGTCCTAGGCAGTACAAGTTTGTTTCAGATTTTCGATAACTATTTCCGTTTTCGATATACACATGTGATCGATTACAAAAATTTATCGAATTTGGAAAATGTAAAAATGGGGGTTGAAATAATGGGTAACGATAGAACTTTTCTGAAAATTTCATCGAAATCGGTTAATAAACACTAGAGATATCGAAGATTGAAGTTTAGTCACAGATGCATACAGACAATGACTGTTAGCGTTATGTACAGGGTTCGGGGTATCTCCTAGTCGGGAAATCTCGACTAGAGCCTTCTTACTTGTTTACATCTATATTAGCAACAAACGGTAAAAATGATATAATGCAAAAAAATTTACAAAAAAAATTACAATTTTACAATTGTAATACTGAATTTTTGGCGAAAATAGATGAAAGTGCCATCTGTCCCATGGATGTTGAAACATCCGATCCGTGTCTCGTTTTAAAATGAGCCAATAAATACTATATCTCAGACTGCAGCAGTGTATTATTTCATTGGTTGCTCCGGAAGTCAGTTGCATTGAGGTAACTGACATAAGAATTGAGCCGAATGACATACCTCAGACTACTGCTCCTAAAGTGGGCTTTGTTGAGAATATTTTAAAAAAATTTGTAAGTGTTCCTCCAAAGAAACGTGTATTTGTTTCTCGGCTCCCCCTAATTTAACATCAGAAGATGTAAAGGTTTATATCCAGGCCAAATCTAAAGCCACAGATTCGGTGGAAAAATTTAAATTTGCGTTTGACCGTGATATCTCGTCCTTTAAGATCAGTGTTTCAAAACAAGATTTTAATGCTATTTTGGCCAGAGCACAAAATAGTGAAAGAATATACTGCAAATAAAAAGAAAAAGAAAAATTGGCCTCCGGTTGTATCCCCCTCTCTGGTGGATGGCCCTAACACAATTCCACCCACTTCTGATAGTTCAAAAAACTAACAACCTCTATCTTGCTGGGCTATCAGAATGTTAGAGGAATTTGTAGTAAACTTAATACTCTGTACCTAAATAGCCAACCTTTTCCCTTTCATGTCGTTGCTTTCACGGAAACGTGGTTAAGACAAGACATACTGAATTCTGAAATATTATCTAACAGGGACCGCCCTCTGCGCCGTGGTGGTGGGGAGCTTGGTGCTGTTCATGTGGACCTTCCCATGAGACAGTAATATTAAGCAGTTCTATAGATACGGAATTTGCTGCTGTAAAGTAAAATATTATTGGTGCTGATATTTACGTTTCTTGTTCCTATATACCACCTTTATCTGACAACTCTGTCTGAACATTTGTCAGCAATACTTTCCATTTATTCTATGCTTTCTGATCGTGATATTCTTGTAGCTCTAGGAAATTTTAATATTGCTGATGCCACTTGGATGCCAGTCCGGACTTTAAGGATCCTTATTGAAGAGGGGGAATGCTGGGGCGGAAAGGGTGGGCCAGGTGGTAAACATCGCAAGCTATTATGTTACCAAATTTGGTGACTTTAACTCAAAAACTGTGGAAGATAACTAAACAAATTCAAACATAAAAGGTGGGCGGCAGACGTGGATGTGTCATCCAAATTTTTTAATCAATTCTTGTTAAATGCCAACATTTATTTTCCATCCAAGTTTTGTGGCTGTAGCTCAAATTAAAGATTTTATAAAGATTGGGCTTGGGAGGGCGTGGCAGCCAAAATTAATGCAGATCTTTTGTAGATGTCACCATCTATCAAATTTGGTTACTCTAGTTAAAAATATGTGGAAGATACACTCATAACCGTTTTAAGAACTGCGGAGGGGTGGGGAGGGGCATGTGTAGAAGCAGGGAGGATGGTGGCGAAAGGAGTGGGCGTGGCATCCAAATTTTTATTAATTTTTTTTGAGAACGTGATACTTTCAGTATCAAAGTAAAATAAATTACGTAAGTCGGTGCAGACTACCGTTTCAGCAAGATCCTTAGCGGTTCTTTTACTTCGGAAATGCGAAGCGATGGGCATCAGCACATTTATCTTATGTATCTTTTAAAAAAAATCGGGCAGCTCAGATCAGGCCATTGCCGATTTATTTGCCGAATTTTTTCAAACCACTTACAGTTCATATGATAATAAGTTTGCTATGCCTTACCCGTATCAGGTTATTGGCTTTAATTGCTTTTTTGGACCAAGAATCACGGAGTGTTCATTACTATATGATCTACAGGGTATAAAGCCTGTGCTTAAGTACTGCGCTGAAGGTCTCTTAAAGCCTTTGCATAAATTGTTGAGTTTGTCTGTTGAGCTACGCTCATTTCCTGACATCTGGAAGAATCAATTCTAAATCCGCTCCATAAAAAAGGAGAAAAGTCTAATGTTCAAAATTATAGGGATATCTCCAAATTGTCTGCTATCTCAAAATTGTCTGAGAAATTGTTAAATTCTCAATTCCAAAATTTTTGCAGATCTTTAATTTCACCGTGCCAGCATGGATTCGTGAAACAAAGATCTACTTCCACTAATCTGTTAGAATTTACTTCACTAGTTGTTAATGGTTTTCAAAATTAAATGCAAACGGATGTTATTTACACTGATTTCAGCAAGGCATTTGACTCGGTTAATCACTACCTTTAACTTCATAAACTTCAACTTCTAGGCTTTCCAAGCAATCTTATTCGGTGGATTAGGGAATATTTAATTCATAGAACACAGAGAGTCAGTTTTAATGGTGCTGTCTCTAAGGTGGTTAATGTCACTTCCGGTGCTCCGCAAGGAAGTCACCTTGCACCTTTATTATTTACACTGTTCATCAATGATCTTCCATCTGGTATTGACCATTCTCGAGTGTTGATGTATGCTGAAGATGTAAAATTATGCATGTCAGGTACTGCTCTGTTGTCTGCTCAAAAATTACAAACAGATTTAGATAATTTTCAAATTCGTGTAGTGTTAACTGAAAATCTAAATTGCAACAAGTGTAAAGTCATGTCTTTTTATAGACGCCTCCCCTTTTCAATTATATATTGTTTTGAGGAAAGCCCACTTGATCGTATTAAATGGGTTGATGATTTAGGTATCCTTATTTGACCCAAAACTTAAAACTCACAAGCATATCTCTTCTGTTGCAAATCGAGACCCTAGTAAATTGGGGTTCTTGGCGCTGGTCGAAAGAATTTGACGGTCCCTACATAACTAAAGCCCTTTACACGTATTTGGTAAGTCCTACTCTTGAATATGGATCTTGTATCTGGTATCCCAAATACAGGATTCACCAGGATAGAATAAAATTAGTACAAAAACAGTTTGAGCTCTTTGCGATTAGGGGACTTACTTGGGAACCTTAAATTAACTTAACTTCCTACCAAAGTAGACTATTACTAATAAATCATAAGCTTATAAATGTTGAAATTGATTCCTCTGAATTAATCAATAAAATTAGTTTTGCGGTTCCGATCAGAAGAACATGGAATTTTCTACCCATTGCTATTCATGCTTGTTACTCCAACTATGGTTTTCATAGCCCTTTCCGTATTTTATGTTCAAAATATAACAATTTCTCAATGTCCGCTTAGTCAACTTATTCTAAGTTTAGTCGAATTGGAGTTTCTCAATGTTCGGTTAGCACTTACTTATCCGATGCCTGGAGGTCCGGTTTCTACTTATACCGATGCTAAGTCCCGATATATAAATATCAATACAATCATCGTAAGGCGAACAGCTGACTCAAGCTGACACTTGCATTGTTTATTTTTTTTATGAAGCAAAGTTTCAAAATGCTTATTTGAGTCTTCTAGGTCTACAAACACATGCTCCTTAACTACTTAAAAGATTTTCCCTCATTGCCGCTTACAACAAGGCTCATGGAAAGTAATTGTATAAGCATTTTGATGTGCAACATGCAGCAGTTTTGTAGTCACAGGCAAAAACAAAACCTGTACAGCTGAATCCCCGTTAAGGTTGGCAAAAGCTAGTCTTATGTGATTTGTTTTCATGTTCGCGATCTACGTAACCGCACGTTATGCGGTGTGCCCCTCGGTCAGTCTGGCGTGTTGGTACACCGAACAAGGAAATGGAAGACTTCATGGCCTTGATACAGCTCTCTGTATCTATCTTGAGAGTGTGATATAGGTATACGAACTTTGTGAAACCGTCAATTTGAACAATAATATATTCCTTTATATCACTTTTGCCATTCAATTTACCAGTAATGTCCACATGCACAGTGTGCCACGGAATGCTGACCTTTGGGATAGGAAGCAGCTCTACTTGAACTTAACCAGAATGTGACTTGGCTGTGCTACATGTTATACAGTTGTTAACAAATTTTCGGACATATTTGTTCATTTTGTCAAACTAGTAGTACTGGTAAACCTTGTCAAGTGTCTTTTGTCACCCTAGATGCATGACCGACTCATGTACCTGATTTACTACTGACCATCTGAAAGATTTTACGAAACAGCATCCCTTTTCTCAAATCATATGTTTTGATTATATCGTCTTGCCACTCGTTGGAATTCAGCTTGCTTACAATGTCGACAATATCTGGATCCAGTTGCTGTTCGGCTAACAGCCAATTACTTGATATTTCTGCTATGTTTATTCGCTTTTCGGGAATTTTATCCAAAACCAACTGTGGTTTTAAATTAACTGGGTTTCTGGACAGAAAATCTACGTGTGCCATACGCTTCCCTTCTCTATATTGAATTTCGAAATTAAAGGATTGTAAATAAGACCACCAACGATGAACTCTAAGAGTAAGATCTATTTTAGTGCGTGACGCCTTTAATGAGTTGCTATCAGTATAAATCACAAATTCTCTTCCAAGCAAATAATGCCGAAAATGTTTTACTGATTCAACTACTGCTAAAGTTTCCAGCTCATAGGAGTGATACCTAGACTCAGCGGCGGAAGTTGTTTTGCTAAAATATTCTACAACGTGAAGTTTGTTGTTTATAATGTTGTATAATGTTTAATAAACTGTCGCACACCAAAAACTGTCAGTGGCGGTGGCAAAGATATCATCGCAGTAATTTTTCGCAAGTTTGGTCGAATTTCTCCTGCCCTTACCTCGTATCCCAAATACTGAACGACTGTTTTGGGAAAACTACATTTGTTGACATTAAAAATAAATCCAGCTACTGTGAGGATGTCTAGCAATGTTTTTAATCTTTCCAAGCCTGATTCAATTGTAGATGACACAATCATAATACCGTTCATATAGACAATCACATATGAATAGGCCAGGTCACCCAAAGCTCTCATAACTGCCCGTTGAAAAACAGATGGCGCATTTTTGAGTCCAAACGGCATAGTTAAGAATTCGTACTGGCCATCCGGAGTCACAAATGCAGTTATTCTATGGAATCAGTGTGAATTGGAATTTGGTGAAATCCACTTGCCATGTCAAGACAGGTGAAGTAAATGAAGCCACGCAACCTAGCAATCTGGTCATTTATTAAGGGCAAAGGATATTTGTCTGCAATCGTGTTTGAATTCAACTCCCTGTAATCGACACATAGGCGATCTGTCTCATTTTTCTTTTTGACAAGCAGTATAGGACTTGCAAAAGGGGAGCAGCTGGGTCGAATAATATTACATTTTAGCAGCTCATTCAACTTTTCTCTAACAATATCTCTTTCTTCAGGGCTAAGTCTATAGGGTTGGCGTTTAACAGTTTTGCTAGGGTCAATCAATCGAATTTTCATTTCTCCTGTATTACCGCGTGTAGATGGCGACTTCTTAATGAGTGCAGCGGAATAATTCTCAAGTAATTTTATCAACTTGTTTTTATCAGTTTCGCACAATTCGGTATCAAGATTGGTAAGGTCAACTGGTTCCATATCTACTGAACAAATGTTTACAGTTTAGGCTTTTACAATTTCAAACTTATTTGGTGATATAATGACATTTAGTCCCTGATTAAGAATTTCACGACCTATAACAACTTCGCTTTTTAAATACTTATCTTGCACTACATGAAACAATATTTGAAGTGCGTTTTCATTTAAATCTTAAAATCTGTACGGTGCTGTAAATAACAGCATCGCAAATGCCTTTTAACATGATGAAACTGTTAATGCGCTTACCAGACAACTTACTGCTGATCTTCTCTTTTATAATTGAACATTCTGCATCGGAGTCGAAAGAAATTGGGTAAATCTCACCTCGCTGCATCATAGTTCCTGTTGGCTCTGGCACGTAACACTGGTTTACAGTCTTCTGTTGGAACACTCCCTGTTTGCTAGATGATTCGTTCTTCGACCATTTATTTGCAAAGTGTCCATGCAGGCCACACTTATAGCAGGTAACAATCGGCTTATCTCTTTGAGGTGTCACATAGGCATTTTGTCGCATTTTAATTCTACACTCACCCATTTTATGTCCCGGTTTACCACAGAAATTACATACTATTGTTGACAATCTCTTCTTCTTGGAGTCCGGTCCAGATTCGACATCTCTGGTGTTTCTTACCCATTATTTCAACCCCCATTTTTGCATTTTCCAAATTCGAGATTTTTTTGTAATCGATTGCATGTACTTATCGGAAACCAGAATAGTTATCGATAATTTGAAACAAACTTGTTCTGCTCATGGTATAGGAGAACTTATATTCAAAATCTTAAGTCTCTAGCTCTTGTAGTCTCTGAGATCGACGCGATCATACAAACAGACAGACGGACGGAGAGACGGACGGACTTGGCTATATCGACTCGGCTGTTGATGCTGATCAAGAATATATATACTCTATGGGGTCGGAGATGCTTCCTTCTGCCTGTTACATACTTTTGCACAAAACCATTATACCCTTTTTACCAATTTTATGGGTTAGGGGTATAAGAACTATGAAATATAGCTGAAGCTCCGATATTAAAAATTTGGCGGCAGAGGTGTGTGTGGCAAAAAAATTTTTGAAGCAAATCTTTGGGATCTTTCACCCGCTGTCTTCCAATTAAATTTTTTGACTCAGCTTAAAAACTTTAAGTGCTTTATACTTTTTGTAATTCTTACGCAATTAATATATTTTCATACATACAGATTGTAAATGATGACGCAGCGCCATCTAGTGTCATGTGAAATGAACGGAGACAAGTTTTTGCTGATCGATTGATTGGCAAAAGATCATACAAGCTTTCTCTATGAGTTATTTAATTAAATTTAACTGTAGGTTGTGAGGAGCTGTGAATGCTTCTTACAAAAAGATCATAGCTTGGAGTATTTGTTTATAGATATATTTGTTATTATATATATATATTTAGTTGTATATTATATATATATATATATATATATATATAAATATATAAATATATATGGCTGTTAAGGATTTCAAAAACATAAACAAAGCGACGCCCAAAGAAGCAGGTGCAGAAGAGACTCCGCGGCCGGACCTGAGTCGCTGCGAAATCGCAGGCTGTTTCGCTCTGACGCATGGTGTCAGCGCTTAGGTACGTGTCTCGCATCTTGTATGGCCGAACACGTACCGTTAATGTGGAGGACAAAGAGCCGTTGGTGTGTGAGCAGTACCATCACCGTTTATGGTGGTCACTGTCATACCCACGGCAGGAGTGCGACTTCAAGGACTCTTACATCCAACGTAAGGATTAACGAATCCATACAAGTTATAAAAATGCAGAATATTGTAACTTGTGAGAAATAGCGTTAAGTACTAAATTGCATAAAATTCGCTAAGAGTCAAAATTGTAAATATTCTAAGTGCGGTTCCGTGACTGACCGAGGTCGAGCGCTACGAAACTTGTTCGGAGGACACATTTTGTAAGGCAAATCATTGCTATCCTCGTGCTGAGCGAGTGAGCCTGGCGCAAGACAGGTGACGCACACATACACCAGCGAGTAGGACTGCTATTGGTAGCTTCTTGCGGTGACAAGAAAGCCAATAGAGTAACCTGGCGCATAGCTGATGTAGGTAGCAATAAACCTAGTCGAATAGCGGAAACTAGACTCGACCGCTGGTTAGCAGGAGGGCACATTGCAAAGCGTTCCTAGTTTGGTACGCAGCCAAACTAGTTTTAAAATTACAAGTGTAAACAACAAACCCAAAACAACACAAGATATATATAAATCATATAAACAAACCTCCAAGTGTTCTTAGTATCGTAGTGCCACAAATATAAATTTGTTGGCACGTACCGTCAACACCGCAAGAGCTAGCCCAACTCATATTCGGGACAACCGAAGGCTCGTTACAACTGTCGCCCAACTGGAGCCCACACTTTGGATTCTTCGATACTGAGTTACAAAGTGGTTTAAAGTGATATAAAATTTATACAAAATGGTGCGTTCGTGGATGTATAATTTAAAAAAGGAGCAACTAGTAAAATATGGAACGGAATTTGGTCTGGAAATGGCAGGGACAAGCGACATGATGCGGAAACAGTTTGGAGATTGGGTGAGTAAGAATGAAAACTCTCTAATGCACGGCCTCCGCATCGGCGAATTGGCAAAGCGATTCGGTCGTTTGTCGCCAAGCAAGGAGCTCGAGTCGGCGGTCGAAGAGGAGGAGGAGGAAGACAAGGAGCTTGGCGTCATAAATGTAGAGCCGCTGAGCATACCTTCGACCAGCGCAGCGGCTCGAGCACGAGATTCTCAAGAAACTCGCTGGTCACCATGGGAGTCGGTGCAGCAGCCCCAGCAGGAACACAGTTTCGACAGAAGGTACGAACGTACAAGCTCTGGCATGGAGTACCCAAGAGTGGCAAAGCAGGTACGAGAATAGGGTTTTAGATTCGACAGGTTGTCAAAACCCTCAGAATTCTTGGAGCAGGTGGAATGGTCAGAGGATACCTATGGGCTGAGCCTGAGCCTGATCTCAAGAGCCATGCCAGAGTTGCTCAAAGGGATGGCATTAAAATGGTACAATGCCAACAACCAACACAGGACGAGTTGAGTTGGATTCGTGCAGAGTTTCCCGGAATACTTCTTACCAAGAGATTATTTTGAGAACTTGGAAGACGAGGTACTTAGGAGACGGCAAAAGTTGGATGAACCATTTAAGATATATATGGTCGAAATGCAGACGCCTATGCGACCGCTGCGGTTGGCAGCGGATAAGGAGCTGCATAAAATTTATACAAACGATCTATGCGCGTACGCACGACCTTACCAGTTCCCAAATCTTGGAGAGCTGATGCATCTGGCAGAAGGATTTGAGTAATAAGAAAAAGATCGAGCGCGCCTGCGGGTAGAGCAGCAACAACACCAACCCAAACAGGAGCGTTACCACCACCCATCACAGGGCCGCGGAGAACAACAAAATGCTCGACTATTGTTGGATTTGTGGCCGAATCGGACAACGAACAGCGACGTGCTGCAAGTCGGGAAACGACCAGCGGCGTCCGCCAGCGAGGGGCGAATAGGAGCCGCCGAGGACTACCCCTCGCCATTTATCGGAAGCCTGCAAAACGAGGGTGTACAACTGACAGCTATTGTGCGGATTGGTGACTGTCAGTACAAGGCAACTATTGATACTGGGGCTACAAGCAGTTTTATTAGCGAAGAACTGGCATGAAGACTCAGTGGAATGTGCCTGAGAAGCTCCACAAACAGGCAGGTACGGTTAGCAGACAGACGCAACAGCAGCGTCTCTGAGGAAATGGAAGTGGAAATCATCTTTAGACTTTGCAGCCTAGAAGTAAAGTCACTAATATTACCAGGCTTGATTTATGATCCAGTGTTGTGATGGGATTTCCTGACAGGTACGGGATTGGTGGTCACCATCCCGGCACGACGCAACGAGGTTGAGAATCTGGAGGAGAGACTGTCGGTGGCAGTTGTCCAGACCCCAACCGAACAGCACGCAGTGACCAACTGTCAGGATACCGGAACCGAGAATAAAATCGAACACGAACATCCAGAGATAGCCGAGTTTCTACGCCACGAAATTTCAGCGTTCGGTCAGCTAAAAGGGCCATCACAGATAACAGAGCATAAGATTGTGATGAGCGAGGATAAGCCAATTAAGCAGCGGTATTTTCCCAACAAGTTGACGAACTGCTGGCAAAAGGTTGTATCAAACCATCGAACAGTCCACACAGCGCGCCCATAGTAATGGTAAAAAAGAAAACAGGTCAATGGCGTTTGTGTGTGGATTTTCGACAGCTGAACAGCCGATCAATAAAAGATGAGTATCCTCTACCAAGAGTGAACCACATTTTGGATCAGCTCAGAGATGCCCATTTTATAACCGGCCTGGATCTAAAAAATGGGTATTGGCAAATACCCATGGAAAAGGAGAGCCGACCACTGACAACATTTACAGTCCCGAAAAGGACTGTATCAATGGAATGTAATGCCGCTCGGCTTACATTCGGCTCCATCAACTTTCCAGGGGGCCTTGGACCGCGTCATCGGACAAGACATGATGCCTCATGCGTTTGCATATTTAGATAACATTATAGTCATCAGACGGACCAGAGAGGAACATATGGAGAATCTGCGCTAGGTATTTAGACGGTTTCGGGCAGCAAACCTGTGTATAAACGTGGATAAGTGCGACTTCTTCAAAAAGGAGTTAAAATTCTTAGGCCACAGAGTGACTGACAAGGGTATTTGCAAACATCCAGAAATGGTTGCTGCGATGGCAGAGTTAAAACCGCCCGAAAATGTAAAGGAGCTGAGGCAATACTTGGGAGTTGCATCCTGGTACCCGCGTTTCGTACCAGACTTCGCGACAACAGTACACCCTCTAAATGACTTGTTAAAAAAATAAACCAAATGGGAGTGCTCAGAAGAACGCCAAAAAGCATTAGAGACGATTAAAAGCCGACTAACACAGTCACCTGTATTGGCATGCCCTGATTTCTCAAAACCCTTTTGCTTGCAGACGTATGCAAGTAACTATGGCCTGGGTGCGATATTGACTCAACCTTCGGACGAAGGTGAACGAGTAATATCGTATGCCAGTAGAACAATCAACGGAGCCGAAAGAACCTATTCCATAGTATGACGTATACGGAAGCTGCGGCCATACCTGGAGGGATGCCACTTCATCGCGATAACCGATCACATGGCTCTGAAGTAGCTCAACTCCATCGAGAGTCCATCACGTAGAATAGCGCGGTGGGCGTTAGAACTACAACAATACGCCTTTGAGATACGATACCGAAAGGGTAATCACAATGTCGTGGCCAAAGCCCCCTGTCCTACAATCAGAAAGACAGCAGCTGCACTGGCTGGCGCGCAGCAATTACCACACGCAAACGCACAGCGTTATTCTTTTCGTTAATCGGCGTATTCCTTTTTGTATTTCAATACATAGACACATATTCAAGGGCACAGAGGAAGAACAAAATAACGAAAATCTCTGCGAAGCTAGCGAAGGCAAAAACCACAACAACAAATGTCTTACATTTACACATACATACAAAGACCATATTATACAGGCAAAGCTAGCGTGGCACGCAGCAATTGCCAGTACGCAGAGGCACAGCGTTATTCTTCTATGTTATCGGCATATTGCTTCTCGCTTCCATCGCATTTACATATATACCTACTCGTTATAAGTAGCTAATCGTATCTGCAGCAAATTCCAGCGAGTAAAAAGAGAGTGAGAGCGATGCCAAGTCTACCTAAGTGTATTGTCGTTGGGGGGACCCAATAAATTTTTTTTTATAAGGAAAATCATCAAATGATTTTAAAGGGGGGACCCTACGGTTTTCCCTGCCTATGAGTGGAAGCAAAAGTACAGGTTAATAAAAACATAAAATAATGTACTCCAAATACTCACCTGAGTTTATACCTGTCGGATAATAGGAATAATCGGCATTAGTATCAAGGCAGGGAAATTTGTTTTGTTTGGTTTAAAAAAAATTTGGGTAATACATGTGCTATGGCTGGTACATATATAAAAAAAACGCGAATATAACTGCGAACAGGTCAGAGAGAGCGCTGACAAACATGGCGATCTTAACGGTAAGGACACCGTTGATCGCTCAATAATACTTATGCACAGAAGTACTCCCCGGAGGGTATAAAAGCTCTGGTTGCCATGTGTCCAGCCTCTTTGAGAAATCACAACGCAAGTGGAAAAAAAAATCATGACAGAAATCGGAAATGTGCAAAGCGGCGTGGGAGCAGCGGTGCGTGATCCGCGCATACGGGCACTCTTAGAAGCACGCAGGGTGGTGCCAGCACCCCGACGGGTTATTCGGCGCAGGCGCGTCCCGTTTCCTGCCGTGCGGTTGCCGTTCCACCCGCAGCGGCGCGTGGTGCGTCGTCAACGAGAGCCGTCGCCAGACGTGCTCGTGCTGATGGCGTCGCCGATGCGTGACTCGATGGAGGAGGAACGGTACCGGCAATATCAGGCGGAGCAGCAACGGTGAGACCAGCTGGAGCGCGAGGAGATCTGGGCCCATTTGAGGTTCTATGCGCAGGAGGAGATGGCGTCGACGGAGCCGGAGTCGGAATCGGAGTCGGAGTCGGAACCGGAGTCGGAACCGCAGTCGGAGTCGGAACCGGAGGTGGAGGTAGGGAAACTGTACACTTCACCGCCACTGCCGCCAGAGTGGCAGCCAGCGAGGCCACAATTGCCGTACCCGAGGGGCCGGGTGGAGGAGGGAGAGGTAATCGATATCTCCTGGGAATCGGAGGCGGACGGCGACGACGTGTATGATCCCGTGCCCGATGGCGAGCGGGACTACGAGAAGCATAGCGGCAACGAGGAGGTGGACGACCCGATGCCCGATGGCGAACGGGACTTCGGAAGGAATAGCGACGACGAGGAGGTGCACGTCGACGCTGAATTTGCGGACGACGACGCGGAGGTGCACGTCGACGCGGAATTTGCGGACGACGACGCGACGAGGGAGGAGCGAGAGGCGACGCACGAGCCGGAGGCGGTAAGGCCCAACGAGGAGGGTATGACGGCGACGGCAACGAGGCGTTCTCGATTCGACGGCACGAGCTGGTGTTACGAGGTGACGGTGGTCCAACGGTGGCACGAGCGAGTAGAACCGCCCTCGGAGGGGTTCACTTTTCGCAAGGTGACACAACCGCCACGACTCCCATCACCGACACCACCGCCCAGGAGACCGACGCCTACGCCGCCACGTGCACCATCGCCCATAAACTTGGAGAAGTCGCCATGGGTGTGGCCCCAGCCATTCGGTGAGTTTCCAGCAGCAGCGGCAAGGCAGAGCGCGCCGGGATCGCCTACGCCCGGCGACAAATCGCCTCTGCCCCCACGCTGGTCATCCATCCGGGTGAGGCTAACATCATCATCGTTACCAAATTTTGTGACTTTAGCTCAAAAACTGTGAAAGACTGAACAACTCAAAATTTAAAAGGTGGGCGGCAGAGGTGGGTGTGGCATCCAAAAGTTTTGAATGACATATTTTAAATTGTCACCATTTATCTTCCTACCAAGTTGTGTGGCTCTAGCTCAAAAACGGTTAGAGATATAGCCGATTCCGATTTAATAATGCGGGTGGCTTGGGTTTGCGTGGCATCCAAAATTTGTATGCAGATCTTTTGTAGATATCACCATCGATCTTCCAAACAAATTTAGTTACTATAGTTCAATAAATTTGGAAGATACACGCATAACCGATTTAAAAACTGCAGAGGGGTGGGGGCGTTAAGTGTGATCATGGCATCCAAAATTTGTAAGCATTTTTTGGGGAACGTCATTACCTTTTTTGGCACAAAATTTGGTGGCTCCAGCCTTAAACATGTGAAAACTATAAGCGCTTCCAATTTCAAGGAGCAGGGAGGATGGGGGCGGAAGGAGTGGGCGTGGCATCAAAAATTTTGATGAAGTTTTGAAGGACGTGACTAGCTATCTTCGTGCAAAATATAGTTACTCTAGCTGTAAGAATGTGAGAAGTATTTGGCTTTGTCGGTTTTCAGTTATTAAAATTATCGATTTCCCAGCCTCCTAGTAGGCGTAGCACACTGATCTTAACACATTATGTGTCCCGTCTATAGACAAACATAATTGCAAAGTTTCAAGTCTCTAGCTTTACGGGTGTCGAAAAAAGTTGCGTTCAAACGGACGGACGGAAGGACAGACACCATGACGTACATTGCACAAAACCAATATACAATGATACTTTCAGTATCAAAGTATAAAAATATAGGAAAAAAATCTGTATGCATTTCTTTGTTGGTTAGGTACCTGCAAGAGAAAGAAAGAAGAAGTGGAAATATAGCGCCTGCAGACGCTGTTAAGTATGTAAGAACGATACGTACCTGTGGCTGAGGGGGGAAAACAAAACCAGGGGACGTCATGGTAAAATTTTTAACAAAGAGAGGATTAGCATTAATAACGGCGAATCCAAGATGGCACCGATGGCTATCTTTTTATACCCCGAACCCATGAAATGGGTAAAAGGGGTATAATGGTTTTGTGCAAAAGTATGTAACAGGCAGAAGGAAGCATATCCGACCCTATAAAGTATATATATTCTTGATCAGCATCAACAGCCGAGTCGATATAGCCATGTCCGTCTGTCCGTCTGTATGTATGAACGCGTCGATCTCAGAGACTATAAGACCTAGAGACTTCAGATTTTGCACATAAGGTTCTAGGCAGTACAAGTTTGTTTCTGATTTTCGATAACTATTTCCGTTTTCGATATACACATGCAATCGATTACAAAAATTTCTCGAATTTGGAAAATGTAAAAATGGGGGTTGAAATAATGGGTAACGATATAACTTTTCTGAAAATTTCATCGAAATCGGTTTAGAAACACCAGAGATATCGAAGATTGAAGTTTAGTCACAGATGCATACAAACAATGACTGTATGCGTTATGTACAGGGTTCGGGGTATCTCCTAGTCGGGAAATCTCGACTAGAGCCTTCTTACTTGTTATACTTACATTTTGTGTTTTGTTTTCCATCATAAATTCGGCTCGTCATGTGCCGACAGTGAGGAGTTTTGTTTGAAAGCCGGTGTTGATCGGCGCTATCGAGTAACTATCGCTGATCGCGGACGACGCTAGGCTTCCTGGTCTGGCAACCCGGTGCCGATAGCACGTCATGCAACACAAAGCTGACTGCTATGAGGACAGTGAACGCACCGTTGAAATCAAAAACGGCGCTGCGGACGGCGCGCACATTCAAAAATTTTGAAGTGAAGATGAAGCCTCCACTTCCGTGTGAAGAGGGGAGTGTGAGGAGCTGTGAATGCTTCTCACAAAAAGATCATAACTTAGAGTATTTGTTTATAGCTATATTTGTATTTATATATATATATTTAGTTGTATATTATATATATATATATATATATATATATATATAAATATATAAATATATATGGCTGTTAAGGATTTCAAAAACATAAACAAAGCGACGCCCAAAGAAGTAGGTGCAGAAGAGACTCCGCGGACGGACTTGAGTCGCTGCGAAATCGCAGGCTTTTTTGCTCTGACGCATGGTGTCAGCGCTTAGGTACGTGTCTCGCATCTTGTATTACCGAACACGTACCGTTAATGTGGAGGACGAAGTGCCGTTGGGGTGTGAGCAGTATGATCACCGTTTATGGTGGTCACTGTCATACCAACGGCAGGAGTGAGTCACAACGGCCAGGCACCGTTGTTGCTAAGCACCAAAAGACCATCACGCAACCTTTGCCCTTCCTTTAACATTGGCGCTGACAGGCCCCGGCCCAGCGAGACAACAGCGACTATAAAAGGAGCCGCCGATTAACAGCGAGGGACAGTTCAAATCAGAGTGATTAACGCGAGTCTTCAACACGGCCGGTACGAGAATTAGTCAAACGCGTCGCAGGACCAAAAGTGAAAGGATACAAAAGTGCAAAGAGTGAAAGTGAAACAAGGACCACAATGACTCTTACATCCAACGTAGGGAGCAACGAATCCACACAAGTTATAAATAGTGCTAAGTGCAGAATATTGTAACTTGTGAGAAATAGCGTTAAGTACTAAATTGCATAAAATACGCTAAGAGTCAAAATTGTAAATATTCTAAGCGCGGTTCCGTGACTGACCGAGGTCGAGCGCTACGAAACTTGTTCGGAGGACACATTTTGTAAGGCAAATCATTGCTATCCTCGTGCTGAGCGAGTGAGCCTGGCGCAAGACAGGTGACGCACACATACACCAGCGAGTAGGAGTGCTATTGGTAGCTTCTTGCGGTGACAAGAAAGCCAATAGAGTAACCTTGCATATGGATGGTGTAGTAAGCAATAAACCTAGTCGAGTAGGCGAGACAACAAAGCCAAAACAACACAAAATATATATAAATCATATAAACAAACCACCAAGTGTTCTGAGTATCGTAATGCCACAAATATAGCACCACAAGAGCTAGCCCAGCTTATAATCGGGACAACCGAAGGTTCGTTACAAGGTAAGCTAATCTTTACGATTGGTGAATTGTTTCGCAAGGATATTTATTTAAGCTATTAATTATTACAAGTTTTCATTCGAGTGAAAAGAGCAAGAATGCGCTGAAAAGTCGCGCAACCAATCAGGTGCTATTTGGCGCTGCCAGATATTTTGGCTGCTTCATAAATGACCACTTAGTGCCATCTAGTGTCTATTATAAAGTACGGAGATACGTTTTTGCTTATCGATTAATAGACAAAAATTGCACTAGAGTGCGCTTTAAGTTATTTAATTAAAACTAAGTGTATGTCAGTGAATCTTTATATATATACTGTGGAAGTCATTTTCAATTTTAAAAGGCGGGAGGTCGAAGTGGGTGGGCGTGGCCCTAAAATTTTTTATACAGATTGTTGGGAGATGCCACTAGCTAAATTGAAACCAATTATGGTGGCTCTAGCAAAAAAAAAACTGTTGAACTAATGCATATTTTCTATTTTAAAAGGTGGGCTGCATGGGTGGGCATGGCATCAAAATTTTTAATCTGTTTAACATATAGATTGGCGTGGCATCAAATGTTTTGATGTAAATCTTTGGGATTTGTCACCAGCTGTCTTTCTATACAATTTATTGACCCAAGCCTAAAATCTCGGAAAGAAACACGCATTCCCGTTATTACAAAGCATAGGAGTTTGTGGCATAGGTTGTTGGCGTGGCATCCAAACTTTGTATGCAGATCTTTGGTAGATGTTACCACGTATCCTCTTAACGATTTTGGTTACTCTAGCTCAAAAAATGTGGAAGATACACGAATTCACGTTTTAAAAGAGCTGTGGCTAAGGGGCGGCAAATGTGTGCGTGGCATCCAAACTTTTGATGCAGTGTCTTGAGGGTAATCACAAGCTTCCTTTCCACCAATTTTGGTAGCTCTATGTGGGATATATGCGGTTTCTTTTATATCGATTGAGGTGTATCGACTTGTTATCGATTTCCCAGTCTCCCCGTGGGCCTATATTTTGACACTTTGTCTGAGGCAGGCATGGATCAAGGTATTTGAGAAGTTTCAGGAATCTAGATTTAACGGTGTCGGAGAAACGCGCGTTCATACGCACATACCGACAGACGGATAGACACCATGACGGACATTGCATAAAACCAAAAAACTATGATACCTTCGGTATCAGAGTATAAAAAGTTAATTGAACAGAATTCAATCCGAAGATCCATTGGAACTGAGAGTTTATTTAAAATCTATCATAAACTTTAATTGCTTGGGCTATACGAATATGATTGACTTGAATGATTAATCAAACATATTTAAACCACCATTAACTGTAAGCAATCTAATCAACAGTTAAAGCCTTGCTAGTGTAAGTTGCAAATTCAACTGTACTTCCTTGCATTGCATTAGATCTACTGGCCGCAGGTCCCGGACAGAATCCCGGGACATCGGTAGACCATTGGTACCAGGGAGAACTCCGTTGAGAATGATGTGAGAATACTCATCTGCCACGAGTGCCAAGTATACCGTTCAAGGATGGTTCCATCGTCCGTCGACCAGGAAAATACTTTTGTAGTGATCGATGTCGACGGTGATGGGCCTTAATGGAGTGTGGCAGCCGAGGTATGGTTCAGAATGGAGGATGACCTCTCTGCATAAATCGGTCATCCCAGATCATAGTATCACCAAGACCCGGATATCGAAGGTTTTGACTCCGATGTCGAGTTTAATCACGGCCGTCGGAAGGACGCCCACCGCCTTTTGCATCATCAGTGACGTCAACGATGTTTTCATGGAATGAGAGGCTGACGGCGGAGGACGATGTGGAGCGGTTGGAGAAAGCGAGCGAAGAGCTCCTGATGCCCGCGGTGCAGCTGCACGCCCATGCTCTCTCGACGGGGGAATTATCCGTCGGACGTCCTTCCATTTGCCAGCATTGCGGCTGGATTGCCCGGAACGTTGATGCGCCAGGCAGTTAGGGCAGTACTTATTACCTAGTACTGCTCGGAGGCGCTTCTCAGCCGTGATCCGCAAGAAGCGCTGGCACTTCCACAACGCATGTACTCCTCGGCATATCCTTCACTGAAAAGAGTCGGTACCGATGTGGCGGTTGTGCTGCATGGGCCTGTGAGATGGCATTTTTGTCTAAAAGGAAAAGTCCGAAAAATAAAAAAAAAATCCGGAAAATATAAATATTTGAATTCATTGGACACTGACATATCTGTCAGTGTTATCACACGGAGGTACGTGGACAGCATGGAACGATTGTTCTCTAGGATGAAGAGTCAAGTGTGCAATGAGCTTTTTGATTCGGATGGAATTTGATTTTCCATCGGAAGTAGGATAGGCTTTGCGATCGGTTTACGTATGGTGCCACGAGTGGTGAGCACATCTTCCAAGCGAATTGTCAGGGTAATTCCACCAAGCCGCCACTCGTTTGTCAGCAGGTTGTCTTCTTTAACGACGACCATATCACCAACTCGCAAGTTTCTTTCAGGTGATTGCCACTTCGTTCGCTTAAGGAGTTTTTTAAAGTACCCATTCTTTCAATGGAAGCAGAATTGTTGGTGGAGAGCCATTGAAAGTTGCCAGCGATTCAGAATAGAAGTTACCTTTCTGTTCACTTCTGGTTCGGATACAGAAATGAGGGGGCCACCTGTCAGGAAATGGCCCGGAGCTAAGGCCAGAAGGTCCGTAGGATCATCGGCCATCGGAGAAATTGGCCTCGAGTTGAGACAGGCTTCAATCTTGGCCAGAAGGGTTGAGAGCTCTTCGAAGGTGAATTTGACCGTTGATGTGGTCTTATAAAACAGAGTTTTGAAACTCTTCACCCCAGCTTCTGATAGGCCACCCAAATGTGGAGCGCCTGGTGGATTGAAATGCCAGGATAGGTTTGGGTGGGTGTGTTTCGAAACAAAACCACTCCTTATCGTTTCCAGGAAGTCGCGCCATAGTGTTTTCTCCGCCCCGACGAAAGTTTTGCCGTTGTCCAAGTGCATCTGTTGTGGGCACATACGTTGCGCCATAAACCGCAAAAAAATTTCTCAGTAGTGAGGTCTGATGTCGCTTCCAGATGAACTGCTGTTGTGCTCAAGCACACAAATACACACGTAACCCTACGTGATTAAGCACGCGCGACCGGTGTAATTTTCACATTGAAAGCTCCTGCTTGAAGTCCACTCCTGAGTGCGAAAAAGTTCTCGAGAAGGACGAGCGATCCGTGGTTAGATCTCCAATCATCTGTGTCTGTAGCCTTTGCCTATATAAAACACAGACCTTGCAGAAGATGAGGATGGACTGGACAAGAATCTTGAGCTTTAGGATCCAGAGGCATAGCGACATATTTCCGCCGAACTAAGAACGACATACCTCTGCGCGGAGCTATGACGTTTTCAAAGCGACATATCCCCGCGCGGAGCTATGTCGTTTCAAAAACGACATATCTCCGCGCGGAGATAAGTCGTTCTTAGTTCGGCGGAGATATGTCGTTTTAAAAGCGACATACCTCCGCGCGGAGCCATGTCGTTTTAAAAGCGACATACCTCCGCGCGGAGCTATGTCGTTTCAAAGCGACATATCTCCGCCGAACTAAGAACGACATACATATCTGCACCTTAAATATTGTTTCAATAAATGTATTTATTTATTGATTTGTTTTAATTCATGAAAATAAGATAAGTAACCCGAATAACTGATCTACCCTTTAAACAAATAAATTTCATAGACGCTTTTATATAATGTTATTATTTTTATTAATATATGTATTTAGGTCTACGTATAATATTTTAATTATATATATATATATTTCGAACTGCCTCCTCTACTTTTCGTTGACATGTTGGACATTTGGGTTCAACAGTGTCATTACCATATCGTTCTTGATTGTGTTCAAGAATTTGATCAAAGCAGCCACTACATATATTTAGATGGTTGCATGGGCGCAACAAAACAGATTTGGGTTCGACCAAACACACATTGCAGGGATTCGTTTGAACAAAAGAAGAATCGGACAGTTCACTTTTGTTCGATCCATTAGATGATAGCGAAGATGTGGACGACTTCATTTCGGACGGCATTCCTGACAAATCAGAATCTGTATGGTCATTTAGAGAGACAGTGCGGGTCAAAAAACCCTGTACATCTATTTCTCCCTTGTCCAACAAATCCATAGCATCCATAATTTTTTGAGCGCGGTCCTGATATCAAAAATTATTATTAATATAGTTTGATGGCTTTAATTAAATTTTGCATAAACTTACACGAAGTGGCTTTGCTAGTGTCTGGTTACCTATGCCACCATTTTGAAAAAGCAAAGCAAACTCGCGACTTTTTTCGTATTCGGCATCAATAATACATTGAACAAATTTAAAAAAGTGTCCCTTTGCTAAAATTTTGCTGCCCAGATTCAAATTGTAAGCTTCTACAGCGCTCGTCGTTCTTGTCGAACGCTTGAACAGGGATATGTTTTTAGGTCCTTCCTATAAAATTTAACGTGAATTAATAAAAATATAGTATTAATTTGATATTGTGAAATACCTTCATAAGCCACTGCTTCTTAAAATATTTTAAATATTGAGAAAACATCTTCTTCTCTAAAGCAGTTGCTTGAGCTTCTAGGTGATCAAACGCAACGACAATTTTGTTCTCCGGTAGAAGAGGCAAATACAAAAATTTCATAAAAAGCATATACGCTTGGTTATTGCATAGAAGCATTTTTTCGAAACCCATTATTTTCCTTGCATTTCTTTTTGCATGCTTGGGTAAAATGGAACCAGCAAGAGTAAAAACTCATGTTTGGATGCAAATTTTTTAATGCGTTACGCAACGCGATCTCATAGTCCGAAATAAATGATGCACCATTTAAGCAACAAATGTTTGAGTCAATATAAGTAAATAAATGCTGGTAACAGATCTCCGTCTTACGCGTCATCAAAACAAATATAAAAGGTGTTATCTAAATAAAGAATAACAATTTAAATTACTTCAAGATATCAAACAAACAATAAAATAATTACCTTCTGCATATGTTTAACATTAATAATAAGCAGTTGCTTAAAGTCTCCGAATGGGCAGACTTTGTAAGTAGCATCTATTAAAAAATGCCTATTCTGCTCGTCAATATTTTCCTGCATCAAGGTAATGACCTTGTCAGATGCAAATATGCAATATGCAAATGAGCACGATGCATATAATTTTTTAAAAAAAAACTTTTGGGGTATTTCCCTTCGTCATGCCAAAACGACTCATGATATTTTCATCTTGAAAAGCTTCGCGTACATCCTCTGGGGTACTTGGAGATTTTGGAAGAAATGGTTGTCTCTTTCTTTGTAGTGTGCGTTTGACAGAATCAAAGCTTACTTCTATCTCCTCTTCTCCATGTGTTTTTCTAATTATTATTGGGAAAAAAAATAAAAATTATGTGTTATATATAAGCCATTTTTTACATCATTTTTCATATTCAAGCGAATAAATATGCATACATACTATGTATGTATACTAATTCTTAGATAATTTGTTTGTACATGTATGTTTACTTACATAGCGAGAATATCATTGAAAATTTTTTTTGGTGTCGTCGTTGCAACTAGTTGTTTGGCACTTCTTTTTAATATCAGATAGAGCTTCGATTTTTTCCATTTCATGGCTTTGAGGACCATGAACATGATTCAAAACCTCGGCCTTTGAATAAACGCGAGTCTTATCTGCACTTAAATACACTCGAGCCTTACATTCTTTTACACGGCACACATATGCGGTGACACTAGATTTTAATTGTTTGTTTTTAATATAAATTTGTTGGTCACTTGGGGTATATAACAATAAAGAGCAGCCGGCGCGGCTTCCTTCTTTAAACTCAAAATTTATATTATTAAAATTCATTTTATTCACACTTCGAAAATTTCTTAAGCACACTGATCGAAAGACCGACATCAAGTGATTGCATTCGCTAAGCGGAGGTCAGAAAATCTTTTGTGCACGCCAATGCCGTTATGTACATTACACCGAAAAAATTTGATAGACATATGGACATACGTACATACTCTTATTTTTAAAGCAGAACATAATTCATATTATTTTTCCAAAGAAGATTGTTCAAATCATTTATTTTTATTTTGGTTTCAAATTTTAGGTTTGTTACTTCTCTAAAGTTTTTAAAAGTGTACATTAAAGAGTTGCGAATGAAGGAATTCTGAATAATTGTTAAATTTTGGCGCGTGGTTTTTCTAGTATATGTGCAAATATATTTTCGTTTCTCTCTTCCTCAATAGTAACGGTACATATTTTCTGTGTATTTGGTCTTCTTGAATCTCAAGCAACTGCTATACATAAATATATACAAGAATAGAATATACAAACCTTTGCGCGGACCTACTATGTCATTCTTCGTTCGGCGGAGATATGACGTTTTCAAAGCAACATATCTACGCGCGGAGCTATGTCGTTTAAAAACGTCATAGCTCTGCGCGGAGATAAGTCATTCTTATTTCGGCGGAGATATGACGTTTCGAAAACGACATATCTCCGCCGAACTAAGAACGACATATCTCCGCCAGCAAAATGTACTGGGCGGAGATATGTCAAGCGGAGATATGTCGCTATGCCGATCCAGAGCTTGGAACGGACGAGACGCATTATGAGCTGGTTTCCCCCATGCAGGCATATGCGATGGGTGAACCGAACTAATAACCGTGCAAAGTTTGACGAATAGGACATGATGATAAGATGGCTCTCATCATAGCATAAAGGCTGAGACGCACTCACGCGCCCGCAATCCCTTCGAATTCCCGTGCTGTCGAGGAACGGATTTAAGTTGCAGATAAGACTTGAGACGGGGATTTGCCGCTTTAGAGTTAAACTTTTGAACTCTATCGCTTAATCCCTACGCTGCGCAAGAATGATCAGCAGCTCTTGAGCTTCGGACAACTCACTGGTACTGAGTTCAATTGTAAGCTTATAGGAAAGCTGCTCGCATCCCGTAATAAAACGCAACATATAAGCGATAACGCGAAGCGCTTTGTGGAATTTGGAGACACTGCTAAGGAAATCGGACTTTGGAAGCAGCTTAGCTTAATTGCATTTATTAGTGTGCTCTTCAAAGAAGTTTCTGGAATAGGAACAGATGAGATAGGCCACTGAGTTTTAAGAAATTTATCCATTCCGGCCCGTGCCACCAAAGAGAATTATGTACCAGATCTTGCGACTGAACTCCTCCACTAGCAAGATTTGCCGGGCTGTGCTCCAATCGGACGTGCGACCATTCGGCAGGATCGCTGACTTGCGCAATTTTGGACTGCACCGCAAAGCTGTAAACGAGGCACCATCGTCTTGGTAGTAAGTAGATGGGTGGTTAATTTGTTTGCCATTTCAAAGCGGACATTAATTGCTGCACCGAACGCACGTTCCGATGCATCGCAAAACCCGTGGTACCGCAGCTTCCCTTGTGGCTGGATATGCAACCGTCTAAGAATTCAGCAGGATAGATCTCAAGGTAAGCCTGTTACTTATTTATGAGATCAGATCAACAGTTGATCCCATTCCAGTTGCTTAAGTCTGATTTCCTACATAAAAATCTTAGCCCGAGTGACGAAAGGCGCCAGCCATCCGGCTAGGTCAAACAATTTGGATATTTGGGAAAGGACCTCCCACTTCATGTATGAGGCTTGAAAGGCGACTTTAGAAGGCATGAAGATGTACTCATCGGGGCGCGCTTCCCACCCAGGGTCTTCGCTGCACTTGAGTCCTCCATCTCTAGAAAATTCTCGAAGGACGTCCTTAGCGTAAGATGTGCCTTTTCTTAGCGGAAGCTCAGCGCTGTCCAAGGACAGAGTAGGTTTCCTTGACCAGCTTCGCTGGAATATCCTCCACCTCCCAAAAGTTGGAAATGAGCTGGTCCAGCTTCATCCCTTCGTTGGAAACGGACCGAGGCACAGTCTTTGAGAGTTTACCGATGAGAATCCAGCTAATAACGGTTTCTTGGCCAAGGAGCGAGCCACAAATATTTGGATGAAATCCGCTTAAAATTATCGACGGAAAGATATCCGCGCCGGTTAAAAAAGTAACTTGTGAACTTTGATAAAATGTTGGATTAGCCAGTTCAATAGCTGGGAGGTCTCTTAATGAGCTTCGTGGAATTGAGATAGAGGGCAAGCTACCCGCCAGATGATGAAGAACGAACGCAGATGCTTCGATATATTGTCTTGGCTTTGTAAAAGAGCCTATAGCCTGGGCTGCAACTGTTTTGTTGAGCCCGGAGACTTGAGCTTGCACCGATTGGATTGGCAGCTTTATCAAGTTAAATAATCGCTCAGAGATAAACGTATTCTCTGAGCCTGAACCGTTTAAGGCACGAGCGGTGTACGTAGACCCCCAATGGCATACGTTTATAGCCGCCGCGCCGGGTAGGACACTCTGATCGTTAGCGGCAAAATAAGTTTGCACATTTGCAGGAGAGTGATTAGTAGCGGACTGTATGTTTGAATTTGATCTGGAGTTGGGATTGGAGGAAGTTTTCGGAACACTATCGCCTCGATGTAGTAGAGTGTTGTTGCGACCTTTGCTCGTAAAACAATTGCAAAACAATTCTAGCAGAGTTTTTTTTTGCTTGATGTAAAATGCCCGATCATTAACAGGCATCTGTTGGAAACGAAGACACAGTCGGACAGGGTGGATTTCTTTGGAACATAAGTCGCAAGTCTAGCTCTTCGGATTTACTTGCGCTTCAAAAGAAATTATCCCTAGAATTGTGGGGCGTGGAAATTGGTTTAACGTTCTCAATATATTCGACCGTGCGTTAACGTTCGTTTAGGAACGCACTTAAATCGAGCCACGCTGGAATTTCCGAATTGTGGGACAATGACTGTTCCCATGGGCAAAGCGTGCGCTTTGGCAGCCTTGACGAACACAGAAAAACTAAAATGCAATCTGCGAACGGAGAAGACGTCTCAATCTCGGAATGCTCTAGCGCAGTCAAGAATCGCTGGATGGTGCTGTGAAGGTCCTTGATTGCCGAACCAGATTCGTGGTTAATCGGCGATAGGTTAAACAGAATTTTAAGATTGCTAGTTACCAGCAACCAGCCAAAACGTTCACAAAGTGCTGCCCACGCAGTCGCAATGTCATCGTTTGTAAGTGGGTATTTTGCGATTATCTCCAACAGGAGTCAACCTTGGATTGTTGACATAAATTGCAGAAAAAAGATCGCGGAACTTCGGCCAGCCATGTAGTCTCCGTGGAACACCTCTGTCTCACACGGGACATGTCAGCACCCGGAGAAGGGCAAGGAAATGGGTATTTCAATCGCGGCGAATTTAATATGTAAAAATGGTATCCTTGTAGGATGCAGAATGATGACGCGGGCTTCAAACTGGGTAAGTTTGTCTGTGACGGAAATAAGATTGGTTAACGACATTGTTGGACTCCTTCTGACAGACCTGGCCTTTACCGGAAGTGCGATTGGAATTCGCGATGACGTTGAGGTGGGTGACAATGATGGTTATTTTTTAAGACGCGACATGGGATTTAACTAAGTCTTATCCCCTTGCGGTTTTGGTTTTTTTTGAAATACCAACTGCTTTTTTCCACCCTGATGGAGCGGACAAAATAGAGTGACGACTCTTGATTTGGGAAACAGGAAAATTCGGTTAACGATTTGCCTTTTTATCGGACCCTTGGGACCCTGTGAACATACTATGCTTTAAAATCTTTAAAATCACAAAAATGTCGAATATCGAAAATCTGAAACACATTTTTGAAATTTGATATAAATTAATGAAAATCTGTGCAAATTTCATCGAAATCGGTTGAGAAACACCAGAGATATTGAAGATTAAAGTTAAGTCACAGATGCTTACAGACAATTTCTGTACTCGTTAAATATGGGGTTCGGGGTATCTCTTAGTCGGGAAATCTCGACTTGAGTCTTCTTACTTGTTGTTTATGTTTGTGTTATGTGCAATCAATGTGTAAATTAAAATATGTTAATTTTACAACTTGAGTGCAATTATTACATACTGTGATATGCGTGATGTAGGCAAGTATAATACTGACGTGTTTACTCGCAGAGTAGTGGATTGGTACGTATGCACTATAGGTCGGTTGACCACTTTTTGTGGCCAAAACCCATTTTTTCAAAGTCGATTAATTTACATTATGCTGACGGCGTTGCATAGCAAAAAGACCCGTCTTCGATGTTGCTTACCAGAAATCTTAACAGAGAGCGCCACTGTTAAGTTACCAGCTGTTAAACACAGCTGTTATAACACGAACATACTTGCTTCAAACGTAACCAAAATATATGCTGCAAGAAAAACTTAAAATAAACATTGAAAACCGTGACAAAAAGTAAAACGACTCAAATGTTTTGTAATCAGGGTAGTTTTTACTATGTTTTAGTGAAATTTTCATGTAGATTGCGATTGAGTTGTCCGCGTAATTGATTGTTAAGTAAACAGCCTAACATGAAACAATTTTAAACGAAAATCTAACTTTTAATGGACATACAAAGTGAGATTTTCCGAGGTTTTCCATGAAATAAAAACAGAGTTTAAGAACGTTTAATTACCTTTAAAATGAATGTAGCATCCATTGCCACTTTTACCCGGAACCGCTGATATTTGGATTTAAAGATCATAACCTAACATTTGAAAGTGTGGTGTCGTGTGCAAAATGACACTGACTGAGAGCAAAATGACAAAATGAGGTTCCAATTTTCAATTGCTTCAAGGCGGGAATTACTGGAACCTATTCTTCCAAAATGAAAAGCAATTTGCAAGAAAATTTCAAAAATTTTCGTTGCCAATTTTTATAAAATAAATGCAAAGGGAATGGCGCATATTTTGAAAAAACCTATGCAAATAGACAGAGTCTAGAATAAATTGTACTTGTTTTTCAAAAATATAATCTTTTTTGGCGGCCTGCTCTGCATTTTATGTTGAAACAAAGCTATTTGCCACTTTAGGTTGATCGGTGGCCAAATTAAAGGACTAAGCTGCGGCTCAAGTAAGTTATTATATGACCGCAGCGGAGGTGCTCCTCGCGCGGCTATTCTTTTGGATAGAAACGTGAAGCACTTCCCACTAACTAACTTTATCTGCAGGGATCTAGTTGCAACAGCCATAGAGGTGGCCTTTGCGGAAGGTGTCCGGGAGGTGGTGGTGGTGGCCGCCTACTTTCCAGGAGACACGGACGTAGCTCCGCCAATGGAGGTCCAACAGCTCGTCAACTTCTGCCGCACAGCCGGGAAACATCTGGTTATCGGCTGCGACGCAAACGCGCATCACACCATATGGGGTAGCAGTGATGTCAACAAACGGGGTGAGTGCCTACTTGAATATCTATTGTGTAGTCAATTAGATGTAGTCAATAGGGGGTGCAAACCTACTTTCATAAACGCCATCCGGGAGGAGGTCTTGGATCTCACCCTGGCTAGCAATTTCTTATCCGATTGTATAACGAATTGGAGGGCTACCGATGAGGCCACGTTATCAGACCATCAGCACATCCAGTTTGATCTACCTAGCCAAACGGAACTCAATAACTCGATATACAATCGGAAGAAAACTAATTGGAATATGTTCACAGCCTCTGTGGCGAAGAAAGCTGATCAACTCATCACCAACTTTGCGTCTGTTAGTGACATAGAGATGGCTGCTGACCAGCTTCATGATGTGCTAATCACTTCCTTCCAAGACAGCACAGTTCCAAAGCGTCACCGGGTGAAACACGAGGTTCCCTGGTGGAGCGACAGACTTGCAGGTCAAAGACAGGAAGTTCGCAGACTCTTTAATAGAGCAAAAGCGAATCGGGACTCCTGAGACATTTATAGGAGTGCTCTCACGGAGTATAATAAGAGTATTAGAAGGGCCTTGTGCTCCTTCCTGGACGTAGAAGGTGCTTTCGACAACACTGGCTATCAGTCAATCTCCAGAGCTCTATCTCATAGGAACATTGACGCAGCTTCCGTAGCGTAACGCGGTCAGAGGGTGTCCACAAGGTGGAGTGTTGTCTCCCCTGTTATGGTCACTCGTAGTAGATGAAATTCTAGAAAAACTACACAGCCAGGGAATCGATGCCATTGGGTATGCAGACGACTTGGCCATCGTAGTCACAGGGAAGTTCGGCTACACTGTCACCGAACTGATGCAAAGGGCACTCAATTTGGTTCTCGATTGGTGCATAAACGTGGGTCTCAACATTAATCCGCACAAGGCGGCTGTTGTACCTTTCACCAAACGGTACACCAATGACATTGGCCTCCTCGTCATTGGGGGGACTCCCGTAGAGCTCTCCAGTGAGGTCAAATATCTGGGAATCGTTCTAGATAAGCGACTTAACTGGAACTCGCACCTCAATAAAACGATTACCAAGGCTTCACATGCTTTGTGGGCATGTCGTAGACTGTATGGTAAAACGTGGGGACTTGACTCCAAATCCATCCTGTGGCTTTACTGCATGATGGTGAGGCCTATTGTGACCTATGCTGCTCTTGTGTGGTGGCCCAAGGTGCAGCAGATCACGGCCATTCAGAAGTGTAGCAAGCTGCACCGGCTTGTGTGCGTATCTCTGTCGGGAGCTTTACGCACATGCCCAACTGCGGCTATGGAGAAAATTATTGGATTGACTCCGCTACACATTCACATACAAGAGGGAGCCGCTAAAAGCCTTCTTAGAATCAAACTCATATCTGGGTTACTGACCAATGACGTTGGTCAATCTCAGTATTTTAAATAATGTTTCTGGCTTAGAGATCTGCAGCCGGACAGATCTCATGACCACGAAGCTCTACTTTGGGGCGCAATTTAGGACTCTCATCCCAGACCGTAGGGCATGGGATAATGGCAACCCTTGTAGTGACCCCAGGGGCGTGCAGTGGTTCACTGATGGGTCCAAAACTGATCAAGGGGTGGGTGCGGGGATCATTGGACCTAAAACCAGAGTCTCGATTGCTCTAGGCAAATGGCCAAGTGTCTTTCAATCAGAGATTCATGCCATAGAGGCCTGCTCTAAACTCATCCTGGATAAGAGAATGAGAGGAGCTAATATATACATCTTTTCAGACAGTCAAGCGGCGATCAAGGCTCTATCCTCTTGGAGGATAAGCTCCAAACTCGTCGCAGATTGCTGGGCTAGCCTCCAGCAGCTCTCCACCGGGAACCGGGTAACTTTGTGTTGGGTTCCAGGTCATGCCGGAATTCCCGGCAACGAAAACGCGGACGAGCTGGCAAGAGCCGGCTCAGAGACTCCTTTACATGGCCCGGAGCCTTTTTGTGGCTTAAGGTGGGCTGCTGCCAAAGATATGGTAGAAAGGTGGGTTAAACTAGCGAAATCCAGATATTGGATATCTAGTACAGGATGTCGCCAAGCTCAAGAGCTGATACATCCTTTAATAGGCAGGAACACTGCTGGGTGTTCCAGGATGGACCTAAGACTATTGGTGGCCTACCTCACCGGCCACCATGTCTTAAAATACCATCTTCATAAAATGCGTCTGTCCACGGACACGGAGTGTTGGCTCTGTAAAGAAGACGACGAGACGACCAAACACATTCTTTGTGAATGCCCAGCCATTACTTGGTCTTGAAGGAGGCACCTGCATAGTGAGTTCTTGACAGCTATGCAGATCAGGAAAGCCTCGACGGGAGATCTACTAGCCTTCTTAAGGGCGGTTGAGCAGCTCTTGTCTCAGTAGGGAGTCACATAGGCACAAAAGATCGTTTGGTCGCAGTGCCTCAATCTCTGTCGGGAGATCTCCCCAATATTTATTATTATTTATGTATGTTTTATTATGATTATTTATTAAAAATATTCCTAGCACTACAAGTATGGCTACTTTTATCTTAATGCACTAGTCACAATTAGTTTTTCTAATTAAAAGGTGTACATAGATTTAATATTTTCTTAGTTTACTTAATCCTGGTATACATTTATTATTTAATTCTTAAAACTAGTACATTTACTGAAAGTATCATTGATTTTGTCCAATGTAAGTCATGGTGTCCGTCCGTCCGTCCGTATGAACGCAACTTTTTTCGACACACGTAAGGCTAGAGACTTGAAACTTTGCCAATATGTTTATCTATAGCTGGGTCAGATAAAGTGTCAAGATTGGGGTGCTACGCTTACAAGGAGGCTGGGAAACCAATAAATTCGATTATCGAAAACTGTTAAAACCATATATTTCTCACATTCTTACAGCTAGAATTACCAAATTCTGAACGAAGATAGTAAGTCATGTCCCTCAAAAAACTGCATCAAAATTATGCCACGCCCACTCCGTCCGCCCCCATGCTCCCTGCTCCTTGAAATTGGAAACGCCTATAGTTTTCACATTTCTTGGGCTAGAGCCACCAAATTTTGTGTCCAGATAGGTAGTTAAGTTTTCCAACAAACTGCATCTAAAATTTGGATGCCACGCCCTCACGTTTCGCCCCCCACCACACGCCGTTGTTAGAACGGTTTTGCGTGTATCTTCCACATATTTTGAACGAAAGTCACCAAATTTGGTAGGAAGATATATGGTGACATCTACAAAAGATCTGAATCAAAAATTTGAATACCACGCCCACCTCTGCCGCCCACCATTAAAAGTCAGAATTTCGATATCTCTTACAGTTTATAAGCTAGAGCCCCTAAATTCGGAAGAAAGATAGAAGGCAACATCTACCAAAGATCTGCATCAAAACTGTGAATGCCACGCCCACCGAAGCCATCCGCCTTATAAAATCGTAATCGGCTATATCATTAACAAATTTTGAGCTAGAGCCACCAAATTTGGTAGGAGGATAAATGCTGACATTTAAAAAGATTTAATTCATACCCACCTCAGCGGCCGACCTTTTTAATTTGGAAGATTAGTTATTTTCCACAGTTTTTGAGCTAAAGTCACCAAACTTGGTAACATGAAAAATGGCGATGTTTACCACCTGGCCCACTCTTTTGCAAGCAGACTCCTTACCATCCGTTTTGTTGTACTTCACTAATGTGGAGCAAAGGTCATCAACACTTCCATAAAACGTATCTTTTGAAAAAAGACGGCTTACTCGAATCAGGCCATTGCTTATTTTTATACCACGAACCCATAAAATGGGTAAAAGTGGTATAATGGTGTAGTGCAATAGTATTTTACAGGCAGATGGAGGCATCTCCAACCCCATAAAGTATATATATATATTGTTGATCAGCATCAACAGCCGAGTCGCTATAGCCATGCCCGTCTGTCCGTATGTATTAACGCATCGATCTCAGAGACTATAGGAGCTAGAGACTTCAGATTTTGAACATAAGCTTATTTAAATCCTAGGCAGTACATGTTTGTTTCCGATTTCCGATAAATATTTTCGATTCCAATATACACATGTGATCGATAACACCAAAATATCGAATATCGAAAATGTGGAACACGTTTTAGAAACTTGATACAAAATAATAAAAATCTGTAAAATTTCTTCGGAACCGGTTGAGAAACACCAGAGATATCGAAAATTGAAGTTTAGTCAGAGATGCATACAGACAATGGCTGTACGAGTTAAGTATAGGGTTCCGGGTATCTGTGAAAAATTTCATCGAAATCGGTTGAGAAACACCACAGATATCGAAGATTAAAGTTTAGTGACAGATGCATACAGACAATGACAGTACGCATTAAGTAAAGGGTTCGGAGTATCTCTTAGTCGGGAAATCTCGACTAGAGACTTTTTACTTGTTTAAAATGTGAATGAGTGTATTTTGAGCTAGGGTCACCAAATTTGGTATCAAGATGGTGATATTGTAACGAACCTTCAGTTGTCCCGAATATAAGCTGGGCTAGCTCTTGCAGTGCTGAGGGTACGTGCCAAGAAATGTACAATAGTGTCGCTGCGATATTAATACCACAGAGTGTTTTGCTTAAGTACATATATATATTTTCGCACGGTGTATTTGCTTCGTAGTTAAACTAATTTGGTCGCGCACTAAACTAAGTTTCACGATACTATTACACCTGTCTTTGGTACAATTCGTAATAATGCCCTTCTGCTAACCAACGTTCGAAATTAGTCTCGCCTTCTTCACAAGGTTTTGAGCTGACAATACCAGCTATTCGTCAGGATGCGCTATGGCTTTCTTGACACCGCAAGAATCTACCAATAGCACTCCTACTCGCTGGGGTATGTGTGCGACGCCTGTCCTTCGCCAGGCACAATTTGGTACTTAGTGTTATTTTCACAATTTGGCACTTAGTGTTAATTTCATTATTTGGCACTTAGTCTAATTCGGCCTTGCACTAATGTGTTCGCGGGACCACTGTTTATTATCCTATATTATATGGAGTCCTTTTGTGAGCACATGTACATGTTGATATTCGCGACGGGTTTCTATGTTTTCGCATTTGCCGTGTATATGACTTGCGTTCCTCACTATGAGTCCAGACTGTCCCTTGTTGCTGGTCGACGGCTCCTTTTATAGTAGCCGTTGTCTCGCTGGAACGGGGCTTGTCAGCGCCAATGTCAAGTGAAAGGCAGAGGTGGCGTTTTGTTTTTTGGCCCTTAGCAACAACGATTCCTGGCCGTTGTGAATCACGCCTGTGACTGTGATCACCATATCCGGAGATCGCACTGCTCGCACACAAACGGTTTTTTGTCCTCACTATTACCGTTGGTGTCCTTGCTGAGACACGTACCTATGCGCTGGCACAATGCGTCAGAGCATGACAGCCTGCAAATTCGCAGCGAATCAGGTCGGGCCGCGGCGTCACTTTCTATTGTAATATGTACAAATACACATATATATTCCTAATATATATATATATATATATATACAATATATATTGTATATACATACATATATCTTTATTTTTTATACAAATTTGCGAGGCACATTCACGTAACAATATCTACCAAAGATTTGCCACGGGCACCTCTGCAGCCCACCTTTTAAAGTTGGAAATTATCTTTTAAAGTTTTTGACACTCTTCTAACATGCCCACTGACAAACATATTTTCAAAGCCTAAAGTCTCTTTCTTTACTGGTATTGAAAGAAGTTTCGTTCATACAGACGAACAGACACCATGACGGACATTGCGCAAAACTATTATACACTTTACCTTCGGTATCGGAGCATAAAAAGCACTTCAGCAATATAATATATGATATATATGTAAAATAATATGATCATTGCAATGCGTTGGCAGCACTGGAAAGTCGTTGACACCTCTCTTTTTTAAATTTTTCAAATTAAAGTTTTGGTAATTTAGCTTACCTAAAATGGGGAAAGTAAAGCTGCTAACCATTAAAGAAAAAGCTGGCATCCTCAAGGAAATAAAGGATGGCTTAATGGTGGAGTAACATCGTTGTCCAGAAATTTTGGAGTTGCTAAATCTACAATTTGCGCCATTAAATCTAGGGAAAAGGGAATTCTGACTTTAAAGTCGGGTGCAGTCACACAAGAAAGAAGCTTCGGAATTATATTTTTTTATTTTATTGGACGTAGATGTACTAAAAAAGACAGTACATTCAAGTGGCCCAACGATACCAAGCACCGGCTTGTTAACGCGCGAACCCAAGCAAAAACCAACCAACCTCCCGCCCAACCGACCGAGGGGCACACCGCATAGCGTACGGTTACGTAGATCGCGAAAACGTAGACAAATGACATAAGACCAACTTTTTAAGAGAACTACTAGAAGTGGCACCGTTTATTAAGTGGGAAAATTCGTTATAGTTTGAACATAAAGTCCGAAAAGAGTTATGAATAGCATAGTTAGATTGACAAGCTTGAAGAGCAATGGGAAGAAAATTCCTTGTCCTTCTGATCGGAACAGCAAAACTAATTTGGCTGATTAATTCGGAGGAATCAATTTCACCATTTATTAGTTTATGTAAAAATACTACACCTAGCATTGTTCTGCGATCAGAAAGAGAAGGAAGATTTATTAGTAAAGTTCTACTGTGGTAGGAAGGAAGGTTAATGTTAGTATCCCAGTTAAATCTCCTAAGAGCAAAGAGCAAAAATTGTTTTTGCACTGATTCTATTCTATCCTGGTGAATCCTGTATTTGGGATACCAGATACAAGATCCGAATTCAAGAACAGGACGTACCAGGGACGTGTAAAGTGTTTTGGTTATGTAGGGATCGTCAAATTCTTTCGACCAGCGCTTAATGAACCCCAAGGTACTAGAGGCTCGATTTGCAACTGAAGAGATATGCTTGTGAAATTTAAGTTTCGGATCAAAAAGGATACCTAAATCATCAACCCATTCAATGCGATCGAGTGGGCTTCCATCAAGAAAATATATATTTGAAAAAGGAAGGCATCTATAAAAAGACATGACATAATGCCACAAATAGTAAAGCATCGCATACGTGGTTTTTAAAGACTAGAAACAGGGGCATTCCTGTTAGCGCACTTATACTTAAGTTAAAAACGAAATCTTTAAGCAACTAGTTCAAAGAAATATAAAGCTGATTAACAGCGAGCGAGGGTTGGATACAAGGGTTTAAAAAAGTTATGGCATTCCACTTCTGAAGATTTGTGGCGAAAAGCTTTCCTCAAACGAAAACGCATTCGAACCATTAAAAACAAGCTTAAAGGAATCACTGAGGAGAAAAGATTAAGTCCCAGTCAAATTTATAATGCGGATGAATCTGGACTTTTTTGGAAATGTCTACCGGAGCAGACATATATGTACCGTTTTGTGAAGACTGTTTCAGGAAGAAAGAGCGAGAAGCAAAGATTAACGTTTCCATGTTGTGAAAATGCCTCTGGAGATCACAAATTCGCTTGCTTGTGATTGGCAAATCAAAGAACCCGAGATGCTTTAAGAACTTTAAAAGCCCTGTTGACTATAAGACCCCGAATTCTGCTTGGATGACTGCTGACATTTTTAAATATTGGTTTGACAGTTCGTTTGTTAAACAGGTAAGCTAAAAATATGGAAAAACTCATCATAATATGATATGTACAAACTTACTTCAGTTTTTGCTTGACAACGCGCCATGTCATCCAATAGCAGCAGCGTTGGCTACAGAAAATGGGAAAATTCTCGTCATGTACATGCCCCCAAATTAGAAGTGGGCGCGGGCCTATTTTCTAAGGCCCGGGCCCGCAGGAATACGAAGTCTTTTTTAAGTGGCCCGGCCCGACCCGGCACGATTTTTTTTCATGGAGGCCCAGCCCGGCCCTAAAGTAATACATAGTAATATACATGTAACGGCTATATGAATTTTAAAGATATGTATTTATTTGTTTTCAATAGACTCATTTTAAAATACAAATATAATGTTGTTTATTTACTTCTGTATTGCAATGGTGGCTTTATAAATAGAAGTCCTAGCTGCTCCTATTTACAGGGGTGGTCTTAAGTATTTAGACAACACATAAAGTTAAATCTACTCATAATTTCAACTTACTTCATACAAATTTTAGTCTCAATGGATGGGTCATTTAAATTCCGGTTGAATAATACAATTCTTTTCTTCACCCATTAAGTACCAATTGAAAGTTTTAAATTCTTCTAAAGGTCTGCTTTTGAAACTTTTTTCCTTGGGCTTAAACAAAAAATGTTTTGATGCATAAAGTTTCTAAAAAAAAAATCTATTAGTGAGTGCAAAAAGAATTTTTCAATTATCTCTTTGCGAGACCGCACGCAGCCCGCACGAAACTCTTTTGTAAAGAAAAAGCATGACTGTTGGTAACTTTCCGCCTGAGACGAGCGTGCAAGCGAGAGCGCGAAACAAGCGATAGAGAGGCACGATCGGCCTAAGCGTTCGGCTTGTGAAGCATCTTTCTCTCTTCCACTTCATAGGTCGCTGCGACCGAGTAAAAAACAAACAGCGGCAGCACACAACCTACACGTCAACTTTTTTGTTAACTGTTTCTGCTGTTTACAAAGTGAATTTAAAAGTTGATGTGGTTTCCATTGCCTTTTACAACAACTGCGGGAAAAAAAGTAACTAATTCTTACATTTGAATTTCTTGAATTCGATATAATCTTAAATATTTGTTATTTGGATATTGAAAACAAGTGAAAACATTGCATTCGGTCGCAGCCGACTGCGGAATACTTTGATACCAGTAAAACAACGGATGGTAAGGTGTCTTTTTGCAAGGGGTGGGCCAGGTGGCAAACAACGCTAGCTATTATGTTACCAAATTTGATGACTTTAGCTCAAAAACTGTACAAGATAACTAACCAACTCAAGGTTTAAAAGGTGGGCGGCAGAGGTGAATGTGGCTTCCAAATTTTTGAATCAAATATTTTTAAATGTCACCATTTATCTTCCTACCAAGTTTTGTGGCTCTAGCTCAAAGACTGTTAAAGATATAGCCGATTCCGATTTTAAAAGGCGGGAGGCTTGGGTGGGCGTGGCATCCAAAATTTTGATGCAGATCTTTTGTAGATGCCACCATCTATCTTCCTAACAAATTAAGTTACTCTAGTTCAATAAATGTGGAAGATACACGATTAACCGTTATATAAATTGCGGAGGTTTGGGGGGCGTCAGGTGTGCGCGAGGCATCCAAAATTAGAATGCATTTTTTTGATGAACGTCATTACCTATCTTGGCACAAAATTTGGTGGCTTAGCCCAAAAAATGTGAAAACTATAGTCGTTTCCAATTTCAATGAGAAGGGGGGGATGGGGGCGGAATCAGGGGGCGTGGCAATCAAAATTTTGATGCATTTTTTTCAGGGACGTGACTAAGAAATCTTTGTGCAAAATTTGGTTACGCTAGCTGCAGGAATGTAAGAAATATATGGTTTTATCGGTTTTCAGTTATCGATTTTATCGATTTCATAGCCTCCTAGTAGGCGTGGCAACCCAATCTTGACACTTTATCTGACCCGGCTATAGACAAACATAATTGCAAAGTTTCAAGAGTCTAGTTTTAGGAGTGTCGAAAAAAGATGCGTTCATACAGACGGACAGATGGACGGACAGACACCATGACGGACATTGCACAAAACCAATATGCTATGAGACCTTCGGTATCAAAGTATAAAAATTACATAGCCATTCGAAAGGTACCGGAAGGAGGCAATTTTTTAAATTTTTCTCTCCGTAAGAACCATCCTCGTACTTCAACGAATACTAAAATAGAGAATTTGCAAAATCGGTTCAGCTGCTCTCGTGATTTGCGCTTAGCAACACATTCAGTGATTAATTTTTATACTTTGATACGGAAGGTCTCATAGTATATTGGTTTTGTGCAATGTCCGTCATGGTGTCTGTCTGTCCGTCTGTCCGTCTGTACGAATGCAACTTTTTTCGACACCCATAAAGCTAGAGACTTGAAACGTTGCAATTAAGTTTGTCTATAGGCGCGACAGATAAAGTGTTAAGATCAGTGTGCCACGCCTACTAGGAGGCTGGGAAATCGATAAATTCGATAACTGAAAGCCGATAAAACCAAATATTTCTCACATTCTTACAGCTAGAGTTACCAAATTTTGCACGCAGATAGCTAGTCACGTCCCTCAAAAAACTTCATCAACATTTTGGATGCCACGCCCCCTGATTCCGCCCCCATCACCCCTTCTCCTTGAAATTGGAAACGCCAATAGTTTTCACATTTTTTGGGCTAGAGCCACCAAATTTTGTGTCAAGATAGGTAATGCCACGCCCCCTGATTCCGCCCCCATCCCCCCTTATCCATGGAATTGAAAGCGCCTATAGTTTTCACATTTTTCAGCTAGAGCCATCAAATTTTGTGTCAAGATAGGTAGTGAAGTTTTCCAACAAACTGCATCAAAAATTTTGATTCCACGCCCTCACCTTCCGCCCCCCACCACCCACCGTTGTTAAAACGGTTATGAGTGTATCTTCCACATTTCTTGAGCTAGAGTCACCCAATTTGGTAGGAAGATATATGGTGACATCTACAAAAGATCTGAATCAAAAATGGATGCCACGCCCACCTCTGCCGCCCACCATTTAAAATCGGAAATTTCGGTATCTCTTACAGTTTTTAAGCTAGAGCCCCTAAATTCGGTAGAAAGATAGAAGGCAACATCTACCAAAGATCTGCATACAAGTTTTGGATGCCACGCCAACCCAAGCCACCCGCCTTTTACAATCGGAATCGGCTATAGCTTTAACAGTTTTTGAGCTAAGGCCACCAAACTTGGTAGGAAGATAAATGGTGCCAATTAAAAAGATGTGATTCAAAAATATGGATGCCACACCCACCTCTGCCGCCCACCTTTTACATTTGGAAGTTCAGTTATCTTGCACAGTTTTTGAGCTAAAGTCACCAAATTTGGTAACATGATAGCTGGCGATGTTTACCACCCGGCCCACTCCCTTGCAAGCAAACTCCTTACCATCCGTTCTTTTACTGGTATCAAAGTATTCCGCAGTCGGTTGCGTCCGACTGCATCGTTTTTACTTGTTATTTTTATATAAGATAAAACAAAATTAAAAAGTCTTTTACAGGACTTGGACAAATTATTTATATTTTTTTTTAACAAAAACCATTTAAAAAAAAAAATATTGCGAGCGTTGTTGACAAATATCCAAATTTACATTTTTTTCCTTCGTCCAAGTCCTAGTTAGAGGTCTTTCTTTTCTTTCCTTTTTCGCGTCAAAAAATCTTACTAGGAGCTCTGCTGTCAAAGCAAAAATAATAGGCTCACAGGAACTGACGTCGCAATGGTTGAGTTTTTAATTTTATTTTATTTTCAATTAGCAATAAAAAGTCAATAAAAAGTTGAACAGAAATATTTTTTTTTATACAAAAATCTTTTTAAAACAAGTGAAAACGTTGCAGTCGGACGCAGCCGACTGCGGAATACTTTGATACTAGTAAAAGAACGGATGGTAAGAACTCTGCTTGCAAAGAAGAGGGCCGGGTGGTAAACATCGCCAGCTATCATGTTATCAAATTTGGTGACTTCAGCTTAAAAACTGTGAAAGATAACTGAACTTCCAAATTTAAATGGTGGGCGCAGAGGTGGGTGTGGCATCCAAATATTTGAATCAAATGTTTTCAACTGTCACCATCTATATCCAAAAAAACTTTGGTGGCTCCAGCTCGAAAACAGTCAAAGATATAGCCGATTCCGTTTTTATAAGGCAGGTGGTTTGGGTGGGCGTGGCATCCAAAATTTTGATGCAGATCTTTGGTAGATGTTGCCTTCTATCTTTCTACCGAATTTAGGGGCTCTAGCTTAAAAGTTGTAAGAGATATCGAAATTTCCAAATTTTAAATGGTGGGCGGCAGAGGTGGGCGTGGCATCCAAATTTCTGATGCAGATCTTTTGAAGATGTCACCATATATCTTCCTACCAAAGTTGGTGACTCTAGTTCAAAAAATGTGAAAGATAAACACATAACCGTTTTAAGAGCGGCGGGAGGTGGGGGGCGGAATTTTTTATGCAGTTGGTTGGAAAACTTCATTACCTATCTTGACACAAAATTTGGTGGCTCTAGACCAAAAAATGTGAAAACAATAGGCGTTTACAATTTCAAGGAGCAGGGAGGATGGAGGCGGAAGGATTGGGCGTGGCCTCCAAAATTTTGATGCATTTTTATGGGGAACTTCATTACCTATCTTGACACAAAATTGTGTGGCTCTAGCCCAAAACCTGTGAAAACTATAGGCGTTTCCAATTTCAAGGAGCAGGGAGGATGGGTGCGGAAGGAGTGGGCGTGGCATCCAAAATTTTGATGCAGTTTTTTTCAGGGATGTGACTACCTATCTTCGTGCAAAATTTGGTAGCTGCAGGAATGTGAGAAATATATGGTTTTATCTGTTTTCAGTTATCGAATTTATCGATTTCCCAGCCTCCTAGTAGGCGTGGCAACCCAATCTTGACAATTTATCTGACCCGGCCATAGACAAACATAATTGCAAAGTTTCAAGTCTCTAGCTTTAGGGGTGTCGAAAAAAGTTGCATTCATACAGACGGACAGACGGACGGACAGACACCATGACGGACATTGCACAAAACCAATATACTATGAGACCTTCGGTATCAAAGTATAAAAAGCCGTTCTTCTTCTGGCGAAACCCGTGTAAAATCTTAAGCGGAGAAAAAAAGCTCGCAAAAACTTATGTCCGTTTATATATCTCTAATGCACTCGTCGCAAGCAGACTTGTTTCCTTTGTGCTCCAGTTACAAATTGATAAACACAAGAGTAAAGTGCTAAAAACACCTAAAAAAAAATATAATTTAAGCGAAAATACGCTTTGTGTAGTGAAAATATACATGTAAAATTTGATTTAAAGTGAACATACAAACTAACTATTTACAAATAAACAAAACTAAAATCAAAGACAAAAACAATAGCTTAACAATAACTTAACCCCGTTTGCTCTCAGCGCACGACAATGAACGTTCGTGCTCCCCTTCTCCGTCCCTACTCTCTCCGACCGCGCGCGGTCATCTACACCAAACGCGACCAACGAGCTCTTGCGCGTAGCACGCGACAGAGTTCGATCATGCTCCCTGTCTCTTCTGTCTACGACGGCTGAAACAGCTACTGCAACAACAATTGCACCGGTGCTGACAGCCCTCTCTCCAAACACAAAGACTGATGCGTGCGCCGTCAGCAAAACATTCCGCAGCCAACGCAAATGTAAAGCCGGCCATACAGACAGGTATGGATCGCTACATAGAGATAAAGCGTAAGTAAAGCCCCCAAAAATCTACAAATAAATCAAAAGTCCCTCGTGGCAGCTCATGCGAAAGACCTAACACCACCATCAGATTTGAAATCTTAGCAGATAATGCTGACGACCTGCCCCCTAAATCAGTTGGAGGTGACAAAAATTTCCATATCATTTCCCTAATGAGGGGTAACATCCTGGAGATTAAAGTGCTGACAAGGACCGAAGACAACTTTAGAGTTTTGCCAAAGTACTTAAATAAAAAAATAAAAACTTTTACACGTACCAAGTAAAAAGCAGCAAGGGCCTGCAAGTACTAATTAAAGGCATAGAGACTGATATCACGCCAAATGAAATCCAAGAGGCGCTTAATAAGAACGGATTCCGCGTTAATAAAGTCCTTAATATTCTTAAAAAGAACAGACAGCCGCAACCACTTTTCAAACCCATCTACAAGCTTCATTTTCTTTTGCACCGTAGAATCACCGAGGAAGAGCCACATAAATGCAACAGCCCGGTACAATGCATGAACTGTCAAGAATACGTCCACACAAGGTCTTACTGCACACTGCGACAGGAATGTGTAGTTTGCGGCGATCTTCATGAGTCGTCGCGCTGCCCAGCAAGCAAAGGAAACTTTAGCAAAAAAAGAGCGGCAACTGCGGCGGCAATCACACAGCTAACTATAGAGGCTGCCAAAATTACAAAGAACTTAAGTCTCGCATCCACCAGCGTGTGAACACAGCACGCACGCAAAGCGCACAGCCTTACTATATTATAATCGAAATGCAACCCAGACGTCTTCTTCTCGACTGCAGCCAGGTCCTCCATTGGTCCCGTATCCGTATCGAAAAACGCGGCTTATGAAAGCGCCTTATGATCAGGTCTGGTGCCTCCTTCCTCTAATGCACCGTACACACAAGCAAAGCATGTGGATCAAAATACGGCGCAAGACCACAAGCCACAGGAGCATCAACAAAGAAACTTTGAAGCAATGATATGTAAGCAGCAGCAAAGCTTGACAGAGTTTATGTCAGTAATGCGCACAACTATGCAAGATTTAATGCGAAAACAAAATCTTTTGGTACAAATGCTTGTATCACAACATTCAAAATAATCAATGGCTTCGCTACGTATATCTACGTGGAATGCTAACGGCGTTTCTCAGCATAAACTTGAGTTAGCTAAATTCCTACTCGACAAGTACATCGACGTTATGCTACTCTCCGAAACACACCTTACAAACATATATAATTTTAAAATAAGCGGATACACATTCTACGGAACCAATCATCCCGATGGTAAGGCACACGGCTGGACTGGAATTTGATAAGAAGCACCACTACCACAAAGTGTTCGCAAAAAACTATCAACAGGCCACATCTTTAATATTACATTTGAAGACCAATTTATGGAATTTTTCAACACAAAAGAAGAACACTTTATAGCAGCAGGAGACTATAATGCCAAGCACAAACACCGGGGATCTCGCCTTGTGAATCCAAAGGGAAAGCTGCTGTAAAACGCACTTGTAAAAATAAACAACAGGCTCAGCCACGTCTCTTCTGGCACACCAATTTACTGACCCACGGACCCCAAGAAACCACCCGACTTGATTGATTTTGCAGTTACCAAAAACATTCCCCGCAGCCTGATAAGCGCAGTCAGATGCAACTCTGCAATATCCGATGAACATCGTATTGAAGCTGGCGTTCCTCAGGGCAGCGTACTTGGGCCGACACTATACGTACTCTACACATAAGACATCCCTACATGCAGAGGTCTAACAACATCAACCTTTGCTGACGATATAGCTTTTCTCAGTCGCTCCAGATGCTCACAGCAAGCAACATCAAAGCTTGCTCGTCATATGGTCAATGTGGAAAACTGGCTATCCGACTGGCGAATAAAGGTAAACGAACAAAATTGCAAACATGTAACTTTCACACTAAACAGGCAAAATTGTCCACCAGTCACGCCAAACAACACCCCACTCCCGAAAGCAAACGAAGTAACGTACCTGCGAGTACACTTGGACAGAAAACTTACATGGCGCAGGCACATTGAAGCTAAGAGAACACAGCTTAAACTCAAAGCCTATAGCCTCCATTGGCTTATCAACGCTCGCTCTCCGCTAAGTCTGGACTACAAGGCTCTGCTCTACAACTCCGTTCTGAAACCAATCTGGACCTATGGCTGCCAGCTATGGGGTAACGCATGCAGCAGTAACATCGACATCGTCCAAACAGCTCGGTCGAAGATTCTGAGAACTATCACCGGGGCACCGAGGTACGTTCGCAACGAAAACATACAAAGGGACTTAACGTACCACCGGTCAGGGAAGTCATAGTGGAACACAAGGAAAGGTACTTGAGCAAGCTCTCATCTCACCCAAACAATCTCGCGAGACGCCTCACAAACACGTGCAGCCGATCCCACCTTCATCGTAATGATCTTCCTACCTTGCGATGAGTTGAGGAACTCGATTCCAAGCTATCAGTTCAAAAAGTAACTGTTAGATAATTAATGTTTGTAAGATTTGTAAGCTTTTTGTCGATTCCTTGTTTGATTTTTACTTAAAGGATAAATCCAAAAAATAAATTGCAAAGTTTAAAAACAACAAGTAAGAAGGCTCTAGTCGAGACTTCACGACAGCCATTGTCTGTATGCATCTGTGACTAAACTTCAATCTTCGATATCTCTGGTGTTTCTCAACCGATTTCGATGAAATTTTAGCAAAGTTCTATCGTTGCCCATTATTTTAATCTCCATTTTACATTTTCCAAGATTTTTTTGTAATCGATTACATGTGTATATCGGAAACCAGAATATTTATCGATAATTTAAAACAAACTGGTTCCGCTCATGGTATATGAGAACTTATATTCAAAATCTGAAGTCTCTAGCTCTTGTAGTCTCTGAGATCGACGCGTTCATACAGACGGACAGACGGTCAGATGGTCAGACGGACAGACGGCTGTTGATGCTGATCACGAATATATGTATATACTTTATAGGGTCGGAGATGCTTCCTTTTGCCGGTTACATACTTTTGCACAAAACCATTATACCCTTTTTACATATTTTATGGGTTCAGGGTATAAAAAAAGATAACAGATGGCGCTTAGTGGTCATTTACTTCAGTATGTTTCAAAGCGCTGCAGTCTGATCTTTTGCCAATTAATAAATAGGCACAAACTTATCTCCGTTCACAACTGATGGCGCTGCGTGGTCATTTAAATACTGTATGTTTCAAAGCGCTACAGTTGGATCTTTTGCCAATTAATAAATAGTCAAAATCTGATCTCCGCTGATCAACATATGGCGCTTCGTGGACATTTACAATTTATATGTTCCAAAGCGTCATCAGTTGGATCTTTTGCCAATTTTTAAATAGGCAAAAACTTGTGTTATTTGATCAACTAGATGGCGCTGCGTGGTCATTTACAATCTAATTGTAAAGTTTTTAATCAAGAGTCACTTAATTTGATAGGAAGACAGCTGGTGACAGATCCCAAAGATTTGCATCAAGAATTTGGTTGTCACGCCCACCCAAGCCACCCGCCCTATAAAATCGGAATAGGCTATATCTCTAACAGTTTTTGAGCTAGAGCCACCAAACTTGGAATGAATATAGATGGTGACAGTTAAAAACATTTGATTCAAAAATTTGGATGCCACGCCTACCTCTGCTGCCCACCTTATAAATTTGGAAGTTAAGTTATCTTCCACAGTTTTTGAGCTAAAGTCATCAAATTTGGTAACATGATAGCTGGCGATGTTTGCCACCCGGCCCACTCCTTTGCAAGCAGGCTCCTTACCATCCGTTCTTTTACTGGTATCAAAGTATTCCGCAGTCGGTTGCGTCCGACTGCAACGTTTTCACTTGTTTTGCTTTGCTTTTAGTACGAGCAGATTATGTATACGCAAACTGCTCGCCTATTCCTGAGAGCCATTACAGAAACAAATTAGGTATGGGAGTTATGGGTGGTGACATCACTGATTTATATTCACTTATATTTTACTTTGCAGTTTTATACACTCAGTTGTACAAAAATGTGAAGATCTGTTTCTAACCAACTTACTGCAAACACACGTTGGGAATTAATGAGCAAAAATATACTAAAAAAAAAATGTACAGATATCCTACTAATATTCTAAATGTGAAAGTTTGTGAGTATGGATGAATGTTTATTGCTCTTTCACGCAAAAACTACTGAATGGATTTTAATGAAACCTTACAACAATGTAGCTTATACATCAGAAAAACACATATGCTACAATTTATAAAGATCGGACCAATCCTTCGGCTACCTCCTGAACAACTATTACCGTATTTTTCGAACTTTTGCCGTGGAGCTTTGCTTAAAAACTAATTAATCTGAACCTAACTTTGTCAAGACATATGAGCGTGTAAAAAAATTGCGCATTCCAAATGTGGTCGCGATCCGTCCACTCCTTCGGGTACCTCCCATACACCTATCTCCTTTTTATCGAACTTTTGTACTCATGCTATGCCTTAAACTAATCAATCTGAACGAAACTTGATCAGAACATAAGAGCGTGTAAACAAAATATGCATACCGAATCTGGACCCGATCCGACTACTCCTTCGGGTAGAGGTGGGGTGGAGCTATGCTTAAAAACTAATTAATCTGAACCAAACTTTGTCAAGACATATGAGCGTGTAAAAAAATTATGCATACCAAATGTGGTCCCGATCCGACCACTCATTCAGGTAGCTCCAATACACCTATGTCTTTTTTTCCGAACTTTTGTACTGAAGCTATGCCTTAAAACTAATTAATCTGAACCAAACTTTGTCAAAACATAAATGCATGTGAAAAAATTATGCATACCAATTGTGATCCCGATCCGACCACTCCTTCAGGTAGCTCCTCTTTTTCCGAGCTTTTGTACTAAAGCGAGTTCACTCCGCCTCATCTTTAAATATAAAACAGTTTGTCCTATCTGAATGACTGATGGGTGATTATTGAAATATCCACAGCCTAAACCAAAATAGCTAAAATGCTGAAATTTTTATCAAATATTCCATGCAGGTAGTAAGTGTTCAAATTTGATAAAAACTAGCGTCGCAGCGAAGCACGCCGGGCTCTTGCTAGTCTAGTATAAACATATGTATGTATGTATGAATATCTGTACGTGTTATTTTGTCTCCTCTTTACTGAGTACCACATGGAAATTCGAATTTAGACAAAGTTACATTCAAATATTTAGCATATATTTTTTTCTTGGACCGAACCCTTAAATAAAAATGGATCCGGTTCGGTTCACGGTTTCGATACGTTGTTTGGGTTCGATTCAGGGCTCGGTTCCACACAGCGTGGAACCCGCAGAGAACCGGTTCCACAGGGCTCGGTTTCGGACCGGTTTGCAGCTCTGATAAAAACACTATTAATTAAAGTGTTAGTTAGGCGTAGCACTCCAATCTTGACACTTTATCTGACCACTCTATATACCAAGATAATTGCAAAGTTCGTTAGTCCCTATTTTTAAGGGTGTCGACAAAAATGCGTTCACACAGATGGACGGACGAGCAGACAGCATGACTGACATTGCGTTTACAAAACCAATATACTCTTTACCTTTGGTGTCAGAGAAAAATAAATCTAAAGACATTTTATAGTTATGAGTTACTTGCGTTTATTGTTAAACTACTCCAATAAATTTCCAATATCAATGGTCCAATAATGTTTTTACTAGACATATAGTACACATAAAGTAATGTTAAGTTTATCCAGTCCCTGAAGACGAAGGAAATTTACAGGTCCAGAAACAAAAAAAATATGTATGTTCTTTGAATATGTGTTAATCATAAACAATTTTTTTTAAAATAAACTTATTGTGTTTAAGTAATATACCTAGTATGTAAAGTTTTCTATAATTGCATACATAATATTTTTACTGGCAATAAAAAAAACTCTTCCACTTAAAAATACAAAATATATATTATTACAATAGTTTTTATTTCAATAATACAATTTTTTTAATATCAATACATAGCTGTGCGCCGCACACGGAGTTAACAAAATTTGCATCGAATGAAACCACTCTCCCACTTAAACTCACATGATTATGAATACGTTGTCACCTAACGTTTTAATGAGGAACGGATTGAATACTATACTGTGATATCGCATTATCTTAATAATAAAAAAAAAATAAATAAAATTGCATACAACTTTATATTTGTTTTACATAAAAACATATAACACATGTTCAAGTTTAATTTCTTAGTTCGGTCCTGCCAGCCAGCTCATTCAGCAATATGTTACGATATTAATTTGGCTTATAAAGATTAATTTTAATCCTAAAAAATGCCTAAATGGCTTTAAAAAAAAAAAAATTTATTATAAAAAAATACCAACAAAAATACTGCAAACAATTGCCAATGTGTAAGCAAGAGTTTAAATGTTAAGAACTGGCATATATCTAAACTGAGATAGCCGCTTTGCTGGGCGGCATGTCACTGTACTGCGGCGACGTTGGCGCCGGCTGTGCCGCCTTTAGATTGCTGCGTCTAAGGAGCATGGAGCGGTAAACCTCGGACAGCAGATTCCACGGCGCTGTGGCGGCAGCAGTCGACGACAACTGTGCGACGCTACTTGTGGCGGCAGCAGCCGCCAGCATTTGCGTCTGTAGTAGGCGGAAGTGCTGCTGATCCTCCAGATCCATGGCAAAAAACATCGCTGGTTGCGATGGCGCTAGCGCAGGACCTGAACTGGCACTGCAGGTCGAACCGGCATTGTGGTTAGAGTTGGAGCTCATTGCGATTGTAGATGCGATGGGGGCAATGGCGATAGTCATAGGAATAGCAGAAGAAAGGGTGGTGGAGCTGCTGATTGGCAGGTGTTTTCGAGTTTGCGGAGTGGACAGGTCGTGGGCATGGTCAGTGGCTGAGTCGTGGCTGTGAGCATCAGCGCTGTCGGCTTCTAGTTCCAGCTCCATTTTTATGGCCGTCGTTGATTCTGGGGAAATGGAGGTGCAGCTATTGTGACGCCGTCGCTTGACCAGCAGTTGATCCATGATAAAAGTACTACCACCGCAGAGTACATCTTGCAGACGCTCCTGGTTTGATTCTATCACTGCTTGTTGTAGCAGTTCGCGATCCGGTTCTGATTCGCGGCGCTTGTGCAGACTAAAGTCAAGGGGCTGCTCGGTTCGTGCCTCTTCATTGTAACTAGTAAAGCTGGTGGTATTACTGGTTAGACTTAGGCTGCAGTGTAGCTCAGTATCGGCGTCCACATCAGCTTCAGTATCAACATCCGCATCGCTGTGAAAGTCCTGACTCACTGGACTAGAGCTATTGGCATGCATGTCCACATATGCATAGACACTTTCATCAACTGCATCTGCTTCTATATCTGTGTCGATACTCGCAAACGTTCGATCGTGTTGTGCTCGGTTCGCAAGCAAACCGAGATTATGCACTCCTGACTGGCCTGCAAACATGACATGAGCCGCAACTGCCACCGGTCCGTAGCCAATGGTCGGATGATGTAGATTATGTGAATGATGCGACGGTGGCAGCAGTCCCGGGAACGCGGTGGCTGCTGCAGCGGCAGCCGGAAACACGGGAAACTGTTGAGCAGTGCGTCCGTCATGCGGCGAGATTTTTCGACGAATGTGTGGCGAATGCAGCTTAGGATTCGGATTTGCACTGTGACGGTTGCGCGAACGTCTCGAGCTAAACACCATGTTGCAGCCGTCTACCGTGCATTTGTGCATCTCACGCAAATGCACTGCCGAGAAATGGATCTTTAATGCGCCCTTGTCGCAGAAGGTCTTGAAGCAAATGGAGCACTGGACACGTTTTTTTCCAGTCGCCGGATTAATAAACTGACCAGCCAAATTGATCGGTGGAGAGCCCCAGCGTTTTGGCTTCGCAATCGCACTTGAATTTAAATCAGAATTGTTGCCGATGCAGCCACCTTTTCCAGGTTCAGCTCCATTTCTGTTCGGTGAGCTGGGTGGCGATTTGATGCTAGTTTTCGAATTCGGATTTATATGAGGATGCGGATGCAAATGGACATGCTGGTGTCCCAGCAGATAGACGGGAGACATAAATTTACCCATAGCATGATCCATTGTTTTGGACGTTGTTTTAAATTCTGGAAAAATATAGAGACATAATTTAGTTGAGAAAATTAATGAACTTTGAAAAAGCGAGAGAAAAGAGAGAGAGAAAGATTGTATACGTGTTATATTTTACACTAAAAGATAAACTTGTCTTCCTATCCCCTTCCCCCTCTCACACACTCACATATGCACACACACACCGTATTAAATAAAAATGTTTTTAAAAATTTATTAACTCAGGGCCTGTACTATTAAAGCAAGACAAAACAAGTGCCTTGCTGAATTTGTTCTATATTGGCCTTTAAAAACTTACAATCTGTAGTCGCTGGTGTTAAATGGCAACTGTCAGGAATGTCAATCAAATAGTTGGCGAGTAGTTCTGAAATCTGCCAATCAGGTATCGAGAAGGCAACCGCTTGTTAAGAAGGCAGGTCAAGGCAACAGCTAATGCCATCTCCTTATCAGAAACTAGTGAAGTGGAGGCAAATTGTTTGGGGGTGAATGATGAAAGAGTGGCTGGGACAGCTGGAAAAGTCGCTTAACTCTGGTGTTATCATCGATGAACATTCGTGTGTCTCTCCTCCCCCTCGCATCCGTATTTTTGAGATGACAGCACAATAACAGATTTTAAATCTGCTGCGCATTAAAGCCAAAAACATAGACTGTTGTCTGATGCAAGTATTGCAGAAATATTAAAAAGTATTAAACACAATTTTTTTTGTTCAATTGCTATTTGTATTTCTTTTTAGTGATGCGCTTCTAATTTGAACCGAAAGACTCTAAGTTGGTATTCTGCATAACATATTACTAACCATATTTGACTGTCATAAAAATATCTACGACGGCAATATGCGGTGAACGACTACTAGAATCCAAGAATCTTCACGATGTTGTTGTCCGGTGTTTTACCGTTTGCCGCTCGCCGTACGATAGTATAACTGTGACTAAAAAGCGACGTAAAATTGATGGCCGAATTGTTGCGGCTAGGTGCTTCGCACAGGGGAAAGCGAAGAATAGATCGCGGGGAAACCGCGGTCACCCGAATACAAGATGGGAACAAATATTAGGAGATCGCAGTTTCGTCATTTTGAGCGATCAGTTTAAGTGATGTTCGCTGACTTAGGTGGTTCCATGAATGTTGTAACACATAAACAGAGTTCTAGGAGATACAAGATACATCTTTGGTAATTGAACAACTTACTTATTTAATTTAAGTCATATACATATATATAAGTTCATACGCTAGTAAGTTGCACAGTGGGACAATTTTAGCATTTATGTACCTTAGAGTGGTCGATAAAAAAGAATTATTGTAACCATTACAAAATAACATGTGTAATGCAACTGTAAAAGAAAGTGTGTGTAATTGTATGTGTACATTTGGTAATCATTTTTTTCAAACTCTTTAAATGTCTTAAGGGACAAAAGCAACAGCCAGCAAAAATAAAAAACCAGTTACAAGTTTGATGTATTTGCATTGTTGTTTTCTATTCACTTGAAAAAGTGTATTATAACTTTGTATTTAAATGTGTAACTCATAAAAAAGAAGCACAAAAAGTGATATGTTTATTCTTGATCAGGAACGCATGCTAAGATGACATAGCCATGTCCGTCTGTTTCTTTGCAAACCCTCAGTCCCTCAGTTAGAGCTTTGAAGCTAAGACTTTGGGAAAGACTTTTTTCGTTTCATTAGGATAATTTGTGGGCTAGATCGGACCACTATATAATATAGCAACTATACAAAAACAAGACCTGTGGTATGATATAGATACGAAAAAGTAGGTTTTTCAAGTGTTTATAGTTGTTGGATGGCCGAAAAACGCTTCCTTACTTCCATAAAACGAGTAAAAAGGCTATAATGGTTTTGTCTAAAAGTATGCAATAGACATATATATATATATATAGTACAAATAATCCTTGTGAGCATCAACAGCCGAGTCGATATAGCCATGTCCGTCAATTTGTGTGCCATTCTGTATGAACGAGTCGATCTCAGGGACAATAAGAGTTAGATTTGGATCATAAGCGCACCTAAGCCCTAGGCACTGCAAGTTTATTTCAGATTATTGATAGCTTTTCCCGTTTCCGATTTCACATGGATCGATAGCAACAAAGCTTTGAATATTGTTAAATGTGAAACGTTTTTTTGAAACTTAATAAAAAATAATGAAAATCTGTGAAAATTTGAGAAACACAAGAGATATCGAAGATTGAAGTTAAGTCGCAGATTTACATAAACAAAGACTGTGCCCGCTAAGTATAGGGTTTAGGGTATCTATTGGTCGAAAAGTCTTGACTTGAGCTGCCTTATTTTTTTTTACTATCCAAATGTTGAAAGTCAAAAATTACAAGGCAAGCGACGACAACAACTCCTGTTAATCGTTTATAGTTATTTATTTTTTTTTTTTTTGTTGCTGTTTGCGTAGAGAATACTTAGCGGCGGACTAGCAACAGCAACAATGACAACATAAATCGAACGGAAAAGAGACAAAACGAAAGAAGTGCTGGCGATAATAATGACAATCGTAATGATGCTGATCTATGGTTTAATCTATAGCAACATTAAAAAGATCTTTATTACAAGTTATAACACGATTTCTTGCTACTTGCAAAGCCGACGGAAAAATAACACACACACACACACACACACACACACACACACACACACACACACACACACACACACACACACCCCCCCCCCACACACACACACACACAAACACACACACAAACACACACACACACACACATACACACACACACACACACACACACAAAAAAACAAAACAATATAAATTAAATTAATTTACTTACAATTTGTTTTGCGTTTTATTTTACTTGCACAAATTTGTTTGTTTATTTTTCTTTCTTATGTATCTTTAAAAAAATTTATACATATACATATGTATGTATGTAATATTTAGCTTAACATAGTTTTCTGATATTATTAGGAATTTTATTTTTTTCCTTGAATTTACACAATGTTTTTGGTGATGTTTTTGCTTTTGCTAAAGCGCGAGCGAATGGCCGCGGCAATGTTAAAAGTTTTACGCTTGAAAAAAAAAAAAAAGAACGCCGACAAAGTGACAGTTTTAATTGCGACGGTTACACGGTGACGGTGGCTGCGACAAAACACGAAGCAGCAGCGGCAAAAGAGATCCACTTCTTTGAAAGACGTGGGTGACACTGATTGTCGTGCAGCTGTGAGCTGAAAAAACGTAATGACGACGACGACAAATGCGACAGCGACTACAGCAGAGCCAGCGTCAGCTAAACTAATACATAAACACACAGTTGGTCTCGCAGCAACTCGAAGGAGGGTGACACTTTGCTCTCGCAGCGACGAGCGACAGCAAGAGCAGCACGGCAACGAAATAAGCAGCAGCGGACAAGTTTAACGTAACTGCCCTACAAATGTCTACCTGAGACGAAGCACAGACCCAGCCAGCCAACGAGCGAGCGAGCGCTGATTGAGTGTGTGTACGAGTTTACCAGTGTATGAGAACAGACAGACGTCCCACAATTGCTTGGCTATTGGAATTGGCCTGCTGTTATAGTTGTAATTGAAGGTGTACAAATATATACAATCATACATACATACATGCATAAGTGCCTGTTGGTGCCGCGCTGCTGCGGCTTGTTTATGCTATGTCACATTGTCAGCGTTGGGTCATCAGACTTCACACACACAAACACACACACACACACACACACACACACATACACACACACACACACACACACACACACACACACACACACACTCACATACACACACACACACACATCCGAGGGCAAGCAAATAGCGAGAGCGCTAATGGAAATTAAATCTCTCTCTCGGTCGCACTTATGCACTTATGCTCCGAATACTTCTAGCAGTCGGTTAAGCAGTGCTGTACAAAGAGAATCACAATGCTCTTCTATTTGCTTTATTTTAAAGCAAGTTTCAAATTTTAATTGCAATTTCAGTGAAGTGCTGTTCCAAACAATAAACGGTGGCATATTTAAATGCCAGACATATTTATAACTTAGCAGTGCAAAGAGTAAAATTTAAGTACACTTTAAGAGCATTTTAATAGAGCAACACAAGCGCACACTTTAAACACCCACGACACAGACGCACTTTTAACGCTCTACTATATGTTTAGGGAACAAATAATTCGTGGGATATCAACGACTAAATCAGTAAAAATAAATTTCCCACCATGCAAGTATGGGCAGTGCTCGGCAGGCGAGCAGCGCAAGATATATATTTGGTGTTCAGCTATTGCCGGCTCGCTCACACATTGTCGTCGCAGTGGACGAGTGGTTGACATGCGACGTATTTGTAAATGCTTACTGAGCGAGCGAGTGAGGGCCACTTTTATATACACACACCTGCCTACTTACGCACCTTTGAGCTGTGCTCGCTCTCCCGCAACTGATAGCAGTGTGTCATATGCTCACCAACCAAAGAGCGCCAGTGCGCTCTCTCGTGGGGCTAGTATTGTTTGTGTTTTCATGTGGGTAAATATCGCCCTATAAGCCAGTCCGCGTGTGACAGAGCTAGAACGAGTTGGTCCCCTCATTTGTTCGAATGAAATGGCAATGGCCAGTCAGTTTGTCTTTGTCGCTGCTAACTGTGGCCGTTGCAGCCGCCGGCAGCGCCGCCGACTGACGCAGCGATGTTGAGTGTACATGTACTTGAAAATAGCCGTCGCTCTGTGTTGTTTTCATTATTACGGACAGCTATCGTTGCCGCTTCTCTTTCTCTTGCTCATGTTACCGTTGTTGTTGTTGTCGCTTTTGCCCGGTTGTCGTTGGGTTTTTTATCGTTCTTCTTAAAATGTTTATCACTGTCCACAGTGCTTAGACGTCGGGGCGTCGGCGACTGAAAGCTGCGAGCAAAGAACTGTGAGTGTGTGTCCGTCTCTTTTTGGTAAACACCAATGAATAGCCAGGCTATGCGACTGTGTGTGTGTCCTCCTGAGAGACTTTGATTGCTGTGTTTCTGTATGTTCGTAAGCACACCCCTCGCGTGCTGCAAGCGGCGACGGCAGCGACGCCTTTGCTTCACTGGCTATGCGATTGCGCCACAAATTGATGTTGCTGTATTTGTGTGTGTCTTTATATGTTCAATTGGTGTCACATGAAACGACACATTACCATGGGGGCGATTTTTACTGTCTCCTGCACCAATAGTATTTAAGCACCGCTCTGGTGACAAACGCACCCGACAACGACCGCAGTTCATGCCACGAAGTTGTTTTTCCAGCTGTTTTTTCTTTTTTCGTGTATTTTTTTTTACCTTGTGTACCTTTTAAATTTAATTTTATTTGCTGCTCTCAATAAGCAAACGTTTCTCTTTACTAAATAAGTACATACATATATTGCAAATACAAACCAAAATACATGCATGTGTATATATATACTGATGTTCTTATGTATGCATGTATATACTTGCATGTGTATAATATACAAACTTGTGTACTTACAAAAGGAAAGTCAGCTTGCGCGCAATAAGTCCTTTTACGCAAATTCATATATGCATAATATGTCTGTCTGCATGAGCTCGAAATAGGAATAGGAATCTACAAACATAAAGTGCTTTTGTTTATGGCCTTAAAAGAAGTCGTTACTAGGTGCAGGAAAAGGCAAATCGAAAAATCGTATTGGTGGAAAATTATGGTGTTTCTTGAAAAGAAACGCCAAGTCTAAAATCATTTTTGATCCCGCAATTTGTCTACTGAAGGTCATAGCAACAATTATGAAGACTCTTGTCGAGAAATCTATAGATGGATAGCCGATATCTATTGTGTTTCTCAACCAGATTCACAGGTTTTTTTTTACTATTTGTATTAAGTTTCTGAAACACGTTTCACAATTTCTAAATTCAAGATTTTATTGTTATCGATCACACGTGTATATCGTAAACCAGAAAGTCTATCATTAATCTGAAGCTTGCAATGCCTAGGACTTAGGGAAGCTCATGTTCCAAGTCTGGAGTCTCCAGCTCTTATAGTATTTGAGATCGACGCGTTTATACATCCAGACAGACGGACGGACCCGCAAACATACACCCGCAAACACATACAAGATCCGTTCTAAAAATACCACGTTCTTAAAAGAACATTTCGTTCTTAATTTAAACGGTTTTTGTTTGCATTTTCACCATGTGTTGTTTTTTTAAAGTAATTTGAATACCTGCTTAAGATCATTTATTAACATTTGCTACATGAGTACAGTAAAACATACTACTGTAGGAAATTGTTAATAACTTTATGCTCTGGGACGGCAGCTGGGCGGAATAGCGGTGTTTATTATAATGAAATGCTGCCAAACACTTTATATTTAATTTGTTGAAATCTTACCGAATATGTAAAGCCCTTTCCTTGAATCGAAACTAAAACCTCTCGTTTACTTAGCGAATTCTTTAGAGCACGATAAAATGACATTAGGTGGTCCTGTAGTGAAAACAATGAACCATAATTGTATGTTCACAACAAGTACGAGTGAGATGAGTGTGAATGAAACACCGATAGCGTCTGTTGATGCTGCCTCTTTGGATGCTAAGACCCTTATATGTTAGAAAAAACCAAACTATTATTTTTATACTTTGATACTGAAAGTATCATAGCATATTGGTTTTGTGCAATGTCCGTCATGGTGTCTGTCCATCTGTCCGTCTGTATGAACGCAACATTTTTCGACACCCGTAAAGCTAGAGACTTGAAACTTTACATTTATGTTTTTCTATAGGCGCGACAGATAAAGTGTTAAGATCAGTGTGCCACGCTTACTAGGAGGCTGGGAAATCGATAAAATCGATCAAATCGGTAGCTGGAAACCGATAAAACCATATATTTCTCACATTCTTTCGGCTAGAGTTACCAAATTTTGCACTAAGATAGCTAGTCAGGTCCTTTAAAAAAAACTACATCAAAATTTTTGATGCCGCGTCCACTCCTTCCGCCCCATCCTCCCTGCTCCTTGATATTGAAAACGCCTATAGCTTTCACATTTTTTGGGCCAGAACCATCAAACTTTGTGCCAAGATAAGACGTTCCCCAAAAAAATTCATACTAATTTTGGATGCCACGCGCACACCTGACGCCCCCCACACCTCCGCAATTTATATAACGGTTAATCGTGTATCTTCCACATTTATTGAACTAGAGTAACTAAATTTGTTAGGAAGATAAATGGTGGCATCTACAAAAGATCTGCATCAAAATTTTGGATGCCACGCCCACCCAAGCCACCCGCCTTTTAAAATCGGAATCGGCTATATCTTTAACAGTCTTTGAGCTAGAGCCACAAAACTTGGTAGGAAGATAAATGGTGACATTTAAAAAGATTTGATTCAAAAATTTAGATGCCACACCCTTCTCTGCCGCCCACCTGTTAAGCTTTGAGTTGTTCAGTTATCTTGCACAGTTTTTGAGCTAAAGTCATCAAATTTGGTAACATAATAGCTAGCGGTGTTTACCACCTGGCCCACCCGTTCCGCCCATGCATTCCCCTTTTGCAAAAAGACACCTTACAATCCGTTATTTTACTGGTATCAAAGTATTCCGCAGTCGGTTGCGTCCGACTGCAACGTTTTCTTTTTTATTTATAGTATTATTTTTCATATAATTTTGCATTTGGGCATTTCTCTGGTGTCGATCGTGACGGTCGTACGCATTGCAAGTGGTAAAAAGGTCAAAATAAGACTGATTTTCAAAATTCCTTTTTCACTGTATTGTTGCTCTTGATTAGCCCTACAATTGGTGCTAAGGTCGATTTTAGGTAACAATTAGTTTTCGAGATTTTTTAAAAAAACCGACGCGTACGAACGACACAAAAACAGAAGTGATTCTCGCGACGAGCAATTCAAACTCAAAAGTAAAAGCAGCATTTTGATGCGATTAAATGATTAATGATGTGCATTAAATGCCCTCTAAAATGGCTATAATTTTACACGAATAAGATTCGTACTTTTTTTTAATTCAATTTAATCCAGGTACGGTCGTTACGTAACGTTCGTGACATTTTTTCCAATCGGAAACTAATCTATCTAGAGTCACAAAATTTTGTAGGAAGATAGATGGTGACATTAACCAAAGATTTGCATCAAAAATTTGAATGCCCACGCCCACCTCTGCCGGCCAAATGTCAATGCATTATGTCTCTCATTACGAACATTCATCATACAAAATCGAGCAAAAAAACAGAAATTTGGCATTTTATCGACTTTGCATTTAAATGTTTCTAAATTTTTTTTATAAATAAATGAAATGTTTGTTAATTCTAGTTAAATTAAATCGATTCCCTGTACGTATATGGTAAAACAACAAACTTACAGAGACTTACAGGAAATGCCCATATGCAATTGAGCGTTGTTTTAGGTTCTTTAAAATTCTGTTAATTCAAAAAAAAAAGTCTATAGCCAACGTTCTCTGTCGACAAGCAGTCAAACACTGACAATAATGAAGCAAATGAGAGAGCGCTTGTTTAACGAGGGAACTGCCGCCTTAGGTTATTTCATCATGCCTTAGCCCTTGTGCTGTTGTCGAACATGTTTCGCATGAAGTTTACTCTAATGTTAAAACATGTGCGGCTCAGCTTCGGGTGGTAAGTACGTTCTTATATATTTATATTTGTACATAAGTACGACAAATTAAGAACGATGCCAAATATAATCAAATCTGAGTGCAAATACATACGTATACCAAACTAAAGATCGTAAAATCCAATTAAGGGGGACTTGTCAGTTCTTAAATCCACGAAAATACATAGAATACATACGAATGAAGGCTATGTTTGGATATAAGTTTTGCTTAAGTCTTTCCTACGCAAGCAGATTGTTTCGGTATATCTTTGACTAAACCCCAATCTCTGATATCTCCGGTGTTTCTTAACCGATTTCGATTAAATTACCATTATTTTGTATTAAGTTTCTAAAACACTGGCTATATCTTCCCGATGCTTCCCTCCGCCTGTTACAAACATTTACCCAAAACCATTATACCTCTTTACCCATTTCATGGATTCAGGGTGTAAAAACGGTGGTGCTGTTGAATAATGTGTACATACTAGTATTCTTTATGAGGTCGTAGAAGATTTCTACGGTCTTTGAGATATAGGACTATACCTATACCTATACTATACCTAAAGAACATAGACTTATTCGATATTTCCGGTGTTTCTTAACCGATTTTCTTGAAATGTTTACAGATCACTATTGTGCGTATATTTACAGGGTCAATTCCAAATTTTCCATGTTAAATATTGTTCTTTGATAAATCATCAATCATAAGTATATCGAAAAAAGTTATGAAAAATCAACAAAACCAACCGGAAAAAGTTATCGTTAATTCAAAACATGCTTGAGCTGCCAATATTTAAGGAGATTATCTCTCTATTCTACAAGAAAGCTTCGTGCTCTTTGGGATCATCGTGTCGTGTCAGCATTTATATATTGTGTAGCTCTTAGCCCTTTGGTGGTTGGTGATTGTGAGAGGCAATCGAGTAGGGTCGGAAGTGCGGAACGGGGAAGCGTGTGGCGCCGGATGTTTCAAAGTTTGATTTGAGCGAAACGAGTGAAGACAGTGGTTGTGCCATTCTAGCAGCGCGTAATGATGATGAAAAATTAAACTTGTCAATTTAGATTAGACAGATTGCCGAGTGATAGCGTCTCATGTACCCAGCTTTGAGTAACGTTTAACAAAATCTGAAACTTTGATTAACATTTAAAGCGGAAATACAATCACATAACACTTAATTAAGCGTAGCTAAACGCACACGTTAAGTTAAGTTAAACGCCGCGTTAAGCTACAGTTTTTTACTGAAAAAATATTCAACCTAGTATTATGGTTTAAGAATGCAAGATTTTGTGTATTCCAAGATTGACATAACCTGATTTGCTCATGCTTGCTTTAGCTAGGTATGTAAGAAATTAGCAGAAAAAAAACCATGACAATTTTTTTTGTTCAAGCTTACCGTGACGGGGATTCGAATCTGAAACCTCTCAATAATGGGGCGGGTGCCTTAAGTGTTGAGCTACTGCCAATCACATTGCAATTGCAGTGAATGTTAATGTTAAGCGAACCCAATTTGGCTTAGCTTACTTAGCATTCATTAAACAAGTAAGAAGGCTCTCCTCGTGATTTCCCGACTAGGAGAAACCCCGAACCCCACATTTAACGCGTACAGTCATTGTCGGGATGCATCTGTGACTAAACTTCAATCTTCGATATCTCTGGTGTTTCTCAACCGGTTTCAATGATATTTTCAGAAAAGTTCTATCTTTACCCCCATTTTTACATTTCCAAACTCGAGATTTTTTTGTGATCGATTACATGTGTATATCGGAAACCAAAATAGTTTTCGATAATTTGAAACAAACTTGTTCTGCTTATGGTATAGGAGAAGTCTGAAGTCTCTAGCTCTTGCAGTCTCTGAGATCGACGCGTTCATACTTACGGACGGACAGACGGACGGACAGACACACACGTCTATATCGACTCGGCTGTTGATGCTGATCAAGAATATATATACTTTATGGGGTCGGAGAAGCTTCCTTCTGCCTATTACATACTTTTGCACAAAACCATTATACCCCTTACAATACAGACAATGACTGTACGCGTTATGTACAGGGTTCGGGGTATCTCCTAGTCGGGAAATCTCGACTAGAGCCTTCTTACTTGTTTTTATTTGTTAATCCCTAAACCCATATGAAATAAATAAAATAGTGTTTAAGGGTTTGGTGCAAAAATATGTAACAGACAGAAGAAAGCATCTGCGATCCCATAAAGTATATATACTCTTGATCAACAGTGACAGCCGAGTTCATTAAGCCTTGTAAATTTGTCGTTTGTATGAAAGTGTCAATGTCAGAGCCTATAAGCTGAAAGAAAAAAGTCGTGATAAAATTAAGTGCAAATGAACATAAATTCAGTATTTCCAATTCTAGAATTTTATTCTTGATTTAAGTACGGAATACTTGAAATAAGTATGAAAATACTTTATTCAAGTACGGAATCAACTATGTTTCCAGTAAAACTAAAATCGAGCACGAAAATTCTTGATTTAAGTACGAGTGCGGACTTAAATCCCCCCAGCTGCTTTTTTTTTAAACTGGGGGGCTGGGAAATCGATAACAAGTCGATACAAATCGATATCTTAATCGGTAAAACTCGCATATATCCCACATTTTAACTGCTAAAGTTACCAGAATATTTTTTTAAATTCAATTAAATAGTACATTAAAATACAAAAAAAGGGTTTCAAGCATTGCAGTACTTGAAGAAAGTATTATTAACTTGATTTTATGGGGTAGATCCATTAAGAATTTTTGAAAAATCGTTTTATTTTGTTAAGAAATTTCAAGTCAATCCGATAAATAGTTTTTGAGATATTCATTAATTACTGAAGCAACATTGAACCTCAGATTGTGACTAAACCAGGTAGAGGACGGCAGCTGCAAGCGACCGGTTTAATCACGCCTATTATTGAATGTGGGAATGCTTCGTAAACAACGACAGCTATATGTTTTAGAAGCTTCAACATCTGCAGAAGTGCAGGTATTGATGATTCAATATAAATTCGATTAATTCTTATAGGACACAAATTAGATACGATAAACGTGTGAAAGCTAGTCGGACTCCATTTTTTTTTAGCGAAAATTTAAAAAAAAAATTGTTTCTAAGAAATAGTTTAAGCAATTAGGTATAAATAATTAAATGTTCAAATTATTAGAAAAAAATGTTATTTACAGATTCAAGAGATAAAATTCCGTAATGCTTAACTTTTTCCATTTAATTCGATACTTAACAGCCAAATTATACAAGATTTATGTACATTTGGAAAGCTTTAAACCAGGGACCGTAAATAATGATTTTTTTTTTTTGTTTAACAAAAAAATCGCACTTTTTTAATGGACCTAGAACAAATATGATGAACACCCATATATGTATATATTCTTGTTCAATCTTCTCATTTCCGCCTTGATTTTTAAATTTCAGATTTTTTTGGCTTTTCTTTAATGATAATCATTACCTTTGAGTGATTTTATAAAACTTAGAGCATAATCATTATAGTTGAAAAAAAAAAAAAATCAAAAATAATCATTATTAATGATTTTTATTTTTATCGCTCAAAATAAAACTCAACATTGACGGACGGCTAATGTGTACGATTTTTCGAAAATATTATGGTATAACCTTATTAAGGATCCAAAAATCGACCCATCGGTATTACCGATTACCGATTACTTTTTCATTTTCCGATATAAACATGTGATCGATAACACTAAAAATGTGAATATCGAAAATGTGAAAAGTTATTTTGAAACTTTATACAAAATTTTGCAAATCTGTGAAAATTTCATCGAAATCGGTTGAGAAACGTCAGAGTTATCGAAGATCAAAGTTTACTCACAGCTGTACACAATGTGATAATGATTTTTATTTTTATCGCTTAAAATAAAACTCAACATTGACGGACGGCTAATGTGTACGATTTTTCACCGATATAATGGTATAACCTTATAAAGGATCCAAAAATCTACCCATCGGTATAATTTTTTTTTCTACCCTGTTCCCAAAAAACGGCTAAAAAGGGTATAAGAAAAAGCGCAGGGTCTTCCGCTAGGGGGGCCTACAAAGTTTCGTAGTTCGAATACGTTTGACTACGCGCATGCATTGCTTTGTCTATTTTCATACCCTGTAACCATAACATGGGTAAAAAGGGAATATTGGTATTGGAAAAAAAGTATGTAACAGAAAGATTGAAGCATCCCCAACACACTTACCATAAATATATCCATTGACAAATGATTGCTTTATCTGTGAAAATCTCATGTCAAAGGTTCAATGATTTAAACGTTTCCTTAAGCTATTGCCAGAGCTGTGAGTAAGCTTGACGCAACGCTTAACATTTCTAACAAAACCATTATACCCTTTTTAGCCGTTTTTTGGGAACAGGGTAGAAAAAAATAATACCGATTGGTAGATTTTTGGATTCTTAATAAGGTTATACCATAATATTGGCGAAGAATCGTACACTTTAGCCGTCCGTCAATGTTGAGTTTTATTTTAAGGGATAAAAATAAAAATCATTATCACATTGTGTACAGCTGTGAGTAAACTTTGATCTTCGATAACTCTAACGTTTCTCAATGATGATTTTTTCACAGATTTGCATAATTTTGTATAAAGTTTCAAAATAACTTTTCACATTTTCGATATTCACAATTTTAGTGTTATCGATCACATGTTTATATCGGAAAATGAAAAAGTAATCAGTAATACCGATGGGTAGATTTTTGGATCCGTCAATGTTGAGTTTTATTTTGAGCGATAAAAATAAAAATCATTAATAATGTTTATGCTCTAAGTTTTATAAAGTCACTCAAATATAATGATTATCAATAAAGAATGATTACGGTCCCTGCTTCAAGCGCGATTTCTGAAAATTTTTTGTGTTTTTTCATTCGGTGACCGGAGTGGTCATCCACTCGGTGGATATTGATTACATCGAAAGATATTGATTTTTGTTGAAAACTACTATTTTTTTGAACAATTAACTTTAAACTTTTTATCGAAATTCAGAGTCTAAAGATTCGAAAAAAAATTCGATAAATTTTTGAAAATATACCTTTTTACGCTTCTGAGTGCATCTACCCCCTTAAGTAAACGGGAATCTAGAAATGGTAAACGAAACGTTGTGGGTGCTATTCTCCGGTCAAAACGTTTAGAAAAGCTAAACGTGTTGTTAAGCTTTGATCGGAACTGTTTAACCCACAACGCATTGATGGTGATATGACCTGTACTTCGATTACCCACAACTTAAAACTTAAACTCAATAAAGCTTAACCCTACCTTTACGTTTGGAATTAAAGTTTTCGTATACAATTTTTATACTTTGATACCGAAGGTCTCATAGTATATTGGTTTTGTGCAATGTCCGTCACGGTGTCCGTCCGTCTGTCCGACCGTATGAACGCAATTTTTTTCGACACCTGTAAAGCTAGAGACTTGAAACTTTGCAATTATGTTTGTCTATGGGCTAGTCAGATGTCAGTGTCAAGATTGGGTTGCCACGCCTACTAGGAGGCTGGGAAATCGTTAAAATCGATAACTGAAAACCGATAAAACCATATATTTCTTACATTCCTGCAGCTAGAGTTACAAAATTTTGCACGAAGATAGCTAGTCACATCCCTGAAAAAACTGCATCACTTTGGATGCCACGCCCCCTCCTTCCGCCCCCATCCTCCCTGCTCCTTGAAATTGGAAAGGCCTTTAGCTTTCACATTTTTTGGGCTAGAGCCAGAAAATTTTGTGTCAAGATAGGTAGTGAAGTTTTCCAACAAACTGCATCAAAAAATTTGATGCCACGCCCTCACCTTCCGCCCCCAACCTCCAGCCGTTGTTAAAACGGTTATGAGTGTATCTTCCACTTTTTTTGAACTAGAGTCACCAAATTTGGTAGGAAGATATATGGTGACATCTATAAAAGATCAAAAATTTGGAAGCCACGCCCACCTCTGCCGCCCACCATTTAAAATCGGAAATTTAGATATCTCTTACAGTTTTTAAGCTAGAGCCCCTAAATTCGGGAGTAAGATAAAAGGCAACATCTACCAAAGATCTGCATCAAAATTTTGGATGCCACGCCCACCCAAGCCACCCGCCTTATAAAATTGGAATCGGCTATATCTTTAACAGTTTTTGAGCTAGAGCCACCAAACTTGGTATGAATATAGATGGTGACAGTTAAAAACATTTGATTCAAAAATTTGGATGCCACTAATACCTCTGCCGCCCACCATTTAAATTTGGAATTCAGATATCTTCCACAGTTTTTGAGCTAAATTCACCAAATTTGGTAACATGATAGCTGGCGATGTTTACCACCCGGCCCGCTCCTTTAAAAGCAGACTCCTTACCATCCGTTCTTTTACTGGTATCAAAGTATTCCGCAGTCGGTTGCGTCCGACTGCAACATTTTCACTTGTATTTTCTTCAAGTTTTGATAGATCTTCCTCTTTTCAAAATAAAAATACAATTAATTATAATAAAATCCCAAGTTTTCTTTAAACTTTAAGCATGCAAACTTTGACATAATAAACAATAGACTCTTAAAGTCGGGAGCAGCAGGCTTTTATTTATTTTGATACCAATACTATCTTGGCCTTCAAAACATTGTTGACGCAAATCTTTGAGGGCCACACCAGATATTGTTTCACCAAATTTTGTGACTCTTTTCTGAAAGTTTGTGAAAGATACAGGTGTTTTCGTTTTAAAAAGGCAAAGGAGCTTGGGTGGGCGTTAAATGTCATTAAATAGCTTCTTCCTATCATTATAATTACTTCCTGTTTCTGCAAATAGGTATTTGGGCGTCGGTATTTTGCGTATAATCAATATTAATGCAGAGAAATTTTTACCAAGTTTTGTCATTTAGTTTAGAAGCTGTGTAAGACAGGCATTCCTGTTCTTAAAGGCGTTGGGGCGAGGGACAGAGATTGGGTTCGTGGCTTCGTGGGGATGTCACAGCTATCGTCCTGCCAAATTATCAGCGTACAGGAGCACTACAGTGCATTGTTCAGTATGTTGGTTTTAATATTTAAATGCGGTTTAAATTTTTAATAGATACAACAAGGGCTTATCGTATTTGCATCTCAAAATCTCTCGACTTCGTCCTTTTACTTTGTAAGCTCCCTATCAGCTGTCTTTGATTCGGTAAATCGTGAAATCAGCGATACTTATAAGTATACACTTGCTTGCAAACACTTAGAAATAGCTGCACTTTGGTTGAGTCCTTCGATTTGTATAATCAAAAGGTCATTAAAAGAAATCCCAAATGAAGCGAATTGTGGCAGTGTCTTTAAGGGGGCAAATGAAAATATCTTATTTTGTCAGTCAGCACATTAATTTCCTTTCATACAAAAAAAATAAAAAAATATATATATATATATATATATATATATATATATATATATATATATATATATATATTTTTTTTTTTTTTTCAACAGTGTTTCTTTTTTTTCGTGTTTTAGTGTGGCAAAGTTCATTAATCAAAAAATTGCCTTTATTCAGTTGAGATAAATAATTGCTATCTTATTATGCCGATTCTCGTTGCTTTCGCCGCCGTCCACTTCTCTCCATCCTTTTTCTGCTGTCCGCCGTGCCATGTCGATTGTCCCCTTGTCGCCCCTTGCACTTTGTCTAAGTTCTTTATAAATAACACGGCACCCTTTGTGAATACTGCACGAATCAAAATCGAAATCGATCAATCATTTTTCACACTTGGCCCAGCGTCAAGTGAAAGACCGCCGTGGCGTGTAGAGTGCAGATACAAAAAAAAAAAAAAAAACAGCAACATTTACAGAGACAGATTCATTTACACATTGTTTGACTTAAATCACACACATATTTATGTATAAATGTTTATATGTGCTTATACACGTTCCCTAGATCGTAAATACAGCTAGACTATATTTCTTGAAGCTATTACCGCACTCTTTGGCAATATTGCTTAGAATCTGATATGTAGATACCAAAGTAGAGTTTGCGGCAGTGCTTGAATTTAATTTTGGACCATTGAATCTGCTTTACTTTCGAATACCCTGAACCCATGAAATGAGTTAAAAGGGTATACTGGTTTCGTGCTAAAGTATGTCACAGTCAGAAGGAAGCATATCCCACAATTTTAGCTAAATATTTTCTTAATAAGCAACAATTGCCAAGTCGAGACCAAGTCCTTCCGTCCGTATGTTCGAGCGCATTGCTCTCGGATACTATAAAGCCTAGGGTCTTGAAATTTTAAAGTTCGTGTACAGCACGTGCAGGTCCAGTTTGTTGCAAATGATCGACACCTTTTTGGGATTTCGATGCACTCATGCTATTGATTACAACACAAGTTGGGATTGCTTCAGCTACTATAGACAAAATATCATCCGTGAAAATCTCATAAAGATCGGATTAGAACACCGGATATAATAAAGATTGAATTTTAGTCAGCAGCGCAGAAGTACAGGGATTTTATCTACTTGCGCACACAGACACATACAACAATGAATGTACGGGTTAAGTATAGGGTTCAAAGTGTCCTATAGCGAGCTTTTTCGTAAATCGTTTCATATTAAAACAAGAGAAAACGTTGCAGTCGGACGCAACCGAATGCGGAATACTCTGATACTAGTAAAAATTTTAGAAGAACGGGCTGGGCAGGAAAGGTCGCTGCCTACAAAGAAAATTGGATATACATCTTTGGTGAACATCGCCATATAACTTACTGCCAAATTTGGTGACTATAGCTTAAAAACTATCAAAAATAATGCAGATTTTCGGGAGATGTCACCGGATATCTTTCGACCAAATTTGACCAATCTAGCTTAAAAACTGTAAGAGATATATTCGATTTTGGTTTTTCAAGGCCCCGGGGCATCTGGTGGCCGAAATAGTGGGCGTAGCCTTTATATTTTGGATGCAGTTTTTTTTTTTTAGAGCGTCATCACCTATCTTGGCACCAAGCTTGGTGGCTCTAACCCAACAGCTGTGGAAGTTATAGGCGATTTCGATTCCAAAGAGTAAGGTGGCTGGGGCAAAAGAAGTGGGCGAGGTACCAAAACTCATTAAGCAGTTTTTTGAGGGACAAAAATAGCCCACAAATTGGGTAACTTTAGCTGCAATAATGTGGGAAAAATAAAGTTTTTACCGATTTTCTGTTATCGATTGTATTCATATCTCAGCCCCCTAGTAGGCGCAGCACCTCAATCTTGTCACTTTATTTGCCCCGCCCATATACAAACATATTAAAAGTTTTTATAAAGCAGACACCATGACGAACATTGCACAAAACCAATAAGCTCTTTATCTTCGATATCACAGTATAAAACATGTAAGACGCCTCTAGTCGAGATTTCCCGACTAGGAGATACCCCGAACCCTTTACATAACGCGTACAGTCATATTCTGTATGCATCTGTGACTTAACTTCAATCTTCGATATCTCTGGTGTTTCTCAACCGATTTCGATGAAATTTTCGCAGACTTTCATTATTTTGTATCAAGTTCCTAAAACGTGTATCGATATTTGAAATTTTTATGTTATCGATCACATGTGTATATCGGAAACGGAAATAGTTATCGAAAATCGGAAACAAACTTGTTCTGCCTAGGACTTAGATGAGCTTTTGTGCAAAATCAGAAGTCTCTAGCTCTTATAGTCTCTGAGATCGACGCGTTCACACATACAGACGAACAGATGGACGGACGGACAGACGGACGGACAGACGGACATGGCTATATCGACTCGGCTGTTGATGCTGATCACGAATATATATATACTTTATAGGGTCTGCCTTCTGCCTGTTACATACTTTTGCACAAAACCATTATACCCCTTTTACCCATTTTATGGGTTCGTGGTATAAATACCATTAACACCGACACAAATAATATTAAAAAACCATTTATATTATCATCGCCGCATCGAGTATATCATTCTCGTTTTTCTGCTCTCATATACTCTTGCTGGGGGTATTATAAATGTGTGTTGTAGTGTACAGCGCATTCAGGAAAAATCTTCGACTATAGTGATCACAAGACGAGTTACAAGCTAAATTGTTACCACCTGGTACCAGGTATCAGAATATTTCGCAGTCAAGTCTGCTGCTCCAATCCCCCTCCTTTAATAGAGTGTATTGGTTTTTTGCAATATTCGTCATGCTGTCACTTTATCTATCCGTATGAATGCAACTTTTTTGGACACCCTTTAAAGGTATAGACTTGAAACTTGGCAAATATCTTGGATCATGATCAAAGTGTCAATATTGGAGCGCTACACAAACTGGGAGGCATGGAAATCGATAAAAAGTCGAAACACTTCTGGGTGCATGACGATAAAACACACAAACACAATTTACGCACTCACCTGACTGACTGCCTATATCTTCCACAGTTTTTGAGGCAGAAACACAAAATATGCTAGCAAGATAGCTGATAAAGTTCCAAAAAAAAAATTTAAAAAAAAATTCGATGGACACGCCTGCTCTTTTTAACCGCCAGTCACCCTGCTGCCTTGTAAAATCGGAATCGCTTATACCTTCTACAGCTTTTAAGCTAAAGTCTATAAATTTGTCATTGTAAGAAGGATTGATTGTCCTGATATACTATCTTCAGTACCATTTTCACCCCATCGAGGTCTCGGAAGGTTGTCAATACATTTTATGTTAGTGCTCACCGTACTAGTTATTGTCTCAATGAGCCTCTTTCTAGAACTTTAAGGATTTATAATTCGCTGCCATTCGAGTTGCGATTTGATTTCAGTCTGAATTTTAGGTCCATTAAGCATTTATTAAAGCAGTGTTTTTATACTTTGATACCGAAAGTCTCATAGTATATTGGTTTTGTGCAATGTCCGTCATGGTGTCCATCTGTCCGTCTGTATGAACGCAACTTTTTTCGACACCCGTAAAGCTAGAGACTTGAAACTTTGCAATTATGTTTGTCTATAGGCGCGACAGATAAAGTGTCAAGATCGGGTTGCCACGCCTACTAGGAGGCTGGGAAATCGTTAAAATCGAAAACTGAAAACCGATAAAACCATATATTTCTTACATTCCTGCAGCTAGAGTTACCAAATTTTGCACAAAGATAGCTAGTCAAGTCCCTTTTGGATGCCACGCCCCCTGATTCCGCCCCCATCCCCCCCTTCTCCATGAGATTGGAAACGCCTATTGTTTTCACATTTTTTAGGATAGAGCAACCAAATTTTGTGCCAAGATAGGTAGTGAAGTTTTCCAACAAACTGCATCAAAAATTTTGATGCCACGTCCACACCTTCCGCCCCCCACCCCACGCCGTTGGAAAAACGGTTATGCGTGTATCTTCCACATTTTTTTTGTACAAGAGTCACCAAATTTGGTAGGAAGATATATGGTGACATCTACAAAAGATCTGCATCAAAAATTGGGATGCCACGCCCACCTCTGCCGCCCACCATTAAAAGTCCGAATTTCGATGTCTTTTACAGCTTTTAAGCAAGATCCCCGAAATTCGGAAGAAACATAGAAGGCAACATCTACCAAGCCACCCGCCTTATAAAATTGGAATCGGCTATATCTTTAACAGTTTTTGAGCTAGAGCCACCAAACTTGGTAGGAGGATTGATAGTGACTGTTAAAAACATTTGATTCAAAAATTTGGATGCCACGCCCACCCAAGCCACCCGCCTTATAAAATTGGAATCGGCTATATCTTTAACAGTTTTTGAGCTAGAGCCACCAATTTTATTAGGAAGATAGATAGTGACAGTTAAAAACATTTGATTCAAAAATTTGGATGCCACGAATACCTCTGCCGCCCACCTTTTAAATTTGGGAGTTAAGTTATCTTCCACAGTTTTTGAGCTAAAGTCACCAAATTTGGTAACATGATAGCTGGCGATTTTTACCACAAGGCCCACTCCCTTCGCCCCTGCATTCCCCCTTATCAACCGTTCTTTTACTGGTATCAAAGTATTCCGCAGTCGGTTGCGTCCGACTGCAACGTTTTTACTTGTTGTATTGCTTATTGTGTTTTGTTAGTGTTAAGTAGTCATAAGTTAATGTGCCAGTACGAAGAACTTTTGTTGCTCTTTGGTGAAATTTGAAATAAATAAGTAAATATAAAATCGGAAGCGTCTAAATCTTAGACTCAAAGCTAGAGTAACAAATTTTGTGGCAAGCTATCTGGCGATGTCCTTCAAAGATGTGCATCAAGCTTTCCTTGAACGCAGCGATCACCCGGGCCACCTCTATACTTCCCCTTTCCAAGTAGGCTTCTTAACTCCTTACTTTATACTTGTATCAGAGTATTCCGCAGTCGGTTGAGTCCGACTGCAACGTTTTTACTTGTTCAACCAGTTTTTATTCTGCTATAAAATAAATTCGAAGTCGGTTGCGTCCAACTGCAACTTGTTATTATTAAGTCGGCAGTTACTTTTTATACCCCGAACCCATGAAATGGCTAAAAGGGGTATAATGGTTTTGTGCAAAAGTATGTAACAGGCAGAAGGAAGCATCTCCGAACCTATAAAGTATATATTCTTGATCAGCATCAACAGCCGAGTCGATATAGCCATGTCCGTCTGTCCGTCCGTCTGTCCGTCAGTCTGAATGTATGAACGCGTAGATCTCAGAGACTATAAAAGCTGGAGACTTCAGATTTTGCACATAAGCTCATCTAAGTCCTAGGCAGTACAAGTTTGTTTCCGATTTTCGATAACTATTTCCGTTTTCGATATACACATGGAATCGATTACAAAAATTTCTCGAATTTGGAAAATGTAAAAATGGGGGTTGAAATAATGGGTAACGATATAACTTTTCTGAAAATCATTTTCAATTCATCGAAATCGGTTAAGAAACACCAGAGATATCGAAGATTGAAGTTTAGTCACAGATGCATACAGACAATGACTGTACGCGTTATGTACAGGGTTCGGGGTATCTCCTAGTCGGGAGCCTTCTTACTTGTTAATACATAGTTAATTAAGGGTGGGTAAATTTTTATGGAGTGAAAAATCGTCAAATAGCGGTTATCGGAATCGTAAACTAGGATGAATTCTAAGAAGTCTTGGCCTAGAAACCATGGGTCTAAAATCAAAACGGAGCCTGCCATTTTTACGAAGAAGTTTTTGTATCTTAAGGATACATACATTATTTTACATTTTCATTTAAATTGACAAAATTCGCTTTTAAAAATGCAAATAAAAAATTTTGTTGTGTTTAAAAATGTTGCTTAATATTAAACTTTAATTTTCTTCACCATCTGCCAATAACATAGTAATAAAAAAATTATTTTGTAATTTCGCTTTGCCGCGAAAAAAAATTTACCCACCCTATTTTACAACCTATGATAAATGTGATTAATGATAAAGTGATATGTGTCAACATAACAAAACACACACAGAAATAAGTTTATTACACTTAAAATGTCCTGTTGAAGCTTTAAACAAATTTTCGTATTTGCGATTAAGTGATTAATAGAGAACAGTGCTAGACTGTTTCAAGTATCGGTCAAAACAATTGTCGGCTGCCATTTTTTCCAGATTATAAACCTAGCGGTATTCTGTCACAATGAGCAGTTAAGTCTAAAAACAAGTATGAATGGTCTTGTCGAGATTTCCGGACCGGGAAGTTTCTGGAACATGTACTAAACGCGTACCATTTTTATATTGAAAATATCATAGTATATTGGTTTTGTGCAATGTCCGTCATGGTGTCTGTCCGTCCGTCCGTCCGTATGAACGCAATTTTTTCCGACACCCGTCAAGCTAGAGACATGAAACTTTGCAATTATGTTTGTCTAGAGGCGCGACATATAAAGTGATAAGATCGGGGTGCCACGCATACTACTAACATCGATTACTGAAAAGCGATAAAACCATATATTTCTCACATTCTTTCAGCTAGAATTACCAAATTTTGCAGGAAGATAGCTAGTCACGTTCCTCAAAATACAGCATCAAAATTTTGGATGCCACGCCCAATACTTCCGCCCCCATCCTCCCTGCTCCTTGAATTGGAAACGCCTATAGTTTTCACTTTTTTTGGCCAGAGCCACAAAATTTTGTGTCAAGATAGGTAATGAAGTTTTCCAATAAAAATTTATTGAAAATTATGATGTCACGTCCACCTCTGCCGCCCAAAATTAAAAATCGGATATTCCAAAATCTCTCACATTTTTTAAGCTAGAGTCACCAAATTTGGTTGGAAGATCGATGGTGACATCTACCTAAGATCTGCATCGAAAATTTGGATGCTACGCCCTTCCAAGCTACCAGCCATATAAAATTGGAATCGGATATATCTTTATCAGATTTTGAGCTAGAGCCACGAAACTTGGTAGGAAGATATATGGTGAAATTTAAAAGGATTTGATTCAAAAATTTGGATGCCACACCCAGCTTTGCCGCCCACCTTTTATATTTGAAGTTGTTTAGTTATCTTCCACAATTTTTGAGCTAAAGTCACCAAATTTGGTAACATGATAGCTGGCGATGTTTACCACCCGGCCCACACCTGCCGCCCCTGTATTCACCATTTGCAAGCGGACTCCTTACCATTCGTTCTTTTACTGGTATCAAAGTAATCCGCAGTCGGTTGCGTCCGACTGGAACGTTTTCACATGTGTTTTTCTCTTATTTCTTACATTTCTAGAAAACATGAAAGCAGGTATTGTCAATGTCGGATTACTAAAAGTCTTGAATCGTGAACCATTATACTCCATTGAAATTTTTTTGAATACTGTTTTTTTTTACACCGAAAGAACTACTTATGAAACTTGTTGCAATACTGTTTTTATACCCCGAACCTATAAAATGGGTAAAAGGGGTATAATGGTTTTGTGCAAAAATATGTAACAGGCAGAAGGAAGCATTTCCGACCCTATAAAGTATATATATTCTTGATCAGCATCAACAGCCGCAGCTAGCCGAGTCGATATAGCCATGTCCGTCTGTCCGTCTGTATGTATGAACGCGTCGACTTCAGAGACTCATCTAAGACCTAGGCAGTACTAGAAAATATGAAAATATTTAACGGTTTAGAAACATGATAGAAAATAATAAAAATCTGTGAAAATTTCATCGAAATCGGTTGAGAAACATCAGCGATATGAAGTTTATTGCGTATTTCCACTGCTCAGTTATGTTAAGTGAACAGTAAAAGAGGTTTAGTTTGCATGTATTCTCCCATAAGGAATTAACTGAAGTAAAACTGACCGTAAACATTTACTGAAGAATAACTGAAGAGGAACTGGTTCATTTGAACACTTGTTCGATAAAACATCGCTGTTAATGGGCTCTTTTAATGTAACAGTCGCAAAACAGATGATTGTCAATAGCAGAAATTGTAAAGGTAAGCGCAATATTTTGTAATATTCAAAAAATAATTAAGAATTTAGTTTTTTGATGAATTATCATAGGAAACAATTGAACTGGGAGCAAAGTTTCAAAGCATTGGTTTTAAATCTGTGGGCGGATAATTTTGTTGCACTTAGGGCAGTTCAGAATAACTCCCACGTATATACGAAAATGGACTTGTACTGCGTCTGCAATGCAAGCAAAAATACCTTTCGGCATTAAAAATAAGCCAAACAAGTTGGCAACACGATATTACATATTTGCAATGTACAATTTCGGTTAGTTTTTCTCACTTTTTTGCAGAAAATACAAAGCAAAACAAACCGAACAACTAATTTATTTACGGAGGTTCAGTAACAGAGCAATGGAAACGGCTTTCGTCAGTTACTGTTAAGATTTACGGAAACTGAGCAGTGGATATGCGCTATTAGTCACAGATGAATACAGACAATCACTGTTAAGTGTAGGGTTCGGGGTATCTCCTAGTCGGGAAATCTCGACTAGAGCCTTCTTACTTGTTTTTACTTCAAGTAGTAAGTTTTGCAAATAGCAATTATTGACTCTAAGTGGTAAATTTTCCAACTAGTTCTAATTTTGACTTTATGTAACTAGATGTGAACTTGTGCAAGGTTAGGCTAAGCGGAACTAGTTGACCTCGTAGGACATCACCAAATGGGTTGAAATTAAATTAAATTAAATTTTAGCACGTTCGCGCACTGCTGTATTTTACAGTGTGTGTTGTGTTGCACTTATCGTATCTTCGTATCGATAATTTTAGCTCGTCAAAGTCGACCATGTTCGACAAGCATATTTTCCGTTATTTTCGGCACAAGCTGACAAGAATCGCTTCTACTTGTTCACAAAAGGCAATTCTGATAAGAGCTTAATGCAAGAATAGACGTGTTTTCGAGTCTTGACAGAATAAAACAAGATTTTGTAAAAACGTGCATAGACGTTGTGCGATAATTAAGCAACAGCCGAAGAAGTTTTTCCCTTTATAATAATGGCACCGGTTCGGTTAAATAAAAGAAAAAAAAGTTAGAGTAAAATATGCACTCGTCAACATACTTATGCTGATGAGTGTACATATATATTATTGAGCTTTCCTTACTAAGAGCTCTTTCATGAGTCAGTTCGATCAATTTTATTTGGCAAGAGCGGCATCGCTATTGAACTACAGTTTTCTGTCTTGTAGAGTGTCCTGTGCCAAATCTAACAATTGCTTACGCTGCATCCGTTCGAGGTCCTTACCTGACTTGGCCTGCTCTGACCGAGATGTATGTTTGTACAATATACACACAAAAATCTGTTTATACATACATATATATCTGGCTATTATTAGGAGTCGGCCATTAAAAAAAGTAGACGACATGTTAAAATCCTTTTTCAAGAAAAATTCATCACCCGGTTACAAAAGTTCTCATAAAGCCTTTGTTACCCTTTAACTTAATTATTGGGCACATTATGTGCCATATTCATGGCAACTCGATGCGAGGCGAATGAAACCAACGAACAACCGTACGGCCAAACGCTAAAAGGGACGACTGGCTTCGGGTTGTTGAGGTACAACAATGGAAAATAGCTGCAAATATGTGCATATATTTATGTTTGTATGTATGTTTGAATGCATGGTATGTATTACCACCCCGACCGCACCAAAATCGTAAACAGCCTTGCCTTGTGTGGCCGCGCAGATTTTACGCATTCATTGAGAAAATTTGAAGGGCGCTGAGCGATAATTGCACCACCAACTCGGGCAACAGCTCTGCAACTAAAAACGGTAAGTTTAGGTATGAGTGCCAGTCTTCACATTAACCATTTTCCATTGCCTAATGCTCTCATACCAATAGCCAAAGCCGTGCATGGGCCCATTCTTGCTTAAGCGTGACACAGTGGCCAATGCAGACGGGCTTAAGTTTTGATGGTTCTCTGCTTACTAAGCGTATTTCAGGCACCCACATTATGTCCAGCATCGTTTGTGTAAACGAAATTCTTTAATTTTGGATTATGGCCGTGGGTTTCATGAGTTCGACATTGATGCAAGGTGATTTATACTGTCTAGTAATTACAATTGTCAATCAAGTAAGTATTCTAGTCTATAAATTAAAAAATTCGTTTATATTTTTTCTAATACTCAAATATTCAAGAATACGTCTACAAGAGGATTTTTCAAAATTCATATTATTTTCGGAGATAAAGGTATTTTGCTGACCCGGCATCCAAACTGGTTCAGCCGGAACTTTAAACTTTAAAAGCGTTTTTCTTGAAACTTTTTCAAAACGGTACCCACGACTTCTCAGGTTTTACTGGACCGATTAACCTGAAATTTTTAGAGAGTCTTCTTTATATACTTGTCTATGTCCATCCCTTGAAAATTTCAAAACTGTCAAAACAAGTGGTCAGAAATTGTTTTTTTTTTATTCAGGCAATCGCCATTTATTGAACATTTTCTTTCCAACTTTTCCGTAGAGCCAGACATTGCGATATTATGCTAGATTCATACTCTTTTATGTTTTGGTTTCAGATTGCAAGGAGGGTTGAAATCGTTTCACATCCAAATTTAGGATATTATTGTTATCAGTTCCATGTGAATTCGATATTAAAAGTGATCGATAATTTAAATCAAACTTGTACAGCCTAGGGATTCATTTTTATTTTTGACGAAGATGTATCAACGAACATAACATTCAAAAGGCTCAACGATACGAAGCATCGGTTGGTTAACGCGCGGACTGAATCAAAAAGCAACCCACCTCACGCCTGACCGACCAACGGGCGCACCGCATAGCGTGCGGCTATGTAGATCTCAAAGTAGTCAAATGACACAAGACTAGTTTGTTAAGAGAGCTAGTAGAAATGTCACTACATATTTATTAAATGGGAAAGATCGTTAAAGTCAGAACGGTGAGCTTATGTTTTTAATTTGGAGTCTCTAGCTTTTATAGACGTTGAGATCAACGCCTTCATACATATAAACAGGCAGACGGACATGGCTATATCAACTCAGCTTTTGATACGGATCAATAAAATACAGTGCTTTCTCGAAACAGTGAACTAATACAAACCGAGGGTGTTCACTTTAACGAATTATACTCTATATCGAGTGAAAAAACAAGTATTTTTAATCATTTATAATTAGTCTTCAGTCCTATTATTTACTCTTGTTTCAAATAATTGTATACTCTTATACCAAAGATATAGATTATATTGGTTTTGTGCAATGTCCGTCATGGTGTCTGTCCGTCTGTTTTAATGCAACTTTTTTCGACACCCGTCTAGATAGACACAAAAAACATTGACAACATGCTTATCAACGGGCTGGTCAGAAAAAGTGTCATGATTGAGGTGTTACGCCCACTAGGGGTTAACGAATCAAAATTATCGATTGATCCATATATTTCCCGCATTCTTACATTTAGAGTTACCAAATTTGGCACGAAGATAGCTAGTCGATTCCCGCAGAAAACTGCATCAACAATTTTGGTGCCATCCTCACCCCTTCCGCCTCCAGCCATCCTGCTCTTTGAAATTGGAAACGCCTATAGCTTTTATAGTTTGTGGGCCAGAGTCCCAAATTTGGTGTCAAAATAGGTAATGACGTTCTCCAAAACAAATTCAAAAATGTATAGGCGACACCCACTTCTTCTGCTCCCAGTCTCCCCGCTGCCTTGTTGCGTTTGACTCGCCCATATATTTAACAGGTTTAATCTAGAGTCACCTAATTTGGTCAAAAGATAACTGGTGACATGTCCCAAAGATGTGCATTTAAATTTTGGATGCTACGCTTACCCATCGGAAACCTTCATATCGTTCACAGTTTAAGGGCAAGGGTTAAAAAAAAGGAGTTTCAAAAAAGCTAGCATCTGCTACTCCATAAAGTATACACAGAAAAAAAAGTTTAAGCATTTTGGGCTTAGTATAAACATTTATAAAACGAGTTTTAAGCTAATGACATTAAATCAAGTACATTATACATAAATATAAGTCGAATGTACTTGAAACTAACATTTAAACCGATTTAAGCTCAATATAAGTACAAGATACTTGAATCTACTGAGAGAAAATTAATGTATCCAAATTCGTTCTCTCGCATACATAAAATGTATATGCGAAGTAACAGAATCTCTCTCACTAGAGAGACGATCGGAATTATACATACATGCGGTTCGCGATGGTCGTTTTCATAATTTGTTTGAACCAAGTGTTAATTTTGAGAGAGAACTTTTTTGACATGCACCAGAATAAGGAAATTCATTCATAAGAAATTAGAAAAAATTATTAAAAATTATTTTGTTTAAACTTGCCATTTTACCGTTCCGTGACTTGAACCTGAGACGAGGTATTTATGCGGCGGGTGCCTTAACTGTTGCTGCTTATATATTGGGCAGCATACATGAGCTCTAGATGTTAGAGTTAATACACCAATACAGCTGCGTCTATAATGTGAAAGGCAATGGCTCAACAGATAACGCACCCGCCGCATCATCGAGAGGTCTCAGGTTCGAATCCCGTCTCGGTAAAGTTAATGCAGAAAAATTTGTATTTGTTTCAATTTAATTTTTACATTTCTAGCTGATGCATGTTTTTTTTTTTGGCAGAAATTCTCGTATCATTTGATAGAGTTCAGAAACGGTTACAAGAAAAAGGAATCAGATTCACTTATGTACTTGGACCATTGCAAATGTTGACAGACAAACTGAATGATTGTGACTTGTGCGACCGTGTCATTTGTTAAGCTAAAGAAAAAGATAACGAGTTGGGTGTGAGCACAGTCAAAAGAATTTGAAACAAGTAAGAAGGCTCTAGTCGAGATTTCCCGACTAGGAGATACCCCGAACCCCATTCTTAACGCGTACAGTCATTGTCTGTATGCATCTGTGATCTTAACTTAATTTTTCGATATCTCTGGTGTTTCTCAACCGATTTCGATGAAACTTTCAGAAAAGTTCTATTATTACCCATTATTTCAATTCCCATTTTTACATTTTCCAAATTCGAGATTTTTTTGTAATCGATTCCATGTGTATATCGGAACCCAGGATAGCTATCGATAATTTGAAACAAACTTGTTCTGCTTATGGTATAGGAGAACTTATATTCAAAATCTGAAGTCTCTAGCTTTTGTAGTCTCTGAGATCGACGCGTTCATACAGACGGACAGACGGACGGATGGACGGACGGACATGGCTATATCGACTCGTCTGTTGATGAAGATCAAGATTATATTTACTTTATAGGGTCGGAGATGCCTCCTTCTGCCTGTTACATACTTTTGCACAAAACCATTATACCCCTTTTACCCATTTTATGGGTTAGGGGTATAAAAAGCGAAATTTGGCAGGAGAAACATCTGAAGATTCTGGATTGAATTTGGAAGAAGAAATGCGACGATCTCTGATTGAGATTTTGGATAAACTTTTAATGGAAATATCTTCATTATTCACAAATTTGAAGAAGCTCCATGAACGTTTTTGTTTTTTTTTACTTTGACAAAATAATACAACTACCCACTGATTTTAGCATAGATGAGCTTCTCAAAATAGAAGTAAAATGCAAGAAACTTGCCAAATTGTATCCAGACGACTTAGACAACGAAGACTTGTTCAACGATATTCAAGACGTAACACTATTATTAAATAGAGCAAAGAAAAACGAATGGGAAAAGGGATTTTTATCTGAATAACTTCTGTTGTATATTTCATCAATGGGACGAGAAGCTAACAAGACATTAGCGACAGCTTTGCTAATATTACTTACCATACCTGTTTCAGTTGCTTCCTCTGAAAGATCATTCAGCAAACTTATATTGATAAAATCTTACTTGAGATCAACCATGGGTCAAAGTAGAATATTAAACCTCGCAATTCTATCAATTGAAAGTGAAACTGCTGCAATATTAGATTACGACGATGTAATTTTTTTCATAGATTTATAACTTAATTTTATTGTTATAAAAACTTTTGTATAAAAAAAAGTTGTTGTGCATAATTTCTCAATTTGGAGAAACGGCAGAGCTCGTTTTGGCACCCCCTAATCATTGGGCCCGTGGCGATTAATGATTAATATTAATAATATTAATATTCAGAATTCCGGAATTGACAAAAAAAATAATTAAATTAAGTATTATGGTGTGTCTTAGAATTCCCGACTGTTACGAACTTAAATCACAGTAGGGCTGCGATTTAAGTTTGATTTGATTTTTTTCTGTGTATATATTCTTGATCAGCAACAAAAGCTGAGTCGATATAGCCATGTCCGTTTGCACGTCGATCTCAAAGACTATAAGACCAAGAGACTTCAGATTTTCAACATAAGCTCATCTAAGTCCTAGGCAGTTCAAGTTTAATTCCAAATATCGATGACTTTTTCTGTTTCCATAACAATAAAACCTTGAATTTGGAAAACGTGAAATTTTTTTTAAAAACTACATAAAAGAATGAAAATCTGTGATAATTTCAAAATCGGTTGAGAAACACCAGGGATATCGAAGATTGAAGTTTAGTCAGAGATATATACAGACAATGAGTGTACGCGTTAGGTACAGAGTTTAGGGAAGAGAGCCTTCTTACTTGTTCAATTTAAGCTATTTCTAATTCATTTTCGATTAAATACAACCATATTCGATTTTAACACTCATCACAATCAAAATAAGTACGATCCGTATTTAATTAAAAATAAGTGAAAACATTGCAATCGGACGAAACCGACTGCGGAATACTCTGATACCAATAAACAACGGATGGTAAGGAGTCTGCTTGCAAAGGGGGAATGCAGGGGCGGCAGGAATGGGCCGGGCGGGGAACATTGCCAGCTATCTTGTTACCAAATTTGGTTACACTACCTCGAAAGCTGTGAAAGATAACTGAATATCAGATTTGGGCGACTGTGGTGTACGTAGCATCCAAAATTGATGCAGATCTTTTGTAGGTGTCACCATTTAGCTTCCTACCAAGTTTGGTGGCTCTAAAATTGTGGAAGATACACGCATTCTCGTTTTTAAAGAGCTTGGCCTAAGGGGCGGCGGGTGTGAGCGTGGCATCCAAACAAGTCACAAGCTATCTTTCCACCCATTTTTTTTTTTTTTAGCTCTATCTGCTTGAATGTGAGATATAAGCGTGTTTTATCGATTTAGCCAACTAGGTTTATCGACTTTTTATCGATTTCCCACCGCCCAGTGGGCGTAGCGCCTACATATTGACACTTTGGCTGACTTAGGCATGGATCAAGATATTTTCAAAGTTTCAGGTCTCTAGCTTTAAGGGTGTCGGAGAAATGCGCGTTCATACGTACACAGACGGACAAACACCATGACGGACATTGCACAAAACAAAAAAAGTAAAATGTTTGCACTTTAAATAGGAAAGTTTTTAAAATGAAAATGTATATATTGAAGTAAAGTTTTAAAATCGCAATCTTTGAATTAAAAAAACACCAGTGTAAGTCGAAAATCATAGACACACATTTTTGAATTTAATGTGTAAATTTTACAATTTACTATGATATTTTTTCAGGGTGCACGATGCGTATTTGATGAGATCTAAGAAGGCTTGCCAAGAAAGTTTATGTCTAAAATCAAAATCGAGCTTCCAATTTTTAGCAAAAAACAAGTAAGAAGGCTCTAGTCGAGATTTCCCGAATAGGAGATACCCCGAACCCCATACTTAACGCGTACAGTCATTGTCTGTATGCATTTGTGACCTAAACTTCAATCTTCGATATCTCTGGTATTTCTCAACCGATTTCGATGAAATTTTCAGAAATGTTCTATCGTTACCAATTATTTCAACCCCCATTTCTAGATTTTTTTGAAATCGATTACATGTGTATATCGGAAACCAGAAAAGTTATCGATTATCGAATTAGAAACAAACTTGTTCTGCTTATAGTATAGAAAAACTTATGTTCAAAATCTGAAGTCTCTAGCTCTTGTAGTCTCTGAGATCGACGCGATCATACAGACGGACGGACGGACGGACGGACGGACGGACATGGCTATATCGACTCGTCTGTTGATGAAGATCAAGATTATATTTACTTTATAGGGTCGGAGATGCCTCCTTCTGCCTGTTACATACTTTTGCACAAAACCATTATACCCCTTTTACCCTATTTATAGGTTCGGGGTATAGCAAGGTAAAGATAATGTATTATAAAGTTTTATATTGGAACTATAAATTGGAATTGGAAGTATTATTTTTAAGAGAAAAAGTAAAATAAAGAAACCTTTAGAAATTAAAATCCCTAAAGATCAAAGTGGGAAGGACTTTAACTCTATCAGATATATTTAGTAGTAGAAGGAAGTCCGAAAGTAGCCATATCCGTCTAAAATGAATAATGAAAATCTGTGAAAATTTCATTGAAATCAGTTGAGAAACAACAGAGATATCTAAGATTGATGTTTAGTCACAGATGCATACAGACAATGGCTGTGCGCGTTATGTTAGTTCGGGGTATCTCCTAGTCGGGAAATCTCGACTAGAGCCTTCGTACTTGTTAGTAAAATATGTGTTTGGGTGTGCAGAGCTGTTTGACATTTGGAGCAACAATATCCGCTCGGAGCATGCATTTGGGCAGCATATATTACAAACATTCGGCGAAAATAATATAGCTCAATACTGCAATGCATTAGTTTACGAAAAAGTAAAGGCCTTTCTTAATTATATATAAAAACAAGTGAAAAAGTTGCAGTTGGACGCAACCGACTGCGGAATACTTTGATACCACTAAAGAACGGATTGTAAGGAGTCTTTTTATACCCCGAACCCATGAAATGGGTAAAAGGGGTATAATGTTTTTGTGCAAAAGTATGTAACAGGCAGAAGGAAGCATCTCCGACCCTATAAAGTATATATATTCTTGATCAGCATCAACAGCCGAGTCGATATAGCCATGTCCGTCTGTCCGTCTGTCTGTATGTATGAACGCGTCGATCTCAGAGACTATAAAAGCTAGAGACTTCAGATTTTGCACATAAGCTCATCTAAGTCCTAGGCAGTACAAGTTTGTTTCAGATTTTCGATAACTATTTCCGTTTTCGATATACACATGTGATCGATTACAAAAATTTCTCGAACTTGGAAAATGTAAAAATGGGGGTTGAAATAATAGGTAACGATATAACTTTTCTGAAAATTTCATCGAAATCGGTTAAGAAACACCAGAGATATCGAAGATTGAAGTTTAGTCACAGATGCATACAGACAATGACTGTACGCGTTATGTACAGGGTTCGGGGTATCTCCTAGTCGGGAAATCTCGACTAGAGCCTTCTTACTTGTTGCAAAAGGGGAATGCATGGGCGGAAGGGTGGGCCAGGTGGTAAACATCGCCAGCAATTATGTTACCAAATTTGATGACTTTTGCTCAAAAACTGTGCAAGATAACTGAACAACTCAAAGTTTAAAAGGTGGGCGGCAGAGGTGGTTGTGGCATCAAAATTGTTCAATCAAATCTATTTAAATGTCACCATTTATCTTCCTAAAAAGTTTTCTGGCTCTAGCTCAAAAACTGTTAAAGATATAGCGGATTCCGATTTTAAAAGGCGGGCGGCTTGGACGGGCGTGGCTTCCAAAATTTTGATGCAGATCTTTTGTAGATGCCACCATCTATCTTCCTAACAAATTTAGTTACTCTAGTTCAATTAATGTGGAAGATACACGCTTAACCGTTTTATAAACTGCGGAGGGGTGGGAGGCGTCAGGTGTGGCATGGCATCCAAAATTGTTATGAATTTTTTTGGGGAACGTCATTACCTATCTTGGCATAAAATTTGATGGTTCTGGCCCAAAAAATGTGAAAACTATAGGCGCTTTCAATTTCAAGGAGCAGGGAGGATGGGGGCGGAAGGAGTGCGCGTGGCATTCAAAATTTTTATGCATTTTTTTGGGGAACGTGATTACCTATCTTGGCAGAAAATTTAATGGTTCTGGCCAAAAAAATGTGAAAACTAAAGGCGTTTTCAAATTCAAGGAGCAGGGAGGATGGTGTAGAAGGAGTGCGCGTGGCATACAAAATTGTTATGCATTTTTTTGGGGAACGTCATTACCTATCTTGCCAGAAAATTTGATGGTTCTGGACCAAAAAATGTGAAATCTATGGGCGTTTTCAATTTCAAGGAGCAGGGTGGGTGGGGCGGAAGGAGTGGGCATCCAAAATTTTCATATTGTTTTTTGAGGGACGTGACTAGCTCTCTGCGTGCAAAATTTGATAGCTCTAACAGTAGGAGTGTGAGAAATATATGGTTTTATCGGTTTTCAGCTATCGATTTGATCGATTTTATCGATTTGCCAGCCTCCTAGTAGGCGTGGCAGCCTATAGACAAACATAATTGCAAAGTCTTAAGCGTCTAGCTTTACGGGAGTCGAAAAAGTTGCGTTCATACATACGGACAGACGGACATTGCACAAATCCAATATACTATGATACTTTCAGGAAAAATTTATAAACTCATACTTCAGTAAAATTGTCTGTCCGTCTGCATGAAGGCATTTTTTTCTACACCCGTAAAGCTAGAGACTTAAAATTATGTTTGTCTATAGTGTCGTTAAATAAAATGTCAAGATCAGGGTGCCACGGCTGCTAGGAGGCTTAGAAATCGATAATATCGATCAAATCGATAGCTGAAAACCGATAAAACCATATATTTCTCACACTCCTTCAGTTAGAACTATCAAATTTTGCACAATGATAGATAGTCACGTCAATTAAGAAAGCTGGACCTATATATTGGATGCCACGCCCACACCTTCCGCCCCAAGCCTCCCTGCTTTAAACTGAAAACGCCTATAGTTTTAACAGTTTTTGGGCTAGAGCCACAAAATTTTGTGTCAAGATAGGTAATGACGTTCCCCAGAAAACTTTATCAAAAATTTGGATGCCACTCAAACACGTGCCGCCCACCTCTTAAAAACAGAAATTAAGCAATCTCTTACAGACACTTAATGGCGCTTTCTAACCTACAATACGTTTTATGATACGATCCCTACATAACTATAGTAAAGCTCTTTATACGTCTTTGGTACGTCCTATTCTTGAATATGTATCTTGTATCTGGTATCCCAAATACATGATTCACCAGGATAGAATAGAATCAGTGCAAAAACCGTTTTTGCTCTTTGCCCTTATTGGACTTTATTTGGACACTAACATTGACCTAACTCAGTAGAATCTTACCAATAAATCTTCCTTCTCTTTCTTATTGCAGCACTATGTGGGTGTAGTCTTTTTACATTAACTAATAAATGGTGAAATTGATTCCTCTGACTTAATAAGACAAGTTAGTTTTGCGGTTCCGATCAGAAAAACAAGAGATTTTCTACCCATTGCTCTTCAAGCTTGTTACTCTAGCTATTCATAATCCGTATTTCCGTATTTTAAATTCAAACAATAACGATTTATCCCACTTAATAAATAGTGCCACTTCTATTTGTTCTCTTAAAAAGCTAGTCTTTTGTCATTTGTCTACATTGTAGATGTCAAAGCCCATAGCTCTTCGAGCTCATTTGTTTTTTTTAGCAGCTCTTTGGTATAGGCGAGCAGTTTGTGTATACATGAACTGCTCTTCCCATAAGCAATGGGAAATACAAGAACAATTTTGCGTATTCTTTTCTGTTCGTCTGTTCGCTGCCTATGCTCAGGAGCAAATTAAGGGCTGTTTACTCTTGACTTAACTTAACTTAACTTAACTTAACGTAACGTAAAGTAACTTAACTTAACTTAACTTAAGGAATGTATGCGTTTACTCTTGACTTAACGTAACTTAAGAAATCAGTGTGTCAAAGCTGTAGAATTATGTAAGCAGTGTTGTTAAACAAAGAAATATAAACAGCTGTTATCACAAATAGAGAACATCTGGATTCAATTGTTTTAGCGCTCGTTGGCAAATTTTACAAAAAGTTAATGATGGATAAAGTTGCGGTGGCATTTGGTATGTACTTAAACATCGTAGCTTTGTACAAACAGCAGGAAGAGGAGAAAAAAAAGGAAGCGGCGTTGGAAAGTACGTAAATCGGTACTGGCACACGAGTGGGTACTTCACCAAGACTTTCTCAGCTATGAGAGATTTTGATGAAGAAAAGTTTTTTATTCATACCCAAATGCCTAAAAAACTGTTCAACTTATTATTGAGTTTGTTGCGTGAGAAACTCAAAAAGCCGCGACAGCGCATCAGTACAGAAGAGCGACTGGAAATAACACTATTGTTTTTTTTTCACATACATATGTACATTAATAATGTGTATGTACTTTATTTGTTATAATTGTTTTTTCTAAAGATTTTTAGCTCATGGCACAAGTTTGCAATCGATTGCTTGGAGTCATAAACTCGGCAAAACTACTGTCTGGAAGATTATTTTTGAAACTTGCGAAGCTTTATGGGATGTTCTGTCAGGTAGTTGTTCAATTATGCATGTACTTTATCTATAACTTAAAATATTTTGTTTACCAATATTTTTTTTCAGGCATTTATCTGTCACCTCCAACCGAGTCGCAATATAAAGACATTGCGGCTGATTTTGAAAATTTATGGAACTTGCCGAATTGCGTTGGTGCAGTGGATGGAAAGCACATCGCAATAAAGTGCCCAAAAAATAGTGGCAGTATGTATTGTAACTACAAGAAATCGTTAAGCATTGTTTTAATGGCGGTCTGCGATGCTCGATACACTTTCATTGCTACTAGTGTGGGAAGCTATGGCAGTGAAAATGATGCAGGTATATAATTCACGTTTATTTCTTGTGTAAACCTTATTAATTATAATGTTATTATGTTTAATAGGTGTTTTCCGATTGTCAGATTTTGGCACACAACTTTTATCCGGAACATTACCGTTGCCGCCAAGAAAACCTCTACCCAATTGTAGCGATACGGAACTATTCCCGCATTTTTTTGTTGGCGATGCTGCTTTCCCATTGAGACAAAATTTGATGAAGCCAATTTCACCAGCACGCTCAGGAATAGCATTGTCGCTTGAAGACAATGTTTACAACTACAGAATTTCAAGGGCACGTCGAACTATTGAAAACAGTTTTGGTATCCTAACAACTCGTTGGCGCATTTTAAATACAACGTTGGAGTTCATGCCAGATAACTGTGAAAAGATTGTTCTGACGTGTATTGCATTACATAATTTCATTATGTTAAACGATATGGATCGTTGGTATTGCCCTCCTACCTTTGTTGACCAAGATGCGTTTGACAACAGCATTATTTTGGATGGCTGGCGAACGGAAATGCAGTCCTTCAATAGCGTTCGGGAATACATGTCTCATAGCCGCAGAAGCTCCAACTATGCCATGTCAGTTCGAAACAAATTGCGTAGCTTTTTTATGAATGAAGGAGCAGTTTCGTCCCAACCTAAATAAAATGTTTAACTTTATGAGTTGATTAAAATAAAACAATAATAATTAAATTTTGTTTCAATTTATTGATTATCGGCTAATAATTGCATAATTTTCGACGCTACATTAATTTTTTTTCAGAGACATTGCCGACAAAGATTTCTTTACAATATTGCCCATATTGGCTGCCACCTCTTCCTCATCTTCTTTCTGCTTCATCGACTCGCAATATTCCTTAAATGCTGCTGTAGCCTGTGACAAATTGTCGTCCGCGGTGGTGTTTGCCTTCCGTTTCTTCGACGGATGTGGCATTCAGCAGGTTCAGGTTGAGGTGCACATTGAGGTGGTGGTGGAGATTCCATACTTATAAGTTCATCAAAACTTAGAGTTGAGGATAACACGTCCTCGCTTTCAAATAATGATGGCAGCGACTCCTCTGACGCCTTGAAATTTGACCTTTGCCTAAACAATAAAAGCATTTTTATTGTAAAAAAAAACTTACAAATTGTAAATAAGTAATTACCGGCGTCTCTGCAAATGGTTTTTTAAAAACTGCAAACTTTCGAAATGCAGCCATTCCGTCGACATCCCAACTCCACTACCTGAGGGTTCCACCATCCTCAACTCCTTCGCAAATCGCTCTCTCAGGGTAATCCAACGCCTTTCACAGATATCAACTTTAACAAACAAACATATTAATGCAAAAACAAATTAAACTATTTGTATCAATATACTAACCATCGCAACCAAGTTCTTTGGTAATTGCATCCCAAACTTTTCTTTTTTTAATTATATTTTTAAAGTCTTTTGACTTTTTATCATGTAATAAACTATTGTTTTCAACTAAAATGATTAGCTTATGCTCATCCATTTGAATAGTTTACTTTGTAAACATTTTGTAAAGAGCATTTAACGTTTTTCATCACAGTTTTCGATCAGCTGTTTGATTTTCACGTCAATCAACACTGTTCAACTTAAGAACTTAACTTAAGAATCTGCAACCTGCAGGTTCAGAATTAAGTAACGTTAAGTTAAGTTACGTTAAGTTTTGAGTAAACGCTTACATTGACAGCCATAAGGTAGATTGAGTCAGCTGACTCTTTCGTTAAGTTAAGTTAAGCTAAGTCAAGAGTAAACAGCCCTTTAACGGGGCTTTCCTATGTTTGTTGTTGCGCTACGAAATTTCAAGGGATTTTGTTGTTGCTTTGCAGACGAGACTGCACTAAAAAAAGTGTTTTTGGCAAATCGGTTTACGCGCAAAACTACATGAGTGAAGGTCATTTTTATTACTTTTTGTTGTCATTCAAATGCATATAAAATTTTTTTCAGTGCTTTACTTGTATTAGTGTATTTTCTTCATTTGTATTAGTAAAGCTCTTCCATAAGCATCGTTTTGACGTCTCTGGTCTACATGTTCGCGATCTACGTAACGTTATGCGGTGTGCCCCTCGGTCGGTTGGTCGGGGGGTGGTTGCATTTTGCTGGGGTCCGCGTGTTAACAAGTCGGTGCTTGGTATCGTTGGGCCACTTGAATGTACTGTTCATTGGTACATCTACGTCCAAATATATATAATTAAATAACTCATATCGCCATCTATTGGTTTGATGATAGTTTGATCTTTTGCCAATCTATAGATGTGCAAATAAATATCCGTATATTATACTAGTCACTAGATGGCGCGGCGTGGTCATTTATGAAACAGCCTTTATATCTGGTAGCGCCATTTAACCTTAAATAGCAACAAATCGTACGGCAACTTTTATAGCAGCTGATGCGATGTGCGCCTTTTCAGCGCATTGTCGCGCTTTTAATGTTAACAAAAACTTGAAACAATTGATAGTTGACAATAGCTTAAAATATTGTTAAACCAATTCACCAAATTTTAAATCTGTATGATGCAAATATCGCAATTTCGTAAGAATTACAAAAAGTATTAAGCTAAAAGAACAGTTTCCTGAAAAGCTGCCACCCCTGCCGCCACCAACCCCCTTTCAAAACAAGTAAGAAGGCTCTAGTCAAAATTTTCCGACTAAGAGATACCCCGAACCCTATACTTAACGAGTACAGTCATTGTCTGTATGCATCTGGGGCAAAACTTCATTCTTCGATATCTCTGGTGTTTCTTAACCGATTCCGATGAAACTTTCAGAAAAGTTCTACCCCCATTTCTACATATTCCAAAATTGAGAATTTTTGTAATCGATTGCATGTGTATATCGGAAACGGAAATAGTTTTCGAAAATCGGAAACAAATTTGAACTGCTTACTACTTAGATAAGCTTATGCTCAAAGTCTGAAGTCTCTAGCTCTTATAGTCTCTGAGATCGACGCGTTCATACATACAGACGGACAGACGGACATGGCTATATCGGCTCGGTTGTTGATGCTGATCAAGAATAAATTTACTTAATAGGGTCGGAGATGCTTCCTTCTGCCTGTTACATACTTTTGCATAAAACCATTATACCCCTTTTAGCCATTTTATGGGTTGTGCAGCCATTGTCTGTAAGCATCTGTGACCTATTTTTATACCCCTTACCCATTAAATGGGTAAAAGGGGTATAATGGTTTTGTGCAAAAGTATGTAACAGGCAGAAGGAAGCATCTCCGACCCCATAAAGTATATATATTCTTGATCAGCATCAACAGCCGAGTCGATATAGCCATGTCCGTCCATCCGTCTGTCCGTCCGTCCGTCTGTCCGTCTGTCCGTCCGTCTGTCTGTCTGTATGATCGCGTCGATCTCAGAGACTACAAGAGCTAGAGACTTCAGATTTTGAATATGAGTTCTCCTATACCATAAGCGGAACATATTTGTTTTAAATTATCGATAACTATTCTAGTTTCCGATATACACATGTGATCGATTACGAAAAAATCTCGAATTTGGAAAATGTAAAAATGGGGATTTAAATAATGGGTAACGATATAACTTTTCTGAAAATTTAATTGAAATCGGTTGAGAAACACCAGAGATATCGAAGATTGAAGTTTAGTCACAGATGCATACTGAATATGACTGTACGCGTTAAGTATAGGGTTCGGGGTATCTCCTAGTCGGGAAATCTCGACGAGCGCCTTCTTACTTGTTAATCTTCGATTTCTCTTTTATTTCTCAACCGATTTCGAACAAATTTTCACCGATTTGCATTATTTTGTGTAAGGTTTCCAAAACATGTGTATATCGGTAACGGAAATAGTTATCGAAAATCGAAAGCAAACTTGTACTGCCTAAGACTTAGATGAGCTTATGTGAAAAATCTGAAGTCCCTAGCTTTGAGAATGACTCGATCATACATACGGACAGACGCACGATCAGACGGAAGGGCAGACGGACATGGCTTTATCGACTCGGCTGTTGATGCTGCCCGTTACATACTTTTGCACAAAACTATTATACCCCTTTTACCCATTCTATGGGTTCATGGTATACAAGTTGAAGTTTAGTCCCAGATATAACCGACAATGTCTGTACGCGTTTAGTATAGAGTTCAGGGTATCTACTTATCTTGAAATCTCGACTTAAACTTTCTTAGTTTTGTTTAGTTTAGTTTATTTGTATTTTAGTTCCTTACGCTACAAGTTTAAGACCTTATAATTTAGTGCGCTAGTCGTAGGAGTCTTATAACTCTTAAGCTTAATTCTTCTTAATTCTATAATTATTAATACTATTATTATTACTATTATCATTATTATTATATTACTTTTATTCTTAACTATTTATTTACAAAGTTGCAACTTAATCAATTTATCACTAAGGTAAGCACCTATACAAAATCGCGAAAAATAACCATTAAGTACAAAAATAGATGAACCAATCAATTTCAAAATAGTCCTCTACTTTTAGTTGGAGGCATGCTCCAGATATAAGCGTTTACGAAAATTGTAACAGCAGATTTGTATATATTAAGATTTAATGGACCCGCAAATGCTTTCTTATTTCTGTTACCTACTTTTGCACATTACTATTATTCTTAGTTTTTTAAGCTATTTCATGGGTTCAGTGGTGGTGAATATTTTTTGCAATCATTTTTAACTTTAAAAATCTATGTTACGCTAGCTTGAAGATGGAAGATGTCGGCTAAAGGGCGGGGGCTTGCGTGTAACTTATTGCAGAAAATCACCAGCTATATTAGCACAAAATATCTTAAATGAAGATTAAACTTGTCTGATATTGGCAAAGTTTTAAGTCTCCACCTTTAAGAGTGTCGAAAAAAGTTGAGTTATAACGGACAGACGGTGTTAGACATTGCACACAACCAATATTCTCTACCTTACCTTCGGTATCAGGGTATAACTATTGCAGTTTTCTATTGTTTGACTGAAGAAATACATAAAATTGAGACAGGCACATATTTTGTTAAACATTTCCGATGACTTAACCTGTATCAAACATCTGCAGAAATATGTAGTCATAACATTCGGCCACATTGAACAAGAACTGAGATTTGATCTTTATAGGAGAGGCGGACAATGGTACTCATAATCCACAGACCGAAGTACAGATATCTTTCATACAAAAAACTTGCTTATTTTTATTAACGTCATCGGTGTTGTTGTTGTTTTTATTGTCTATTGTTGTTTCTGCTTATACGGCTGCGTCCACATCCGCGAGCGTCTGCCTGTCAGATGTAATTATGCCAAAAATGCACTCCGTTACGGGTGGTAATCCTTAAACAATGTCGACTGTCGATCTCCATTGGAATTGTTGTAATAGTTGTTTACTTATCTAGGGGCCAAGACGGCACCGTTCATTTATAATGGATTCATAATACATCATGGATTAAAAATAAAAAGTGTATGAAAGACATTACCCTAAGAAGTTATCAAAAGTTTCAAGTTTTGTAAATTACTTGAACATAAACAAGTATGAAAGACATTTCCCTAAGAAGTTATCAAAAGCTTCAAGTTTTGTAAATTTCTTGAACATGAACATACAGAGCAAAAATATATAAGAAGAAAAATCAAAAAAAATTTTGAAGACATGCTTTTATACGCTTTCTTGCATAAAATGGTTAGCTTAGTCAAGTTAAATAAAACCATGGAAAAAATAAAAATATAAAAAAAAGAATATCTCGGTCGGGGTTCGAACACACGATCTTCGGTTTAATAAGCGGCAGTCTTCCCTCCATGCCACAAGAGCTTGTAAATTTTGGGAGTCAAATTAGTAAGTTAAGCAAAAGGGAAAACTGTTTTTCGTCGGTTTTACATGGTATTAAATATTTTATCGTGCCGCAAACTTTAAAAACATGTATTGTCATCTGAAACACATCTTTGGTGGAAATTGCAGAGCTCCAGCTAGTCGGGAACTTGGTGGAATGTTGATTACAAGAATCCGGTACAAACAAACAAACAAACATACAAACAGACAAGTCAAGTTAAATAAAAGCATGTAAAAATCTATTATGAACAGTGTCAAAAATTACATGTACTTGATCTGAGGCATAAAAATTCTGAATGCAGTTTTAAGGGACACTATTAACTAGTCAAATTTGTTGATTTAGCTGAAGGGATGTGTGATATATATATAAAAGTATGTAACAGGCAGAAGGAAGCATCTCCGACCCTATAAAGTGTATACAATCTTGATCAGCATCAACAGCCTCAGCTAGCCGAGTCGATATAACCATGTCCGTCTGTCCGTATGTATGAACGCGTCGATCTAAGAGACTATAAGAGCTAGAGACTTCAGATTTTGCACATAAGCTTATCTAAGTCCAAGGCAGTGCAAGTTTGTTTCCGATTTTCGATAGCTATTTACGTTTCCAATATACACATGAGATCGATAATATATCGAAAATCTGAAACACGTTTTAGAAACTTGATACAAAGTAATGAAAATCTGTAAAAATTTCACCGAAATCGGTTGAGAAAAAACGGAGATATCGAAGATTGAAGTTTAGTCACAGATGCATACAGACAATGGCTGTACTCGTTAAGTTAAATGTTCGGGGTATCTCCTAGTCGAGAAATCTCGCCTGGAGCCTTCTCACATTTTCTATTTATACCCCGAACCCATAAAATGGGTAATAGGGGTATAATGGTTTTGTGCAAAAGTATGTAACAGGCAAAAGGAAGCATCTCCGACCCCATAAAGTATATATATTCTTGATCAGCATCAACAGCCGAGTCGATATAGCCATGTCCGTCTGTCCGTCCGTCTGACCGTCTGTCCGTCCGTCTGCATGATCGCGTCGATCTCAGAGACTACAAAAGCTAGAAACTTCATATATTGAATATAAGTTCTCCTATACAATAAGCAGAACAAGTTTTTTTTTCATATATTCGATAACTATTCTGGTTTCCGATATACACATGTGATCGATTACAAAAAATCTCGAATTTTGATAATTTTAAAATGGGGGTTTAAATAATGGGTAACGATAGAACTTTTCTGAAAATATCATTGAAATCGGTTGAGAAACATCAGAGATATCGAAGATTGAAGTTTAGTCACAGATGCATCCCGACAATGACTGTACGCGTTAAGTGTGGGGTTCGGGGTATCTCCTAGTCGGGAAATCTCGACTAGAGCCTTCTTACTTGTTTAATTTTTTAATTCTCAAAGATTCTGAAATATACTTATAGCGAAGGTGGAGTGTTTTAAATACGGCTAATTCTTTTTATGCTTAAGCTAGAAACATGAAAAATTAGAAACAAATGAAAACGTTGCAGTCGATCGCAGAAAACTGCGAAATAATCTGACTCCAGAATAAAACCGTATGTTAAGGAGTCTACTTGCAAATGGAGAGTACGGATGTGGCAGGGGTGGTCGTTGCGTTTCAAAAAAGTTTATTGCACACCTTTGGGGGACACCGCCGGATAACTTGCCACTAGCTTAAAAACTGTGGAAGAAACATTCATTCGCTTTTTGAAAAAGTCGAGGGCTGGGGGGCAGCAGGTTTGGCCTTGGCATCCAAATTTTTGATGCAGTTTTTTTTGGAGAATATTGACACAAAATTTGGTGGCTCAAGCCCAAGAACTGTGAGAGATATAGGCATTTCCAATTTCAATGAGCAGGGCGGCTGGGAAGAAAGGAGTGGGCGTTGCACCAAAATTATTGATTAAGTTTTTTGAGGGACGTGACTAGCTATACTGTTGCCAATTTTGGTAACTCTAGCTGTAGGAATGTGAGAAATATATTTTACTATCGGTTTTAAATTATAGATTAAATCGATTTCCCAGCAGCCTAGTAGGAGTGGCACCAAAATCTTGACACTTTATCTGTCGCGCCTATAGACAATCCGATTGTTATACCCCGAACCCATGAAATTGGTAAAAGGGGGATAATGATTTTGTGCAAAAGCATGTAACAGTCAGAACGAAGCATCTCCGACCCTATAAAGTATATATATTCTTGATCAGCATAAACAGCCACAGCTAGCCGAGTCGATATAGCCATGTCCGTCTGTCCGTCCGTCTGTATGTATAAACGCGTAGATCTCAGAGACTATAAGAGCTAGAGACTTCAGATTTTGAACATAAGCTCATCTAAGTCCTAGGCAGTTTGTTTCCGATTTTCGATAACTATTTCCGTTTTCGATAAACACATGAAATCGATTAAAAAAATTTCTCGAATTTGGAATATGTAAAAATGGGGGTTGAAATAATGGGTAATAACTTTTCTGAAAATTTCATCGATATCGGTTAAGAAACACCAGAGATATCGAATATTGAAGTTTAGTCACAGATGCATACAGACAATGACTGTACGCGTTATGTACAGGGTTCGGGTTATCTCTTAGTCGGGAAATCTCGACTAGAGCCTTCTTACTTGTTTTTATTTCGTATTGAGTTTCCACAAACTTTTACTTATTATACCCCGAACCCATGAAATGGGTAAAAGGGGTATAATGTTTTTGTGCAAAAGTATGTAACAGGCAGAAGGAAGCATCTCCGACCCCATAAAGTATATACATTCTTGATAGGCATCAACAGCCGAGTCGATATAGCCATGTCCGTCTGTCCGTCTGTGCGTCCGTCTGTATGTATAAACGCGTAGATCTCAGAGACTATAAAAGCTAGAGACCTCAGATTTTGCACATAAGCTCATCTAAGTCCTAGGCAGTACAAGTTTGTTTCCGATTTTCGATAACTATTTCCGTTGTCGATATACACATGGAATCGATTACAAAAATTTCTCGAATTTGGAAAATGTAAAAATAGGGGTTGAAATAATGGGTAACGATATATTTTTTCTGAAAATTTCATCGAAATCGGTTAAGAAACACTAGTGATATCGAAGATTGAAGTTTAGTCACAGATGCATACAGTCAATGACTGTACGCGTTATGTACAGGGTTCGGGGTATCTCCTAGTCGGGAAATCTCGACTAGAGCCTTCTTACTTGTTTTTAATCTTATTTATGTTTTCAAATTCACGATTTTATTGTTATCGATCGCATGTTTATATCGGAAACGGAAAGAGTTATCGATAATCAGAAACAAACAGCCTAGGACTCAGATGAGCTTATGTTAAAAACAAGTAAAAACGTTGCAGTCGGACGCCACCGACTGCGGAATACTTTGATACCAGTAAATGAACGGTTGATAAGGGGGAATGCAGGGGCGAAGGGAGTGGGCCATGTGGCAAACATCGCCAGCTATCATGTTACCAAATTTGGTGACTTTTGCTCAAAAGCTGTGGAAGATAACTTAACTTAAAAATGTAAAAAGTGGGCGGCAGAGGTGGGTGTGGCATCCAAATTTTTGATTCAAATGTTTTTAACAGTCACTATCTATCTTCCTACCAAGTTTGGTGGCTCTAGCTCAAAAACTGTTAAAGATATAGCCGATTCTGATTTTATAAGGCGGGTGGCTTAGGTGGGCGTGGCATCCAAAATTTTGATGCAGATCTTTGGTATATGTTGCCTTCTATCTTTCTACCGAATTTACGGGCTCTAGCTTAAAAACTGTAAGAGATATCTAAATTTCCGATTTTAAATGGTGGGCGGCAGAGGTGGGCGTGGCTTCCAAATTTTTGATGGAGTTTTTTCAGGGACATGACTAGCTATCTGCGTGCAAAATTTGGTAGCTCTAGCTGTAAGAATGTGAGAAATATTTGGTTTTATCGGTTTTCAATCTTAACACTTTATCTGTACCGTCTATAGATAAACATAATTGCAAAGTTTCATGTCTCTAGCTTTACGGGTGTCGAAAAAAGTTGCGTTCATACGGACGGACAGACGGACACCATGACGGACATTGCACAAAACCAATATACTATGAGACCTTCGGTATCAAAGTATAATTAGACAGTGGATAGAGGATAGACAGACATAGCTAAATATATGCTGATGAAGGATTTATGTACTTAATGGGATTTTTCAGAACTCTGCCTCAGATCAGAATTTAGAAAACACCTCAAAAAACGAATATTGAAAGTAATTTTTTTAGTTATATTTATAATATTTGGGCATTTCCACGGGTCGCGAACGTACGTTCGTACGCGTTTAATGCAAAAAATATAATTTATAAACAACATTTTCTGAAACTATTTTTTTTGCTTTTCGATAGCATTTTTTTTTAGCTCTTTGCTTAGTGTAAATGATGGGGCTTATCGAGTTTTCATTTTCATAATAATTTCAAAAAACCTGTGGTCGCGAACGTACCCAAAATAGAAGTCGACTTTGGCTTATTAAAGTAAAATGCAAATATCTGCGAATTGGGATGCAATATTCTAATGCGATAACTTTACTTTTAAAATGGATTCATGTAGCTTTCTATCGAGTCTTTTCACAAGAAAATATATCCATTTGTTTTTTTTTAAATTGAATTAAGTACTGGTCGCGAACGTACGGGTCGCGATCGTACGATTTTTCCATGTTTTTATACTTTGATACGGAAGGTCTCATAGTATATTGGTTTTGAGCAATGTCCGTCATGGTGTCCGTCCGTCTATCCGTCTGTATGAACGCAACTATTTTCGACATCCACAGAGCTAGAGACTTGAAACTTTGCAATTATGTTTGTGTGCCACGCCTACTAGGAGGCTGGGAAATCGATAAATTCGATAACTGAAAACCGATAAAACCAAATATTTCTCACATTCTTACAGCTAGAGTTACCAAATTTTGCACGCAGATAGACCTCAAAAAACTTTATCAAAATTTTGGATGCCACACCCCTTGATTTCGCCCCCATCCCCACTTCTCCTTGAAATTGGAAACGCCTATAGTTTTCACATTTTTTTGGGGTAGAGCCACCAAATTTTGTGTCAAGATAGGTAATGACGTTCCCCAAAAATATGCATCACAATTTTAGATGCCACGCCTCCTGATTCCGCCCCCATCCCCCCATCTCCTTGAAATTGGAAACGCCTATAGTTTTCACATTTTTTTGGGGTAGAGCCACCAAATTTTGTGTCAAGATAGGTAATGACGTTCCCCAAAAATATGCATCATTATTTTAGATGCCACGCCTCCTGATTCCGCCCCCATCCCCCCATCTCCTTGAAATTGGAAACGCCTATAGTTTTCACATTTTTTTGGGGTAGAGCCACCAAATTTTGTGTCAAGATAGGGAATGACGTTCCCCAAATATATGCATCACAATTTTGGATGCCACGCCTCCTGATTCCGCCCCCATCCCCCCTTTTTCCATGAAATTAGAAACGCCTATAGTTTTCACATTTTTTGAGCTAGAGCCACCAAATTTTGTGTCAAGATAGGTAATGACGTTCCCCAAAAAAATTCATCAAAATTTTGGATGCCACGCCCACCCAAGCGACCCGCCTTAAAAAATTGGAATCGGCTCTTTCTTTAACAGTTTTTAAACTAGAGCCACCAAACTTGGTAGGAAGAAATGGTGACACTTAAAAACAATTGATTCAAAAATTTGGATGCCACACCCACCTCTGCCGCCCACCTTTCACATTGGGAAGTTCAGTTATCTTCCACAGTTTTTGAGCTAAAGTCACCAAATTTGGTAACATAATAGCTGGCGATCTTTACCACAGTCTAGTGCAATCTTTTGCCTATTAATCGGTAAGCAAAGACGTATCTCCGTACAGTATACTAGAATCTAGATGGCGCTGCGTGTTCATTTATGTAGCAGCCCAAATATCTGGCAGCGCCATATAAATTAACATCGCGACCAATCGTACGGCAACTCTAATGGCAGCTGATTTGTTACGCGCCTTTTCAGCGCATTCTCGCGCTTTTTACTCGAATGAAAACTTGTTATCATTTACAGCTTAAATAAATATCTTGGTGAAACAAGTCACCAAATAAACAATCACCCCTTTTAAAAATAGGATTGCATGTATCTTTCAGAATTTAAGCTAGTGTCACTAAATTTGATTTTTTGGTGACAGATCCCAAAGATTTGCATCACCTCTGCCGCCAACCTTTTAAAATGGAAAATTCAGTTATCTATCACAGTCACCAAATTTGGTAACAAAATAGCTGGCGATGTTCCCCACCCGGCCTACTCCTGCCGCCACCGCATTCCCAATTGCAAGCAGACTCCTTCCAATCCGTTCTTTAACTGGTATCAGAGTATTCCGTTGCGTCCGACTGCAACGTTTTTACTTGTTTTTATACCCCTAACCCATAAAATGGTTAAAAGGGGTATAATGGTTTTGTGCAAAAGTATGTAACAGGCAGAAGGAAGCATCTCCGACCCCATAAAGTATATATCTGTGGTCACATGGAAGAGTAGCTTAAGTCGACTTAAGCGCGAATTGAGTTATTGCAATAGGAGGTATATAGATGTCAAAGCGCATAAATCTGTTTAATCAGTTTTGATAAATAATGTTTCTTCACAAAATTATGTGCGTTTACTTTTAAGCTTAAGTTTTTTGAAAGAGCCATGCACTTGTCAAAACATCTTAAGTGCACATAATTTTTTTTTTTTACATATTTCGATCTTCCGTTCATCATATAACTATTCCACTCAGTGTCGTTTTGATACCGATCGCAAGCGGACGTGTTTTCCATAACGCAAAGCCTATTCAATATCAACCAACTAAAGACAAATCCACTAGCTGTTACAAGTTGTGGTGCATAAGTGCACATAGTGCTAGTGAACAGTGTTATACCCATAGGGGTATTATTTAAAAGTTTCAGATAAAAAGTTATAAACTAAATCAAAATCAAGCCCAAATCCATGAGCGAGCTTAAAGCTCAATGCTCTTATCTCTCCCGAACGAACAATGACTTAAAACGTAAATCAACTAGCCCAAGCATGGAGCAACCTCGGCCCAAGCTACATACAATACACGAAAATTACTATGCTGTGCTGGACGATGATTCGTGCGACACCGACCTGATAAGACAATACGAATCACAAGTACAAAACATAAACACCAACCAACAACAACCAACATCATCCAATGCAACGGATTTAAAAGCTAATTCTAGCGCTCCAGAGAGGGGTTATAAAAACTTGCAAGCAAATGACAATCAATCAACAAAAACACAAAATATTAAAAACGAAAAGGTGCCACCCATTAATGTCATCGATGTCCCAACTAAAACACTAATAACATTTATAAAAGAAGGTCTAAAAATTACTGACTTCAAAATTAAAGAATTTAATCAAAACCATACCAAGAAAAAAGCTATCTACTTAAACAATATTGATAACTACATGAAAATCAGAGCTTACTTAGACAAGAAAAAAACCAAATTCTATACATACACACCTAAAAGCTTAAAGCCTAAAACGCTACTACTGAAAGGCCTATCTGAAGACACTACTCTGGAAGAAGTCGGAGCAGAGCTACAAAAACTAGAAAAAGAAGAGTTCAAATTTATTAAAGTTCAACGATTTTCTACTAAGCAGTCTACAGCCAATAATTCATCACTTGCAATATTCATAGTGCAAATAACAGCGGAGAGCAATATCAACGAGCTGAAGGCCATAAAAACATTACTCAACTGTTTCATACGATGGGAAAATATTCGCAAACCAGAAATCACTCAATGCAGGAACTGCCAAGGGTTCTTTCACAGCGCATCGAACTGCTACCTACCTCCTAAATGTGTCAAGTGCGGAGCTTGCCACAAAAGCACTGAGTGTGCAACTCAAAAAAGGGAAGACCCAGAGAAACTATTCTGTATGCTGTGTAAGAAGCACGGCCACCCGGCCTCTTACAGAGGATGTGAGGGATACAAGGAACTACAGGATAAAATTCGAGCAAGACGTCAAATGATCTCACAAACTAAAAACAATATAGACTTATCATACACCAACACTAACACGAGCTATGCCCAAACAGCTAGAGCCAACCTTAATACAAATAATAACCCTTATAATACTCAAACTAATATTCCGAGACAAGAAAATAATAATTACAACACAAACTCTGTTTTTGAAGCCTTAAATAGTACTATGGCACAGCTAGCCAAAGAAATTTCCAACTTGCAAAATCACATGAAATCGCAAGATGCTAGAATAGATACACTTTTTGCTATAATAGGATCTTAAATAGGTACTCATCAAACGAGAACAATTAATATCAAAAAACTTAAAATAATCACTATTAACGTTAACTCAATAATAAATTTAAGCAGAAGACACGATCTACAAAGTTTTCTAGATAAATATAAACCAGATATTGCATTGCTTAACGAAACCAAACTTAACTATCGACATAAAGTTGCATTCAAAGAATACAATTTCATAAGGAAAGATAGAGCAGGAGCTACCAGAGGTGGAGGCATTGGTATACTAGTAAGAAAAGATATCAAAGTTGACATAGTATCCCACGCAAAAATTGACCGCCTTCAGTCATTAGAAACGTGTATAATAAAACTCCGTATGAGGTTTAATGCAAACCTATATATCATAGCGCTCTACCATCTTCTTGGCAACAGCGACTTTAAGTCCGATCTTACTGACGTATTTGAATCCCTAAACCTTGATCAGCCAAATAATTATTTTATTATTGGCGGTGATTGGAACAGTAAGCACGTAAACTGGAATAACCAAATCAACAACACTGCCGGAAACGCTCTTAACAGCCGGATAGAAGATAAAGATATACAATTTAAAATTAAACTTTACGCATCATCCAAACCATCGTTTCCACGGGGAAATTCCTATTTAGATCTCTTTCTGGTGGATAGAAGAATCCAAATAAAAGGGCACATACCTAAACCAACTGTCTCATCGCTAGACTACGATAGTGACCATCAAGCAATTGAAGTAATAGCTTCAATGCCAAATAGTGAAACATTTAACCTGTTAGAAAATATCATCTCACCAAGACTGAACTATAGGCAAACTAATTGGACTACATTTAAATCAAAACTATCAAATGCAATTGAGTCAGGTCCAATAATACCAACCAATAAAAACATAAGCAACACAGAAATAGATGAACATTTAAACAGGATCTCACAAACCATTAAAAGAACTCTAAATCAAGTAGTACCTACATTTAAAACAATGTACTCCAATTTTGTCATATCCTCTCCAATTATTAAGAAGCTTCAGAATGAAAAAAGCAGTATACTAACAGCCATAAAAAAACACAATAGACTAGAACGCATTATTTCTATAGCTCAACTTAACTTACTCCAAACTAAACTTAAACTGATCCGAAAACTTATCAACGAAAATATCTCAATAGCCATAAACAACAAAATGAAATCGAATCTTGAAATACTCACTTCAAAGAACCAATCACATTTATTTAAAACCGCAAAAAATTTCTCCTCGCAACACTCCTGCCGAGACATTAACCTAATAAAAGTTCCAACAGACAAAGCCCAATTACTAGTTAAGTCAGGTATAGACCCCCAAACTACAGAAATGAACATTACATCAGATAGTTACTTAATAGTAAATAACGAAGATATACTAAACCTAATTGGAACCCACCTTGAGTTGGTTCATTCCCCTAAAGAGAATGATCCCAACCAATCTTTTCATCGCATCATTCATCTACATTGAGTATGGCTTCGACAGGTTTTTAAGCATAAAAACCAGGTACGAGACATCTCAATGTACGATAACCACCTTTAACAACCAAAACGATACAAGGAATATATATGAACAAAACGACTATTTTCTATCAAATGACAAAATTGCAAACATATTCAAGAAACTTAAAAACAAGATGTCTTCAGGTATTGATGAAATTCCAAATGTGGCCCTCAGGAGCATGCTTAGTAGACCTAGAAAAAGCATTTGATAGCGTTTGGTTGAAAGGGCTAATGTTGAAACTAGTCCAATACAAATTCCCGTTCCACTTACTATATCTTATTCACAACATGATTAATAAAAAATTGTTCACTATCACTAACAAAAACGATACTAGCAAAAAAAACGTTCAAAATAACTAACGGACTCCAACAGGGCACAGTCAACTCTCCTATATTATTTAATTTATACACCCTAGACTTACTTAATAAGCTAGAGAATATTATAGCATTTGCAGACTACCTAATTATTTACCAGCCAGGCAGCTCAATATCCAGCATCAACATGAAACTTCAAAAGGATTTCTCACTCATAGAGAAGTATGCCCATCAATGGCACCTGAAAATCAACTACAACAAATGTGAAGCTATATTGTTCAGACCCCCGGTTAAAAATTGCAACGCCGATATAAAGAAAAACTGGAAAAAATTCGAAGTTTCGTCAACCTTCAATAACTCAATAATTCCAGCATACAGTAATGTAAAGTATCTGGGAGTATATCTTGACCGCTTCTTATACTTCAACAATCATACTAATATGCAGCTAGCCAAAGCCAAAACATCATTTTTCACGTTACAATCTCTAATGTATTCGAATACTTAAGTCATAGAGTTAAAATTCTCATATACTTAGCATTCATTAGACCCATACTTTCATACGCATGCAATATCTGGTTTAATATCTCTCCATCTTATATGGAAAGACTACGAGTCTTTGAAAGAAAATGCCTTAGAACGTGTACTTCTTTATACAGAGCCCCGGCCAGCAATTATCTTAAATATGTTAGCAACGAGAAACTGTACAACTCGGCCAACATCCCCAGATTAGATAATTTTATAATAAATCTTATTCGCAACCACATACTCAGATGTACCGAATACCTTGAAAACAATTTTATCATGGCTCCTTATTATGTAGGCGAGCAATATATAGAGCTTACACTATCAACAGGCCTTGTCCCACCAGAAGCATTTATAATGCTAGATAAAACAAGTAAGAAGGCTCTAGTCGAGATTTCCCGACTAGGAGATACCCCGAACCCTATACTTAACGCGTACAGTCATTGTCTGTATGCATCTGTGACCTAAAATTCAATCTTCGATATCTCTGGTGTTTCTCAACCGATTTCGATGAAATTTTCAGAAAAGCTCTATCTTTACCTATTATTTCAACCCCCATTTTTACATTTTCCAAATTCGAGAAATTTTTGTAATCGATTGTATGTGTATATCGGAAACGGAAATAGTTATCGAAAATCGGAAACAAACTTGTACTGCCTAGGACTTAGATGAGCTTATGTGCAAAATCTGAAGTCTCTAGCTCTTATAGTCTCTGAGATCGATGCGTTCATACATACAGACAGACGGACAGACGGACATGACTATATCGACTCGGCTGTTGATGCTGATCAAGAATATATATACTTTATAGGGTCGCAGATGCTTCCTTCTGCCTGTTACATACTTTTGCACAAAAACATTATACCCCTTTTACCCATTTCATGGGTTCGGGGTATAAAAGGATTTATTCAAAGCCGCAGTGGAATACCGGTGTTTTAGCATCTCCACAGGCGCGCCACAAACAAAGCCGTCCCAGAGTCCCTTGTACAGGAAGGGAACTGGCGGTTTGACAAAACAATACCAGCTAGGGATTCCGATTTAGTCAATAACCAATTCTGGTGGCTAGATAACACACGCCTATAAAACCCAGCCCTCCCCATCCAAATTGTGTCCCCTAAACCCCAATTGTTTTTATCTTAAGATAAATACCTAAGTAATGTTTTTTTGAAAAATTTTTTGTTACACATCCAACCGATAAATATGTATATCTCCCACATATCCTATTATTCACCAAAAAGTGAGTCATAATCTTAATTACCTTAACACTAGAGAGCTCGTCTGGAGACAGAGTGTACCATACATATAACTAATATTTTGTTTATTTAGTAATTAAAGTTATAAGATTCATGAAATAAACACAAAAAAAAAAAAAAAAAATATTTTCCACTTATATAGACTAAAGCTGCATAAATATTCACCTTCAAAAAAATAAACTAATTATTTTCAAACAACTTATGTTCAAATAAGTATTTTTAATGAAATATTATTCTTGCATAGCGCAATTTTAAGTGAGTGTTAGTTCTTATGATGAAATGCAATTCGATGAAATAAACAAAAAACTAATATTGAAAAACAGCTTATGTACACATAAGCTGTTAATTCAAAGCGACGTTACAAATAAACGGTACCTTATGCATAAAAGGTGTCAAATCTTCTCTATTTCCCAAACATTTTTAAAACTTGTACCTTTCTTCTCTAATAAACTTATTAGCAACATTTCAGCATATAAATTTTTCACGAAAATCAAGTAGATAAAAAAATACACAAAATTGGCGATATCTCAAAACTTCAATTTTCGACTTAAGCTACTCTTCCATGTGACTAGTCTCAGAGACTACAAGAGCTAGAGACTTCAGATTTTGAATATAAGCTCTCCTATACCATGAGCGGAACAAGTTAGTTTCAAATTATCGATAGCTATTCTGGTTTCCGATATACACATGTAATCGATTACAAAAAAATTTCGAATCTCCAAAATGCACTTTTTACGGTCCAAATTTGGGAAGCAAGGTACCAAAGAAATATTTCAGCAAAACCTCAACTAACTAAAAGAAAATAAATGTTTTCATCATTATCAATCATCATCAAAGTATATTGGTTTTAAACAATGCATTGCAATGTCCGTCATGGTGTCTGTCTGTTCGTCCGTCCGTCCGTCTGTAAGAACGCAAATTTTTTCGATTCCCGTAAAGCTAGAGACTTGAAACTGTGCTGTTATTTTTATCTATATCAGGGAATTATAATATGTCAAAATCGGGTTGCCACGCTGGTAAACCGATTAAATCGATAACTGAAAACCGGTAAAACCATATATTTTTCACATTTTTAAAGCTTGAATTACCGAACATTGCACGAAGATAGCTAATAACGTCCCTCAAAAAACTGCATCAAAATTTTAGATGCCACGCCCACTCCTTCCGCTCAAATCCTTACTGCTCTTTAAAATTTTGAACGCCTATAGTCTTAAAATTTTTTGAGCTAGAGCCACCAAATTTTGTGTCAAGATAGGTTATGAAGATCGCTAAAAAATTGCATCAAACACTTGGATGCCACGCCCACACCTGCCGCCCCCCACCACCGCAGTTTTTAAAACGGCTATGGAGTATCTTCCACATTTTTTGAATTAGAGGCACCAAATTTGGTAGGAAGATAAATTGTAACATCTATTAAAGATCTGCATTTAATATTTGGATGCCACGCCTACCTAAGCCACCCGCCTGAAAAATTCGGAATCAGCTATATCTTTAACAGCTTTTTAGCTTAAGCCACCAAACTTGGTAGGAAGATAGGTGGTGACAGTTTAAAAGATTTGATTCAAAAATTTGGATGCCACACCCACCTCTGCCGCCCACCTTTTAAATTTGGAAGTTGAGCTAAAGTCATCGACATGATACTAGGCGATGTTTACCTGCTGTTATTTTACTGGTATCAAGGTATTCCGCAGTCGGTTGCGTCCGACTGCAACGTTTTCTTTTGATTTTCTTTGGAATTTATGCATCTAAAAACAAGTAAAAACGTTGCAGTCGGACGCAACCGACTGCGGAATACTTTGATACCAGTAAAAGAACGGGTGGTAAGGAGTCTGCTTGCAAAGGAGTGGGCCGGGTGGTAAACATCTCCAGCTATCATGTTACCAAATTTGGTGACTTTTGCTCAAAAGCTGTGGAAGATAACTTAACTTTAAAATGTAAAAGGTGGACGGCAGAGGTGGGCGTGGCATCCAAATTTTTTAATCAAATGTTTTTAACTGTCACCATTTATCTTCCTACCAAATTTGGTGGCTCTAGCTCAAAAACTGTTAAAGATATAGCCGATTTCGATTTTATAAGGCGGGTGGCTTGGGTGGGCGTGGCATCCAAAATTTTGATGCATATCTTTGGTAGATGTTGCCGTCTATCTTTCTACCAAATTAAGGGGCTCTAGCTTAAAAACTGTAAGAGATTTCCGATTTTAAATGGTGGGCGGCAGAGGTGGGCGTGGCATCCCAATTTTTGATGCAGATCTTTTGTAGGTGTCACCATATATCTTCATACCAAATTTGGTGACTGTAGTTAAAAAAATGTGGAAGATACACGCATAACCGTTTTAACAACGCCGGGGGTGGGGGGCGGAAGGTGTGGGCGTGGCATCCCAATTTTTGTTGCAGTTTGTTGGAAAACTTTAACGAATTTTGTTTTCTCAGTGTAGTTTTAGTAATTAATCACTTTAGGCTGGAGGGCAGGAATTTGATCAGTAGGCTGTTTTATTATTCTTATTCTCGCGATTATTTGGAATCGGTAACATCTTTGCGCTGAAATGTATTTTCAATACAGGTACAGATTACTTGTAAGAATTATCCGAAGAAGTATATTGGCTTGCAATATTGTAAATGGAGACAGCAAAGGATCTGTTGCCTGTATACCAAAAATCACACTCGACACTCGGCCTGGACGTCTTGACAATAAACAAAAAGACAATTAACAAAGCTCTGGGTCAAAGTTTTAAAAAGATAGGGCTGTGTGTACAACCAAGGAAACGATTTTTACACATGGTTAATTGTATGAGTCATTATCAAGATGTAAAAGTAAATTAGGTATTATATATATTAGACAAAAAATGCCTTACAATACATTATATACACTTTAGTTTTTCTACTATTTTCTTTCTTTTTAAACCTCTTATAGAACCTTAGCACTTATAGTACAACAATAATATTATGAGGGGATCGAAGTGCAAATCGAGCGCAGCAAAATCAACGGCTTTTTAAATAAAATTTTTTTTGACTGTTAAAAACCGATTTTATGCGAATAGTTTATTTTGTTGCAATTAATTAGCATAAAAATACGAAATAGGCTAAGCCAAATCAGGTTTGTTTTACATTCCTATTTACTGCAGCTCCAAAGTGTTTAGAGCTAGCTCAAAAGGTAAGGCACCCTCCGCTATCCCGACACAGTAAGGTTAAGAACAAAAATTTCAAATGGCTTTTTAAATTGTACCCTTTTCCCCATTTTAAATTTATACTTTGATACCAAAGGTTAAAACTTTTTGGTGTTGTAAAAAGTTCATTATGATGTTTGTTCGTCTGTATGAACGCAATTTTTTTCCATGCACATAAAAATAGAGATTTGGAACTCTGCAATTATTTTTAAGCCCCGAACCCATAAAATGGGTAAAAGGGGTTTAATTGTTTTGTGCAAAAGTATGTAACAGGCAGAAGGAAGCATCTCCGACCCCATAAAGTATATATATATATTCTTGATCGGCATCAACAGCCGAGTCGATCTAGCCATGTCCGTCTGTCTGTCCGTCTGTATGAAAGCGTTGATCTCAGAGACTATAAGAGCTATAGACTCCAGATTTGGAACGTTAGCTCACCTAAGCCCTACGCAGGACAAGTTTGCTTTAAATAATCGATAATTTATCCAGTTATCAATAAACAGATGGAAGTGGAAAATTTCATCGAAATCGGTTGAGAAACACCAGAGATATCGAAGATTGAAGTTTAGTCACAGATGCATTCAGACAATGGCGTTATGAACAGGGTTCGGGGTATCTCCTAGTCGTGAAATCTCGACTTCAGCCTTCTTACTTATTTTTATTTGTTAATCCCTAAACCCATATGAAATGAATAAAATAGTGTTTAAGGGTTTGGTGCAAAAATATGTAACAGACAGAAGAAAGCATCTGCGATCCCAATAAGTATATATACTCTTGATCAACAGTGACAGCCGAGTTTATTAAGCCTTGTAAATTTGTCGTTTGTATGAAAGTGTCAATGTCAGAAAGAAAAAAGTCGTGATAAAATTAAGTGCAAATGAACATAAATTCAGTATTTCCAATTCTAAAATTTTATTCTTGATTTAAGTACGGAATACTTGAAATAAGTATGAAAATACTTTATTCAAGTACGGAATCAACTATGTTTCCAGTAAATCTAAAATCGAGCACGAAAATTCTTGATTTAAGTACGAGTGCGGACTTAAATCCCCCCACCGGTTTTTTTTTTAAACAGTTTTATACTCTGATACCGAAGGTATAACAGTATATTGGTTTTGTGATATGTCCTTCATGGGTCTGTCCGCATGAACGGTCGTTTCTCGACAACCTTTAAGCTAGAGGCCTGAAACCTTGCAAATATTTTGGTCCATGACTGCATCAGACGCAAACTGGGGGGCTGGGAAATCGATAACAAGTCAATACACTTCGAAGTCTTAATCGATAAAACACGCACATATTCCACATTTAAACAGCTAGAGCTACCAAAATTGAAATATAGCTTGTGATTTCCATCAAACAACTGCATCAAAATTTTGGATGCCACACCCACAATCGCCGCCCCCAGCCCTCGCCTTTTTAAAACGAGAATCTTCCACATTTATTTTAGCTAGAGTCAGCAAATTTTGGTGGAAGACAGATGGTGACATATACCATAGATCTGCATAACAAGTTTGGATGCCACGCGCCCAACCTACACAACACTCTCGTACTCTGTTTAAAAACGGTAATGCGTGTATCTTTCTGAGTTTTTGAGCTAGAGTCGCCAAATTTAGTGTCAAGATAGCTGGTGGGATTTTTCACATGTCTTCATCATGTCACCATTGGCCCCCTTTCAAAAATAGGAATGCATGTATCTTCCACAGTTTTTAAGCTTGGGTTACTTAATTTAATAGGAAGACAGCTAGTGAAAGATCACAAAGATTTGCATCAAAAATTTGGATGCCACGCCTACCCAGGCCGCCCACCTTGTAAAATCGGAATTGACAATATCCCCAATAGTTTTTGAGCTAGATACACTTAATTTGGTAGGAATATAGATTGTGACATCTACTAAAGTTCTGCATCAAAAATTTGGATGCCACACCCACCTCTGCCGCCCACCCTTTAAATTTGGAAGTTCAGTTATCTTCCACAGTTTTTGAGCTTAAGTCACAAAATTTGGTAACATAGCTGGCGATTTTTACCACCTGGCCCGGTCTGCTGCGTAACAAGATAGCTGGCGATGTTCACCACCCGGGCCCATTCCTGCCGCCACTGCATTCACCCTTTGCAAAGAGACTCCTTACCATCCGTTCTTCTACTGGTATCAGATTCGTTTGCGTCCGACTGTAACTTTTTCACTTGTCTTTTTTATATTTTATACTGAAAGTATCATAGTATATTGGTTTTGTGCAATGTCCGTCATGGTGTCCGTCCGTCTGTCCATCCGTATGAACGGAACTTTTTTCGACACCCGTAAAGCTAGAGACAATTATGCAATTATGTTTGCCTATAGGCGAGACACATAAAGTGTCAAGATTGGGCTGCCACGCCTACTAGGAGGATGGGAAATCGATATATTCGATAACAGAAAACCGATAAAACCAGATATTTCTCACATCCTTTCAGCTAGAATTACCAAATTTTGCACGCATATAGCTAGTCACTTCCCCCAAAAAACTGCATTTTGGATGCCACGCTAACTCCTTCCGCCCCTATTAGCTCTGCTCCTTAAAATTGGAAACAGCTATAATTTTCAAATTTTTTGGGCTAGAGCCACCAAATTTTGTGTCAAGATAGGTAATGACGTTCCCCAAATGCATCAATATTTGGGATGCCACGGCCAGTCCTTACGACCCTAGCCTCCCTGCTCTTTGAAATTGGAAGCTCCTACAGTCTTCACAGTTATTGGGCTAGAGCCACCAAATTTTGTGTCAAGATAGGTAGTGAAGTTCTCCAAAAATTTGCATCGAAAATTTGGATGCCACGACCACACCTGACGCCCCACCCACCCCCGCCGTTTTTCAAACGGTTATGCGTGTATCTTTAACATTTTTTGAACCAGAGTCACCAAATTTTTTTTAGGAAGATACTAGATGGTGACATCTACAAAAGATTTGCATACAAATTTTAAATTTCACGCCCACCCAAGCCACCCGCCTTATAAAATCGGAATCGGCTTTATCTTTAACAGTTTTTGAGCTGAGCCACCAATCTTGCTAAGCTAAATGGTGACATTTAAAAAGATTTGATTCAAATATTTGGATGCCACACCAACCTCTGCCGCCCACGTTATAAATTTTGAGTTGTTCAGTTATCTTTTACAGGTTGAGCTAAAGTCGCCAAATTTGGTAACACAACAGCTCTCGATGTTTACCACATGGCCCACCCCTTTCGCCCCTGCATTCCGACTTATCAACCGTTATTTTACTGGTATCAAAATATTCCGCAGTCGGTTGCATTAGACTGCAACGTTTTCACTTGTTTTTTTTTAAATTTGCTGATTTTAAACTAAACGAATTTGGTTGTGCGGTATAAGCAGTATTAAGTATTTACTTTTATTTGATCTTCGTCTGTCAAAAGTTATTAAGTTTATAGAAAGTATGGTTTTTTCCTATATACTGTAAATGTGTGCAGAAGGAACCCTTCAGCCAAAAAAAGCCTTACACATTTTTAGATTGTGAAACGTCCTTCATTTTGTAAGTACAATCTCATGTATGTATATAAATATATATGTATTGCTTATGCTCTTGGATATTTTATTATGTAAAGATATATGTATATACATATACATTTCTAGAATAAGAATGCTGAACTGGGATGAATTCCCTTCGGCTTGTGTAAGCTACCACTTCAGTTCACCCCTAAAAATGTTTATCTTATGGGTCTTATTCGCTTTGCACTGCTATTGCATTTGCTTTTGCTCTGCAATCATGTCGCGGTGCATAATTAAAAACTGTAAACCACACAAATAATCCCCTGATAGTAACAACGCCGCATAGACAACAGCAACACGTTGCCCACAAACAATGGGAATGAAAATGGGGTTGTTCTGTCATTACTGAGAAGCGAGTCGGAGCTAGAAACTGTACGATCTTTCATTGTCATTATTAAATATAGGACTCGCATCTATTGAGAGCACACACAAACACACCTAAACCTTTAATGCCCATTATATTTGATCTAGCCTTAAGCAAATTTATATACTCCTTCACCTGGTTTAGAGTAGGTATTTTAAAAAATCTACCCCATAAAATTTATAATTATTACTTGATATGTGGTCGTCAACTGCCAATTCTACGTAGGTCCTTACCCAAAGGGCAAGTGTGTGCATGTGTAGTTCGTTTATAATAGCCATAAACTCATATATGTACATATGTATGTATAAGTACTCATTTAATCTCGAATTTGTGCGAAAGACTTGGTAGACACTAGACTCAAGTTTGACTTAGCGGTTGAATATCGTAAGCGTAAAACAAAATGGTATTATTCGTTTAACTATCTCATAGCTTGACAGTACAGTTCGTGTGTTTGATTTTCTAATATAAAGCAAATATCAACAGAACATTCATGGGATTTTAAAAAACTAAGAAATTTTTCGGATATTTCGAAAATCAGAAAAAAAAAAAACTCTACACGAGGTGACAAGGTGATAAGCAAACATATTCAAGCCTCAAAACGGTTAGATTATTTAATTAAATAAATGTACTATTATTAAATAAAGCAAGTAAGAAGGCTCTTGTTAAAAAATCGCAACTAGTAGATGCTCTGAAATGTGAATTAACACATAAAAAAAAAAAAAAAACCCGCACGAAAATCAACTATGAAAATGGTTAATTTTACTATACGGGCTTTAACTACGAAACGTAGTAAATTTGAGTATAAAAAATGTTGATTCCATGTTTGAGTTACTGTTGAAATATATTTAATCACAGTATACGCGTATAAAAACTGTGAACATTTGAATAAAATTTGAGTTTCAGTAAACTATATCTATTTGTAGCACTCTTTGTATTAAGATTACCATGATCCGTATTCGAATTTAAGACATGGCATTTTGTTTCTTTCCCGAAGCTTTTTGTACCCTGAACCCATGAAATGGGTAAAACGTGTATAATGGTTTTGTGAAAAAGTATGTAACAGGCAGAAGGAAGCGTCTCCGGCCCCATAAAGTATATATATTCTTGATCATCATCAACAGCCGAGTCGATATAGCCATGTTTGTCCGTCGATCTAAAAGACTATAAGAGCTAGAGACTTCAAATTTTTTTAAAAAAAAGCTTATCTAAGCTTGTATCCAATTGTCTATAACTGTTTCCGATTCCGATAAACACATGTGATCGATAACATTGAAACCTTGAATTTTGAAATTGTGAAATTTCTTTTAAAAACTTCATACAAAATAATAAAAGTCTGTGAAATTTTATTGCAATTGGCTAAGAAACACCAGAGATATCGAAGATTGAAGCTTAGTCACAAATACATTTAGACAATGACTAATTGCGTTATACCCAATTCACATTTGGGCATATCTAAAATCTAACATCAAGCATCAATGATGTTACGTATAAAGTTTCCGTGCCAAATGTTCCCAAAATATTTCATTATCTTCTGGAAATGTTCCTATTCTCAGTGCGTTTACTGCAGTTAGTTTCGATATTTTTGATTCAACCACAAAAAAATTTTCATTCGCAACGAAAATGTATTGTCTACGAAAATGAATGCAAATTAAACATGGCAGGAAATCAGCAAGGTAATTCTCTAGCAAAATTGTTCGTTATTTTTTAAAAAAATTGTTCGATTTAGCTAAGAAAGATACTACGAAACGTGCTGCATGGACGCCAACAAAAGAGGCACTATTGATAGACCTGACATTAGTATATAGAGGATTTGCGTGGTATTCGGAAAAATATACAATGTTCCTTTTTATACCCCGAACCAAAAAAAATGGGTAAAACGGGTATAATGGTTTTGTGCACAGTATGTAACAGGCAGAAGGAAGCATCTCCGACCCCAAAAAGTATATATATTCTTGATCAGCATCAACAGCCGAGTCGATATAGACATGTCCGTCTGTCCGTCTGGATGAACGCGTCGATCTCAGAGACTACAAGAGCTAGAGACTTCAGATTTTGAATATAAGTTCTCCTAAACCATAAGCAGAACAAGTTTCAAATTATCGATAACTATTCTGGTTTCCGATATACACATGGAATCGATTACGAAATAATCTCGAATTTGGAAAATGTAAAAATGGGGGTTGAAATAATGGGTAACGATGGAACTTCTCTGAAAATTTCGTCCAAATATTTCTCACATTCTTACAGCTAGAGTTACCAAATTTTGCACGAAGATAGCTAGTCACGTCCCTGAAAAAACTGCATCAAAATTTTGGAGGCCGCGCCCACTCCTTCCGACCCCTCCTCCAAGCTCCTTGAAATTGGACCCTACTATAGTTTTCACATGTTTTGGGCTTAAGCCACCAAATTTTGTGTCAAGACAGATATTGACGTTCCCCAAAAAATATCAAAATTTTGGATGCCACGTCCCCTGATTCCGCCCCCATCCCCCATCCCCCCTTCTCCATGAAATTGGAAACACATATAGTTTTCACATTTTTTGGACTAGAGCCACAAAATGTTGTGTCAAGATAGGAAGTGAAGTTTTCCAACAAACTGCATCAAAAATTTGGATGCCACACACACACCTTCCGCCCCCCACCTACCGGCGTTGTTAAAACGGTTATGTGTTTATCTTCCATTTTTTTTAACTAGAGTCACCAAAATCGGTAGAAAGATAGATGGTAACATCTACCAAAGATCTGCATCAAACTTTTGGATGCCACGCCCACCTAAGCCACCCGCCTTATAAAATCGGAATCGGCTATATCTTTTACAGTTTTTGAGCTAGAGCCACCAAACTTGGTAGGACGATAGATGGTAGCATTTAAAAAGATTTGATTCAAAAATTTGGATGCCACACGCACCTCTGCCGCCCACCTTTTTTGTTTGGAAGTTCAGTTATCTTCCACAGTTTTTGAGTTAAGGTCACCAAATTTGGTAACATGATAGCTGGCGATGTTTACCACCCGGCCCACTCCTTTGCAAGCAGACTCCTTACCATCCGTTCTTTTACTGGTATCAAAGTATTCCAAAGTCGGTTACGTCCGACTGCAAAGTTTTTACTTGTTTTTCATTTAATTCTTTGACTTTACATTCTTTACTTTATTTTTATGTTGGGGGTGACCGCACTGCAACCTGAGAGATCTATTGTGCCCCGTTCTTGGCCTATAGCTCTTCATTCAAATCCAGATCCTGCAAGAAAGCTAGTATATTTGCTGGATCGATGGTTTCCAAGTCACTAAATTGGATGACGTGTTTTCCCAGAAAACTACTTATTTTTCTCGCTTTGGCCATGCATTCTGCTATAATGTGCAAGAAGGATTCCCCTTCCATGTCACAGAACCTGCATGCGCCGCTACTGGCTATTCCTAGTTTATCTTGGCGACCCCTTAGTCTATAATGTCCTGTCAAAAGACCGGTGAGTATCCTAAGTCTATTTTTCCCCATGGTTATAACCTGCTTAAATCGTTTAAGATTGTAGCTACCTAAAACTTAAGAATTAAACGAAATGTCGCACCATCCAGCTCGATGGTGTGTATGAAAGTATTCAATCGTTGAATCTTTACATTTGCTTGGCTCTTTGCTACTGAACATACTGCCGCGCTTTTCTTGTTTTCGGACAGCTGTAAGTCACGAGAGATTCCAAATTGGTGGAGACAAGGCCATTTATCAGCACTTGTAAGCAAAAAATCCTGCCCGTTTTCCCACAGCGAACACCTTAGACCATCTACATCTGTACCACCCGACAATAAATCAGCTGGATTCTGTTCTGTAGGCACATGACGCCATACAAAATTTTCTGAAAGCTCTTGGATTTCGGAAACTCTATTTGCAACAAACTTCGCTAGTGTGGAACGATCTTTTTTCAACCAGTATAGTGTAACTTGAGAATCCGACCAGAAATTTATGCTTTCAAGTTCTAGATTTTCAAGCAATGGGGCTACTTGAACCCACAACGTAGATAGAAGATGAGCTGCACACAGCTCGAGCCTTGGGATTGACTTCGTTTTAAGAGGAGACACACGTGACTTGGCGGTTAAAAGTCATGCCAAACTGTTTTTTCCACCAATGGTACGCACATATATGACACAGCCATAGGCTTCACTTGAAGCGTCTGCAAGGCCGTGTATTTGGACGGTTGTGTACGTGGACAGACAGACGTATCGAGGAATCGATACCTTATGTAGCTCTAGTAAATTATACTTGAACCTATTCCAACTAGTATGTAGACTCATTGGAACTGACTCATCCCAATCCAACATTTGTCGCCACAGCTCCTGATGCAAGATTTTTGCTCTGGTGACTAGCGGGAACAAAAAGCCCAAAGGGTCAAACAAGCGGGTAGTGAACGAGTCTTCTAAGCTGTAATGAAACTCGTCATTCTGAGGATTCCACTTCATGCCAAGTGTTTTTACTGAGGTGGACGAATCAAATATAAAAGATTCATCTGGATCTCCATTGGTCAGCAGTCGAGGGTGATTAGAGACCCATCAGGCTAGATCGAAGCCCCCAAATTCCAACACCTCTGTCACTTCTTTGCGAATAACTTCCAGCTCATTCAACGTATTGGCTCCAGTTAGCATATCGTCAACGTAGAAGTCGCTTGAAATCATCCTTGATGCTATGGGATGCGTCTCAGCATAAATCTTTGACAGCTCAAAGAGGCAGCGGATGGCCAAAAACGGAGCTGAGGCTGTACCATAAGTGGCAGTGTTCAAACGATAAGTTTGGAGAGTGTCAGTTGATTTTTCCCTCCACAAGATCAGTTGGAAATTCCGATCCTCGTTTGCAATATTAATTTGCCTATACATCTTCGAGATGTCAGCTATTAAGGCATATTTATTCAATCTAAATCTTACAAGGGTAGAATACAGCTCCCTCTGAATAGTTGCACCCACCATTAAAGTGTTGTTCAATGAAATCGAGGTTGACGTTTTACTGGATGCACCAAAAACAACTCGAAATTTGGTGGTTGTACTATCAGGTCTCAGGACACATTGATGAGGAATGTTGTAATGGTGTCTTGCAGGAAGGGTAACAAGCAATGACATGTGACCAAGGCTGAGGTACTCTTTCATAAATTCTTGATACGTTTCGAAGGACAATACTAGTAACGTTGAATTTATCTTAAAAGGCAACTTGACCTCAAAACGACCTGACGAAAGCCTTTTTGCGTTTTGCTTAAATTTTTCTTCGTAGGCAACTTGTTCAGCTGTATATACAGCCTTCGATCTTCCCAAAACCGTTCCACCAGAGAGTCGAGAGAGCAGTTGTTTTCAGCGACGGTGACGCTGCACACCTGAGCTCTATCCGATAGACTTCTAGTGTACTTTTCCCACACAATCCATCCAAAGAAGGTTTTTTGGATTTGAGGATGCTGGGAACTAACTTTTATTTGGCCTACACTCAGTAAGTCAAAAAAGATTTCTGCGTCAAGCAGTAAGTCAGCCTTTGCGGGCTTGTAGAACCGAGGATCTGCCAGCTCAATGTTTGCTGAGATACTCAATTGGGCAAAATGGACCTCATGATGTGGTTGATATGTGGATATTGACTTCAAAACTGTAATGGTTGCCATTGAAAGTATATTTGTTTAACATTAAAGTCTTACGTTTTATCGCAGTTGTGTTTAGCGATAAACATCTGATGTTGCTAAGGTTTGTGAAAGGACTAAAACACATGCCGATAAGCTTTCGCTCTCAACATTTTGTTTGTGTTCGCAACATTGTTGCTGGCCTTGCCTACAGCTGTGTCGATAAGCGCAGCATAATTATGCCTGCTGCAGATATTGATAAGCTCGGCACCTACATAAAAGCTTTGTCATGCGATATTGTGAATGCAACAGTTCGGTATTGCACTCTAAATGTTCTCACTGCAACCCACCTCAGCCTCCAAGCTTTTCCTTATGAAGCTGACTCATTCACCCTCTTTTGCTGATCGGTTTTATATAAAGTATAAACTGCACGTCGGTTAGCGCCGCATGCTACACGTGTTGAGTATCTAATCGAGCGCATTTCGCTAAGTCGATATATATAAAATATATATACAAAGTTGTGTGTATATAAGTAATATAGCTATTGTTCAAAAAAAGCTTAAACGCATATTTATATGCCCCAAAAATTCTTATATAATACGCCAACCTCAACTTGTGCCACGCCCACCCACGTGTCTAATCTGGACACATCGACCACTACGGATTCAACAAAGAGCTTGCCGTCAACATTTTTGTGCAGTGCACATGAAAAGGTATGCCCTGCCGAAATTATTTCGGTTGTTTTATACGTTGCTAATTTGTTGCTATTTTGCATCTAGATCACTGGTTGACCAAAGTCCCAGCAACTCTAAAGCCCGCACCAATAGATTTCGCCTTGCATACGGTCTCATATCTTGGTGTGGGCACCATAAATAATTATGTATCCCAACATAGCGGATTAGAAGCATCGACGTCCAAATAATTGACCCAGCAAATTCGCCAAGTTTCGTCACTACATCGCCCACTGTGCACAGATGCACATGTGCTGGAAAGTTGCGATAAGCTTTCGGCTGAGTTAAGCTTTTGTCTTCTTCTTCTTTGATACCGAAGGTCTCATAGTATATTGGTTTTGTGCAATGTCCGTCATGGTGTCCGTCTGTCCGTCTGTATGAACGCAACTTTTTTCGACACCCGTAAAGCTAGAGACTTGAAACTTTGCAATTATGTTTATCTATAAGCGCGACAGATAAAGTGTCAAGATTGGGGTGCCACGCCTACTAGGAGGCTGGGAAATAAATTCGATAACTGAAAGCCGATACAACCAAATATTTCTCACATTCTTACAGCTAGTGTTTCCAAATTTTGCACGCAGATAGCTAGTAATGTCCTTGAAAAAACTGCATCAATATTTTGGATGCCACGCCCACTCCTTTCGCCCCCATCATCCCTGCTCCTTGAAATTGGAAACGCCTATAGTTTTTACATTTTTTGGGCTAGAGACACCAAATTTTGTGTCAAGATAGGTACTGACGTTCCCCTTCAAAACTTGGATGCCACGCCCCCTGATTCCGCCCGTATCCACCATCCCCCATCTCCAAGAAATTGGAAACGCCTATAGTTTTCACATTTTTTGGGCTAGAGCCACCAAATTTTGTGTGAAGATAGATATTGACGTTCCCCAAAAAAATACATAAAAATTTTGGATGCCACGCCCACCTAAGCCACCCGCTTTATAAAATCGGAATCGGCTATATCTTTAATAGTTTTGGAGCTTGAGCCTCCAAACTTGGTATGAAGATTGATAGTGACAGTTAAAAACATTTGATTCAAAATTTTGGATGCCACGCCCACCAAAGCCACCCGCCTTATAAAATCGGAATCGGCTATATCTTTAACACTTTTTGAGCTAGAGCCACCAAACTTATTAGGAAGATAGATAGTGACAGTTAAAAACATTTGATTCAAAAATTTGGATGCCACGCCTACCTCTGCCGCCCACCTTTTAAATTTGGGAGTTAAGTTATCTTCCACAGTTCTTGAGCTAAAGTCACCAAATTTGGTAACATGATAGCTGGCGATGTTTACCACATGGCCCACTCCCTTCGCCCCTGCATTCCCCCTTATCAACCGTTCTTTTACTGGTATCAAAGTATTCCGCAGTCGGTTGCGTCCGACTGCAACGTTTTTACTTGTTTTATTTTTTAAACATATTGTATAATATGAATAAGTTCATGCAAAATGTAACAAAGTGTAAGGATTTGACTGCATGCTGCAACTATGCCTAGTGTTGTTGTTAACTAAAGAAAATTAAGTTTCGATCAGAAAGATCCAAATCAATCGTCATTATATTATTGCAAGCTTTGGTTAACGTTTCGCCAGCGCAACGCGTGAGTTGTGTAGGCGAGTGCATGTGCATATGTATGTGTATGTACACGTACATCGAATCGTACGTTACGTTGCCCTTATACATACATACATGCATGCACACGTGTACATAATTTATCTATCCCTAATTTGCGTTGTTCACATGTGTAAGAGCAGATAGATATAAATATACTTAATTATATTATATGTATGTTTATATCTATATTGAGCTTTCAAATATAAGAACAATTCCAGTGCCAACAACAACCATACTAGTCCGCATAGATCAGCTGCTGAGGTAATTCAACTTTGCGCACGCTGCGTGTTAGTTACAGTCGCTGCAAAAATGATGTGTACCCCGATGTTTGCTTACATTTCGAATGCAGTAATCACATTGTGTTCTTTTAAATATTTTTTTTATAGCAATTGTTAACAACTGAATTGAATATGTTTTGCAATGATGATACGAATAATTAAAAATGAAATAGTAATGTTATCGATAGGACTAAGAAAGACTATGTTTGAATTTTGAATATTAAAATATAAGTGAATATGATTCAATAAAGTGTTATCTTTTCCTGAAGGCATGGTAGTATAATAATGTAGGTATAGTTTTTAAATGGGATATTCAAATAAACGTCCGCGCTGAATATCATGGATGGGTAGGGTAAAGAACGCGAATGTCGAACAACACCTCAGACATCGCACATACAACTACTATCCATTGCCGTCTCTATCATCTATAGTTCTATCTTTAATTCAGTCCCGCTTCAATGGTTCAGGAGTATAGCACATTATCTAGTAGATTCTGTAGAGGTCTTATATTAAATATTATTGTGCATCGTGATTCTTGGACTGGCAAAACCCACTCCCACTCTCTCCGACGAGCACGGTCCAGAAGACCTCGATCACCAGTTCCCAGTTCGCTTAGTATACGGTGTTTTGTAAGGTTCAACCCGCAGCCAACCCCTTTACAACCCCGAGTTATCCGAGGGCATGCTTTATGATTATTTCTAGATAATTATTTTTGTATTCCGGCACGAGTAGAAGTACATTACAAAACCCAGAAATCTGTGGCAAAACTATGAGAATTGACCCGAGAATGAATTGACGTGTGAACTTTATGGCGTACTACAGAGTCATTTTTTTCAATAGTGGTAATATTGATGCAAGATTCGTTTCTATGCATTCGTAAACGCTGTGCTAAGTTCTCTGTAATGAAATTTATTTGCGACACGGAATTCAAAAGTGCACGTGCTAGTTGAAACTGTCCAAATCTATCACGCACCTTAACTAACGCAGTAGCAAGAATTACTTGATCGCTACTAGCAACACGATTTGACTGATTGTGACTGCACTTGAGGTAGTGAGCCGGAAACAGTTGACTGGTGCTCTCCCCCTTGTCTGTGAAGAAGTGTGTTATGGGATTTTGAGCATACCCGACATCTTGTGGCCTTGCAAATCTTAACTGTGTGTCCTTGGTTAAGACAATTTATGCACAAACGATTCTGTTTTGTAAACTCAAAACGTTGAATTAAAGGCAGAGCGATGAAAGCTTGACAATTGCCTCTTGTTGTCCGAACCTCAGCCACACGCACTTTACCATCGTCGCCTGGTATTGTTGAAACCATGCGAACTGTTAGCCATCGCTGCGGCGGCAGATTGTCCTCGTGAATGAGAACTAGACAGCCAGTCATTAGATCTGGGCCCTCGATGTTCCATGCGTTGCGCTGCTGCAGACTGGCCAGGTAGTCCTTGGACCAGCTCTGCCAAAACTGCTGCTTGAGTGCTGACAGCATTCGCCACCGCTTCAAATATCCGAAGCTGGCCTTGCAGCAGCTTCCGAAGATTTCAAATACTGAGGGCAGCGAAAGAAGAGGCTGCCCGATTAGCAAGTGGCCTGGCGGGAGAGCCTCTCCATCGCTGAGATCGTTGCCTGGCGATGCGATTGGGCGAGAGTTGAGCAGTTGCTCGACTTTCACCAGGTGAGTGTTCAACTCGTCTGCGCAGAGCTTGCCGTTGCCTACCCCTGGTAGCAACCGATGTTTGGCGGCTTTGACGTTTGCCTCCCATAATCTGCCGAAGTGCGGTGACCGCGGTGGGATGCGTACGTTGTCAGGGGATCCATGCTGCGGTGGAACGCTTCATTCAACTCCTCGAGGACCCTGCTGGCTCCTACGAAGTTGGTGGCGTTGTCGCTGTATACCTTCTCCGGCAGACCCCTCCTTCCGATGAACCTTTTTAAAACAGGTAAAAAGCTGTTAGTAGAAAGATCAACAACAAGCTCAATGGGAACGGTCTTTGACACGAAGACTGCCACATAAGTTTTTATAGGTGGCTTCCCACGTAACCTTAACGAGACATGAAATGAACTGCAAAAATCTACTCCACAATTCATAAAAAGGGCGAGCTTGCTTAACGCGATCGGCGGTCAAATTGCCCATTATTTGCCCAAGTAGTACGGGCTTATACCGAAAACAGTGAACGCTATCTCGAGCATTAATTACCCAAATTTGCTGCCTTAGCAGTGACACCATCACCATGGCACCTGCGTGATAATGTGTTTGATGCAAATTACAAAGAAACAACTTAACGAATTGAGAATTTCGAGACAACAACAATGCAAATTTGGCGTCATATGGAATTTGAGCATTTAAGAACCAGCCTCCAACGCGAATTAATGGAAATATCGCACCACCCAGCTCGATGTGTGTATAAAGGGATTCAAACGTTGAAGGTTTGGAACCAAAACTTCCGATCTTTGTTATTTGACGTGTTCTGAACCCAACTCGAATCTTTGAAGCACATGTATAAATCTAAAAAACGACAGTTTAAGCTCTCTTGATGATATAACTGCCTCGCGGTTACGTTTTTTTCCTTGAATAAAACGATGCACGTGGGCCATGATACGAAGAAGCTTGTTAAACGACGAACATCTTTCAACGAGATCGACAATTACGTTTGCTTGGCTCTTTGCTACTGAACATAATGTCGCGCTTTTCTTGTTTTCGGACAGCTGTAAGTCACAAGAGATTTCGAGCTGGTGGAGACAAGGCCATTTATCAGCACTTGTAAGCAAAAAGTCCGGCCCGTTTTCCCACAGCGAACACCTTAGACCATCTACATCTGTACCACTCGATACTAAATCAGCTGGATTCTGTTCTGTAGGCACATGACGCCATACAAAATTTTCTGAAAGCTCTTGGATTTCGGAAACTCTATTTGCAACAAATTTCGCTAGTGTGGATGGATCTCTGTTCAACTAGTATAGTGTGACTTGAGAATCCGACCAGAAATTTATGCTTTCAAGTTCTAGATTTTCAAGCAATGGGGCTACTTGAACCCACAACGTAGCTAGAAGATGAGCTGCTTACAACTCAAGCCTTGGGATTGACTTCGTTTTAAGAGGAGACACACGTGACTTGGCGGTTAAAAGTCATGCCAAACTGTTTTTTCCACCAATGGTACGAACATATATGCAAAAGCCATAGACTTCACTTGAAGTGTCTGGACTGTTGTGTACGTGGACAGACAGACGCATCGAGGAATCGATATCTTATGTAGCTCTAGTAAATTCAGTTTGAACCTGTTCAACTAGTATGAAGACTCATTGGAACTGACTCATCCCAATTCAACTTTTGTCGCCACAGCTCCTGATTCAAGATTTTTGCTCTGGTGACCAACGGGCACAATAAGCCCAAAGGGTCAAACAAGCGGGTAGTGAACGAGTCTTCTAAGCTGTAATGAAACTCGTCATTCTGAGGATTCCACTTCATGCCAAGTGTTTTTACTGAGGTGGACGAGGATGATTAGAGACCCATTTGGCTAGATCGAAGCCCCCAAATTCCAACACCTCTGTCACTTCTTTGCGAATAACTTCCAGCTCATTCAACGTATTGGCTCCAGTTAGCATATCGTCAACGTAGAAGTCGCTTGAAATCACCTTTGATGCTATTGGATGCGTCTCAGCATAAATCTTTGACAGCTCAAAGAGGCAGCGGATGGCCAAAAACGGAGCTGAGGCTGTACCATAAGTGACAGTGTTCAAACGATAAGTTTGGAGAGAGTCAGTTGATTTTTCCCTCCACAAGATCAGTTGGAAATTCTGATCTTCGTTGGCAATATTAATTTGCCTATACATCTTCGAGATGTCAGCTATTAAGGCATATTTATTCAATCTAAATCTTGCAAGGGTAGAATACAGCTCCCTCTGAATAGTTGCACCCACCATTAAAGTGTTCTTCAATGAAATCGAGGTTGACGTTTTACTGGATGCATCAAAAACAACTCGAAATTTGGTGGTGGTACTATCGGGTCTCAGGACACATTGATGAGGAATGTAGTAATGGTGTCCTGCAGGAGGGGTAAGAAGCAATTACATGTGACCAAGGCTGAGATACTCTCTCAAAAATTCTTGATACATGTTATTTAACTCGGTATTGCTTGCAACTTTTCGCTCTAACGCAACAAACTGTCGCTTGGCCGTTTCGAAGGATAACCCTAATACCGTTGGATTTATCTTAAAAGGCAACTTGACCTCAAATCGACCTGACGAAAGCCTTTTTGCGTTTTGCTTAAATTTCTCTTCGTAGGCAACTTGTTCAGCTGTATATACAGCCTTCGATCTCTCTGGAGCTTGTTTCAATTCCCAAATCCGTTCCACCAGAGAGTCGAGGGAGCAGTTGTTCTCAGTGACGGCTACGCTGCACACCTGAGCTCTATTCGATAGACTTCTAGTGTACTTTTCCGACACAATCCATTCGAACAAGGCTTTTTGGGTTAGTGGATGCTGGAAACTCACTTTATTTGGCCTACACTCAATAAGTCAAAAATTTCGACACAGTAAACAATTTTTGCGGGCTTGAGAACCAGGATCTGCCAGGATCAATGTTTGCTTGGAAACTCAATTGGGTAAAATTTACCTCATGATCTGGTTGATATGTAGATATTGACTTTAAAACGCAGAAATTTGGGGCAAAACTATGAGAATTGACCCGAGAATGAAATGACGTGTGAACTTTATGGCGTACTAAAGAGTCATTATTCCCAATAGTGGTAATATTATTGTAAGACTCGTTTCTTTGCAACCGTAAACGCTGTGCTAAGTCCTGAGTATTGAAATTTATTTGTGACCCGGAATTCAAAAGTGCACGTGCTAGTTGAAACTGTCCAAATCTATCACGCACCTTAACTAACGCAGTAGCAAGAATTACTTGATCGCTACTAGCAACACGATTTGAGTAAGCTACCGGAGGGTCAGAAACTCCAGAGCGTGATTGTGACTGCACTTGAGGTAGTGAGCCGGAAACAGTTGACTGGTGCTCTCCCCAGTATCTGTAAAGAAGTGTGCTATGGGATTTTGAGCATACCCGACATCTTGTGGCCTTGCAATTCTTAACTGTGTGTCCTTGGTTAAGACAATTTATGCACAAACGATTCTGTTTTGTAAACTCAAAACGTTGAATAAAAGGCAGAGCGATGAAAGCTTGACAATTGAATAAAGTATGATAATTCGCTGAACAATAACGACAGTTTGACTCATGTCGACGATCTGTTTTTGCACACGAAAACGATGATTTTGTATAACCATTATTCGATGAGCGGGTAGGCTTGCTTTTGGTTTTAGTTGCTTCTTCAGCAGCTAAATGTTGGTATCGTCGGTTTAACTGAACCGCACACTCTAACCACGTCGGCAAAGAATTATAGTCGAGTGGTTCTTCAAACCGAGATTTTGTTGAACTATCTACTTTGGACATTGCTATGTGAATTAAAATTGCATTATTTATATCTTTTGCACTTCCCAATGACTGTAACGATGCATAAAGAGCCGATATTTCATCAATCAAAGACCTTAATCCTGATGTAATTTCCTCATGAAATGTGAACTGTACTATACACGATTGCATTTTATTAGGTATTTAAACAATAATAATACGATAATATGAACGAATATTTCAATAATGATCAGATAATATTTTATGGACGTATCGTCTTCGCCAAAGCATTATACACACACTACTGTAATGCCACTAATATGAGCGGGCGAAGCCAATTTTCAGGGGTACGGTAAGATGTAGAATCTATACGATAGTTCAGGGCTGGGTTCAATGTAGTCTATCGATCGTTATCGAGCGCGCAATTTAGGCAGTTCAAAACTACTGAGTTTTGTCGACAACATCCCGCCCACCGTAAAATCTCTCGGGAGTTTTACATATGACGTCTAAAATTGCTAGTTTTGAAACTGGACGCTTTAATATTCCATTTAATGTTTGTACCTCGGCTATCCTTATGTGTCCATCTTTTGCTTTTATAGTATTACGTACAACTTCTTTTTTTCCACCCACTCCTAGGTTGTGTATCGTCACATATTATAACTACATCTCCGTTACTTATGGGTTTTACAGGAGCGAACCATTTTGTTCGGCGCGTGAGTGTTGGTAGATATTTTTGAATCCAGCGCTTCCAAAAAACGTTTTTTAGTTGTTGAGCGATTCGATATTGTTTGTTAAAGCAAAATTCTTTATCGTTTGTTGGCGTTTGTGTGGAATTCATTTCTCCAAGTAGAAAATTATTTGGTGTCAGGGGTTCTGGATCTTCCACGTTAACTGCAATATGTGTGAGGGGTCTACTATTCAGAATACTCTCAGCTTCAATAAGAAGGCTTTGCAGTGTTTCAATTTGAGGAGCCTTTTCTTTTAAGGTTACTGCTAGCACTCGTTTTGTTGATTTTACAAATCGTTCCCAGATTCCTCCAGAACTTGGATTTGCTGGGCAATTATATTCCCACTTGATGTCCATATTTGTTACTTGCTTTTTAATATATTCCCAGTCGAAGAGGTCTTTGACCCTTTTTATTTCGTTATCTGTTCCCACAAAATTAGTTCCCATATCGGATCTTATAACAGCTGGAATACCTCTCCTCGTCGATAAATCCTTTGAAAGTTCTAAATGGATGGCTCTTATGGTCAGGCATGTAAAAAGTGCTACCCACCGCATTTCTCGACGTCTCCCGATCGATACCATGACAGGTCCAAAATAGTCCAACCCGAAGAAGGTGAATGGTCTTTTGTATGGCGTTACTCGGTCTTCTGGTAATTGTCCTATTATTGTCGGATAGGGTTTAGCGGTATTGTTTTTACAATACTGGCACAAAGTTTTCGCACGTCTTACAGCAGATCGCAAATTGATGACCCAAAATTTTTTCCTTATAGCAGTAATAATTAGTTCTTCGTTTTGATGGTGATATATCTCATGATACCATCTTATAATAAGACTTGTCAGCGGATGTTTGTTGGGTAATATAATGGGACGCCGTGTTTGTTTTGATAAAACCCATGCATAATCAAGTCTACCATGTACCTCTAACACACCGTATTCACTCAATCCAGGTGACAATCTATAAATGTTGCTAGTTTTTGTAACTGAGCCGGATTTTTTAATGTCATTGATTTCAGTTTTATAAATGTGTTTTTGTACTTGTTTACACACGATTAATTCTGCTTTTTGAAGTTCAGATGAGGTCAGTTGACCAACTTCCTTTGTTGTTTTGCGTAATCGTTGGATGAATCTCATCACCCAACCTACTGTGCGTTTTAATTTGAGATAGCTTGAGAACCGTTCAACAGCAATTATCGGTTCCTCTTGCACGAATAGTACAAAATTTCGTTTTTCCAATGATTCATACAAATTCAATTTAATTTCTTGTGGTGGCCAATAGCATTCGTTAAGGAACAGAAATTGTGGTCCTTCAGTCCACTCATTATTTGGCTTATAATTCAGGTTTTTTTGAGTTTTTGTAGCTTTGTCTGCAACATTCATCTGGGTTGGAATCCAGCGCCAATCTTTATCTTTCGTTGATTCAAGTATCTCGTTAATTCTATGCGCCACAAATTGTTTATATAGACGTTGGTCGGATCGAATCCATAAAATAGCTGTCTGTGAGTCTGACCATAGCACAGTGCGCTGTACTTCTCTGTTATGGCTTTCTAGAATCGTGTTCATTAATCGAGTTCCGAGCACCGCGGCTTGGAGTTCGAGTCTTGGTATTGAGAGCATCTTTAAAGGGGCACATCTGGTTCTTCCGGCTACAAACGACAATTCAACATTTTCGTTAAAAAGTACGCGCCAGTATGCTACCGCAGCAAACGCTTCTTCACTAGCGTCAACGAATATATGGAGCTCTACTTGGGCTTCTGGAACCAAAAATTTTAATGAATAGCATCGCTTAAACTTAAAGTGTTTGACTTTCTCTAATTGTTTTAACCATTTTTTAAACCGGTCATATAATGGGTTAGGCAACAGATCATTCCAGTCTATTCGTGCACGCCATACTTCCTAGACTAAAATTTTTCCATATATCATCAAATCGGCAAGCATTCCAAATGGATCATGAACTGACATTACTAGGCTGAGAAGTTCTCTCTTGGTAGGACATTTCGTACCTTTAACTATGTCTTTTTCTACACGATTCATTTTCAATTCAAAGAGAAAGGTGTCTGACTGGCTATCCCAAAACATCCCTAAAATTTTATCGACAGAGTCACTGTTTAAATTGACTGTCGGCTGGGGAAGGTCAATATTGGTTTCATTATATAATTTTCTTTGAACATTTTTTGAATTTGATACGAATCCACGTAAATTAAAATTAGCCATTCGGTGAACTCTTTTAACTTCGTTACTGATTTCGTATGCCTCTAGTTCAGAACTGAAACTTACTACATAATCGTCAACATAATGATTTGATATAATCGCTTTTGATACCGCATCTGCTCGAACAGTTGCTTTTCTTGCGTTTATATTTTTAATATACTGAGCGCAATATGGTGAACAGGCGGTTCCAAATAGCATGACCTTCATTTTATATAATTCAACTTCGGCTGTTTGGTCTCCATGTCGCCAAAGAAAGCGGAGTGAGTCCTGATCCTCTTCTCGTACCCGCACTTTAAGAAACATCTCCTCTATATCACCACACACAGCGATTTTCCCTTGTCGAAATTGGAAAAGGATCTGTATTAAAGGTGAATTGTCGTCCGGGCCTTTTAGTAAATTTGTGTTTAGTGAAATTTCGTTAATGGTCGCCGCTGCGTCAAATACCAACCTCATTTTATTTGGTTTGTTTATATTATACACTCCAAAATGTGGTAGGTACCAGATACGAGGTTTACTAATAGAAGCTTCTTGTTTAGTCATTTTGGTAGCGTACCCTTTGTTTATAAAATTCATTACAGCTTTCTCGTATTCTTGGAGCTTACCATTATTACAAATTCTACTTTCAACTGAGTGTAGTCTCTTTAATGCCATGTCATAACTATGAGGTACAGTAGACTCACGGTAACGTGAACTATATAAAACCGAGCGTGTTCACGTTTGCGAGGGTGTTCATGTTTTCGAAGGTGTAATTCTTTAAATTTTCCAAATAAATAACACTGTTTTTTAACTCAAATTACTATATACATATATACATATTTCTTTTATTTCGGATCCCGAGCTTAAAATAGTGGAAGGCGGACACGTGCGGACATGTGCGACGGTAGGACAAGGTTTCAAATTTGATATTATCTTTTAATAGCACTTAGTTCATGAATTATCTCATGAATGTCTTAGCTATTGTTATTTATTTCAAATATAGCAACCAATACCTAAATAAAACATTCCATGTCCTAATTGAATTACATATTTTTTACACTTATTTTTCTGCCTTTGGCTGCAACCACCCACTGTGCACTTCATATACTGTTTTCTTCAGGGTTACCAAACAACTTAAAATTTACTAGTTTTGTTTATAATTTGTATGGCCTACATTCTTTTTTTTAAGAAAAACGTCATACTGTGGCAACTCTTCAAATGAAACCAGTGACGTATAATAACGGGAACACGCTCGGATGTCGCAATCTGGTCTCTATCATTCTTGAGTATACACATGAGCAATTATTTGCGGGTATGCCAAGTTTTATAAACACGATTCGCATAACCAAGATACGTAGAAAAGAAAACAACGTAGAAAAGAAAACAACGTTTTCTATGTTGAATGTATTTTAAATTTGTTCACGTTATAGGGCTTTCTCACCGTGTTCACGCTACACGGTAGTCAGTGTAAAAAAATTATGTTCATGTTAGCCGGTGTTCACGCAAGGCGGTGTTTTTGTTACCGCGAGTCTTCTGTAATTTGATATTATCTTCTTTCCACAATAAACCTGTTTCATATGCACCTTTTAGTTTTTTTGTTGTGTTCAATAATATTTCGCGAGCTCGTGTTATTTCCTTTGACTCTACAGATTTTACAGCGAGCTTGACACCAAAATTCTCAATTGTAAAATAGTCGGTGATTAACCTGTGCAATTCATCGTTATTTTGCTTTTCGACAATGTTAGTATGTTGTACAAAAGACTGTGACATAGAGTCTCATTTGTCTTTCTTTTGTTGAGCCATATAAAAGCCAGCCCAGTGGTGTTTTGGCCGCGATCATATTATAACTGATTTGAATACTTTTTAGTGTGGATACTAGGTGACAATTATTTAAGCCAATCAACAGTTTTGGATTAGCATCATGGTATTCAAGTATCGGTAAGCTTTTAAGCTGACTATATATCTCACGCATCCTTTTCATGTCAATTGATTGTAATGGCAGTTTTATATTGGGAACCGTGTTTCCTTGTAAATTTAACCATTTTTTGTCCATTGGAGCGCGTATTTTTAGATTACATTTCATTGTTACTATGACTGTCTCATGATTTCCAATCCAGTTTAATGTCAATTGTTCCTTTGGCTCATTGATTCTAAAACCTTTGGCGAGTTCTTCATTGATCAACGTTGCTGATGAACCATCATCCAAAATTGCGTACGCTTTAATTATCTTATTGTTGGGACCAGTGATTTCAATTGGTAATACTTTAAAAAATATTTTGGACGGATTTGATTCTACCGTATTGACTAACGCAGTCTCATCTTTTGGCTGATTATGTGTGCTGGGATTACTGTTACTTTCATCTGGTAGAAGATTATTATGTAACATCCTGTTATGTCGTTTTGTACAGTTATTTATGTTGCATGCTTGTGCCTTCTTACACTCTGACGAGTTGTGGCCTTTCCACAGACAACTGAAACATACACCGATTTTCTTTACAATCGCCCATCTATTTTTTGTATTTGCTTTGAAAAATTTCTCACATTTACTCAAGTGATGTTCTCCTTTACATTGTGGACATACCTTTTGTCTTTGTAATTTCGTGGCTTCAGTAGTTTGCATCACTGTTCTTTGACTAGTGCGACTTTCCGTTTTATCTGTTTGCTTATACGTTGGTCAAGTTATGGTAGTTACGGCAATAGTCCGTGCTACGTTGTTGACCCAGTCACTTAAATGTTTCAAATTTGGGTAAGGTTTAATTGACGACGAACATTCTACCCATTGAATACGTGTTTGAAGAGGCATTTTGCTGACAAGATCTTCAATAAGAACTGGATTTTCCTTATACTGAATAGCATTGGCTGACTGCAAGAAAATTTCTAAATTTTTAATCTTGGTTGCAAATGGTATTAATTTTTCTAACGCATTTTCACCAATGTAAGATATGCTTTTAACCATCTCCATTTGACTCCTAATGAGTAGCTCTGGTCTACCATATTTGAACTTCAGATGATCCATTATATCATCTACGTTTATTGGATTAATTAAGAGACCAGCCACTTCAATTTTGGCTGCCCCTTTTAAACTTTTTTGAAGTCTCATAGATTGTCTAATCTTGTGTATCCATATGCAGCTGTAGATTCCCAATACATTGTTGAGAATATCGGCCAGTCCTCAGGTTGTCCGTCGAAGTTTGGTAAGTCTATGAGTTTCCTCAGTGCTATGTTCTGTTGCGTCTCATAACCTAACATATTACCCGCACCTGAAACTCGTATTGTCCCCGTGCTACAACCTCGACTTATGCCCACATTAGTAACACCACATACCTGAATATTTTCATGACTTTGTGCATACAAATTGTTATGTCTAATGACTCTATCTTGACTGGCGCTAGTTTCGTTCATTTGTACGCTTCCATGAATAGCGTTGCTGCCGTGTGCTGCATTTTGTGTGGAGTCACCCTGTGTGTCTCCCAGTTCTGGTGCCTTGCCTTGTGCAAAGCGCGATCCATACGCGTTGGCGTACTGTTGGCCACCCTGTGTGGCTTCCAGTTCTAGTGCCTTGCCTTGTGCAAAGCGCGATCCATACGCGTTGGCGTAGTTGGCCACCCTGTGTGGCTTCCAGTTCCAGTGCTTTGCCTTGTGCAAAGCGCGATCCATACGCGTTGGCGTACTGTTGGTCACCCTGTGTGGCTTCCAGTTCCAGTGCTTTGCCTTGTGCAAAGCTGCTGTCAGGCGCGTTGATGGATTGGGCACCACCCTGTGTGGCATCAAATCCATTTGCTTCACCTTGTGTGAAGCGGCTGCCAGGCGCGTTGTTAGATTGGGCACCACCCTGTGTGGTATCAAAGCCCTGTGCTCCACCTTGTGCGAAGCGGCTGCCAGGCGCGTTGTTAGATTGGGCACCACCCTGTGTGGTATCAAAGGCCTGTGCTCCACCTTGTGCGAAGCGGCTGCCAGGCGCGTTGTTAGATTGGGCACCACCCTGTGTGGTATCAAAGCCCTGTGCTCCACCTTGTGCGAAGCGGCTGCCAGGCGCGTTGTTAGATTGGGCACCACCCTGTGTGGTATCAAAGCCCTGTGCTCCACCTTGTGCGAAGCGGCTGCCAGGCGCGTTGTTAGATTGGGCACCACCCTGTGTGGTATCAAAGCCCTGTGATCCACCTTGTGTGGATTGTAGTTCACGCATCGCTCTGACTTCTGCTTTGCATGTTGTTAGTTCTTTCATCAGAAGAGTCATTTGGGCTACAATATTTGTTAATATTGCTGAATTTTCATTTGAGCCTGCGAGTCCAGTGCTCTTGCCCATGTCATTGTCCATGTTGTTGATATCGGTGTCTTTCCGTGGTGTTGTGTCATCTTCGTCGGGGGTCGTCTCTCCAATTTTTGGAGTTGATGTTAAGGAATCCATGTCAAATTGAAGTTTCTTTTTAGTTGCATTTTAATTGCGTGTTTGCACTTTAATTCTTCTTCTTCCTTTTCATACTTTGCACAAATGCTTTGGTCACAGAGTTCATAAAAGAATGTAATTTCCTCATGAAATGTGAACTGTAGACAACAGTCATTTAAATATTATACACGATTGCATTTTATTAGGTATTTAAACAATAATAATACGATAATATGAACGAATATTTCAATAATGATTAGATAATATTTTATGAACGTATCGTCTTCGCCAAAGCATTATACACACACTAGTATAATGCCACTAATATGAGCGGGCGAAGCCGATTTTCAGGGTTACGGTAAGATGTAGAATCTATACGATAGTTAAGGGCTGGGTTCAATGTAGTCTATCGATCGTTATCGAGCGCGCAATTTAAGCAGTTCAAAACTACTGAGTTTTGTCGACAACACCTGAAGCAGAAGGTTTTGATAGATGGGGAATGTCATGTAATTGGGCGATTGTGTCAAAGAAAATTAAGCATTTGTTATCAAAAACACTTTTTAAGCTGGCAACGCCTTTTCACAATATTTTCAATTTCAACGCATCAAGAAAGTAAATGATTAAATTTTTCAACGTTTGTTGGAGATGAGTCAGTATGCACCAAACTCTCAAAAAGACTTATAAAGTTCTTTAACTCGGCATGCTTTCCACTAAACTTCGGAAGACTCATATTTGGCAGCTGTGAGGAATGACGAAGACCACTACTATCCCCGTAAATGACCTTTTGAGACTCATTTGCTTTTATTGCGGATTGATCTTAAGCCTTTGATATAATGCACATATCCTCGACAGACGGTCTTAAATCATTTTTTGTGTTAAGTGCATCAATGTCTGCCTGGATATCCATTAATTTCTCACAATAATTTTCAAGCAGCTTCATTCTATATCCCAGTTGAAACTTATCGAACGATATAGTTCTTTCCTCAAAAGCCGTCTTCATACGTAATATATCACCCATAACCTTTTCGTGTTTATACTTTGATACCGAAGGTCTCATAGTATATTGGTTTTGTGCAATGTCCGTCATGGTGTCTGTTTGTCCGTCTGTCCGTCCGTATGAACGCAACTTTTTTCGACACCCGTAAAGCTAGAGACTTGAAACTTTGCAATTATGTTTGTCTATAGAGTCTACAGATAAAGTGTTAAGATCGGGTTGCCACGCCCACTAGGAGGCTGGGAAATCGATAAATTCGATAACTAAAAACCGATAAAACCATATAATTCTCACATTCCTGAAGCTAGAGTTACCAAATTTTGCACGCAGATAGCTATTCATGTCCCTGAAAAACTGCATCAAAATTTTGGATGCCACGCCCTTTCCTTCCGCCCCCATCATCCCTGCTCCTTGAAATTGGAAACGCCTATAGTTCTTACATTTTTTGGGCTAGAGCCACCAAATTTTGTGTCAAGATAGGTAATGACGTTCCCCAAAATAATACATCAAAATTTTGAATGCCACGCCCCCTGATTCCGCCCCCATCCCCCCTTCTCCATGAAATTGTAAACACCTATATTTTTCACATTTTTTGGGCTAGAGCCACCAAATTTTGTGTCAAGATAGATATTGACGTTCCCCAAAAAAATACAACAAAATTTTGGATGCCACTCCCCCTATTCCGCCCCAATCCCCCCTTCTACTTGATATTGGAAACGCCTATAGTTTTCACATTTTTCGAGCTAGAGTCACCAAATTTGGTAGGAAGATATATGGTGACATCTACAAAAGGTCTGCATCAAAAATTAGGATGCCACGCCCACCTCTGCCGCCCACTATTTAAAATTTGAGATTTTTATATCTCTTATAGTTTTTAAGCTAGAGCCCGTAAATTAGGTAGAAAAATAGAAGGCAGCATCTACCAAAGATCTGCATTAAAATTTTGAATGCCACGCCCACCTAAGCCACCCGCCTTATAAAATCGGAATCGGCTATATCTTTAACAGTTTTTGAGCTAGAGCCACCAAACTTGGTAGGCAGATAGATAGTGACAGTTAAAAACATTTGCTTCAAAAATTTAGATGCCATGCCTACCTCTGCCGCCCACCTTTTAAATTTGGGAGTTAAGTTATCTTCCACAGTTTTTGAGCTAAAGTCACCAAATTTGGTAACATGATAGCTGGCGATGTTTACCACATGGCCCACTCCCTTCGCCCCTGCATTCCCCCTTATCAACCGTTCTTTTACTGGTATCAAAGTATTCCGCAGTCGGTTGCGTCCGACTGCAACGATTTTACTTGTTTTGCAATGCCATTAATAATTTTGTATTATTTTTTAGCTTCCGTCTTTTGCGACGGGTTCCTTATCTTCTTTTCTCATTTTGCAAATTTTGTTTTTTTTTTTAGTATATATAATGCCGATTTTAATCAATGAGTATACAAACATTAAGGCGCTCAAAATTATGTGTGTGCTAATAATGCCAACACACGCACGAATTTCCAATGTTCAGCCGAACAAGCAATTGATAATTAAGATTTAATTTGCTATTGAAAGAAATAGCCAGATTTCAATGCAACTCAAAACTGCTGATGGCTTGCAGCTGCACGCACTGTTCAAAAGACACTGTATGTTACCTTTGTATGGTTTTATGACAACTTTATCTGCACTGAACAAGAGCAACTGAACCTCGCACAGTTTTATAGTATTTTTAGATGCAGTGAATAAGAGCAGCTGAGTTTTGCACAGTTTTAAAACCACTTTTATGCAATGAGTGAGAGCTGTTGAAATTTGCACAGTTGTGAAGCCACTCTAATTGCAATGATTTAGAGCAGCTGAAGATTTCACAGTTTTAAAGCCACTCTAATTGCAATGAGTGACAGTTTTCAGACAACTGTGATTACACTCCAATTATGAATCAGCCACTGAGTATGAACTTAACAAAAGAGAGATGAACTTAGCGGTAACTTGTCGCTTTTGATAGCTGTTTTGCAGTGTGGCGCTTTGCACTTAACAAAAGGGAATTGAACTCAGCGGCACCTTATCGCTTTTAATAACTGTTCTTGCAGTTTTTCCTTTGTACAATAACCGTGCAAGAAGCAATACAAAAAATGCACCCACATTTATGTCGATAAAGTAATTCTTTTTTTATTTAATATATTTATTTAAATGAAGCATCGAAAAATTACTTGGTTATTTCGCATGATTAACTTTCCTTTAGACCTCCAGACTGCTTGGCGAAATTGATCCACTGTGCAATGGCTCCAACAGCTAGATTACGCTCGCACCGAAAATGATTAAGTGCCGAAACGACGAAAATGCACTGTTTTATATTTTGGGCGAGCTTAACAAATACTAAAACCGTGGTCCCTGCTCGGGCGCCATACAAAATCGTAAGCTTTTTCATGATAAAACTTTTAAAAACGGAAAACGCGACTCCGGTTTAGCGGTCTAGCTGTGGCCAAGAAAAAATTCACTGCGATGTCCAATCCAGATTTAAATGCGCTGGCGCAACCAGCGATTTCAAAAGATAAAGAGCGACTGCTATTACAGCGATTATAGAAGTGGTGAGAAGCCTAAGAACCTAAGAATGAGTGGCTTAACTATGTTTCTTATATGTTAAGCTTATCAGTAGAAAAGTAACTATGTTAATTACTTGAGTGAAAACATGACTACTCTCATGTTTAAGTACAACTAAGCAAATTCAATAGCCAGTTACTTCATTTAACAATTCCATTATATTTTACAAACAATATAAGAGAAAACTACTGTGCTAACATTCCGGCCCCGCTGAAGGCCTCCGCCGCTTTAACTCCTTCATTCGTGTTGTTTATTGGCAGCAAAGCAAACTTGTGTATTGCGCGCTTGATGATGCCTCCTGTTAGCCATCGCTGCGGTGGCAGATTGTCCTCGTGAACGAGAACTAGGCAACCTGTCATTAGATCGGGTCCCTCGATGTTCCATGTGTTGCGCTGCTGCAGACTGGCCAGGTAGTCTTTAGACCAGCTCTGCCAAAACTGCTGCTTGAGTGCTGACAGCATTCGCCACCACTTGAAATATCAGAAGCTAATTCTGTGGGCAGCGAAAGAAGAGGCAGCCCGATTAGCAAGTGGCCTGGCGCGAGAGCCTCTCCATCGCTGAGATCGTTGCCTGGCGATGCGATTGGGCGAGAGTTGAGTAGAGGCTCGACATCCACCAGGTGAGTGTTCAACTCGTCTGCGCAGAGCTTGGCGTTGTCTACCCCTGGTAGCAGCCGATGTTTGGCGGCTTTGACGTTTGCCTTCCATAATCCGCCGAAGTGCGGTGACCGCGGTGGGATGCGTACTTTGTCAGGGGATCCTTGCTGTGGTGGAACGCTTCATTCAACTCCTCGAGGACTCTGCTGGCTCCTACGAAGTTGGTGGCGCTGTCGCTGTATACCTTCTCCGGCAGACCTCTCCTTCCGATGAACCTTTTAAAAACAGTTAAAAATCAGTCAGTAGAAAGATCAACTATAAGCTCAAGGTGAACTGCCTCTGACGTAAAACACACGAAGACTGCCACATAAGTTTTTATAGGTGGCTTCCCTTGGCCCCTGCGTGATAATGTGTTTGATGAAAGTTGCGAAGAAACAACTTAACGAATTGGGAATTTCGAGACAACAACAATGCAAATTTGGCGTCATATGGAATTTGAGCATTTAAGAACCTGCCTCCAACGCGAATTAAACGAAATGTCGCACCATCCAGCTCGATGTGTGTATAAAAGGATTCAAACGTTGGAGGTTTGGAACCAAAACTTCCGATCATTGTTATTTGACGTATTCTGAACCCAACTCGAATCTTTGAAGCACATGTATAAATCTAAAAAACGACAGTTTAAGCTCTCTTGATGATATAACTGCCTCGCGGTTACGTTTTTTTCCTTGAATTAAACGATGCACGTGGGCCATGATACGAAGAAGCTTGTTAAACGACGAACATCTTTCAACGAGATCGACAATTACGTTTGCTTGGCTCTTTGCTACTGAACATAATGTCGCGCTTTTCTTGTTTTCGGACAGCTGTAAGTCACAAGAGATTTCAAATTGGTGGAGACAAGGCCATTTATCAGCACTTGTAAGCAAGAAATCCGGCCCGTTTTTCCACACCGAACACCTTAGACCATTTACATCTGTACCACTCGACACTAAATCAGCTGGATTCAGTTCTGTATAAATGCCGATCGTCTGTCTCATGAGAGAGATTCCGTTATGTTATGTATGCGAGAGATCGAAATTTGTACATTCATTTTCTATCGGTAAATTTAAATATTTTTTTTTATATTGAGCTAAAATCGGATTGAATCTTTGTATTCAGAACGTTAGACTTCTATTTAAGTACGTGCGACTTGATTTAAGTTCTTTAGCCCGAAATTCGTTTTTCAAATGTTATCCCGCTTTCGAGATGAAACTGACACCAAAATATAATTAAATTTTTTTTTTTCCTGTGTAGGCTTCACTAGAAGCGTCTTAAAAGCCGTGGATTTGGACTGTCGTGTACGTAGACAGACAGACGTATCGAGGAATCGATATCTTATGTAGCCCTAGTAAATTCTGCTTGAACCTGTTGTCATGTTCCGCTTGTCGAGATCCTAATAGATTAATTTTTGCTTTTAAAAATGCGCAATAATTTAATGCGTTTCGCACATAGCGTCATCTGCGAGTGAACAGCTGAGCTTCCAAAGAACTAATAGTAAAGAAAAATCGAAAAGGAACAACAACAAAACGTCATATACCAAAGCAACTGCATGGAAAGAGAGGGAGAGCGATGTAACGGAGTCTATTTCGGTACAACCAATACAGCGTTTGAAACGCGACTCAGCGAACACCGGGGGATGCGAAAAAGGGAAAAAATGACCACAGCACTTGCACAACTCACAACAACAACAACAGGTCACGCAGTTCCTAGTGAGGAAAACTGTAAGAATAGTGAAATGAATATCTTTTCTAACCATACTGCATGCCCTTTGTATTGGATCCCTTTGATCCAAGATTGCTTTTGAGTCGGCGGTGTACAGGTCTTTAATGCCATATTTGACCCATTGCTCATGTACGAGGGCTTGCCCAAGATGTTGATTGATAAACATCCTGGCTAGGAAGGCCGAGGCCGCCTTAGCCCGATGGAGGTTTATCTGGGCTAGTCCGGTGGTGGTGACGTTTGGCGTCATCATCATGCTACCGCTGCTTCATTTCCTGGCGATGTAGGCCCAGAGATGCCCTCATCGCCGCTGCCCGTCATCGTGACGTCAACTTCTGCATACTTATATGCCTCCCTCTCTATATCCTCTGCGAGTTTCTGGGATGACATCTCTGGCCACTCGTCAATCCCTTTCTCCAGCATATCTGGATCTTGATTCACCTTAGCCAAGTCCTTATCCTCGCCTAGATCCTCCCACTGATCGACGGACGGATGAATATTCGGTTCAGTGGCGTTGGGAAAAGGGGTAGCACCTCCGCTGTGGCTGGTGCCGGTGTTGGGGCGGGACTCTTAGTTGGGCCAACGTTAGTATTTTTCAGACCGCTGACGTAGCGGAATGACAATTGGTGGCCTCTTGCCACGATCTCTTCCTTAGAGGCTTCGTTTATGCCGATTACCATCTGCGCGACTCCACCCTCCGTTCTCCATGAGATGACCTTCCATGTTTCAGTCTCGATCTTGGTTTGATTCCGCAGCAGAATCAACACGATTTCGGTGGACCGATCAGCACTCCTTGGGCAGAAGATGGTTATGCTGTGTAGTGACGGAATGTCACCACCCACCTTGCAGTCCAGTGGAAATCCCATCCACGTCTGTTGCCTCGACGCCATGATCCTCAGTTAATCCGCTGAGTGTTCGTTGGAACAATCTACCACCAGGTGACCTACCTTAAAGAGTTTGCCCGCGAACGTGATCGCGGTGTCCCATCCTGTCGGAGTTATCTCCTTCAGAGAGGAGAGCATTACCTGGGGATACTCTACAGGCAACACGGCCGCCTTGACCCTTTTTGCCAAGTCGTGGTGGGCACCGCAGGGGAAGGCTTTCTCGCTGCTCCTGTCGCCGCTGCTCCTGTCGCCGCTGCTCTCGACCTACTCGGACGCTCCTTCTGACACACCCTCTTTGGAGCGTCAGCAGGAGGCGTCAGGGAATCGTTGAGGCGCTTGAAGGTTGGCTTCCATGCCTGCTGTGCCGTCTCTCTTCTTCCTGTTGCCATCTTCAGCGCCTCAGAAGGGGGAAGTCCCTGCTGAAGGTACCTGAGGTACCATTTCGTCCTGGATCCACACAAACCCTACCGGCTTGGGTCATCGAGGCCTCCCGGTTCTCCCGGATTTTATCGGTTTTCAGTTATCGAATTTATCGATTTCCAAGCCTCTTAGTCGGCGTGGCAGCACCATCTTAACACTTTATCTGACCCGGCTATAGACAAAAAATTGCAACGTTTTTGCCTTCGATTTCAGAGTACAAATACTTTTGCTTGAATAGAAAAAACAGTCTTGCCAACACATGAACCTTGTACATTTGTATACATTACAATCGAAAAGTGCGTTTTTTTTACAACGGATGTTAGTGGTATGACCCGAGAGGCTGGTTTGTGTACAGTTCGTTTAATAATCTTTGACAGGAGGTTGTCATTGGTCTTTTTTTTTTAAAGAAAACCCACGATCAATGGAGTATTGGTCATAGCTTTTCCGAGCCCTGCTGTATATGAAGTGCTTTTGCTTTCAGAAAATAAATTCTGCCACGTGGGACGATTAGCAATTTCAAGGGTAATTTTGTAAGATGCAATGCTGGCTTTAAAGTGACCCTATGATTGGATGCGTCTTTTCAACTTAGCATTATCAAAAAGCCAACGTGATGTCTTGTGAAGGAGTACAGGCACTCCTACAGAACAACGCCAGCAAAGCAGTGGTTTGAAGTATGTACCCAAAGCCATGAAGGCATTAGTTAATTATCAGTATTATAATTAGGTTAAGGGTGGATTAAAGGCTGAGGAGGCGGTAGTTTAAGAAACAAAGCATATATATATACTGGGGACAGGGTACATTTAGAGCTGAGCGCGCATCACTGATGCTACCGGGCATCACTGAAAAGTTACGGGATCATGTGCGAGCTCGCTCAGAGAGTCTGCGCATGCAAAAATGACACACGCATACTATCACACGCGGTCATCGATGCAGCAGAAAGCGCAACGCCGGTAGCAGCTGAGCAGAGGGCGCAAGAAAGCGGCGAAACGGCTCGCGACAAATTAGGGCAGAGCCATGCGACAGCCACAGCAACCAGAGCGAGGGAGGGCAGAAATCGAGAGCGCCGTCAGCAGCTTAAAGGCAGAGGCCACAGCAGAAATCTAAGCAGCGATTGCGACTGCAAAAGGGTACACCGTGGTTTTAAAATGCGCGGCTTGGCAGTCGTGGTAGAACATTAAGACAGTGCGGAAGTGCGCGTGCCAAAAAAAAGGGCGTCACGATCGACAAAGACAAACGGTATCACCGCACCGACAACGGGACACTGAACACAAGACACAGGAGGACATAACGATTACCAGGACATCAAAGCAGATAGATAAGACTACAACAGCGACCAGCAGACCACAACGCCACGCGGACAACAAGAAAACAAAACACTTAGTGGGAGAAAACTATGGAGCGCGGGTAAGCTGGCCTCTGGCTCTGGGGAAAATATGAGTGGGTCTTTGTTTTTGTTGCGGTGTGGTTAGGCTGGTGCCTAGAAATAGTGAAGAATGAATAAAGAGTGCTAAATATTATTTGTATAAAAATATAGTGAGGGTATTTACCAGCTGTTGTAAAATTGTAAAGCGTAAAATTTTAAATCCAAAAGTTTACAACGCAACAACAAAACACATGAGAAAAAAATTACGACATTTGTGATGCTCTGGGGAATGTTTAAAAAACTGTCGTAAAATTGTAAAGTTGTGATGAGTTGAAGAGTTGTAAAATTAATCAAAGAATCGAGTAAAAGTACTTGGTATCGAGCCATATTGAGATTTTTGTCTTCATAAAATGCGGTCACACCATACAAACAACAAGTGAAAAGAGTTAGTAAATCGCCAATTGAATTATTTTTCGCTTAATCAAAGCTTGTCGCTCACTTTGTATTGGCATTTTTATACTTTGATACCGAAGGTCTCATAGTATATTGGTTTTGTGCAATGTCCGTCATGGTGTCTGTCTGTCCGTCTGTCCGTCCGTATGAACGCAACTTTTTTCGACACCCTTAAAGCTAGAGACTTGAAACTTTGCAGTTATGTTTGTCTATAGAGTCTACAGATAAAGTTTTAAGATCGGGTTGCCACGCCTACTAGGAGGCTGGGAAATCGATAAATTCGATAACTAAAAACCGATAAAACCATATATTTCTCACATTCCTGAAGCTAGAGTTACCAAATTTTGCACGCATATAGCTAGTCACGTCCCTGAAAAAACTGCATCAAAATTGGATGCCACGCCCACTCCTTCCGCCCCCATCCTGCCTGCTCCTTGAAATTGGACATGCCTATAGTTTTCACATTTTTTGAGCTAGAGCCACCAAATTTTGTGTCAAAATAGATATTGACGTTCCCCAAAATACTTCATAAAAATTTTGGATGCCACGCCCCCTGATTCCGCCCCATCCCCCCTTCTCCATGAAATTGGAAACGCCTATAGTTTTCACATATTTTGGGCTAGAGCCACCAAATTTTGTGTCTAGATAGATATTGACGATCCCCAAAAATATGCATCCAAATTTTGGATGCCACGCCCCCTGATTCCGCCCCCATCACCCCTTCTCCTTGAAATTGGAAACGTCTATAGTTTTCACATGCTTTGAGCTAGAGCCACAAAATTTTGTGTCAAGATAGGTAGTGAAGTTTTCCAACAAACTGCATAAAAATTTGGATAACCCGCCCACACCTTCCGCCCCCCACCACCCGCTGTTGTTAAAACGGTTATGCGTGTATCTTCTACATTTTTTTGAACTAGAGTCACCAAATTTGGTAGGAAGATATATGGTGACATCTACAAAAGATCTGCATCAAAAATTTTTATGCCACGCCCACCTCTGCCGCCCACCATTTAAAATCGGAAATTTCGATATCTCTTACAGTTTTAAAGCTAGAGCCCCTAAATTCGGTAGAAAAATAGACGGCAACATCTACCAAAGATATGCATCAAAATTTTGGATGCCACGCCCACCCAAGCCACCTGCCTAATAAAATTGGAATCGGCTATATCTTTAACAGTTTTTGAGCTAGAGCCACCAAACTTGGTAGGACGATAGATGGTAGCATTTAAAAAGATTTGATTCAAAAATTTGGATGCCACACCCACCTCTGCCGCCCACCTTTTATGTTTGGAAGCTCAGTTATCTTCCACAGTTTTTGAGTTAAGGTCACCAAATTTGGTAACATGATAGCTGGCGATGTTTACCACCCGGCCCACTCCTTTGCAAGCAGACTCCTTACCATCCGTTCTTTTACTGGTATCAAAGTATTACGCAGTCGGTTGCGTCCGACTGCAACGTTTTTACTTGTTTTGTTTTGGTTTTGTTTATATTTTGTCACGAGTAAACTTTTGGCACTGAAATGTCACTTGTCAAAACAGCTGTTTTAACAAGACAATTACTACAGTGAATCACAAAGGGGTCGCTCACTAGCTTGCGTGTGGTAAATTTACGCTTTACAATTTTACGATAACTTGTGAACACCCTCAGTGTTTTGTGTAGTTTCGTCAGCAGCCACTGCGTACCGCATGGCCGCAGCACGTGTTCCGAGCGTTCTCTGCACGTGTTGTGGCGATTAGGTGCTGCCCGACCACCGGCAGTGACACCAAAGCGCATTCCAAGGGTTTCTCTGTGCGATTGGTGGCCCTGCCGGTGTCCCTCGACCATGTGATGTCCGCGTAGTTGGCAGGGCGGTCGGCGACCCCGAAGAGCATGTTCCGCGCGTTTCTCTGCATATTTTGTAGTGTTCGGCATCGCCCGGGCTGCCGGCAGATCGACAAGCGCAATCCGAGGGATACTCTGTGCGCCTTGGCGAGTCTGTCTCGCTTCCCCAACTCTTTTGTGCTACGGCCACGTCCGATCGCTGGTTGGTTCAACTCCTCATGTTTCGAGCGTTTCTCTGCATGCGAAGGTGGGCCACTGGGGCCTCATAAGGGGGAAAAAATACCGAAGCATCTCGCTGAGTCTCGGTATTTTATAAATTTATTGTAAGAGGCCCTGGACAGAACTGAGTTTCTACCCAAGCTGTAGAAAGCTTCTTTACAGTCTTTCGAAGCTCATCTGGGGGGAACACCAATGTGATTTTGCTTTTGCTCTGGGTTTGCCAACCAAGAACATGTCAGAGAGCTCTTGTCGAGATTTCCCGACTAGGAGATACCCCGAACCCTAAACTTATCGCGAACAGCCATTGTCTGTATGCATCTGTCACCTAAACTTCAATCTTCGATATCTCTGGTGTTTCTCAACCGATTTTGATGAATTTTTCAGTAAAGTTCTATCGTTTCCCATTATTTCAATCCCAATTTTTCAATTTTCCAAATATAAAATTTTTTTTGTTATCGATTCCATGTTGATATCGGAAACCAGAATTGTTATCGATAATTTGAAGCAAATTTGTTCTGTTTATGGTATGGGAGAACATATATTCCAAATCTGAAGTCTCTAGCTCTTGTAGTCTCTGAGATCGACGCGTTCCTACATACAGACGGACAGACGGTCGGACAGACAGACGGACATGGCTATATCGACTCGGCTAGCTGCGGCTGTTGATGCTGATCAAGAATGTATATACTTTACAGGGTCGGTGCTTCCTTTTGCCTGTTACATAATTTTGCACAAAACCATTATACCCCTTTAAGCCATTTTATGGGTTTGGGGTATAAAAAAGTCACATCTATGGGTATAACTTTTGTATACACTGAACCTTTGAAATGGGTAATAGCGACTCCATAAATCGAATCGTCCTTATCAACATACCGTTAAAAAAACAATCAATAATTATCTAGTCGAGCTTGACCGACTAGGAGATACCCTCAACCCTATAGTTCACGCGTACAGTCATTGGTTTTTTATATCTTTGACTAAACTTCAATCCTCGATAACTCTGGTGTTTTTCAACTGATTTCGATGAAGTTTTTAGAGACTTTAAATTTTTTGCATTAAGTTTCTTAATGATTCCTTCAATATGAGCTCGAAAGCAGAGCCTCTTGTCCAGAGTGATTCCTACTTATTGGGTGGACTTCCTTCAAGCCAGACTGCCGGGGCATTTCCACGTCTCAGTGTGAAGTTAACAGCCTGGCTCTTCGGAGCGTTGAGCTTTATGTTCCTCCTGCGAGCCCTGTTCTCAAGCACAGCCAGAGTGAAAAACCGCCACATCGACCGCAAATGTGACAATAAGAAAATTGCCTGGTGCAGCGACGCCCTCAAGATCATCGGGGGTGGGGATGTCCGCCGTAAAGAGGTTGTAAAGGAAGGGGCCCAGAACGCTACCTTAAGAAACACCCGGCATCAATACCCGCTAAGTAGACAACGCTGCCCTCACCTTGACAGAAGAAGGGAGCAGGAAGGGCAGGGAACTGCTGGGTCCAAAATAGCGTTGATGATCGATGTTATAAAAAGGAGCGCACGGATTGGTAAGGTCCTCTAGGTAGCGTTGCATATCCCATCATGTCCAGGAGCCTTAGATCGTGGCAAGACTTTGACAGCGCCGATGACCTCTTCATCTCTGATGGGGTTGATGGGAAGTGACGTCTGCAGGGGGATCTCCAAAGCTCGGGTGGTCTTATCAAGTTCATCTGGGTCAGCTTGGTTCAGCGGCGTGAAGCGTTCTTCAAGGTGACATGCGAAAGTTTCTGCTTGCTTCATCTGTGTGGCAGTATCTGTTATCTGTGCCGCGTAGAGGTACAGTTCTGTAAGGTTGACGCTTAAGGTTTCGTGTGGCCCGCCAGAGAGAGTACCCTGCTTCATGAGTGTAGTCCAAGCTCTCAAGCTTCCGCTTTAAAGATTCATTTTTTAGCCTGCGCAATGCCTCCTTATGCCCCCTTTCTGACCTTTGCCATGGATTGTGAGTTGTTAGGAATCTCCGTCTGTTTCACCACTTAGACCTGAGCAAGCTTATTATGTTCGGCGGAAGTCTATAACCAACATCATCTTGTTGCCTGCTTGCTGAGGCCGGGGTGGTTTCAGCTGCAGCTGAACGTACCTTGGCATGGAGCAGTCCAGAGTTTATCTCAATGTTGAGGTGGATGCTTTGATTTAGCCGTCTCTGGAACTGAGCCTTGGTGGTCCAGAGCCCACTTGAGCCCTTCTATTTAAAGTGACTATCAGAGCGTGGTTGTCACTAGGGAGGTCCTAGTCATCAGCGATCAAGAAGAGTTGGTCAAGGGTCCCCTGGTAGATGGCGAAGTCGATGCATGAAGGAGTGCCTCTTACGCCGTATGGGAATCTTGACAGGTTCTTAGATCGCCGTTGTGCTAGGCATCCGGCAAGCTGAAGTCGTCGCGCGTGGCTGCTTCCTCCGGCCCAGAGCCAATGATGAGCATTCCAGCCGCCTCCTGCCAAAAATGTATTTCCAGCCGAATTTAAAATTTCATTAAAATCTTCTCTCATTTGGCTTACAGTAAAAAGCTCCAAAGTCCACATCTCCAGCATCAGTAGAAACTTTAACAGATGAATACTGATAAGCTCGGATTGCTTTAGTTAGTGGTGGATGTGCTCAAGGTTGCTTCGGACGAGAACTGCGCAGCCCCCAGCACCTATACGGCTATCAATCCAATGTATTGGGTACACCTCGAAGCCGAAAATTCTTGGGAATGTTGGGACATTCGTCCTGGTTTCAGAAGGAAGGATGACCTTAATATCATATTTTTGTACTAGGGCTTCTAGCTCTAGTACTTTGCCCGAATTGCCATTGGCATTCCAGATGAGCACCTTGAGAGGGAAGTTTATTTTGACAACAACGCGGTTAAAAATGTATGGATTTGCTGTTGCATCCCCAAAACCTGCTTTTGCATATCAGCCATCCCTTTGATAGCTCGACTCATGTCATTTATTGCAATAGAGAGCTTGTCTCCATTACCTGGTAGGAGTTGTTGTTAATTTCGCTGTTCCCTCTGTTGACTCAGTATTTGCTGCAGCCTGTCGTGCGCTGGCCCACGCTGCTTCTTAAGCATAAGTGAATTGTTAAGGTTAGGTGGTGACGTCACTAGCCCACTTTTAAGCGCAGCAGCATAGGATTGCCACTCAAGTTGTTCCCCGAAAATTGTGATGGAAAAGTTGTTATTCACTGGACCTTGTGTTGTGGCTTTACTGTTTTAGTTGGGCTGATTGGTAATTTTAACGGCCTTTGGGGCCCCCGCTCTCCTTACGTGTTCAGCGAACCACTGGCAGCCTTTATAATTAGCTGGGTGCTTACCACTGCAGTGCACGCACGTGGTTGGGGCGTCGATGGCTTTCCCGCACTTAACACAATAAGGTTTCATTCTGCAGTAAGTGGTGGTGTGCCCATAATCCTGGCACCTATGGCATTGCACCACTTCCTGTCTTCTTCGAGCAATTTCAGCTTTGACTACTAGCTTGCCAAGTTTATTGATAGCAAGAGCCTCCTTGTTATTAGGCGCTGATTTTAGATTTTATGTTGCCCTTAGGGCAAAGTCAGACTTTTTATCGATCCTCTATACGGTTTAACGGTCGTCTCCTTTTGCCGACACTGCACGGAACAGTGTCCAATGTTTGTGCAATATCTGCACACAAAAAGCACTGATTTTGACACAGAAAAAAAAAATTCCGCGCTGACATCCCAAATGCGGGTTTTGTTAGTTGTTGGGAGTGCGGTGCTTTTGCACACGAAAAATGTGCAAACATTTATGCCCGGTCCACGGACAATATGCACACTTCCAATCTCGAGTGGTCGTGATAGTCATGTAGAGAATTGGAAAAGAATATTAATATATGCATGAAGCCGACGCAAACAGGTTTAAAAAAGATGTTTGCACTTTTAAAACATGTGAAAACGTTGCAGTCGGACGCAACCGACTGCGGAATACTTTGATACCAGTAAAAGAACGGATGGTAAGGAGTCTGCTTGTAAAGGAGTGGGACAGGTGGTAAATATCGCCAGCTATCATGTTATCAAATTTGATGACTTTAGCTCAAAAACTGTGGAAGATAACTAAACTCCCAAATTTAAATTGTGGGCGGCAGAGGAGGGTGTGGCATCCAAATTTTTGAATCAAATCTTTATAAATGCCAGTATCTATCTTCCTACCAAGTTTGGTGGCTCTAGCTCAAAAACTGTTAAAGATATAGCCGATTCCAATTTTATTAGGCAGGTGGCTTGGGTGGGCGTGGCATCCAAAATTTTGATGCAGATCTTTGGTAGATGTTGCCGTCTATCTTTCTACCGAATTTAGGGGCTCTAGCTTAAAAACTGTAAGTGAAATCGAAATTTCCGATTTTAAATGGTCAGCAATTTGTCAGCAATACTTTCCATTTCTTCTATGCTTTCTGATCGTGACATTCTAGTAGTTCTTGGTGATTTTAATATTGCTGATGCCACTTGGATGTCAATTCCGGACTCAAGCGTGTTGACATGGTGACATGGTGCAGACTGATTTTCAAGTTGGTTGATTAAAAATGTCATTGAATCAGATCAATGGTATTCCGAATTCTCTTCGTAGAATGCTTGATTTGATATTTGCTTTGGATCCATCCACCCTGTCTGCTTCGAGATTCCTTCTCATACACACCCAATGTGGGAGGTGTTGATCACTTTGAATGCCTGTGCCTTACGCCACTGTAGAGAACCATTCAGACGGGTACGTCAATTTCAGAAAACTAATTTTGTGAAACTTACCCGGCTCTAAGCGCTGACTGACTGGTCGTTCCTCTATGGTTCTGAGGACTTGAATACGGCAAACATTTTTTTTTATATCACTTTAGACAAGTATTAAAAAGAAACCTTTGTGGCTTATACGAGAGTTGACAGCCCTTTAAAAATATAAAATCTAAGCTGCATAAGAGTTTCAGAAAATCTTGCTATTCTGTTGATTACTCATCATACTTGATTGCGTACGATAGTGCTCCCCTTCTCTGTCCCTACTCTCGACGAAATCAGACCGCTCACGGTCAACGTCACTAAACGCGACCAACGAACTCTTGCACGTAGCACGCGACAGAGCTCGATCATGCTCAATGTCTCTTCAGCCCAGGACGGCTGAAACAGCTAGTGCAACAACAATTGCACCGAAGCCCATTGCCCGCACTGCAAACACAAAGACTGCTGCGCTGTCAGCAAAACATTCCGCAGCCGACGCAAATTTAAAGCCGGCAATAAAGACAGGAATGGATCGCTACATACAGATCAAGCGAAAATTAAGCCCCCAACACTCGACAAATAAATAAAAAATCACTAGTGGCAACTCAAGTGAAACAATTAACAACACCAACAGATTTGAAATTTTGGCAGATAATGCTGACGACCTGTCCCCAGAATCTGTTGGAGTTGAGAAAAAAAAATCCAAAGCCACCACCAATATTCATTCGCGAGAAAAGCTCCAGTGCTTTTGTAAACAAAGTTGTAGAGCTAATTGGTCAAGATAATTTCCATATCATTCCCCTAAAGAGGGGTAACATCCAGGAGATTAAAGTGCAGACAAGGACCGAAGACAACTTTAGAGTTTTGCCAAAGTACTTAAATATAAAAAGAAAAACTTTTACACGTACCAACTAACAAGCAGCAAGGGCCTGCAAGTTGTACTTAAAGGCATAGAGACTGATGTCACGCCAAATGAAATCCAAGAGGCGCTTAATGAGAAAGGACTCCGCGTTAATAAAGTTCTTAATATTCTTAACAAGAACAGACAGCCGCAACCACTTTTCAAAGTTGAGCTTGAGCCTGAGACGCAGATAACTAAAACAAGTAAAAACGTTGCAGTCGGACGCAACCGACTGCGGAATACTTTGATACCAGTAAAAGAACGGTTGATAAGGGGGAATGCAGGGGCGAAGGGAGTGGGCCATGTGGCAAACATCGCCAGCTATCATGTTACCAAATTTGGTAATTTAACTCAAAAACTGTGGAAGATAACTTAACTCCCAAATTTAAAAGGTGGGCGGCAGAGGTAGGCGTGGCATCTTAATTTTTGAATCAAATGTTTTTAGCTGTCACTATCTATCTGCCTACCAAGTTTGGTGGCTCTAGCTCAAAAACTGTTAAAGAACTAGCCGATTCCGATTTTATAAGGCGGGTGGCTTAGGTGTGCGTGGCATTCAAAATTTTGATGCAGATCTTTGGTAGATGCTGCCTTCTATCTTTCTACCCAATTTACGGGCTCTAGCTTAAAAACTATAAGAGATATCGAAATGTCAAATTTTAAATAGTGGGCGGCAGAGGTGGGCGTCGCATCCTAATTTTTGATGCAGACCTTTTGTAGATGTCACCATATATCTTTCTATCAAATTTGGTGACTCTAGCTCGAAAAATGTGAAAGTTATAGGCGTTTCCAATTTCAAGGAGAAGGGGGTGATTGGGGCGGAATCAGGGTGCGTTGCATCCAAAAATTTGATGCCTTTATTTCAGGGACATGACTAGCTATCTGCATGCAAAATTTGGTAACTCTTGCTGTAAGAATGTGAGAAATATTTGGTTTTATCGGTTTTCAGTTATCGAATTCATCGATTTCCAAGCCTCCTAGTAGGCGTGGCTGCCCAATCTTGACACTTTATCTGTACCGTCTATAGATAAACATAATTGCAAAGTTTCAAGTCTGTAGCTTTACGGGTGTCGAAAAAAGTTGCGTTCATACGGACGGACGGACAGACGGACACCATGACGGACATTGCACAAAACCAATATACTATGAGACCTTCGGTATCAAAGTATAAAAATATGAGGCGCAACCCATCTACAAGCTTCAGTTTCTTTTGCACCGTAGAATCACCGTGGAAGAGCCTCATAAATGCAACGGCCCGGTACAATGCATGAACTGCCAAGAATACGTCCACATAAAGTCTTACTGCACACTGCGCCAGGTATGTGTAGTTTGCGTCGATCTTCATGAGTCGTTGCGCTGCCCAGCAAGCAAAGGAGACTTTAGCAAAATAAAGTGCGGGAACTGCGGCGGCAATCACACAGCTAACTATAGAGGCTGCCCAATTTACAAAGAACTTAAGTCTCGCATCCGCCAGCGCGTGAACACAGCACGCACGCAAAGCGCACAGCCTAACTATATTCCATCGAAAAGCAACCCAGATGTCTTCTTCTCGACTGCAGCCGGGTCCTCCATTGGTCCCGTATCCGTATCGAATAACGCGACTTATGCAAGCGCCTTAAGATCAGGACTGGTGCCGTCAGCTTTTAAAGCATTGTACGCACAAGCAAAGCATGCGGATCTACATACGGCACAAGACAACAAGTCACAAAGTAACTTCGATGCAATGATATGTACGCTGCAGCAGAGCTTGACAGAGTTTATGTCATTTATGCGCACAACTATGCAAGATTTAATGCGAAATCAAAATCTTTTGGTACAATTGTTTGTATCACAACAGTCAAAATAATCAATGGCTTCGCTACGTATGTCTACGTGGAATGCTAATGGCGTTTCACAGCATAAACTTGAGTTAGCTCAATTCTTACACAGAAAAAAAAAGTCTAAGAATTTTGGTGTCAGTTTAATCTGGAAAGCGGGATAGCATTTCAAGAACGAATTTCGGGCTTATGAACTTAAATCAAGTCTGACGTACTTAAATAGAAGTCTAACGTACTGAATACCAAGATTGGTTTAAGTCAGAAACACGGGCTAAAATCAATCCCACGGGCTATTTTCAAGAATTTACACAAAACTTTCTTAATTTAAGAATTTTGGTTTCAGTTTTGAGAATTCCGGTCTTAACTAACTTAACTCGTTGGGCTGCGATTTGACTACGTTGGTCTTGATTTCTTCTTTCGGTGTACTCGACAAGCACATCGACGTTATGCTTCTCTCCGAAACACACCTTACAAACAAATATAATTTTACAATAAGCGGGTACACAATTTATGGAGCCAATCATCCCGATGGTAAGGCACACGACTGGTATTTTGATTAGAAGCCGGCTGAAGCACCACTACCACAAAGTGTTCGCCAGAAACTATCTACAGGCCACATCTATAAAAATACATCTTGATAGTGGTAATCAAATTGCACTAGCTGCCGTCTACTGTTCCCCTCGATTCACCATATCTGAAGACCAATTTATGGTCTTTATAGCAGCAGGAGACTATAATGCCAAGCACACACACTGGGGATCTCGCCTTGTGAATCCAAAGGGAAAGCAGCTGTACAACGCACTTGTAAAAGTAAACAACAGGCTCGGCCACGTCTCTCCTGGCACACCAACTTACTGGCCCACAGACCCCAAGAAACTACCCGACTTGATTGATTTTGCAGTAACCAAAAATATTTCCCGCAGCCTGATAAGCGCCGAAAGCCTCTCGCATCTTTCATCCGACCACTCGCCTGTTCTTATACAATTACTACGACACCCAGAACTTGTAAATCGCCCCGGTAAGTTGACCTCACAAAAAACTAACTGGCTCAAATACAAAAAATATATAAGTTCACACATTGAACTAAATCCGCATCTGAATATGGAAGCTGACATCGATTCTATAGCAAACAAACATGAGTCAGTCTTCGTCGAAGCAGCTCGCATCTCAACACCAATACCAGTAATTGCAGTACACGTCCAAATGACAACAAATCCTCAAATTGAACAGCTCGTTCATGAAAAGCGGCGCCTCAGACGACATTGGAAATCCCACAGATCGCCATCAGCAAAGCAAAATCTAAGAAGAGCCACACGTAAGCTCACCAATGCGTTAAAGCGAGAAGAAGAATATGCCCAACGCCGATATATTGAGCACCTATCAACATCTAGCACTAAAAACTCTCTGCGGAAAGCTCACCCAACTCTAAGTCCACCGACAGAAACAGTGATGCCTTTAATAAACCATGCAGGCGGCTGGGCCCGGAGCGATGAAGACAGAGCCAACACATTTGCGGATCATCTGCAAAATGTTTTCCAAACTAATCTTGCTACAAACGCGTTCGCACTTCCGACCGTTATTAACGACTCTCGGCTTCAACATGAGCCAATTGTATTCCACCCGAATGAAGTCGCAAGAATGATCAACCAGCATCTAAGACAAAAAAAATCCCCGGGCTGGGACTTCATAACCACAAAGATGATTATTGAGCTTCCCTATTGTGCAGTCTGCATCATTGCACAGTTATTCAGTGCAATCACACAACTCGGCCACTTTCCTGAGAGATGGAAAATGTCTATCATCATAATGATTCCAAAGCTGGGTAAAGATAGAACAGTTTCCTCGTCGTACAGACCTAGAAGCCTTCTATCGTGTCTATCAAAACTTTTCGAAAAATGTTTGCTGACTCGGATTAATCCATTTCAGAATCTCCAAAGCATAATCCCATCACATAAATTCGGCTTTGGTGAAAAACACGGAACTATTGAGCAGGTCAACCGCATAACATCAGAAATACGAGGCGCTTTCGAAAATCGTGAATACTGCAATATTTTTGGATGTGTCTCAGGCGTTCGACAGAGTCTGGTTGGAAGGGCCGATGTATAAGATCAAATAAACGCTCCCAGCTAACACACATAAACTGTTTCAGGCGTACCTCTACGACAGGAAGCATGCAGTAAGATGTAACTTTGCAATATCCGAGAACACCGTATTGAAGCTGGCGTTCCTCAGGGCAGCGTTCTTGGGCCGACACTATACGTTCTCTACACAGCAGACATCCCAACATGCAGAGGCCTAAAAACATCAACCTTTGCTGACGATACAGCTATTCTTAGCCGCTTCAGATGCCCACTGAAAGCAACAACACAACTTGCTCGACATATGGTTAAAGTGGAAAACTGGCTATCCGACTGGCGAATTAAGGTAAACGAACAAAAATGCAAACATGCAACTTTCACCCTAAACAGGCAAGATTCTCCACCACTCACGCTTAACAACACCCCACGAAAGCAATCGAAATACACTTGGACAGAAGACTTACATGGCGCAGGCATATTGAAGCTAAGAGAACACAGCTTAAACTCAAAGCCAATAGCCTCCATTGGCTTATCAACGCTCGCTCTCCACTAAGTCTGGACTACAAGGTTCTGCTCTACAACTCCGTTCTGAAACCAATCTGGACCTATGGATCCCAGCTATGGGGTAATGCATGCAGCAGAAACATCGACATCATCCAAAGAGCCCAGTCGAAGATCCTGAGAACTATCACCATGGCACCGGGGCACGGTGGTACGTTTGAAACGAAAACACACAAAGGGGCTTAAACGTACCACCGGTCAGAAACCTCACAAAAACGTGCAGCCGATGCCGCCTTCATCCTAATGACCTTCCTACCCAGCGATGAGTTGAGGACCGCGACTCCAAGCTATCAGGCAAAATGTAACTGTTAGATAATTAATGCTAGTAAGAATTGTAAACTTTTAACATTTCCTAGTTGGTTATCTTAAGGGATACAGCCGAAAATTAATAGCAAAGTTTCAAAAAAACGAAAAAAAAGAAAAGAAAATGTTTCTTGATAAGAACGCAGGTGCGGACTTTAAATTCGTTTCGGGCTACAAGTAGCTTGTAATCCTTCGTCCCCAGTCCAGAAACCTTGCCACCGCAGACCAAATGTTCCTGGATGAGGACAATGTTGAAACGTTAGACGTAAGAACTGGACCATTTCCCTATAAAACTTTAAGTGACTTATCCAGAACCATCCCCCAGTGGGACTTTACCCCCTGAGTAAAAAGATTTACTCAAGAACAAACTCACAAAAGAATGCGAGTCCGACCTAAAGGATACATGCAACCAAAGGGGTAAGCCCAACGCAAAAGCAAAATCACCATGGTGTTTCCCCCAGTTAGCTTTTTCATAATGCTAGGTAGAAAAGACGCAACCAATCATAGGGTATTTTTAAAGCCAGCATTGCATCTAACAAAATTACACTTGAAATCGCTAATCGTCCCACGTGGCTGAATTTATTTTCTGAAAGCAAAAGCACTACACATGCCGCAAGTCTCGGTAAAGCTATGAAATACTCCATCGACAAAGGGTTTTCTTTAAACAAAAAACCATTGAACACCTCCTGTCAAAGATTATTAAACGAACTGTACACAAACCAGCCTGTCGGGTCATACCACTAAAATCAGTTGTAAACAAGTAAGAAGGCTCTACCCCGAACCCATAAAATAGGTAAAAGAAGTACAATGGTTTTGTGCAAAAGTATGTAACAGGCAGAAGGAAGCATCTCCGACCCTATAAAGTATATATATTCTTGATCAGCATCAACAGCAGAGTTGATATAGCCATGTCCGCCTGCCCGTCTGTCCATATGTATGAACGCGTCAATCTCAGAGACTATAAGAGCTAGAGACTTCAGATTTTGAACCAAAGCTCATCTACGTCCAGGGCAGCACAAGTTTGTTTCCAATTTTCGATAACTATTTCCGTTTCCGATATACAAATGCGATTTAAAACATAAAAATGTGGAATATCGAAAATCTGAAACACGTTTGAGAAACTTGCTACAAAATAAAAAAAAATCTGTGAAAGTTCATCGACATCGGTTGAGAAACACCAGAGATATCGAAGATTGAAGTTAAGTCACAGATGCATACAGACAATGACTGTACGCGTTATGTACAGGGTTCGGGGTATCTCCTAGTCGGGTAATCTCGACTAGAGACTTCTTTCTTGTTTCAGCTAGAGTTACCAAATTTGGCACAAAAACATCTAGGCACGTCCCTCAAAAAAATGCATCACACCATGCCTACAACTGCCGCCTCCAGCCCCGGCCTTTTTATAACAACAATGCATTTATCTTCACATCTGTTGACAGATCCCAAACATTTTCATCAAAAATTTGGAAGCCACTCCCACACCTAAGGTATCAGAGTATAATAATGAAAGCCAGTGAAAATCGCATCGTCATTAGTTGAAAACAAGTGAAAACGTCGGTTGAGTCCGACTGCGGAATACTTTGATACCAATAAAAGAACGGATGGTAAGGAGTCTGCTTGCAAAGCAGTGGGACGGGTGGTAAACATCGCCAGCTATCATGTTACCAAATTTTGTGTTTTAGCTCAAAAACTGTGGAAGATAACTGAACTTCCAAATTTAAATGGTGGGCAGCAGAAGTGGGTGTGGAATCCAAATTTTTGAATCAATTGTTGTTAACTGTCACCATTTATCTTCCTACCAAGTTTGGGGGCTCTAGATCAAAAACTGTGAAAGATATAGCTGATTCTAATTTTATAAGGCGGTAGGCTTGGGTGGGCGTGGCATCCAAAATTTTGATGCAGATCTTTGATAGATGCTGCCTTCTATCTTTCTACCGAATTTTGGGGATCTAGCTTAAAAACTGTAAGAGATATCGAAATTTCCGATTTTAAATGGTGGGCGGCAGAGGTTGGCGTGGCATCACAATTCAGCAGTTTTAAACAATTTTTAAATTTTAGGTATTAATAATATTGATTGTGTGCTTGGATACAGGCTATCGATAATTTGAAACAAACTTGTGTTGAGCGAGGTACACAAGAACTTAAGTCCCATATATCCCATAATCTCTGAGATTGAATCTTTTAGCTGGCCGATGATGATTTCTTCTGTCTGTTATATACATTTGCATAAATCAATTTTACTCTCAGTCATCGGCTATCACTCAAGAAGTGCAGACGTGCCATTCGATCGCGCTAAACTCTTATCAGTTTTTACCAGTACAGTTAATTCGTTTTCGCTTATCTCATTTTCCGTCTTTTCTCGCACGTTTAACGAAAACGCAGCCTAACCGCGTGTTCTTGTTACACTGAACAACAAACATTATGCCCCCCGGGGTACCTAGCCTGGGGGATAATCGGTTTGCTCTGCTCACCGAAGACCCCCAGTCTAAAACAAAAAAGATAAAAACTTTTCATAAACCAATGAATTCATTCACTGGACTTCCAATGCTTCAGTTTCCTAACCCGAAATACATTGTAGTCGCTGCCACTGACGAATCCCAACTGCTTAATGACTACTCCTGTTTCGCAGTCCATCGAGCGCTTCAACTTATCTCCAAGGACTTAGTATCAATCTCTGAACTAAGAGACGGGAGATTACTACTACTAGCCAAGGATTCCATCTCAGCCAACAAGTTCCTGTCTTCTACTGAGCTCACTTGAATATGCAAAATCACCTGCAGCCTGCATGAGACCTTAAACTCCTCTAAAGGTACCATATTTGCCCCGTGCCTAAATAAAATATCCGACACAGAGATAGTTAAAGAGCTTGCCTCGCAAGGAGTTACCGCAGCATACAAGTTCACAAAAACAGTCGATAACATCAGTAAACCCACCGGAGTTGTGCTTCTAACTTTTAATCTCTATCATCTACCTGATACAATGGATATCTCATGGCATCATGTAAAAATTAGGCCGTATACTCCTAATCCGATGAGATGTAAGAAATGCCAAATTTTCGGACACACATCTAAACGGTGTAATAACCCAGCCAGCTGCGCCAACTGTAGTCTGCCTTTGCACGAAGACACTGAATGCACTCGCACCCTTTGTGTAAACTGCGGAGGAGAGCACTCAGCTACCAGCAACAAGTGCCCTATGTTTATTTAACAAAAAGAAATTTTAAAAGTACAATGCCAAGCAAAGTGTACTTATAAAGAAGCAAAACAAACATATATGTCACTAAACAGATCTTCAGCAAACCAAACTTCCCCCTCTTATGCTGATGCAGCAGCCGCTACTGCTCTAAAAGTAAAACAAAAGCAACAAGCACGATCTACGTACTTCGCCTTTTCCCCCTTCTGAGGGAAACTTAGAAGTTGTAATGGATAACAAAATTAAATAGCAAACACTAAGCAACAACATTACTTCTCCTACACCCAACCCAAAAAAACAAAAGCTTTGTGCTTTATCAGACACAAACAACACAGCAATCTCAAACTTAACCAATACTCATATAAATTCTAACACAAACAACTTACACATTTCTTATCAAACACATACACCCATTCACTCATCTAATGAAGATCTCTCTTTGTCAGATTCTAGAGTCGGACAAGAAGACGATTCTTCTCTGAATTAACATAAGCTCACTAGCCGACTCTTGGCTCTGGGCGGGCAGAGCTTCTGCTGCGCAATGACCTGAGTCATCGCAGTAGTGCAGGCTCTGCTCGCCCAGGGCCAAAGAGAAAACTAAGCACTGCTTAATAAATTCATCCGATACTAGCTCCCTTATTATTTTTTAAAAAATGTCTCTTTCATTATTGCAATGGAATATAAACGGCTTAGTAAATAATCTACTTGAACTTCAGGTGCTTATTAAAGAACATCATCTTGATTTAGTTGCACTGCAAGAAACACATTTATAACATAAACAAAACTATCTTATTTCTAATGCCTTAACGAATTATTATCACAACTTAGCTCATAATAGCACTTGTAAACAAGGTATCGGTTTTCTAATTAGAAATTGCCTTCCACACAAAGTTATTCAAATAGCTTCAGATATTTTAGCTCTAGCTATAGAAATAATTTAGGATTCAAAATTACGTTTATCAACATGTATATTCCACCTGATCAACAAATCCACTCTAACAAACTATTGCGAATTATAAATTTGTTTTCGCCCCCAGTAATTATTGTCGGTGATTTCAACGGGTGGAGCCCACTCTGGGGCTCCTCCTGCACCAACACTAGAGGTTGTCTCATTGAAGACATTTTAATTTCCCAAAACCTTTGCCGCATCAATGATGGTCAACCGACTCACTTCTCGAGTCACCATACATTTACACACGTCGATCTGATATGTTGTTCACCCTCTCTAGTGCCCTACCTAACATCCTTAACACTTGACAGCCTTTACGGCAGCGATCACTTTTCTATTAAAACCTCCGTAATTAGTAAATTTCTCACGGACAAAGCCTTCTGGCCAAACTATCACAATGCTCTTGTTTCAAAAACATTAAACTATGAACTTGGCCCTAATATCAACAAGGAAACAGCTAAAATTCAAAAGCTTATACGCATGGCAGCTCACTATAACATACCTCAATCCAAGCCTTCTTATAAAGTCAGTGCTGTTGCATGGTGGAATACTGAGCTAAGTCGGTTAAGAAACATAAAGCAAGCTTGCTGGAAGATTTACAAACGAAGGCAATCTACGGAAAATCTCATCCAATATAAAAAAGTAGGGCTTTGTTCCGTTTAAAATGTCGTGACAGCAAAATTACTTGTTTTAATGAAATAACAAACAACATTAGTCCTTTTTCACCTCCCAAACAAATATGGTTCAATATAAAGAAAATCTGCGGTATATCACCAAAAATAAATATTTCCTCAATAAATAGTTCTATGGGCCATATCACCGATCTTAAAGAAATTGCAAATGCCTTTGCTGAGTACTGGTCTGATTATTCGCATAATAATAATTTCCATTTGAATTTTCAAAATGCTAAAAATAACATCCAAAGCCTCCCATACAATCACACTGCATTTGGGTTAGCCAAGTTAATTGAGAAAGAGATTAGTACAGTCGAGTATGAATCTGCCCTCTCATCGGTTAAAGGAAAAACACCAGGTATAGACCGAATTTCATACCCAATGTTAAAGCACTTTCCATATAAAATGAAAATACTTACGATTAAACTTTTTAATAACATATTAAACACCGGAACCTTTCCTCAAAACTGGAAATACGCAGCTATAATTCCTATCCCTAAGCCTAATAAATGTCCGTCAGAGCTTGCTAACTATCGTCCAATTTCATTATTATCATGTCTTAGTAAGATTTGCGAGAAAATTATCTCGACGCCTTATGTGGTACATAACTCGTAAAGCTCTTATAAGCGACATCCAATTTGGCTTCAAAAATCATCACAGCACCATCGACGCACTTTTGCTATTTGATCATTTTTCGTCTACTGCACTTGGATCGCATAACCATGTATCTGTCTTAAGCCTAGATTTTGAGAAGGCTTTTCATCGTATCGGCACCCACACGGTTTTATCCAAACTTGCGAAAATGAAAGTGGGTACAAAAATATACAACATTGTTAAATCCTTTCTCTCCAATCAGAAAATCTCTGTACTCGTAAAAAACTGTTACTCTAACATTCATTCACTTCACAATGGCATACCACAAGGCTCACCATTATCAGTCACTCTTTTTGTAATAGCCTTTAACGAAATTAGCAATATAATCAATAGATTTAACCATATGGAACGGTTACTATATGCCGACGATGTTCTAATTTTTACCAAACAAAAAATGTAAACATAGCTTATACTACGTTCAAACTTATTGTTAATGCTATCAACACTTGGTCCTTAACTTCAGGAGCCACGCTTTCCATAATTAAATGTAAATTGTTTCACATTTGTAAAAAACGAAATTGTAATCCCCCAGAATTTAAAATCAACAACACGATTATTCCGCTATTAAATAATCTTAAGATTCTAGGACTCATAGTTGATAAAAAACTTAACTTTAAGGATCACTGTAAATATATTAGAACTTATCTTACAAATAGACTAAATATTGTTAGATACCTTACAGCACAACGTTCCAGTACACATAGAAATACCATGATCAACGTCACACGGGCACTTATTCTTTCTAAAATTGATTACGCCTTACCCATTTATGGACGCACCTGCAAAACCAACCTACAATTAATCTGCCCTCCATATCATCAGGCCGCCAAACGTAGCATTCGCGCTTTTCCAACTTCGCCAACTGAAGTGGTACTTGCGGAAGCTGGCTTGCCCTCTGTGGAAGTTAGAGCTCAAAACTTCACATTACTTCTTATCCCCAGATTAACCTTAAGTAGCAACAAAGCCATAGCCCAAACTGTTAAAAACGCTCTCAAATGCAAGAGGATACCAAAAAACCCTTCAACAATAATTAAAATGCTGCAACTGTCTCGCCAACTGGGTTTTGACATCATTCCTAGGACTATTCTGCCAAACAAGAACCCTCCCTGGTCTCTTAAAATGAGCTCGTTTATCACCGATCTAGAAGTGTACAATAAAAACTCTACGAGTATTGTAGTCTACCAAAAACTCTGCAACGAAATAATTAGAAGTATTGATCTTACTGACTCTACCGTCCAATTCACTGATGCTTCCAAATCCAATACTGCCACAGCTTATGCCATCGTTAAGGACCCCGGTGCTCCTATAATGTCTGGCCGGATTAAGAATCATTGTTCAGTATACACAGCTGAAGCCTATGCTACGCTTGCAGCATCTGAATATGCAGTAAAGAATAGGTCTACACATATTATTTGTACTGATAGCAAATCTACAATAGATGCCATAAGATATGCAAATAACTCTAATTACATTGCTTCTCAAATTAGAGACATCCTGATAAACAACAAGAACATCAAACTTATGTGGATTCCAGGACACGCCGGAATTCCAGGTAATGAAGCTGCTGATAAAGCTGCAAAATTTGCGGCTAACCAAGACACACCAGAGCTGGATATCGTCGAGAAAGCGGATATATTACGCCTTATCAAATCATATATAGAAGCCAGACACTCTCACGACTGGGCCGGTGGTCATCACTATTACAATAATTTTAATATATTGGGTACACCCCCCCGGTATATCGCCAAGGCAACTTCGTCAAATTTTGCGCATTTTCACACGTTTACGCATCGGACACACAGCACTCACACACAACCATCTCAACTATAAACAAGCCCGACCCATCTGTACTTTCTGCAACAAAAGTCACCAAACAATTTTACACATTTTGGAACATTGTCAAGGAATTTTACATATTAGATCTCCAATGTCACCTTCACAATTAAACTTAAGGAACCCTCCCTTGACAACATCAATACAATAGCAGAATTTATTAAAAAAATAGGCTTAATTAATAAAATATAATTCTACTTAAATATACCAAAGACGAGCCGATAGTCCTGGATACTAGTGCTCTCCCCTTTTATAGTATGTTAAGAACTTATTATTAACATTCTTTTTCATAAATAAATAAAAAAATTTTACTCTTTTCTCAAATTTCATGGGCTTAGGGTATAATTTATAGTAGACTAGTGATTTATTATGGGCCTTCGCTGAATCAAAATCTGAAGTCCGGCAAATAAGGCTGGTCATTCCTTTTGTGAAGGGCACTGGTTTGAACCCACCATTCTCCCGGCTGAAACTAAATAGTTATTAAAGCCGCGAGCGCACATAGAATTTACAAAAGGATACATTTATTAATATCTTTGTTTTTTGTATTTGTTCATTTATAAGTTTTACACGTGCTAATGCATTTGTTTCGCGATGCTTTCGATCGGTGGTTTTATGTCGAAGCGCAGAAAGACAAAATGAGACTGAATTGGAATGTGTAACGAGAGCGCACGTGAAAAAAGCGCACGTCAGCGAGCGCCGCTTAGTGAAAGAGCTTTCGTTACAGTTACAATATTTACAATTGAATAGATATTTGGCGTATGTAGATAAATGCAAACATGAGTGGCAGAGGGCCGATAAATTTAAATACATTTTTGAGATCTGCTGGCGGGGACGGCTGCTGCCACGAAGACCTTTTCATACCCATAAAATGGGTAAAAGGGGTATAATGTTTTTGTGCAAAAGTATGTAACAGGCAGAAGGAAGCATCTCCGACCCTAAAAAGTATAAATATTCTTGATCAGCATCAACAGCCGAGTTGATATAGCCATGTCCGTCTGTCCGTAATTATGAACGCGTCGATCTCAGAGACTATAAGAGCTAGAGACATCAGATTTTGCACATAAGCTCATTTAAGTCCTAGGCAGTCCAAGTTTGTTTCCAATTTTCGATAACTATTTCAGTTTCCGATATACACTTGCGATCGACAACATAAAAATATCGAATATGGAAAATGTGAAACACGTTTTAAAAACATGATTAAAAATAATACAAATCCGTCAAATTTTCATCGAAATCGGTTGATAAACAACAGAGATATCGAAGATTGAAGTTAAGTCACAGCTGCATACAGACTAGAGAGCATGGCAAAAAAAAACGTCATTCGTATATACAATGCGTAAAATGAATTGAATGGAATAAAAAACTTCTTCAAAATTGTTTTGGTAAACGATATGCGCTGGCAACGTACACAGTCTCAACACATCCAAACGTAAGGGCAAAGATAAAATAAATGAATATTTACAGTTATACTTGAATACAGCTGAAGGTATTCGAGTATCCAGTGTGCTATGTATGAATGTTTGTGTTTTTTTTGCCTGCTATATATTTATGTGCATATGCCTTTAGGTCACAAATCGATTGTCAGCGGCACGAAAATATCACAAACAAGTGAAAACGTTACTGTCGTACGCAACCGACTGCGGAATACTTTGATACCAGTAAAAGAACGGAGTCTGCTCGCAAAGGAGTGGGACGGGTGGTAAACATCGCCAGCTATCATGTTACTAAATTTGGTGACTTTAGCTCAAGAACTGTGGAAGATAACTGAACTTCCAAATTTAAATGGTGGGAGGCAGAGGTGGGTGTGGCATCGAAATTTTTTAATCAAATGTTTTTAGCTGTCACCATTTATCTTCCTACCAAGTTTGGGGGCTCTAGGTCAAAAACTGTTAAAGCCATAGCCGATTCTAATTTTATAAGGCGGGTGGCTTGGGTGGGCGTGGCATCCAAAATTTTGATGCAGATCTTTGATAGATGCTGCCTTCTATTTTTCTACCGAATTTAGGGGCTCTAGCTTAAAAACTGTAAGAGATATCGAAAATGGTGGGCGGCAGAGGTGGGCGTGGCATCCCAATTTTTTATGCAGATCTTTTGTAGATGTCACCATATACCTTCCAACCATATTTGGTGACTCTAGTTCAACAAATGTGGAAGATGCACGCATAGCCGTTTCAACAACGCCGGGGGGTGGGGGCGGAAGGTGTGGGCGTGGCATCCAAATTTTTAATGCAGTTTGTTGGAAAACTTTACTACCTATCTTCACACAAAATTTGGTGGCTCTAGCCGAAAAAATGTGAAAACTGTAGGCGTTTCCAATTTCATTGTGAAGGGGTGGATGGGGGCGGAATCCAGGGGCGTCGCATCCACAATATTGATGTGTGGCGGTCACGATAGTTCATAGGCACACACTTATTGTAATCGATACTCTAGTTCGACAACACGAACTAAACTAGCTCAATTACACGAACACACACACAACTCGAGCATTCGGAAGAACAAACGCACCACGCGCCTTTGTCTATTAAAAACTTATTGTACTATTAAAGTTATTGTTATTAATAAATGATTAAAGTGATGAACACTAACTAATCCTATATTGGTGACCCCGACGCTAGAATACACGCATTTCTGCCTCAAAAACATAATTGCTAAATTGGCTGACGCAATAAAGCATATAATTGCGCACTCAGGCGAACAATTGTGAAATTCAGATGTGCACTATAATAGGCGTAAAATATGTCCACTCAAGAAGAAGAGCAAGGTTTCAGAGGAGTCCTGGAAAACGCACAGCTACATGCAGCACCAGCTCCAGCTCAGCCGCGACAGCAAGAAATTTTTCGTGTGGGCGTCAAACCTCCAGCGTTCTGCAAGAAACAGCCGGACTTGTATTTCATACAAGTGGAGTCGCAGATTGCATTGGCCGGCATTACATTACATAAGTACGATGCAATCAAAGCGGCCCTAATAAAGGAGTACACTGAATCGGACGAGCGCAAACTCAACAAGCTCATGCACGAATTACAGCTTGGCGACCTCAAACCCTCACAGTTGCTGAAACGAATGAAGACACTAGCAGGTAACAGCATCAACGACCAGGTTCTCAAATCTTTTTGGTTACAGAAACTCCCAGACAACATCTGCGCAATTGTATGCGTCATCGACGGCGACCCGGCCAAAATGTCAACGCAAGCGGACATAATAATGGAGGGGCAAAGCAAGCCCACGATAGCGGTGGCACAGACAGGCAACGACGACAAGGACGCAGAAATCGACGAACTGCGCAAGGAAATTAAGAAGTTAATTCACCAAAATCGCAGCACTCAATTTTGGCTTGCGCAAAAACATGAGCTGGCAATTCGTCATTGCTGACGTCAATAAGCCTATTATTGGAGCCGATTTTCTACACGCATTTGATCTAGGAGTTGATCTTCGTCGGAAACTCCTCATCGATAGTTCTGCAAAGCTATTCGCTAGAGGATCAATCTGTAGCGTGGACGTCGAAAAGCTGCATACCGTTTCCCCAATAAACAACGACTGTTACGAAGCTCTTCTACGCGAATACAGCGATTTGGCCAAACCGTGCAGCTACAACACAAAGAGTACCAACATAACGGTGCAACACTATATCTTCACAAAAGATCAGCCGGTGGTATCAAAGGCACGTCGTCTAAATCCGGAGAAGTTGGCAATAGCCAAACGAGAATTCGACTACATGCTGATGCAAGGCATTTGCAGCCCGAGTAGCAGCCAATGGGCCAGTCCACTGCACATGGCAGCCAAGAAAAATAAAAACTAGAGGAGGCCTTGTGGAGATTATAGACGCTTGAATCACATTACTAAGCCTGACAGATACCCACTGCCTCACCTTCACGACTTCTCGTACAAACTGTTCGGCAAATCAATTTTTTCCACAATTGACCTGGAACGAGCGTACCACCAAATCCCAATTGCTCCCGAGCACCGCGATAAAACGGCCATCATTACACCATTCAGACTCTACGAATTTAACGTAATGACCTTCGGCCTATGCAACGCGAGCCAAACATTTCAGCGATTTATGGATCAAGTTTTTCGGGACATGGACTACGTAACTGTCTACACAGACGACATCTGCATAGCATCGCACAATTCTGAGCAACACTTGCAACATATCAGGAATGTCCTCAACAGGTTGCGTCGATACGGGCTACGCATAAACGCATCAAAATGCATTTTTGGCCAGCAACAAGTCAACTTCTTAGAATACCGAATCTCAAAAGAGGGCATCATTCCAACAAAAGATCGAGTTCAGGCAATCGCGGAATTCCAAAAGCCAAAGCTGGCACACGAGCTCAAAAGCTTTTTGGCAATGCTAAACGTATACAGACGTTGCTTACCAAAAGCGGCTTACAAACAGGGTTTATTATAGAAGTTGATAAAGGGCAACCGAAAAAAGGATAAAACTCCGATCGTTTGGACTGAGGAGGCTTCCCAAATGTTTGAGCAATGTAAGCACGATCTGGCGAAAGTCACAACGCTAGCGCATCCATCCGCCAACGCAAAGCTTGTCCTGCACTTGGATGCCAGCAATTTTTGCGGAGGCGCAGCGCTAAACGAACTTCAAAACGGGCATCTCAGACCGCTCGGCTTCTACTTCAAGAGAATGTCAGACTCGCAAAAAAAGCAAAGCACGTATGATCGAGAGCTACTAGCAATCTTCATGGCTGTTAGATATTTCACGCATATGGTCGAAGGGCGCAGCTGTACTATCCTCACCGATCACAAACCGCTCACATTTGCTTTCCAACAAAATCCGGAAAAAACATCACCCAAACAGACACGGCAGCTTAGCTTTATCAGCGAGTACACAACGGACATCCAGCATATTCCGGGAAAAAACAACATCGTTGCAGACGTACTATCCAGGGTAGAAGCTATTTTCAATGAGGATCAAATATACTTCAAAAAGCTGGCCACAAGTCAACAAACGGACGAAGAACTGAAAGAGCAGCTCCAAAGCTCTGTCCTGCAACTAAGACAAATTAAACTAGATGACTCCCAGGCATCCCTATATTGCGATACATCACAAAACCGCATCCGCCCGTACGTGACTCTTGAATTTCATAAGCAGATTTTCAATGCCATGCACAACTTGTCGCATCCAGGTAGGCGCGCGACCGTAAAGCTTATTACAGAACGTTTTGTATGGAAGGACATGAAAAGAGACATCGCATGTTGGTTTAGCAGCTGCGCCAGATGCCAGGAAGCTAAGGTTAGTCGGCACAACAAGTCCGCCTTACAGAGATTCACCCTTCCGGACAAGCGATTCGAACACATAAATATCGATATTATCGGACCACTACCTATTTCCAACAACAACAGGTACTGCCTTACTTGCATCGACCGATTCAATCGCTTGCAAAAGCGCTGCTCAACGGCTGGATAATACACTTTGGTATGCCACGCTTAATCACAACCGACCAAGGGAGACAATTTGATTCCAGACTATTCAAAGAGCTTACAAATCTAACGGGATCTAAACATTTGCGCACAACAGCCTACCACCCGCAAGCAAATAGCCTAGTTGAAAGGATGCACAGGACCTTAAAGAGCGCAATCAAGTGTCACACCGACTCCAATTGGACGGACAGTCTCCCAATCGTACTCCTAGGCATGCGAACAACCGTGAAAGAAAATATCAATACTTCTCCTGCGGAGATGGTATACGGAACCACACTATACCAGCCGGGAGAATTTTTCGATAAACCAACAGAGGAATACACCGAAAGCGAGTTTATCGGCCGCCTGCGATTAACCATGGCAAAGTTGAAGCCTGCCGAGACCTCACATCATACCACTGACAAGGCATTTATCCAAAAGAAGTTAAAGACTTGCACGCACGTTTTTCTGAGAGACGACACAGTCAAAGCTCCGCTCAAATCTCCATACGACGGGCCATTTCAAGTTCTCGAGCGAAACGGGAAAACCTTTATCATCGACATCAATGGCAAGCGCACTACCGTCACCATAGATCGGGTCAAAGCAGTATTCTTGGAAACATCAGAAACTTCTCCTGCCGCTAGCCAGCCAATGAGCGAGAACCAAGAGCCACCAAGAGTATCTACAACCCGTAGTGAACGTAAAATCAATCCACCACCGAGATACGTACATTTTGCTACCTAGCAGCAGCATCGGAGGGGGAGTACATGTGGCGGTCATGATAGCTCATAGGCACACACTTATTGTAATCGATACTCTAGTTCGACAACACGAACTGAACTAGCTCAATTACACGAACACACACACAACTCGAGCATTCGGAAGAACAAACGCACCACGCGCCTTTGTCTATTAAAAACTTATTGTACTATTAAAGTTATTGTTATTAATAAATGATTAAATTGATGAACACTAACTAATCCTATAGATGAATTTTTTTGGGGAACGTCTTGACTCAAAATTAGGTGGCTCTAGCCCATAAAATGTGAAAACTATAGGCGTTTCCAATTTCAAGGAGCAGGCAGGATGGGGGCGGAAGGAGTGGGCGTGGCATCCACAATTTTGATGCAGTTTTTTCAGGGACGCGACTAGATATCTTCGAGCAAAATTTGGTAGCTCTAGCTGCAGGAATGTGAGAAATATATGGTTTTATCGGTTTTCAGGTTTCGATTTTATCGATTTTCCAGCTTCCTAGTGGGCGTGGCAACCCAATCTTGACACTTTATCTGAAGACTTTATAGACAAACATAATTGCAAAGTTTCAAGTCTCTAGCTTCACGGGTGTCGAATAAAGTTGCGTTCATACAGACGGATGGACGGACAGACACCATGACGGACATTGCACAAAACCAATATACTATAAGACGTTCGGTATCAAAGTATAAACACCAGAGATATCAAAGATCAAAGTTTATTAACCCTTAGCTGGTAACCTGCGTCAATTCAACGAATACTGTTGGTATGTTCTTATCTTTCTCCGAATTCCCTTATTATTTTGTGTTCTACTTTACAATGCAGTTGTGCTGTGCTCTGAAGCTCTGCTGAAGCTTAGCGCCGTCAGCGTTATAATTTTAAGTATGTAATTTTTTTTTTGCGACGAAGGTTGCATTTGTGTTACTTTTTGAACATATTTTCCATATACAACATTTTTTGAATTTAATTGAAAAGTTATAAACTGCTTGTGATGATTCCGATTCTAATAGATTGACCTAAGAAAACCTTTAATATGGTTTCACTAAGGTCGTTATTTTGAAGGTAACTTAAGCTTTGTGTCTGTTGTTGAAATAATCAATTTTTCTAAGGTTTTTCTTTTTAAGTTAAAGATATGGATTCCATCTAACGTTTTTGTTGTTAAACGGAAAAGGCGTTATGTTTATACCAGGGACCGTAATCATTATAAGTTATATTTAAAAAAAATTTTTGTTAATGGTTACAACTCAATTTTTTTGGTTTTTCTTTACTGATAATCATTATTTTTAAGAGATTTTATAAAACTTAGAGCATAATCATTAAGAAGGCTCTAGTCGAGATTTCCCGACTAGGAGATACCCCGAACCCTATACTTAACGCGTACAGTCATTGTCTGTATGCATCTGTGACCTAAACTTCAATCTTCGATATCTCTGGTGTTTCTCAACCGATTAAATTTTTTAGAAAAGTTCTATCGTTACCCATTATTTCAATCCCTATTTTTACATTTTCCAAATTCGAGATTTTTTTGCTATCGATTGCATGTTTATATCGGAAACCAGAATAGTTATCGATAATTTGAAACAAACTTGTTCCGCTCATGGTATATGAGAAATTATATTCAAAATCTGAAGTCTCTAGCTCTTGTAGTCTCTGAGATCGACGCGTTCATACAGACGGACAGACGGACGGACAGACGGACATGGCTATATCGACTCGGCTGTTGATGCTGATCAATAATATATATACTTTATGGGGTCGGAGATGCTTCCTTCTGCCTGTTACATACTTTTGCACAAAACCATTATACCCCTTTTACCCATTTTATGGGTTAGGGGTATAAAAATAAAAATTAAAATAATCATTATTAGTGATTTTTATTTTTATCGCTCAAAATAAAACTCAACATTGACGGACGGCTAATGTGTACGATTTTTCGCCAATATAGTAATCGGTAATCGGTAATACCGATGGGTAGATTTTTGGATCCTTAATAAGGTCATACCATAATATTGTCGAAAAATCGTACACATTAGCCGTTCGTCAATGTTGAGTTTTATTTTGAGCGATAAAAATAAAAATCATTAATAATGATTATTTTTAATTTTTATTTTTTTGATCAACTATAATGATTATGCTCTAAGTTTTATAAATCCTCTCAAAAATAATGATTATCAATAAAGAAAATCCAAAAAAATCTGAAATTTAAAAATCAAGGCGGAAATTAGAAGATTGAACAAGAATATATATATGGGTGTTCATCATTTTTTTTCTAGGTCCATTACAAGTGTGCGATTTTTTTGTTAAAAAAAAAAAAATTAATCATTATGTACGGTCCCTGGTTTATATATATACCAAAGGTATCATAGTATATTAGTTTTGTGGAATGACTGTCATGCTGTCTGTACGTCTCATAGTGGGGCGAAAAAGTCAAAATCGCGCCATAATTCAGCGGAGCTCTATAGGAAAAAATATTTTGATGACATATTTTTAAGAGAATTAAAGTATTACCAAAAAACTTAAAAGTTACAAATATTTAGTGGAATTATCATTTATTTTGTAAAAATTCTTAATTCAACAATATTTTTCTTTACAATCGGAAGAGTATATAGTTTTCGTAGGAATAATCTGGTCAAGTTTTCAAAACTTTTTAGACTTCTTTTTCGTTATTCCTCATCGCTACTTTCCAAAAAATCGCTTAAATTAGAGTATTCCTCTTTAACCTCAGGTACATTTTGTAATAAATCTAAAGCTGATTTTGGCATTTGATTTATTTTTTTTTCCTGACTCTTGTAATGCCTCGATACCAAAGGATCCGAGGTAATTAACATTCTATTCAGAACATCGAGGTTGCACTTTTCCCGACTGCACTTTCTCGAAAAATGTTCTCGGTAAAACTTAAAATCTTTGTTTCGTGCTTCCTGGGCCTCCTCGGTTAATTGGCCAATTGGGAGCAATGCATACTTAATTATTTCCGGGCCATGAATAAAAAATTTATGTAAAGTTGGCGACATATTATACCAAGGGTACAAATTTACGAAATGCCTAGCAGTCTCTAAGGTGTAATTTTTAAATTTGTCCACATTAATAAAATGGTTGCATGAAACAACTATTAATATAGTGTGCATTCTTTCAAGCAAACCGATGTCTATCTTTGTTATCTCTGCAGACAATTCTGCATTTTGAACAAATCGCCTTGCAGTGTTACCATTATTACTACTGCCAAATCCAGGTTTCGGGAGATCAATAAGTAAGCCTAGTTTTTCCTTGAATTCGTTCTGAATTCGATTTTTTGTCTTGGCAACAATTTCTTTGTCCACCACCGATCTGGCTTGCCACCTTCTTATAGGCAATTTGTAGGACAAATGCAGAAGGCATCCATGTAAAGTTGAAAGCCCGAATTTTATATTCTCTGCTTTCACTTCTTTTAATAACATTTCATCAATGTTATTAAATTGTTTGCTTGTTGCTCCGCAAATGTAACACCTACATGTTGATGTCGTCTCCGTCAATGCATTACAAGCTTTTCCGTCAATCATTGAAAGAATTAACTGATGGCTAACTTAAACTTCAGCGCCTTCAACTTGTATCACAGTATTAATAAGTCGCTGAATTTCATTCTCGACTCTATCATTTTCTGCCAGCAAAACACTGGGTGTTTCCTTTATAAATTCAATTTTTAAAGGTCGACAAAACCGTGTAGAGCCGGGTCGAGGGTTCTGCCAAATAACCACGTCTACACATCTCATAATAATTTGCACAATGAATGTAATAAAAACCGAGGAATCGCTGGTATCTGTCCCATGAAACGCCTGCTTATAGAAACTGTGTCCTGAGCTTCCATCGAATCCCCACTTTGTGAAAAGACAAATCTGTTTTCTCTGGCTTAAGCTCAACAGCTCGATCTCGCTACTTTTTAAAAGCACAAGGCGCTGCGCAGTATGATTCAGAAGAGCTTGAAGGCTCACTTCTGCCACTGTCTCACTAACACGAATGCTCTCTCTTGGTGGATAGCACTCCTTTTTCGCTGATTGAACAGCATAGTAAGAGGGAATCTCTCTGGCGCCGAATTTCGACTAATATTGTATTGAAATCGAGACAATCGAGCATCGACCAAGACAGCTAGTGCTTCTTCTTTTGACATTTGATTGTCCGCGCATTGCGATCTTACAACAGTCTTTCTATTGCCTACTTCGGTTGCAAAAGTTAGCATACTCTGTGAATAACTGTCCCGCAAATCTTTTGTTTTTCGAAGCTTTGATCTGTTACTGCTTTCATCAAAAGATAGTTCTTTGCGGCCTCGCTTCGGCTCGTACCCGAAGGGGATAATTCCATCTAGCCAAGTTTGATTGACTCTGAGAAACCGTTCTTCCACTCTATGTGAACGCGTCCATCGAGTTTTAAATTCCGAGATAAATCTAATAAGCTTCCGCTTAAGATCAATCAAATTATCCCCAGCAAATGTTGTACGCTGCGTCATCTCTTCCTCCAGGTGTACGAACTTGTCTCTCATCAATATACTGCCCGAGCTTTGCATGATGCCAAAAAGTTCTCGTCGACTATAGCAAATCGAATCTGTTCCTAAAATAACTAAATTCTTGTCTTTTTTGCTGTGGCATTAAAGACACACATAGGCAGTCAAATTACCGACAATATCACAATGACATCACGAAAGCTCTAAACACTTGTAAATATACATATAAACATATTAAACATATTAAAAACAACACATTTCACGTCACGAGCACAAAATAAACACTACCTGCTTCATTTTCCATGCTTATTTATAGAAAAGTGTTTCCAAATTTAATCCACTCGCAAATATCAAGAAAGTAAACAAACAAAACAGATGTTTAAACCAGGGCTTAAAACAGCTGACTAATGCCTTTCATTAGGGCTTCGTATTGTAAATGCGCGCTAAGGTTCCAGTGCTGGCGACATTTTAATTTCGGAAATTACTTCACTACTAAAATTAAAATTTCTCAGAAAAGGCAAAAGGGCACGCTAATTTTTTTTAGGACATAAAGTTGAATATTAAATCTTGTTTTTAAAAAAAATTTTAAAGACGGATCTTGCCCGATTAATTACTTTATGTCCATCAATAACAAAAAAAATTTGGGTGTTTTTTGACATTTTTTTAAAAATTAAAAAAAAAAAAAAATTTTATGAAAACTTGATTTGTACTAATGAACTGAGAAAAGTCAAAACTTATACTTTCAATTGCCACATATCCCCATAATTGTTTCATGTTCTTGAAAAACGATTGCGAACAGACATTAAAATGACCTACTCTGTGAATTGCTTAAAGTCGAGTTCGAAAGTTTAACTTTAAATAAGTGTTATGCGAAAACCAAATATCTTAGAATATTTTCCTTTCAGATTATTATGCAAAATTTTATCATCTTTAAAGTTGCATTTAAACTTTCTTCAATATCTCAAAAAAAAAACAATGTTGGCGAGGAATTTGCTCTAGGCGCCCCAACGTGCGTCTGTAAGTATAAACACGCGTTTCTCAAACACCCTTAAAGATAGAGACCTGGAACTTTGCAAATATCTTGATCAATGCCTGCGTCAGGCAAAGTTTTAATATATAGGCGCCCCACTGGAGCTGGGAAATCTAAATTAAGTCAATACACCTCAATGTCTAAATCATAAATACACGCATATATCCAACATTTAAACAGAAGAGCTATCAAAATTGGTAAAAGAATCCTAGTGACTTCCCTCAAACAACTGCATCATTTTGATGCCACGCCCACAGCTGCAGTCACCAGCCCTTTTTCAAAATGGGAATTCATGAATCTACCACAGTTTTCAAGCTAGAGTCACATAATTTGATAGGAAGACAGCTGGTGACAAATTAAAAAGATTTGCATCAAAAAATTTGATGCCACGCCCACCCATGCCACTCAGCTTGTAAAATCAGAATCGGCTTTATCCTCAACAGTTTTTGAGCTAGAGCCACCAAACTTATTAGTAAGATAGATAGTGACTGTTAAAAACATTTGAATCAAAAATTTGGATGCCACACCCACCTCTGCCGCCCACCTTTTACATTTTGAAGTTAAGTTATCTTCCACAGCTTTTAAGCAAAAGTCACCAAATTTGGTAACATGATAGCTGGCGATGTTTACCACATGGACCACTCCCTTCGCCCCTGCTTTCCCCCTTATCAACCGTTCTTTTACTGGTATCAAAGTATTCCGCAGTCGGTTGCGTCCGACTGCAACGTTTTTACTTGTTTTACATTGCAAAAATCATAACTTCTAAACTAATGAAGCGATTTCAAAAATTTAAAAAGCACTTGATAGAAAACTTATCAAGCTTTAAAATGAGTGTTCGTCGAGAGTTCTTGGTATCCGTGATGCTTAAATATTCAAGGTGAAAGTCAATAAATATTTTCGAGCATATTTTGCCTGTAAAATTCAAATAAAATTTTTTTTTAACTATAACTGAAAATTTTTAATGATTTCAATAACTATATAACATTTTTAGTTGTTTTAATTCGATTTTCTAACTTAAATACATACATAACATTTAAATTGGTATTTTTGCCGATTTTTTTAGGTTAATTTTTAATATTTGCTATTGACGACTGATTTTCTTCAAAATAATCATCTACATTAATGTTCATGTCTAATAAACTTAACATTTCGGAACTATAGTTGCTTCCTTCCAAATCCTTTCGTGATCGCACATGTCTAAGCGATGCAAGAAGTGGATCCGATGAGGCTGCCAGCATGTTAAAAAGGTCTTCATTTTGTCGAGCCCGAGAAATTTTGCACGTATTAGTGTATCTGAACCTTTTGTAGTCCTTGTTTTTACATTCCTGTGCTTCTTCAGACAGCTCTCCAATTGGTAAGCATTGATACTCTATTAAGTCCTTTCCATGAGCCAAAATCCTATGTACCGTGGGGGTAAGTTTTTTCTGAGGATACAAATCAGTCAAAAGTTGAGCTGTTTGCGATGTGTATTCGCCAAATTTTGCACCATTTATCATTTCCTTGCAGCTTATAACATTTAGGATAACAGCCAACCTTTTAATGATCTCATGATTTTATCATATTCAAAAAATCGCCTTGAAGTATTTCCGTCATTCGTATGTCCGTATCCATGCTTTGGGCAGTCAACTTTCAATCCCAACTTCCGCGAGAACTCAGCTTGTATAATTTCTTTTCTACTCTGTATATCCTCACGAGGTGTATTATCCGTTGCTGTTTCTCCTGGCCGAGGAAGTGTGTAGGCTAGCTTCAGAATAAATTCCATACACTTTATTCTGCAATGCAAAGGAGAAATTCCATATTCGTAGCAGTTCTCGTCACTCGTTCAGTCGTCTAAATTGTGAAAGTCCTTTTGAGTTTTTTTTACAAATAGGACACCTTAAAGTTGAGGAGGTGTTTGTAATTTCATTTAAGACTTTTCCATCAATCATTGTCAGGAAAAATTTAAAGTTAATCGTGATTTTTTTCCACTTTTGGTTTGAAAAACAGTAGGCTTCAGTTGGCTAATTTGATTCTGTATGTCGCTTACAGTTGATTTAATCAACTCAGAGGACTCCTTCGCATATTTAAAGAAAATAGGGCGACAATAATGAATCGATAATGGTCGAAGATTTTTCCAATGTTCAGAAGTTTCACTCCTCAGGCGTAAGGGAACAACAGAAGCCATAAACATATTTTCATCGGAAATAGTTACGTCATCTGTGTTTATAATTTGTTTGTATGCGCTTTGTCCAGACGATCCATCGCATCCCCACTAATTGAGTAGGGTCAGGTTTTCTGGAAGAAGCTCGACCTCTCCATCTGGCAAACTTTTAATCAGAAGCATCGCAGTGTGGTCCATTAAATCCTGGAGTTTTACTTCTACAGTTGTCTCTGTTATTATTGTATTAGGTGGCACTGCTTCCTTTTTTGCAAATCCAATCTTTTTATATCCGGGAAGAACGCCGACGTTATGTTTTTTTAAGGAGCCGCATAAAATATTATATTTCTCCTTAGTTAATCCCAAGTCCATAAAAAGGAAAAACGCTTCTTCACCAGTGTACTTAATGGCGACTGAGTTTGGGGGCGTTGGAATACTTTCCTTAATCCTATTTAGCCGTAAAGGACTGGCGATCTGTACAGCTTTCGTGATTGTCGCTTTTGTCCTCTCTTGTTCCTTCACATACTTCGATGAAAGTGCTTCCGACAGATGTTCTGTTCTAATGCTGTCCGTAGCATCCTCAAGTTTACGTTTCCTTGTAAAAGCTGAACACTCTTCCATAGTTTTATGCGGCCTTCCTCTTCCTCGGCTAGTCGATGGGTGAACTTCTTCCTCTTCTGAATAGCCGAATGTTGAATATTGCTCAAGCCAATTTTCATTCTTTTTTTTGAAAGATGTCAAATGTCTATGGACCAAGTTCCATTTTTGCTTCAAGTTAGCGTGAATGGATTTAATGTTTGCTTTAAGCTCCGTACTAGCGTTTTCGAGTACGCCCATCTCTTTAAGCAATGCCATTTCGAAATCGTTTTTATTTTCAGAGGCACGAAAAAGTTCAAAAATCGTAGAATTTTTTACATTCATTATTGCGCTTTTAAATAAAAAGTTAGTGAATTATATTGAAAAATACTATTCAACCGGGAAATTGCTTGTAGTGTTTTCTCTTATGAAGTTAAAAAACAACTGTCGCAAACAAGTGAAATTTTTGCACTATATACCATATATTTTGGGTTAGCTAGGTAAAAAAGCAAAAATGGTATAAGCCTTTTCCAATGTTTTTTGTAAAAACCCAAAAAAACATGAGGTATTGATTTTCATTCAAAATAGGTAAAAAATTACCTGTAATTGCGCAATTTTCCATCAACTAAAACTATATTTACCTGCCTTTCACACCCTTTTCAAGCCGACTCAACATTTCTTAAAGGGGGTACATATAGTCAGGTAGTACTTATAATACAACATATAGCAATGTTATAAATAAACAACACACCCGCTACAGCCAAATTTGCATGCGCTCTTCTTCTTCCTTATACCTGCCGCGTGCTTTTAACGCGAGGTACACCTAGTTTTTTGGATTTATCTCGATTTCCGCAGATTTCCGCAGATTTAGACCAAAAACATATGAAAGGTATATATTTCATCTATCACATGCAAGTGGTCCCACAATTATCCCGTATCATCCCTGTGAGTTCTATTCCACGAAAGTTCAAAAATAAGGAAAATTTAGTGTCTTTTTTTAACGTTTCTAGTTTAATAAGCATTTCAGTTATATTCAAAATTTAAACAACAAAATACAAACATTGAACATACTTTTCATATAAAAAAAAAAGATCGAAGATCGGTTGTTTATATCGCGCAATATTCACTTTAAAAGTGGCGAATTTTCGTAAAAATTGTCATTGATTCGTACTCACGAAAAATTTCTCAACTCTGAGCTCTAGCAGCCATAATTTTTAACCGATTTCAAAAATCTTTTGGATCCATTATTTTTGAAGTATTATCTGTCGATTACATGTTTTACTTTTGCCAAACGCGTTCATTAAAAAAATGATTTATGCAACGCTTTTCCGGCAGAGGCCCCACTGTGCGACGTCTGATTCTTGGTCGGATCCGTGTGTAGCGACAACAGGGTAATACCCGTGCGTGTCAGGTTGTGGCGGGTTTCGGTATGGGAGTCTGGGACGCATTCCGAGTCTTGCCTGGGTCAACTGCACGCGTTCAAAAGACGCAGCCGGTGAGTGCGACCGGGTTGTGCGGGACGAAGTGGTCACTTGGTGAGGCTTCAGGGCTTAGCCCTCAGCCGAACCAGGTGAGTACTTGTTCCCAACCCTCTTCGCGTAGCCGAAGATTCTTGTTTTACGCCTGGTCGACGCCGAAGTGCGGTCCGAGGAAAAGGGTTGAGGAGTCTTCCGGGTCATCACCCTGGAATCTCAGCCCCTAGTCCGCTCTGAAGATGTGGAACCGAGCGACGGTACTACCCCTCCGACCCTTATATGTCTGCGTCATGGTGCCCGACCTCGGAGCGGCTCACTCCAGGGTTCCCTCATTTTACAAATAATCTGTAAAAGACCCCGGACGCGATTGAGACCTCGGCCTTAGAAAAACTTAATTAGAAAATATAAATGCACTGATATTTACATTAATATATATATAATTTATTTTTCTTCGTGGCCGAACTTAAAGTTAATAACCAGATGTTTTAATTGTTTATTGGAAGCTCCGATTTGAGCTGTGCAATTTTTAAATATACAAACGATGATTTGGCAGGCGGTGTCGAATACCGTACCTCGACTTGAATTCCCGAGCGATCGAACAGAACTAATTAGCTGCCGAATTTCAGTAGCGGCTTGCACTCTGCTAAAGACCAAGGGCAAGCAAAAGAAAATGCAAGACAAAACGAACTACGATGAGCATATGCAAACAACTGCTATGAGAGTTACGTTAATTTGCTCTTATGCTGCGCAGAGCATGATTGATTAAAGAGATTCAAGATTAAGAGATGAAACTGCCTTTGTTGTTGTTTGGTGCGGATAGCTGCGTAACCAAACATTCCCCCCCCCGTTAGAAGACATGGGCTTTCAGCAACATCCTCTTTCGGAAGCGCACACAATTTGCGCACAGCTCCCTTTATAGTTCCAGTTGACGTCTTGAGAAAAGCTACTCGAGAAACGCTGTCAGCACCAGCAACAAGCTGGACCACACGATTCAGTGGATATTTAAGGGGTGGCAAGTTTTCATCCTCTACAAGGACGACACCATTAATGAGAATGCCCGGCTGGGATGTTCTCCATTTGGATCGCTGCTGGAGAAACGTTAAATATTTCCTACTCCAACGACTCCAGAAAATTTGCTGATAATAGGCTATACGCTGCCAGCGATGTAGGCGGCTAACGTTCAGGCTCCGGATATAATGCGAGTGGCGCAGTGCCAAGGAAGTGCGCAGGGTGCTCTGAAAGTGGAAAAAGAGGTCGAGAGTTTATTATTGTGCCAATGTGGCAGACGAGTGTGCACAGATCATCCAGAGGCAAAAGCGAGGGTCCCAGCGACCGATAAAAATGGTATTTTGCTGTCTTCACCGCAGCCTCCAAAAGTCCACCGAATTACGAGGAACGAGGTGGGATGAATTGCCATTCGATTTCATCAGCGACACAAAACTCTCGGACAGAGCTGATGTGCTTCTCGCTGAGGTAGAGTCGCCTGAGTTCAGCTAGGTCATTCTTGGCTCCCACGTAATTAGTAGCATTGTCCGACCATATGCGAACAGTTTTACATCTGGTTGGACTGAACCGCTTAAGCGCATTGAGAAAGGCTGCTGTTGACAAATCAGAAACCAGTTCGAGATGCACTGCCTTTGTGGCAAAGCAGATGAAGACTGAGATGTAACAGTTTAGTGGTCCTTTGTTACGAATCTCGCTCTTGTAGTAAATAGGTCCACAATAGTCCACTCCAGTGACAGCGAAAGGATGCGAGCCACTTACACGATCCCGGGGAAGATCCACCATGATTGTCTCAGCCAGTCCCGGTTCAGCTCGAAAGCACATGATGCATTTGCTACTCACGCTGGAGACAGTCTTGCGGCCACCAATAGGCCAATAGTGGAGCCGATTGTGAGCAAGCAGAGAACGAGCTCCAGCATGTAGCTGACGCCTGTGAAAATGCATGATGATGGCGCGTGTGACAAAATGATGACTCGGAAGTATGAAAGGATGCTGAGCATCGAAATCCAGGCTCGATTGCTTTAGGCGGCCACCAACACGAAGAAGTGCAAACTCATCCATGAATGGTGTTAGAGAGGCAATAGAGCTGGATGATTTGATGGTCCGTCCGCCTTGACGAGCCCTATAATCATTGCTCAGATCCGTCTTCTGGATAATTGGGTGCCTTTGTGTATCCACTCTTAAATTTCCTGATGAGGAGAATCACGCCACATGATACATTGCAAGTATGAATCGGGTTCAGCCATCCTAACGCACCTACACATTTTGCAAATGTAGCCAGTCAGGGCTATTGGGAACGCTCTTAACTGCAACAGTGTACTGAACAGCTTGCGTTGAATAGTTGGTCCAGCCATAAGGATTTCATTTAGCGAATAACCTGACGAAGACACGGCCGAACCATCAAACACAACTGTAAGCTTAGTTGTTGAGCTGTCTTCGGTAAGAACGCAATGATGAGGAAGATAATTCTTGCAGCGACTTAGCATGTGCGACTCAAAAAGAGACTTGTGATTTAAATCCAAATACTCATTGATAAATGCTGAATATTGCGATTTAAACTCAGGATGACGCTCTAATTTGCTTTCCAGGTTACAAAACAGACGATATGCTTGCTTATGCGCTCCACAATCAAGATCCTCCTTTGTAGATTCGTCAACTAAACGAGAACAAGATTCTACCTCCTCAAACCGACGAACGATTTCAGCAAGCTCTGATCACGGCTGGTATTTGGAATCGAAACAATGCAAGTGCTCATTAATGAGGCAGGCCTTGTCGAAGACGTTCCTCCTGTCACTATCCAGCCCAGTTAAGTTTTTTGTAGAATAGGCAAACCAGGAGCGATTTTGATCTGACCAACACATACCAATACAAAAAACAGGACAGCTCCAATTAACAGATCGATTTATTGCATGTTAAGGAACTCTGGATAAGCTAAGCGAATATTTGAGGGTATATATCTGAGATCAGTGCTAATATCGTAGATCGGCTGATTTCCAGTTATAGACGGAGCAACTAAAACTGAGATGTTACCAGCGTACTCAGATGCTCGCGATTGAAAACTTATATCCGCTGAATAGCCTTCTGAGGCAACGCTAGACTCCCCTAATAAAAAAATCAACGTAGGCGATCGATGCTTGCGCAGCTGAAAGTGTTGAGCTAAACGAGAAGTAATAATGTGCACCTGCGACCCAGAATCAAGAAGAATAGAGCACCGCAAGGAATCAGAACCCCAGTGCGACTTTTAACGTTAACGACAGCAGTTGCCAAGAGCACAATGTCTTGACTGAGATTTTGGTGGTACCAAAGGTTTTGCAGCAGGCGGATGCGGAGCAGAGTTAAATTGAGAACCGTCAATCTGATTCTCAAAGTGCAGTAGCGTTTGATGCTTGGCCTTACAACGGTTTCAAGCAGTGGAGCTGCACTCTTTTAGCCGATGACCTTTGTGCAGGCAATTAATGCAAGGAGAGAGCTTCTTTACCTAGCGTAGACACAGCTACGGAGACAGATTTCCAAAACGTTAACAGTTGTATATTAAATGGCCAGGGGTCTCACAAAACACACATTCATCTGTGTTGAAATTAGTAGCGACAAAGGCTTTTCTACTTTTTCCACCTTAGAGCTAGGCGTATACAATGCCATAGCGTGTTCCACATTTTCCAACCTTTGACATCGTCGACCCAGAAATGCCATGAACTGCTCACAGGTCGGGATAGTATCCATAGGTGCTGTCTCCTCCCAAATGGTCTTCGTTGCCTTGTCCAATTTTTGCAGCAAACTGTGCACGATGATAAAACCTGAAATCTTCTCAACGCTGCCCAGGCTTTGCAGAGCGCGGATGTTGGCGTTTACCGTATGCGAAAGTGTTCGAAGTTTTACAGTTGACGACGACTCGATGCAATCCAAGCCCAAAATCTCAGTGACATGTGCCTTGAAAATAAGACGCTTGTTATTAAACAGTTAGCGCTGCTGATTTCCAACGATAAAACACTGTCTAACGCTGGTCCTTTAAGGCACGATAGCAAATGCTGAAAATTTTCCACATCTGAAAGTCCTGAGTCCCCGTCAATGATTGACGAGAACATTGCTATAAAATCTGCAAGCTTTGTGTATCCTCCGCTAAACTCTGGAAGCTTGATCTCAGGCAATCGAATCCGGCTTTGAGACAATGTATGACTGTCAACAGATGCATCTTGTTTCATAGTAGAGCACAAAGGCGACGATAACTTTCGTTTATTTATTTCGCGACGCAAGCTAATTTCAACTAAGATGGAGTGTTCATCAAAAGAATCACGTAAATCACTCCCGATTTCATTATAATCCAGCTCCTCCAATGCGTAATGTCAAAGGCAACGCAGCTAGTAAAAACGTTATGTGCATCAAAATCACAAAGTCAATTTGAGGGCGAACACTTTAATCACAAGCGAATGCAAAACGAAACGGGAGCAGCAATAACAATGTAGAAACTGCTGGAGCATTTATTTTAGCAAAAGCGACAAGAAGATCGACTGCGTGGGCGCCCATGCAGGTCTAACACCTCAAGCGAAAGCGAACACAAAACGAAGCGAGAACAGCGAAAACGATGCAAAGAGCTCGGGCGCGCGCTTTATTAACTCCTAAATTTAAATAAATACAGAGCTGATCACATCGGGGTCACCAAATGTTGAGCTACTGTAAAGGAGTAATTTGGCCAGGGTATGCTACTCAGTCCGGCCAGGTCTAACTTACAAGACTACTTGTATTTGTCAGAGACTATAAAACGTAGGGGAGTTAAAAGGTTAGGGTTGAAAACCACTATTAAGAGCCACGACAGGGCATTAGCGGATGCGAAGGGTCGTGCCGATTCGCGCCTCTGGCCACACGTTCGGGATTATGGGTCGATTGGACGGGACTATAACCTCAAACCGCAAACGCTGGCGCGTTATGATGCGAGGGCACGTGCACTTGCAAACAAACGCAAAGAAATCAAACGCACAAAATACTTTCTTCACTAATCGCGGAACTCTTCCAGCGATCGATTTATTAGTGGTTCTTCCAATCTTACCCTACAACTTTACTATATATATATTAATACGATGAAGAAGCTTACCTTTACTTGACCCTTCTTTCACTAGTCTGCTCACTATTACCTCTCTTACTTATTGCTTTTCTTTTTCGTATCGAGCTCTCGCACGTCTGTTCGTTTGCACGCGTATCACACCAACTGCCCGCTCGGTCGCGCACCAGCCTCCGGGCAAGCTGCCTTTCTTCAACTCCCCACGCTTATCCGCGACCGTGGTGGATTCGCCGATCACAGCTGGGAGGCTGCACTCAGCGACCCTGCGTTTTTGGGCGGTTGGTTTGAAATCCCTTCTTAAATTTAGGCCGTTAGGCGTTTCGTTTAACTTAACTTAAATATTAACGATGCTAGAAAACAATTTAATACTTTGGCTCCTTGCCTTACAAACTAACAATAATACTAATATCGAAATTATACAAAATTATAAAAATACACCAATCAACCAAAAATATGTCTGCGCTTCTTGCCTTAAACTAAATTATGATATAAGAAATAAAAATACGATAAACAACCTTTAATATGTACGCGCTTCTTGCGCTTTTAATAAAGAATACGATAAACAATTTTAATATGTTGGCGCTTCTTACGCTTAAATCAAACTGTGAAGAGGCCTGGCCATGGCCTACTTTACACTATTGAGCTTTTTTTGATAGCCATCGAAAAAATCAACATCTCGGAGTACAAGGTACAAGAAGACAATGATCTGGACGACTTACAGCTAAAACTGGCAGCACTCAACAAAGAAGGTTTACCCAACCAAATAAGCTCGGTCATTGCAGTGTGCGCCTATGCACAAGGAATGAGGCTCAACAGGCTGTTACGGACAGTACCAATTCGACAATAAAGAGACGAAGTATACAACCAAAAAGCGCGCGTTATTTCTTTCACCCCCGATATCGTTTTTGCGACCACAAATAAGCATATTTATTTAGTGTTGATCGTGAGTGCAGTGTGAAAAAACAAGGATTAATTCAACCCTTCACATTTTCAGAAACCATGCAGGCGGCTTGGCCCGGAGCGATGAAGAAAGAGCCAACACATTTGGTGTTCACCTGCAAAAAGTTTTTCAACCTAATACTGCCTTTTTAGAAATTAACAGCCTATTGTATTTTGCACGAAAGAAATCGGAAGAATAATCAACAAGCAACTAAATGGAAAAGAATTCACGATTACGGACTTATTAACCCCAAAGATGATGAATGATTATAAAGTCTATCAAAACTCTTCGAAAAATGTTTGCTGACTCGGATTAATCAATTTCTGAATCTCCATAACATAATCCCATCACAACAATTCGGCTTTCGTGAAATACACAATATTCTCTACACATCAGACATTCCAACATGCAGGGGTCTAACAACATCAACCTTTGCTGACGATACAGCTATTCGAATCCGCTCCATATTCCCACTGCAAGCAACATCACAGCTTGCTCGACATATGGTTAAAGTGGAAAACTGGCTATCCGACTGGCGAATTAAGGTAAACGAACAAAAATGTAAACATGTAACTTTCACCCTAAACAGGCAAGATTGTCCAAAACTAACGCTTAACAACACCCCACTCTCGCAAGCAAACGAAGTAACGTACCTGGGAGTACACTTGGACAGAAGACTTACATGGCGCAGGCACATTTAAGCTAAGAGATCACAGCTTAAACTCAAAGCCAATAGCCTCCATTGGCTTATCAACGCTCGCTCTCCACTTAGGCTAGACTACAAGGTTCTGCACTACAACTCCGTTCTGAAACCAATCTGGACCTATGGATCCCAGCTATGGGGTAATGCATACAGCAGAAACATCGACATCATCCAAAGAGCCCAGTCTAAGATCCTGAGAACTATCACCATGGCACCGGGGCACGGTGGTACGTTTGAAACGAAAACATACAAAGGAGCTTAAACGTACCACCGGTAAGAGGCCTCACAAAGTCGAGCAGCCGATCCCGTCTTCGTCGGAATGACTTTCCCACCAAGCGATGAGTTGAGGGACGAGGTCTCAAATCAACTGTTAGTTAAGTAATATTTGTAAGATTTGTAAACTAATTGTTAGTTCATGCTTTTTTTTTTCTTAAGGCATATATCCAAAAAATAAATAGCAAAGTTTAAAAAAATAAAATAAAAATTTTGCTAATCTAATTGACTCATTTGAACCTTCTCTTGTTATTAGTTGTTTTACTTGAGCATTAGGGGATCGATCGATGTTTCAAACCCATTCATGCGGGACTGTAGTACATATCAGAAATTAAAAGTCGTCGTAGCGGAAAAAGTTAGAAGTTGTCAAAATGACATTTAAAATAGAACCCATATTTTACCTTCAGCAGTTTTTAACCATTTTTTAATTTTAGATCTTAATAATATTGATTGCATGTGCTTGGATACAGGTTATCGATAATTTGAAACAAACTTGTGCTGAGCGAGGTACACAAGAGCTTAAGTCCCATATATCCCATAGTCTCTGAGATTGACGCTTTTAGCAGGCTGATGATGATTTCTTCTGTCTGTTATATACATTTGCACAAATCAATTTTACTCCTTTCTCAAATTTCATGGACTTATGGTACAATTTATAGTAGACAAGTGATTTATTATGGGCCTTCGCTGAATCCAAATCTGAAATCCGGCAAATAAGGCTGGTCATTCCTTTTGTGAAGGGCTTAAACCCACTATTGTCCCGGCTGAAACTAAATAGTTATTAATGCCGCGAGCGCACATAGAATTTACAAAAGGATACATTTATTAATATCTTAGTTTTGGGTATTTGTTCATTTATAAGTTCTACACGTGCATGCATTTGTTTCGCGATGCGTTCGGTCGGTGGTTTTATGTCGAAGCGCAGAAAGGCAAAATGAGACTGAATTGGAATGTGTAACGAGAGCGCACGTGAAGAAAGCGCACGTCGGCGAGCGCCGCTTAGTGAGAGAGCTTTCGTTACAGTTACAATATTTACAATATTTACAATTGAATATATAATTGGCGTATGAAGATAAATGCAAACATGAGTGGCAGAGGGCCGATACATTTTTGAGATCTGCTGGCGGGGACGGCTGCTGCCACGAACACCTTTTTATACTCCAAACCCATAAAATGGGTAAAAGGGGTATAATGTTTTTGTGCAAAAGTATGTAACAGGCAGAAGGAAGCATCTCCGACCCTAAAAAGTATAAATATTCTTGATCAGCATCAACAGTCGAGTCGATATAGCCATGTCCGTCTGTCCGTCCGTCTGTCCGTCTGTCAGTATGTATGAACGCGTCGATCTCAGAGACTATAAGAGCTAGAGACTTCAGATTTTGCACATAAGCTCATCAAAGTCCTAGGGCAGTACAAGTTTGTTTCCGATTTTCGATAAATATTTCCGTTTCCGATATACACATGTAATCGATTACAAAAAAGTCTCGAATTTGGAAAACATTTAAAAACATGATAAAAAATAATGCAAGTCCGTCAAATTTTCATCGAAATCGGTTGAGAAACAACAGAGATATCGAAGATTGAAGTTAAGTTACAGCTGCATACAGACTAGAGAGCATGGCAAAAAAAACGTCATTCGAATATACAATGCGTAAAATGAATTGAATGGAATAAAATACTTCTTCAAAATTGTATTGGTTAACGTTATGCGCTGGCAACGTACACAGTCGCACAACATCCAAACGTAAGGGCACAGAAATACAAATCGATCGTCAGCGGCACGGAAATATCACAAACAAGTGAAAACGTTACAGTCGGACGCAACCGACTGCGGAATACTTTGATACCATTAAAAGAACGGAGTCTGCTTGCAAAGGAGTGGGACGGGTGGTAAACATTGCCAGCTATCATGTTACTAAATTTGGTGACTTTAGCTCAAGAACTGTGGAAGATAACTGAACTTCAAAATTTAACAGGTGGGCGGCAGAGGTGGGTGTGGCATCGAAATTTTTGATGCAGATCTTTTGTAGATGTCACCACTCTAGTTCAACAAATGTGGAAGATACACGCATAGCCGTTTCAACAACGCCGGGGGGTGGGGGCGGAAGGTGTGGGTGATGCATTTTTTTGGAAAACTTCACTTCACAAATTTGGTGGCTCTAGCCCAAAAAATGTGAAAACTATAGGCGTTTCCAATTTCATTCATTCATTCATCCAACCAAATTTTGTGTCAAGATAGGTAGTGAAGTTTTCCAACAAACTGTATCAAAAATTTTTATGCCACGCCCACACCTTCCGCCCCCCACCCCCCGCCGTTGTTAAAACGGTTATGTGTGTATCTTCCACATTTTTTAACTACAGTCACCAAATTTGGTAGGAAGATATATGGTGAAATATACAAAAGATCTGCATCAAAAATTGGGATGCCACGCCCACCTCTGCCGCCCACCATTAAAAGTCCGAATTTCGATGTCTTTTACAGCTTTTAAGCAAGATCCCCGAAATTCGGTAGAGAGAAGGCAACATCTACCAAAGATCTGCATCAAAATTTTGGATGCCACGCCCACCCAAGCCACCCGCCTTATTAAATCGGAATCGGCTATATCTTTAAAAGTTTTTGAGCTAGATCCACCAAACTTGGTATGAATATATATGGTGACAGTTAAAAACATTTGATTCAAAAATTTGGATGCCACGCCCACCTCTGCGCTAACCATTTAAATTTGGAAGATCAGTTTATTACCACAGTTTTTGTGCTTAAGTCACCAAATTTGGTAACATGATAGCTGGCGATGTTTACCACCCAGCCCACTCGTTTGCAAGCAGACTCCTTACCACCCGTTCTTTTACTGGTATCAAAGTATTCCGCATTCGGTTGCGTTCGACTGCAACGTTTTCACTTGCTTATTCATAATATTCAACTTCAATGTCATGAATTTTCATGAATATTTATATCGACACATGTTACTATTCATATTCCCTCATACTATGTTTTGTCTGCCACTCATTCTACGCTATTCATCTCGATTACATTCTTTTAAATAACAGTTTTGATTGGACTTATGTATCTCTCTAATACAGACAATGACTGTACGCGTTAAGTATGGGGCTCGGGGTATCTCCTAGTCGGGAAATCTCGACTAGAGCCTTCTTACTTTTTATTTCTATATTAGGTATCAGAATTGCAGCATTTGCTAAAGCTCTTTTTCTTATTCTTAATATTTTGATTTTATTTGTAAGTTTAAATTAATTTAAGGAACGAACCGCAGTTTCCTACTGTTGTTGCTGTTGATATGCGAAAAATTATGAAAGAGTCACTAAAAACTTTTTTTTTGGATTTGTCATCGTCAAAAGTCCGAATACTGCATTTGAATTTTTGTCTGTCCGAGTGTACATATGTAACGGTTTAATCTCAGAGACTTTAATTGTAAAAGCTTTTTTGGAATTAAGATTTCGTAAGCTATAGGTAAGTTTGTTTTAAAATGGAAACTCTTCTTGTTTCTGATATGGGCATTTCTCTGGTGTCGATCGTGATGCAAGTGGTAAAAGGGTCAAAATAAGACTGATTTTCAGAATTCCATTTTTACTCAGTCCTGTCCAGGGCCTTTTACAATAAATTTTTAAAATACCGAGACTCAGAGACATGCCTCGATAGTTCCCCCCTTATGAGGCTCCTGTGGCCCACCCACGCATACCGAGAAGCGCTCAAAGTATGCGTGGTTGCACCAACCGGCGATTTGGACGTGGTCACAACACTAACAAGAGTTGGGAAACGCGAGTGGCGAGGCACCGGCAGACTCGCCAAGACGCACAGAGTATCCCTCGGAATGCGCCTTGTCGATCTGCCGGTAGCCCGGGCGATGCCGGACACCACAGAAACATGTAGAGAAACGCTCGGAACATGTTCCGTGGCGTCGCCGACCGCCCTGCCAACTACGCGGCCTACACGTGGCCAATGGACACCGGCATGGCCACTAATAGCACAGAGAAACCCTCGGAATGCCATTGGTGACCCTGCCGGTGACCCGAGCGGCGCCGGACACCACAAAACATGCAGAGAGCGCTCGGGACATGTTTTGTGGCATCACCGGCCACTCTGCCCACTGCACAAACTACAAAGAGGGAGGGAAGGAGGGCCATGATGCACCGGTAGTTCCACCAAATCGCACAGAGAACCCTCGGAATGCGAGTTGGCGTCACCACCGGTGGTCGGGCAATACCGAATCGCCGCAACACGAGCAGAGAAACGCTCGGAACACGTGTTGCGGCCATGCGGTACGCCGCGGCCATCCCCGACACAGTACACTACACGACACTAAAACGGTTGACACGGTTATGATTTACATATTTGGGCTTTTATTTAACCATGTTTTTAATAACCCTAACCACACTGCAACAAAAACAAAATCCCGCCCATTTTTCCCCAGAGTCAGTGGCCAGCTTACCCGCGCTCCATTCTGTTGTATTGTAAAATATGTTTTTTTGTGCTTTGTTATTCGTGTGTGCGTTGCGACTTGGTCAGTGTTGTCCTCTAACGTTGTGTTTCGATGTCCTTGTAATCCTTGCCCTCGTGTGTCTCCTGTTTGCTCAGTGTCCCGGTTGTCAGCGTGGTGCTCTCGTTTTGTCGTTGATGTTGTTTTGCCTTGTCGTCTTTCTTGGCACGCGCACTTCCGCACAGTTTAAATGTTCTAACACGACTGTCAGCCACGCATTTTTCAAGAGCCGTCGTACCCTTTTCGCGATCGCTGCTTGGGCTCGGCTGCGGCCTCTGCCCTTAGGCTGCCGACGCCGCTGTCGCTCGGGTCGTGGCTTTTGTCGCGTGGCGCTCTTCCATTGGTTCTGCATTTTGCGAGCCGTGTGCAGATTTTCTGAGCCGGCGTGATCCCGTTGCATACCAGTGATGCGCGCTCAGCATCAGTGATGCGCGCTTGGCACTTAATGTACCCTGTCCCGAATATACATAATAACTCCGTTTCTTTACATTAATCACTCATCAGCCTATAATCCTCCCTTAACCTAATACTTATAAATTAATAATACCTTCGTGGCTAAAAATTATAAATTTAACCTTCAAATTTGTGAAGGAGTCCTGTACTCCTTCACACTACTTCGGGGGAAGTAATGCGACCGTTACTTGTCGTTGCCGGTTGATCGAGTATCGGATCGTGTGTGACCCTACATGGCTCAAACGTCGAACGCCCAGGCGCGCCTCAGGGTCACGGAGGTATTGTTCCATGAAGCCGATGACGCTGACTGGCAACTGGCGGTCATCGGTCCCGGTGCGCCACTCAGCGGGGGCCGTAGTCCATTCCTCAGGATCCTCCTGTACCTCCCCGACGGTTGGGTGCTCCTCAAACAGGCCCATCAGCCAGTCGGTGGCCCCTTCCTCGATCGACAAGATGGAGTTTAAATCTATCTCATCCTCGTCTGCGGTTGGGTGCTGTGGTTCGCCCGCGGGGTGCACATTTTCCCTTTCCGTGTGGGAGCCCTCGTCGGACCAGTGGCTGGACCGCGGGACAGCCGGGTCGGTCACCAACCACGACCCATATGCTGGCGGTGGGCTGGCCGGGTAAGGTGGTGGATAGCCCATATCTCCGTACAGTACTGCCAAACGGTAGGCCGAGTCTAGTGGTGTCCGACTTGGTCGGGGCATATGCCTGGTATTCTGCGTCGACTCCTTGCGAGCGGATGGAGGTGCTCCGATCATCCTCAGCCATTTGTGCGTTGAGCTCAGAGATGTCCCAATTCAAGGGAGCCCTCACGCCGACAGTGCCGAAACGTCCGTCTGGTGCCACCTCAGAATCCAAACTTAGGGAGATCACCTCCATGTCTGGCTGGCACTGGTCATTGTTGGCGTCGGCCCAGCCACGGACTGCCTGCATCCGGACTGCCGTGGGTACTGGTTCCGGGTGCCAGTCTTCGGACACGTCAACCCGCCGCAGCTGCGGCTCCCGCGACGACTGGCCCAAGGGACGTCCCAACAATACGTCATGTGCCCCCAAGGGCTGTGTGTCCGGTTCGCCTTGCGTTGCATTTGTACTAAAGTAGAATTAGTGTGGTAGATGCTACTCTTATTTTAACCTGTTTTCTGATTGGGTTTCCCCCTTTCTGGGGCGGGGACGTTATACTGGCTCGCCAGTAAAAGTGGCCCCCGTGACTCTGCTGCTGTCGCTTAGTTGTCGCTGTTGTCGCTGTTGTCGCTTAGTTGTCGCTTAGTTGTCGCTGTTCATGGTTAGTCCTGCGGGCTCTTCGTCTACTCCCGTGTTGCACTCTTTGAGATCGGCCAGGCTTGCAGTTTTTCGTTGTCGTCCGGTAAGGCTTTGGACTCGCACTATGTTTGGTGAAATGAACTTGATTACCTTGTAAGGCCCATCGAACTTTGGTGCTAGTTTCGCAGCGAACCCTTCTGAAGCTTTGGACAGGTGATGTTGTCTCAGCCATACCATCGTGCCTAGTGTCGGTCTCCAGTCCCGCCTTCGAAGGTTGTAACCTCTGCCCTGCTCGTGTGATGCCCGTTGGATGTTCTGTTGCACAACATGGAAGATGCCCTTCAATCTCGCTGCCTTCGCGTCTGGTTCCTCGGTGTCTTTTCCCAATCCGGGCGTGACTTCCTCATAGAGGGTAGCCTGGGTTCTCGGCCCTGTACCAAGTATGCGGGGCTAAATCCTGTGGTGTCTGAAGTACTACTGTTGATCGCTAGGCTCAGCTCCGGCAGAAGTTCGTCCCAGGTGTTTTGGTCTCCATCAATGTACTGTGCCACCATGGTTTTTATAGTCCTGTTTGCCCTCTCTGTAGGGTTCTGTTGCGCAGTGTACGGGGCGGTGTATTCTAGTTCCATTCCTGCTGTCTTGCAAAAGCTCCTAAACGACCGGCTTGTGAATTGTGTGCCGTTGTCGCACACAAACTTCCGCGGTACTCCAAATCGACACAGTATTCTTTCCCGGAACGATCTTTCCAAATGGGCGGTGGTGGCCTTTCGTAAGGGCACTAGTTCCACCCATTTCGAGAATAAGTCGAAGAAAACAAGAAGACTGGTGTTCCCGTGTTTGGAACGCGGGAGGGGGCCCATAAAATCCGCACAGAGGATGTCGAACGGGCCCTGCGCCTGTCGTGTGTACATGTGTCCTGCTGGTCTAAGTTGGCTCACCTTGAATTTCTGTCATTTGTCGCACTTCCTGATGTACCTCGTCACATCCCGGAAAATACCAGGCCAATAGTATCGCTGTGTCACCCTGGTCGCCGTCTTCCGGATTCCCAAGTGCCCTGCTGTCGGATGGTCATGGCATTCTTCCAAGACCCGTTGTCGATGATCGCTGGCTACGCATAGTTTCCAAGTCACGTGTTCCTCCTCGGGAGGCCGATGGCCCGTTTGCCGGTAAATTTGCCCGTTCTCGTGTTGGTACTCTGTGAACTTCTTTGGCTCCTTCTCCATTCGCTTGCTCAATCGTAGCAACCAAGGGCACTTTGGAACCTCTTCCAGGGTGCGCTGAAGGGTGTCCAAAGGTTGTCTGGAAAGTGCGTCCGCGACGACGTTTTGGCATCCTCGTCTGTAGAGTATGTCGAATCGATATTGTTGCAATTCGAGCGCCCAGCGTGCAATCCGTCCTGTTGGGTTGTCAATCGAGTTTAGCCACTTCAACGCAAGGTGATCCGTGATGACTTCGAAATGGAAGCCCTCCAGATAGCAGCGCAGCTGCCTGATCGCCCAGACAATCGCTTAACACTCTTTCTCCGTGGCTGAGTAGTTTTCTTCTGCTCTGAGGAGACGGCGGCTTGCGTAGGCTATTACTCGCTCTCCTCCCTCCAGGCTCTGCGTTAGGACGGCTCCGAGCCCATAGTCACTGGCGTCTGTTTGGAGTGTAAATCTCTGCGTGAAATCGGGACAGGCCAGGACCGGTGCCTTGGTCAGCTTGTCCTTCAAGTCTTCAAACGCTGCTTGTTGCTCCTCGCCCCATAGCCACTTCTTGTTCTTGCGTAGAAGGCTCGTCATGGGCTGTACGATAGTGGCGAAGTTAGGGACAAAGCGACGATACCAGGATGCCATTCCCAGACACCGTTGAAGCTCTTTGGTAGTCGCTGGAGGTGCCAGTTGCTGTACTGCTGCGATTTTCCCTGGGTCCGTGTGTATACCGGCCTCGCTTATCATGTGTCCCAGGTATACAAGTCTTCGTTGGAAAAAGCTGCACTTCTTCCGATTCAGTTTGAGGTTCGCTGTCACCAGTCTTTGAAACACCTCGCGCAGGTTTTCCACGTGTTCCTCCAACGTTGCTCCAATGACGATTATGTCGTCCAAGTAAGCGAAAGCTTGGGGTTCCATCTCCGGGCCGATGACGCTATCCAAAGCTCGTTGGAAGGTCGCCGGGGCGGAGTGTAACCCGAACGGCATAACTTTCCACTGGAATAAACCCCTCCCCGGGACCGTGAATGCGGTGTACGGTCGACTTTCCTTGGCCATCGGGATTTGCCAGTATCCGCTTTTTAGATCCAACGTGGAGATGTACCTTGCATTGCGTAGGCGTTCCAGTATATGGTTGATACGTGGCAATGGATACGCATCTGGCTCTGACCGTGCATTTAACTGCCGGTAGTCCACACACATGCGGATCTCGCCCGTCTTCTTGCCCACCAGCACGATGGGGGCGCTGTGCGGACTTTTGGACGGCTCGATCTGACCATTCTTCAGGAGGTCGTTGGCCTGGTGATTGATGATCTTCTGCATTGCCGGGTTCTTCGGAAAGTATCGTTGCTTGATTGGTTTGTCGTCCTTCATGATAATAGTATGCTGTGCGATGTGTGATACTCCTGTCATGCTTTCGAATCGGGCTAGTTCCTTTTCCAGAAATTCACTGATCCAGGTGGGCAATGCGTGTTCCGTTGCGTTTGCTTCTGCTGTGAGCCCCTCGCCTCCTGTTTCCGTTGTGATAACAGCTAGGCTTATAGGGGTTGCTCGTTGATAGGTTTCCTGCTCTTCCAGAATGTCCGGTAGTGTACGTGGTCGCTTCCGAAATGGGTTCGTTCGACGGGCCTTGCGAGCGTCTGCCAATGGCTCAAGCGTGTAACCTTTGTAGGATCGCGGATGGTTCCTTGTTTGACTGGCTTGCACTGTGTCTACGAAGTTGGCTGGCTCAGTGTCATGTATGTCCTGCATTGTCGAGTTTTCACTAGCCTGCGCGGTCTCTACGAAGTTGGCAAGCTCAGTGTTATGTGCGGTCTGCGGGGTGGTCTTCATTGGTCGGCACGGAGTCATCAGGATAGGATCCGCTCGTAAATCGGGGAGTTGTGAAAGTTGCAGAAGGCTCGGCCACACTGGATTCTTGTGCGTATCCCACACAAAAAGTCAATGCCTAAGATGACGTCGTCCAGGATTTCTGGCATGACCAGTAGTGGCACTACCGCCTCCTGTTCGTCGAGCTTTATCTTTTCCACTACAGCCCGAGTTATTTCTTTAGGTGAGCCATCTGCAAGGATTATCCGCACCCGCATATTACGAATGTTATCCTTGGTCCCGACGATCTTCGCCAACCGTTCACTGATAAACGATCGCGTGGCTCCTGTGTCCAGTGTTGCTGCTACCGGGGTGTCCCGTATGGTCACCAGGGCCGCGATCCTCCCCTCCTCCAAGCGTAATGGGTGAATTAATGACGAGGGCTCCAACTGATGTTGCTCTCCGCCCTGTCCTCTGCTGGACGGAGACGTTGATCGTTTCCCGACCTGGCGACGCGGCAGCATCCGATGGTGCGAGTTCCACGCCGGCCACATTCCCAGCAGAACAACAATTGATGGTTTCGACATTCTTTAGAGAAATGTCCGATTTCTCCGCAATTCCGGCATGCTCGCTTCACATCCACTGCTCCGCCCGTGTCCTGCGATGTCTTCTGTGTCGATGCTTTGGTGTTCCTGGTTGTCACCGCCAGATCCCAGTTCTCGTGCCCGTGGTCTCCAATGTTATGATTATGGCCGACTGTTTTCGGCGCGCTTGCTGGCAACAACGCTGCGTATCCTTTTGAGTCCCGGTCCCGGGCATTCTCAAAACTTGTGACCAACTGGGTCAATGCGGCCAACGTGTCGAATTCATGTCGTCGTGTGAACAATTGGTACTCCGGCAGTAGATTCTCGTATATGCGCTCTAGTTCCCGTTCTGGCGAGTATTGGGCTCGTTGCATCATCAACCGCAGCTCAATGAGATAGTCGCGGAACGTTTCTCCTGGACGCTGGAACCGAGTCTGGATGGTACTTTCCAAGCGTTGCAGGTACCGAGGCGGCAAGAAAAAGTCCAAGAACTCCTTCTTAACCGACTCCCAAGGTTCATCTTGCATACGGTAGGTCCGGAACCATCCTTCAGCTCGACCGGTAAACAGACTGGATATGGCTCGTGGCAGTTGGTCGACACTCACCCGGTACGATGCATTGAGCACGAGATTTCTTCTCGAACTACCCTTTTGCTTGCGGCACTGGTGCTTGCGACTTCGAAGGACTCCTGCGCAAAAGTCGGTACTGCTGGCACTGGCACCTTAAGTTGGTGATGGTCCTCCTTGCGATCTCGGCTTTCTGGGCCCGGGGACACGGCCGGTGAGCGGGCATCCCGAGGGCTGGCTGCATCCCCGTAGCTCGCTTCCAGTTCAACTAGGCGGTCTCGTGCTACTTCCGAGTGCTCGCCCCTGGTGACAAACGCCGAAATCCTGCCCCGCAATTCTTCCACGGTGCCAGTAGTTCATAGCGCGAACTCTTGGGCCAGTTGCTGTAGCTCGTCCTTGCGACGGAAGGTGATCCACTTTACACCCATGCTAATACTGCCGCGGGCTCTGCTGCGAGGACTGCTGCTGTGGGTGCCGCTGCTGGCACTGCTGCGGTTGCTGCTGCAGGTGCTGCTGCTGGTTCTGCTGCTGGTTGTGCTTGAGGGGTTGCAGGGGTTTGCTTGCAGGTGCTGCTGTCGGTTCTGCTGCTGGTACTGCTGCAGGTTCTGCTTGTAGTGGCTACTTGCAGGTGCTGCTGCTAGTGGGTGCTGCTGGTTCTGCTACTGCTGGTCCTGCCACGGGTTCTGCTGTGGGACCTGCTGCGGGTCCTACTGTGGGTCCTGCTGTTGATCCTTTTCGTTGCGTGAGGATTCACTTGTCAAGGATGTTTTAAACACTGTCACTTTTTCACTGTTTTCAGATGACTGCTCTGGTTAGCTGCCTGTGGATAACTGCCTTTCCTGCTGTCGGTGGCTGCCTTATATACGATGGGCCACCCGCCTCAGCTGCCTGATCGTGCAGCCTTCGGGATCTCTGCCGCGTAGACGTCTTCGTTGATGGGCTCTGCGCTGCCGCTGCGTATTCTCGTCGGCTCTGCTCTGTCGCTGCGTCGGCTGGTCCTCGGCTTCGCTGCTGAGTCGCTCTGCTGCTATTCGCTCTGTTAGTTGGCTTGGCTGGCACTCGGCTCTGCGGCTGCGCCGCTCTGTTGCTTGGTTCTGTCGCTGCGTCTGTGACTGATGCGTGAGCACCGCGTTCGGCTCTCGCAACAAGAACAAATTAAGTGGGTTTACAAAAAAAATGGTTAATGGGAAGCTGGGCCCTACTGTACTCCAGAGAGCAAATGTTTGGGAAAAGTTCTCGAATGCGGTTGGTTAGCAAAAAAAACAAAATAATCACGTGTCTAACATGCTTGCCAAGCGGTAGCCTTTTCGCGCGTGGTGCCGAGAGAGGCATCACCGCATGCTCAAAAAACTATGCTCTCCTGCTGACCACGTGATCCCACGTGTCTCAAGTGTATGCGACGTTTTTCTGGGGCTGTACGCCGGCTCTGAAGGTTTTATTTTTCGCATGAAGACAAAAACAACAACAACCAAACAAATATAAGCAGCTCGCGTCTGCGTGTTTCCCCCGTGACTGTACTTTCGGACTGGCTGAAAACATGTATTTTGTCACAGCTCCTCCCACAATGTGGGAAAAAAAATGCCAATCCTACCGTCCAAAATATCCTAACGAAACAAAACAGATCTCGGAGTCCCTGCTCGGGCGCCAACTGTAAAGAAGCTTTCTTGGGCTGGAGTAGAAACTCAGTCCTGTCCAGGGCCTTTCACAATAAATTTATAAAATACCGAGACTCAGAGACATGCCTCGATAGTTCCCCCCTTATGAGGCTCCTGTGGCCCACCCACGCATACCGAGAAGCGCTCAAAGTATGCGTGGTTGCACCAACCGGCGATTTGGACGTGGTCACAACACTAACAAGAGTTGGGAAACGCGAGTGGCGAGGCACCGGCAGACTCGCCAAGACGCACAGAGTATCCCTCGGAATGCGCCTTGTCGATCTGCCGGTAGCCCGGGCGATGCCGGACACCACAGAAACATGTAGAGAAACGCTCGGAACATGTTCCGTGGCGTCGCCGACCGCCCTGCCAACTACGCGGCCTACACGTGGCCAATGGACACCGGCATGGCCACTAATAGCACAGAGAAACCCTCGGAATGCCATTGGTGACCCTGCCGGTGACCCGAGCGGCGCCGGACACCACAAAACATGCAGAGAGCGCTCGGGACATGTTTTGTGGCATCACCGGCCACTCTGCCCACTGCACAAACTACAAAGAGGGAGGGAAGGAGGGCCATGATGCACCGGTAGTTCCACCAAATCGCACAGAGAACCCTCGGAATGCGAGTTGGCGTCACCACCGGTGGTCGGGCAATACCGAATCGCCGCAACACGAGCAGAGAAACGCTCGGAACACGTGTTGCGGCCATGCGGTACGCCGCGGCCATCCCCGACACAGTACACTACACGACACTAAAACGGTTGACACGGTTATGATTTACATATTTGGGCTTTTATTTAACCATGTTTTTAATAACCCTAACCACACCGCAACAAAAACAAAATCCCGCCCATTTTTCCCCAGAGTCAGTGGCCAGCTTACCCGCGCTCCATTCTGTTGTATTGTAAAATATGTTTTTTTGTGCTTTGTTATTCGTGTGTGCGTTGCGACTTGGTCAGTGTTGTCCTCTAACGTTGTGTTTCGATGTCCTTGTAATCCTTGCCCTCGTGTGTCTCCTGTTTGCTCAGTGTCCCGGTTGTCAGCGTGGTGCTCTCGTTTTGTCGTTGATGTTGTTTTGCCTTGTCGTCTTTCTTGGCACGCGCACTTCCGCACAGTTTAAATGTTCTAACACGACTGTCAGCCACGCATTTTTCAAGAGCCGTCGTACCCTTTTCGCGATCGCTGCTTGGGCTCGGCTGCGGCCTCTGCCCTTAGGCTGCCGACGCCGCTGTCGCTCGGGTCGTGGCTTTTGTCGCGTGGCGCTCTTCCATTGGTTCTGCATTTTGCGAGCCGTGTGCAGATTTTCTGAGCCGGCGTGATCCCGTTGCATACCAGTGATGCGCGCTCAGCATCAGTGATGCGCGCTCAGCATTAGTGATGCGCGCTCAGCATCAGTGATGCGCGCTTGGCCCTTAATGTACCCTGTACCGAATATACACAATAACTCCGTTTCTTTACATTAATCACTCCTCAGCCTATAATCCTCCCTTAACCTAATACTTATAAATTAATAATACCTTCGTGGCTAAAAATTATAAATTTAAACTTCAAATTTGTGAAGGAGTCCTGTACTCCTTCACAGATTTTTGAAAAAAAAACCGACGCGTACGAACGTGACAAAAACTGAAGTGGTTTTCGCGACGAGCAATTCAAACTCAGATTTCAGCAAAAGTAAAAGCAGTATTTTGATGCAGTTAAATGTTAAATGTTGTGCAATAAATACCCTTTAAAATGGCTATAATTTTACCCGAATACGATTTGTACTTTTTTTAATATTCAATTTAATCCAGGTACGGTCGTTACGTAACGTTCGCGACATTTTTTTCCATCAAATCGGAAACTAATTTATCTCTTACAGTTTTTGAGCTAGAGTCACAAAATTTTGTAGGAAGATGGATAGTGCCATTAACTAAAAATTTGCATCAAAAATTTTAATGCCACGCCCACCTCAGCCGCCCAAATTTCAATGTATTATGTCTCTCATTACGAACATTTATCATACAAAATCGAGCAAAAAAACAGAAATTTGGCATTTTATCCACTTTGCATTTGAATATTTCAAAATGTTTTTATAAATAAATGATATGTTAGTTGATTCTAGTTAAATTTATTCAATTCCCTGTACGTATATGGAAAAACAACAAACTTACAGAGACTTTAAATTTTTTGCTGTGGTGGACCTTTCTGTGGAAATGCCCATATTCACAAGCATGCGAAAATGTTAAGATATACTAGAGAAATAAAAAATGAACTCAAGCGTGCAGTAGCAACTGCTTGCACCATCTGTATAAGCGCTTACAAACCAAAGTACATTCAGACAACAAACCCTCCTATTTATGTGTACGGTCATGCCTGATACCTAAGATGTATCTCAGCTGATTTAAATGAAAATTTCGCAGGTTTTATATATTTTTTCCAAAGTCTAAAAAACAATTTCCAAATTGTAGAAATTCGAGAGCAAACATAATTGCAAAGTTTCAAGTCTCTAGCTTTACGGGTGTCGAAAAAAGTTGCGTTCATACAGACGGATGGACGGACAGACGGACGGACGGACAGACGGACAGACACCATGACGGACATTGCACAAAACCAATATACACTGCCGATCAACTGAATAGGTTCACATAATTTTGCTTGCATTTTCATGATTTTTTCATCACCTATTGATCGAACGCATGTTCTTGGAATTCAGTGCAACTCTATATTTGTGTCAATCAGTGTGCGCTAGTAAAGAACCGTTTGCTAAGTACCGTTACTTTGCATATTCTGTTTTATTATTTCCTTCGCTAATTTCTGTGCAATTTTTTTGGCTCAACTGAATAGGTTCAGCTGAAAGATTTTTAGTTTGCGGAATAACTTGGCGATGTGGCGGCCCATTTTTGATGCACATTTTTAATTTAATATATTTTCTTTAAATTTAATGAAAAATGGGACGCGGGGAGCAATTATCCGAGTATGAAAGAGGCCAAATCGAAGCCTATCACATAAGTGGTCTTAGCCATCGCAAAATCGGTCAAAAAATTGGACGGAGCCAAAATGTTGTGAGTCATTTTTTAAGAAACAAGGCAGAATACGGCAAAAACATGAAAGGCGGAGTCAAACACGCCACCTCTGCGGCAGACAGGAGGCATATTGTGCGAGCTGCGTCCAAATTCCCACTATCAGCCCCAAAATTAAAGAAATTTGCGGTGTTACAGCCAGTGCTCTGTTAAACGTGTGATTTCGTCTGCGAACATTAAAAAAAAAAAAAAAAAAAAAAAAACCACCGTTAAATGATGCACGTAAAGCTTCACGACTGCACTTTGCGCGCAAGCACATGAGCTGGACGAGCGAATGGCACAGGGTGGTTTTTTCGGACGAAAAAAATTTAATTTAGACGGCCCTGATGGGTACAACTATTATTATCACGATCTTCGAAAGGAAGAGCATTTCCTGAGCCGTCGCCATAGCTGTGAGGGAGGTGTAATGGTGTGGGGGTCGGTGTCAGTTTTTGGCACTTGCGAACTTCAGTTTGTTACCTCCAAAATGAACGCGGAAACCTACAAATCTATCATTCAGACTGCGTTTCCGCATTATTCCAATATTTTTCACACTATGCAATGGACTTACCAGCACGATAACGCTCCCATTCATACAGCCAGGGTGGTAAAAGAGTGGATTAAGGCTCAGAAGGTGGACTTACTCGAATGGCCTCCATATTCACTTGACTTAAATACAATGGAAAACGTATGGGGGTTGTTATCGCGCAAAGTATATGAAGGAGGCAGGCAATTTGATTCCAAAAAAAACTTTAGTTGCGGCCATTAAAGCGGCCTGGACAACCATTTCGCTGCAAATACTTCAAAATTTGTACACCTCACTCCCCGATCGTGTATTTGAAGTTATTTCTAACAACGGAGGATTCACGCATTATTAAACTTATTTAAAATTACTTTAAAAATGTTCTAAATATAAGCTAAGAGCCAAAAATATGAAAATAATCTTAAGTTTGTTACATAATATTTATTTTTATAGGTTGAACCTATTCAGTTGAACGAAAAAAAATCACTAATTTTGATTCTCTCTCAGAAGATAAAATAAATATAAAATAAATCAAATGTTTTTGAAAATCGTACTTCAGTGTTTTATTCTAATATGATTTAAGAATTAAAGAAAAAAAAAATTATGTAAATCGGAATACTAGCTTAGGAATTATAGACAAATTCCTACCTCTGAAATCATGAACCTATTCAGTTGAGCGTCAGTGTACTATGAGACCTTCGGTATCAAAGTATAACAACTAAAGCCAAAATTAACATGCGGACTTCAGATTCAAATTCAGCAGCTCAAAATACAATACATACAGATCTTACTTCCATAAATCCAAAAGTTGACTAAAATGCGTAAGCCAGTATAAGCAAGTAAGACGGCTTTAGTCGAGAAATCCCGACAAAAAGATACCCTGAACCCTTGTATTAAAGTGACTTGCAGTAGTGCAGTTTTTCTTGACTTAACTTTAATATAAAATATCTCCGGTGTTTCTTTACTGATTTTGACGTAATTTTCAGAAAAGTTCTATCGTTACCCATTATATCAACCCCCATTTTTACATTTAATAAATTCATGATTTTTTTGTAATCGATCTCATGTGTATATCGGAAACCAAAAAAGTTATCGATAGCTTGAATCAAAATTGTTTGGCTTATGGTATAGGAGAACTTATATTCAAAATCTGAAGTCTCTAGCTCTTGTAGTCTCTGAGATCGATGCGTTCATACAGACTGACAAGGCTATATCGACTCGGCTGTTGATGCTGATCAAGAAAATATGTACTTCATGGGGTCGGAGATGCTTCCTTCTGCCTGTTACATAATTTTTGCACAAAACCATTATACCCTTTTTACCCAAAATAATATTATGCTTACAGTATTTGGGTACTGTGATGGCAAAAATAATCATATGATACACAATAATCGATTATTTTCTTTTAATTTGCGATTAAATTTAATCGCAAAAGGGCACTCGAATAATCAAATCAATAATCGATTACTCGACCAAATAATTGCTTGGGTAAGTGAACTTCCGCGCAAACTGAACTTTGCAAGCCAAAACACATACAGCACCAAATTGATATAACTTATTGCTGATAAAGTGAAAATAATGTCGCCGACGCAAAGTAAAGTGTGGAAACATTACACTAAGGTTAACAGCAAGGAAATTAAATGCAATCTGTGTAAAAAGCAACTAAAATATTGTAGAAATACTACAAATATGTTGCAACACTTAAAGTTGAAACACGCAAAAGAGTTTGCGTCCCTCAAGTTTGGTATTTCAGCTTATAATAAACATAAATATTTTAATATGATGATATTTTAGACACCGATCACGCGTTTTGAAGAAATTGAAGATGAAGAGGAGATGGTTGTAGCAAACGACAAAAAAAAATAAAAATATTAATAAAAAAAAAAAAAAAAAAAAAAAAAAAATTTTTTATTTTTGGATGTTTGTTTTTAGGAGCCAAGGGGAAAAAAGAAAAAAAAAAAAAAAATTTATTTTTTTTTTTTTTTATTTATTTTTTTTTTTTTTTTTTTTTAAAAAAAATAAAATTAAAAATAAAATTTTAATTTTATTTTTATTATATTAAATTTTATTATTTGAATTTGGATTAAAAAAAAAAAAAAAAATATTTTTTTCTATATAAATTTCCTAAAAAAAAAATTAATAAATAAAAAATAAAAAATATGATGGGGTGGGGGGGTTAAATTAAAAAAATGGGGGGTAAAAATTTTAGATTTTGTAGTGCGCTTGCCTCCTTTAGATTTGTTTTTTTTTCTGCCTAAAATTAGGTAATGATAACTGCCCAAACCAATTTGAGCTGCGACACCTATAGTTACGTGGCTGATTAACTCGCCATCTAGAGTTACACGGCTGATTAAGTCGCGCTCACTTAATTAGAGAAAATGCAACTCTTGCAATTCTCGCAACGAAGATCGATCGGAAGATCGGCCCATATCCGCGACGATCGTGATTTGACTGGTTTTTTTTTACCTCGTGGTCGTCGTAGCATACAGTCGGATATTTTTGCCGTCGCGACTTGTTCATTTAAAAAGAAAAAAAAAAAAGTTCATCGTCCACGGCAGCCCACAATAATAATGGGTAATCTGGTGGATTAATCCCAAGTAGAGACCATGCCGTCGCTAGATGAGCGCGACTAGTGCCCGAACCGGGAACCAATCCGAGCTCTCCGAGACCCGCTTCAAGTGACCACGCGGAGTAGTGCGACATAGCCCCATCCGACCCTAGTGCAGTTGTCCCGTCCGCAGCAGCCCCAGCCATGACCAAGTGCAGCCACTATTTGTTAAACCACCAATCGAGTGATAAACCACTAGCAGACAAAAAGACTCAATAATTGTGTTCCCCGCCGAACATGTGGTTTCTCTCAAGTGAAAGAAAAAAAAAAGCAAAAAAAAGAACAAGAAAAAAAACTTGCTAAAACGTTTAATCCAAGTTCAAACTCAGCCATGCCAATAACTGAGTAAATAAAAATGCAAAACTGCTAAAACCTACTTACAATAGTGTCTAAAATTAAAACCTATAACATTGTTTAAACAAATTTAAGTTAAAATGAATCCTACCGAGTGCAGTGGAACAATAAACTCAGCCAGCCACTCATCTTGTCGCAAACACACATAAAATTCTGGTACATCGTTTTACAAACCAAACTTGGTAAAAATTACCTTATGCTCTAAGTGTAAATTATCTCCATAAAAATTAATTAATTAATTAAAACCAATCTTAAATACATGCCAAAAACAATTTTAAAATCCACATATATATATTTGTGTTAAAAGTTTCCAAATAATATAGATTAAAGAAATGCAACAAAAGAAAAAGCGCCAAACCAAAACATAAAACCGTATTTGAGTTAAAACTCAATATCAATTGGGCTTTCAACCAGCTCAACAGCAGAAAACAACCACCTTTTTAGATGCCGCTCTCATCGCTTCAAAAGATCTTTTGGACGCCGAGGAGTTAATGTAAGTGCATTATAACCCCTTTATTATATCTCTTATTGATTATTTCAGCAAGTGATAAAGTGATCGGTGTAACAAAAAAAATACATTAGAAAAAAGAGTGTAGATACTTAATATCATTGTTGCTTAAGAAAACGTGCGAAGCCACTCTCTTAAAATGAAGAGATCTTAAGAGTGGTAAAATAAAGCAAAGCTTGCGCTCGCAGCATCCCAGCTGTCATTATTAGTACCGAGCTTTTAATACAAAATAAATAAAAAAACCTAAAAGTATGCCTCGAATATCACATTATCACTTGCAACGATATGCAACACAAATATAAACGACTAATAAATACTGCTGCCTAATTAACACTATACAAAAATAAATAAATAAGCTTTTACATGTTATTGGTTAACAAAATAAATAAATTGTTTTTGAATCCTTCTTATATCTATCGAAGAAATACATTATAGGGAATAAATAAATAAAAAAAAAAAAAAAAAATAATTGATTTAAAATAATTAATTAAATAAAAATATATATATATTGGAGTTGAAATTGTTTGGCTTACAGCATACTTAAAATTTTTTTTCCTTTTAAATGGAATTTTAATTTGAATTGGGATCTATACTTGGAGAACTAGAATTAATAAATTCTTTTTGTACAATAAACTAAATTGTTAGATGTTAAATTAAACGCAATTTAATTAAATTTATTATTACTAGAAATCATAAAAACAACTCTTAGTTTGGCTCTTGTTTATACCTTTATATACGCTTGAAATGCAGCTTATTAATAAATTGAAATATTATAACGTTTATTAAAATGAATCTTTAAGTTTTTTTTTCTCTTGGGAGTCATGCAGCGTCCTAATAGAAGGGCTATGATTTAGATTGGCGTTTGGCTTAGGGATCATCAGCAAATATACTATTGCCGGACTATGATGATCATGGTAGGGTGGGCAACAGCTGTGACAATAACATCGGTCCAGCGCGGCCAAACGACCATCTTGGAGTGTCGCCTCCACAACCGGAACCGAGAAACTTCTGCGTTCCCTTTCCCTCCTTTCCCTGTCTCCTTTCCCCCTATCTAGTCAATATTACTATGGTTCGCACGCGATTATCGATTAATATGATTTAGCACCGCGAGAACGTAGCGCAAGAATACACAAAAAAAAATATGGAACCTCCCCCATCTACCGATCATACAGCCGGAGCCAGCGCGTGCACCCCTTTCTTGCAATACCCTATAACAGCCTCTCGTCAACTTCGTAACATGCTACATATCTTATTAATTTGGCGCCCAACGTGGGGCCCGAATGTTCGTTCGGCACCCGAAGGTTTAGTTCGGTTAACCCCAACCTCAGGTAGAACAGGTGTCCAACATCTGACACTTGCCATACCGTAGTAATTCGAATCCTCTTCCAATACAGCCCTTTTTAATAGCTATGGTATTAATGTTATGGAAGCAAGATACCTTGGTGATATCTTGGCCTAGAATCATACCCCTAATAGCTTCTGTAACTAGCCCCATACCTTCTGGATATGTTATAGCTTTAATTGGTTATAGCTCCGAAGTCATAGTCTGGGTTAGTACAGAAATGCCGTTTTGCGCAACAAGGTGCATATATTAAAAGTTGAATATTGAGTTTGCGGAGTATTGAGCTGCAGTCATCCCTTTTAATTATGTACACTTAGCGGTACTGCTTTATGCAGATATAGGCGATTCCTCTTCCACTACCTTCTCTCCTTCAAAGAGCTTAAGTTATTTCTGCTGGACAAGGATCAACTTGTTAGTTGTACATGCATCCGCCGCGGAATGACAGATAGCTTTGTGAAATCTCCTTTCCTTTTATCTCACCTACTGGTTTAAGTTTCTATGTGGATTATTATAGGATGATTATTGGACTTGTGGAGTATTGAGCTGCAGCCATCCCTTATAACTAATTACATGGAACTTAACTTAAGCCAAGCTGGTACTTCTGTTTTATGCAGCAGCCAGCGTCCGGTTTACCGAGAGCCTAAAAGTATTTTGCTGGACAAGGATATAGCAGTTTGATTTGTTTTCTGTAATCCGCCGCAAAATAATGATTGGGCCTACACTACCCTTCTTCACTTTCCCCACGGAGTTTATCATTTAATGTTGTAACGAATTCTACTCTAGTTTATGTCGTTTGCATGACTCCCAGATTATTATCGATATTTTGATCAAATAAAGTTCCGTTGTTGTTATTTAATAGTTTTTTTTCTCTTTTAATAAATAGAACCAAATTGGAATTTTTTTTTGAAAAACAAAAATAAAAAAAAAAAAAAAAAAAAAACATATTTTTTTGAAAATGGTCTTGTCCCATAGTGTCGAAAATTTAACAAGAATAAGTGACACCGGAAACCATTGTTGTATTTGCTCGGAGATTATTGTTTATCAAGCTCAGTTATTGGCCACATCGTGCGGACACAATTTCCATCGAGCGTGTTTCCATACCAAAGTCGGAAAACGGAAAGTGTGTCCTGTTTGCAACCAAAGTCTGTCATACCTGACTTCAGCGTCGACTGAAAATCTTAGTCCCACTAGGCCTTCCACTTCAAACCCTAGGTGGCCCAGCACCACTCAGTCCTTACAGACCAGATCGCAAGCAAGACAAGATACCAATTGGGAAACAATCGTAATGCCCAACTTAGAAGAAAACAACATGTCTCAGGGTTCAGCAAACATACAGCAAGACGTACCGAATATGGCTGAGCTGATTCAACAGTCCATAACCGAAGCCTTAAGAGTGGCCATGGTAGAACAGTCTCGACTTATTGCTAGCAGTCTAGCCGATCAAACTAATAGACTAGTACAAGCTATATCCGATGGTCTACGAGTCAGTCCGACAGCAAATTTAGTTAACATTTCTCCAGGGCCAAGGCAGCCTTTGGCTGAAGTAGAGCATCAAACTGCTGATCGGTTTTTTAGGTTGCCTGTATCATTGCATCCAAACCCTGAATCTACTCAAGATCAATCAGCAAGGATGTCAGATGCGTCGCATAACTCACCTACGGCAAATCACATGCATTCCGGTATAAGGTCGAATTCAGCCACAGCCGCGCCTAGTAGAATGGTAGTAGGTTCAGGCCTTCGACCAGATCGGGTAAGTCAAATAATGGCAAATTGGAAAATTCGATTCAGCGGAAATTCTATCATGTCCATTGACGACTTTATATATCGAGTAGAAGCCTTGACTAAACAGACCTTAGATGGAAATTTTGACTTGACCGCCAGATATGCAAGTAATTTGTTTGATGGTAGCGCCAGTGAGTGGTACTGGCGATATCATAAAAGTGTAACCGAGGTTTATTGGCCAGAACTTTGCGTAGCTCTGCGTGGACAGTTTAAAGACGACCGAACGGACCGAAACATACGAACCGAAATAGAACGTCGCAAACAACGACCAAATGAATCGTTTGACGATTTTTATGGCGTTATAGCTTCATTAGCTGATAGACTGTCCGAGCCCATGTCTGAAAAATCCTTGGTAGAAACACTAAGAGCCAACTTGTTGAATGAGATTCAACATAATATATTGTATGAGCCAGCAAGTACTGTGAAAGCTCTACGACATTTAGTGCGTACGCGAGAGATTTTCTTGCAATCTATAGCTAAAACTAAGCCGTCAGTACCCCCATCTCGACCTATGCTTCGTCTGGTTAACGCCATATCAGAAACTGAAGATGAAGATGGGTCTCACGAAGAGGTCGAGCCTTCAATAGAGTTGGAAGTATCAGCTGTAGAATTATCGTGTTGGAATTGTGCAGGAAAAGGTCACCGTTACCAAGAGTGCATGGCAGAACGCAAAGTATTTTGCTATGGCTGTGGACAAGCAGATACCTACAAGCCTAGTTGTAGAAACTGCAGCTTAAACGTATCAAAAAACTTGAGTATGCGCGCACCGCAGAAAAGTGCACGCAGACAATTGGTCAGCAAAGCTACCAACACCGACTAAGTAGGCAAATAGCTAAAACTTCTATCCAACCAGACAGTTCCTCTCACCCGGACTTAACTTTCAACATTCGTGTTGACCCACCACACCTACGAAAAGACCGTTCAAAATGTCGTCAAATGGATTTTAAAGGCAAGTGTCGTTCAGAAAGAACTTTAATATTAGCTTCAGTAGTAGCCGTACCTAATGACTTACGCCCGCATGCTCAGGTCCTGCTTCTAGGAAGAACCATAGTCGGACTCATGGACACTGGTGCTTCCATTAGCTGTATTGGTGGCAAACTTGCTGCTGAACTTCTTCATGACAATTTAAGCTTTAAGCCAATGGTTTCAAAAGTGAGAACAGCAGACGGGAAGAATCAACCAATAATAGGAAAACTCATTACTGAAGTGAAGTACCGAGGTGATACTAAAAATATATGCTTTTATTTAGTGCCTTCGTTAGCTGCAGAGCTTTACCTAGGTATTGACTTTTGGACACTTTTCGATTTATTACCCGTTCACCTTATGGCTAGAAACTTTAATATCTCGTCGCTCGGAAATCCGACAATGAAAGAAATTACGCCTGCGCAGCATCACCAATTGGAAAAAACGATTGAGCTATTCCCTTCCTTTTCCAAAAAAGGATTGGGTAGAACCTCGTTAATTGCCCACGTAATTGATGTAGCAGAAGCTAAGCCGATTAAGCAACGACATTATGCCGTGTCGCCTGCAACTGAAAAGCTCATGTACGAGGAGTTAGACCGAATGATTCAATTGGGAGTTATTCAAGAGTCAAACAGTTCTTGGTCATCTCCCGTAGTATTGGTAAAGAAACCTGGGAAGGTCAGGCTATGCATCGACAGCCGAAAGGTTAATGAGGTAACCGTCAAGGACGCATACCCGATGCCTCTGATTGACGGTATTTTGAGTAGATTGCCGAAGGCAGAATTCGTGACAAGTCTTGACCTTAAGGATGCCTTTTGGCAGATACCTCTCGACCCAAACTCTAGGGACAAGACAGCATTCACAGTTCCTGGTCGTCCGTTATATGAGTTTGTAGTCATGCCATTTGGACTCACTAATGCCCCTCATACTATGTCTCGGCTTATGGACAAAATAGTGCCCGCGCATTTGCGCAATGAGGTGTTCATCTACTTGGATGACCTATTAATTATCTCAGATACCTTTGAGCGTCATCTCGAAGTGTTGTCAGTTATTGCTTCTCAGTTAGCTAACGCTAATCTCACTCTCAATGTCGAAAAAAGTAAGTTCTGCCGACGAGAAGTCAAATATTTAGGACACATAATCGGCAATGGCCTTATTAGCACTGATCCAGAGAAAATATCAGCCGTTAAAGAGTTTCCGATCCCACGATCAATAAAGCAAGTTCGTAGGTTTCTCGGTATGACAGGCTGGTACCATAAATTTATCAGGAACTATGCCGCTATTGCGTCGCCACTGTCAGATACCCTCAAGTCAAAACGGAAGTTCGAATGGACTGACGAAGCCCAACAGGCATTCGAAATTTTAAAAATGCACCTGTGCGAAGCTCCAGTTTTGCACAGCCCAAATTTTTCTGAGCCTTTTGCTATTCACTGTGACGCCAGTCATACCGGCGTTGGAGCAGTATTAATGCAGACAAATCGCGAAGGTGATGAAGTACCGATTGCCTTCATGTCAAAAAAACTCAATCGGTGCCAAAGGCAGTACACTGTCACAGAGAAAGAATGTTATGCGGCAGTGTTAGCAGTAAAAAAATTCAGAGCTTATGTTGACGGTCAGGAGTTTACCGTTATTACTGATCATGCTTCGTTAAAATGGCTTATGACGCAAGCCGATCTCAGTTCACGTTTGGCTCGGTGGTCCTTAAAGTTGCAAGGATTTAAATTTAAAATACTGCACAAGAAAGGTAGTCAGAACATAGTTCCCGATGCCCTATCGCGTACCTACACCGAAGATTTGTCGTCATTCTCCCTAAATAGCCTTATAGTAGATTTAGAGTCACCTGAGTTTAAATCCCCGGAATATGAAATCCTCAAAAATAAAATCCGTCTGAACAATACATCTTTGCCAGATTTAAAAATCAAAAACGAATACATTTATCGCAAAGCTGAACATATGTCAGACGTCAAAGTTGCCGATGAATTGTGCTGGAAACTTTGGGTACCACAAACCTTAATACCGTCTGCCTTAAAAACAGCACATGATGATCCCTTGCATGCGCACGGTGGAATAAATAAGACGTTAGAAAGACTGAGAAGGTACTATTATTGGCCAAATATGGTCACAGATGTTAAAAACTTTATTAAAGCGTGTGACATTTGTAAAACCACCAAACATTCTAATAAGTCAATGAAGCCTCCAATGGGGTATACCGGCCAGCCAGAAAGATTCTTTCAGAAGCTTTTTGTAGATTTTCTGGGACCATACCCGCGAAGTAAATCCGGAAATGTGGGAATACTAGTTGTATTAGACCATATGTCCAAATTTCCCTTTTAAAGCCAGTTAGGAAATTAACTGCCGACGCGGTGATAAACTATATGGAACAGGATCTGTTCCATTGCTTCGAATACCGGAAACCGTCGTCTCCGACAATGGAGTACAATTTAAATCCCACTTGTTCAATTCCTTGTTGAATAAATATAATATCTCTCATACTTACACAGCATTTTACTCTCCCCAGGCCAATGCTGCTGAAAGAGTAAACAGATCTATCCTTTCGGCAATAAAAGCTTATATAGATCAAAACCAACGTAATTGGGACGAAAAATTGAGTAGCATAAGTTGCGCTCTTCGCTCAAGCTTTCATTTAGCTATCAATACCAGCCCCTATAAGCTAGCATTTGGCCAAAACATGATCACCAACGGCAAAAATTATAAGTTGCTCCGATCGCTAGGCCTGCTGGATGATCGGAGTATACAGTTCAGTCGGGAAGATTCGTTTGATCTGTTACGTAGTAAGGCAATGACTACTATGCAGACGCAGCATGCACGCAATGAAAAAGCGTACAACCTGCGAGCGAACGAAGTGTCCTTTAAGGTGGGACAAGAAGTTTTTAGACGGAACTTTCAGCAAAGTAACTTTGCTAAAGGATACAGTGCAAAATTAGCACCAAACTTTATAAAAGCCCGAGTGCGAAGAAGAGTCGGGAAGTTATATTACGAGCTCGAAGACCACCAAGGACATCTTGTTGGAACTTTTCATGCTAAGGACATGAAGCAATAATCCTTGACTAGCAAGCGCGAATCCCGCTCGCCGGTAACCGCCGAGCGTGATTTTAGTGGGGGGGAAATTGTAGTGCGCTTGCCTTAGATTTGTTTTTTTTTCTGCCTAAAATTAGGCAATGATAACTGCCCAAACCAATTTGAGCTGCGACACCTATAGTTACGTGGCTGATTAACTCGCCATCTAGAGTTATACGGCTGATTAAGTCGCGCTCACTTAATTAGAGAAAATGCAACTCTTGCAATTCTCGCAACGAAGATCGATCGGAAGATCGGCCCATATCCGCGACGATCGTGATTTGACTGGTCTTTTTTACCTCGTGGTCGTCGTAGCATACAGTCGGATATTTTTGCCGTCGCGACTTGTTCATTTAAAAAGAAAAAAAAAAAAGTTCATCGTCCACGGCAGCCCACAATAATAATGGGTAATCTGGTGGATTAATCCCAAGTAGAGACCATGCCGTCGCTAGATGAGCGCGACTAGTGCCCGAACCGGGAACCAATCCGAGCTCTCCGAGACCCGCTTCAAGTGACCACGCGGAGTAGTGCGACATAGCCCCATCCGACCCTAGTGCAGTTGTCCCGTCCGCAGCAGCCCCAGCCATGACCAAGTGCAGCCACTATTTGTTAAACCACCAATCGAGTGATAAACCACTAGCAGACAAAAAGACTCAATAATTGTGTTCCCCGCCGAACATGTGGTTTCTCTCAAGTGAAAGAAAAAAAAAGCAAAAAAAGAACAAGAAAAAAAACTTGCTAAAACGTTTAATCCAAGTTCAAACTCAGCCATGCCAATAACTGAGTAAATAAAAATGCAAAACTGCTAAAACCTACTTACAATAGTGTCTAAAATTAAAACCTATAACATTGTTTAAACAAATTTAAGTTAAAATGAATCCTACCGAGTGCAGTGGAACAATAAACTCAGCCAGCCACTCATCTTGTCGCAAACACACATAAAATTCTGGTACATCGTTTTACAAACCAAACTTGGTAAAAATTACCTTATGCTCTAAGTGTAAATTATCTCCATAAAAATTAATTAATTAATTAAAACCAATCTTAAATACATGCCAAAAACAATTTTAAAATCCACATATATATATTTGTGTTAAAAGTTTCCAAATAATATAGATTAAAGAAATGCAACAAAAGAAAAAGCGCCAAACCAAAACATAAAACCGTATTTGAGTTAAAACTCAATATCAATTGGGCTTTCAACCAGCTCAACAGCAGAAAACAACCACCTTTTTAGATGCCGCTCTCATCGCTTCAAAAGATCTTTTGGACGCCGAGGAGTTAATGTAAGTGCATTATAACCCCTTTATTATATCTCTTATTGATTATTTCAGCAAGTGATAAAGTGATCGGTGTAACAAAAAAAATACATTAGAAAAAAAGAGTGTAGATACTTAATATCATTGTTGCTTAAGAAAACGTGCGAAGCCACTCTCTTAAAATGAAGAGATCTTAAGAGTGGTAAAATAAAGCAAAGCTTGCGCTCGCAGCATCCCAGCTGTCATTATTAGTACCGAGCTTTTAATACAAAATAAATAAAAAAACCTAAAAGTATGCCTCGAATATCACATTATCACTTGCAACGATATGCAACACAAATATAAACGACTAATAAATACTGCTGCCTAATTAACACTATACAAAAATAAATAAATAAGCTTTTACATGTTATTGGTTAACAAAATAAATAAATTGTTTTTGAATCCTTCTTATATCTATCGAAGAAATACATTATAGGGAATAAATAAATAAAAAAAAAAAAAAAAATAATAATTGATTTAAAATAATTAATTAAATAAAAATATATATATATTGGAGTTGAAATTGTTTGGCTTACAGCATACTTAAAATTTTTTTTCCCTTTTAAATGGAATTTTAATTTGAATTGGGATCTATACTTGGAGAACTAGAATTAATAAATTCTTTTTGTACAATAAACTAAATTGTTAGATGTTAAATTAAACGCAATTTAATTAAATTTATTATTACTAGAAATCATAAAAACAACTCTTAGTTTGGCTCTTGTTTATACCTTTATATACGCTTGAAATGCAGCTTATTAATAAATTGAAATATTATAACGTTTATTAAAATGAATCTTTAAGTTTTTTTTTCTCTTGGGAGTCATGCAGCGTCCTAATAGAAGGGCTATGATTTAGATTGGCGTTTGGCTTAGGGATCATCAGCAAATATACTATTGCCGGACTATGATGATCATGGTAGGGTGGGCAACAGCTGTGACAATAACATCGGTCCAGCGCGGCCAAACGACCATCTTGGAGTGTCGCCTCCACAACCGGAACCGAGAAACTTCTGCGTTCCCTTTCCCTCCTTTCCCTGTCTCCTTTCCCCCTATCTAGTCAATATTACTATGGTTCGCACGCGATTATCGATTAATATGATTTAGCACCGCGAGAACGTAGCGCAAGAATACACAAAAAAAAAATATGGAACCTCCCCCATCTACCGATCATACAGCCGGAGCCAGCGCGTGCACCCCTTTCTTGCAATACCCTATAACAGCCTCTCGTCAACTTCGTAACATGCTACAATTTTCACTGACCACTGGCATATGGACTGAACACCAATTTTTTTTTTTAAAATCCTTTATTGCTTTTTTTTAAAAAAATAAAAAATTTTCTATATTTTTTTTTTTTTATTAATTTTACCCCCCCCCCAAAAAAAACTTTTTTGTTTTGTTTTTGTGGTTGGTGGGGTTTTTTTTTTTTAAAAACACAAAAAAAAGGGGGTGGGGGGGGGTTTTTGTGAGAATATTGTAAAGTCCATACAGCCTTGGAGCCATCGCGCCACATCCCTTGCTTCGCGCAAATTTTTTTTTTTAAAAAAAAAATATTATTATTATATTATTATATAATTTTAAAATATTAATACCCATATAAATAACGTGTCATACTTTTTACTTTTTCTTTTCTCTTTTTGCTATAAAACATATAAGAAATTGTACGAATCCTTAAAAAAGTAGTACTGTGAAAATAATCGTTAAATTAATCGATTATTTTCACTTTTTACGATTAATCGCGATTTATAATCGCAAGAAAAAAATTAATCATATGATACAATAATCGATTAATAAATTTTTTTTGCCATGTACCGTACACACACATTGCTTTTGTTTGCCATATAGCTGACAACATATTCAGTCCAATAATTATATTTCAATATACCGAGATCACAGCGCCGAACTGCTTAAGCCCTCTACCTTTTTAGTTACGCTATCGCTGTAGACCGACCATTAGTTAGAATACCCAATTGAATAACTGAAGCTTAAGGCAAAGCTTGAGCTTAAATGACAAGAGATAAAGGGTGTTATCTTTAACAAGTGCAGACAGGAGTCGAAGCAAAAATTTAAAGGTAAGGGAGTGACAAGAAAACGTTACAAAATTTTGCGAATTCATAAAAAATTTCCTTTGGGGAATTCACTAGCAAATAAGTAAAGGCAACCGACAGCAACAACAATAATAACTGCAAAGAGGACAACGGCAACAACAAACAAGTAAGAAGGCTCTAGTCGAGATTTCCCGACTAGAAGATACCCCGAACCCCATACTTAACGTGTACAGTCATTGATGCATACATCAGTGACCTTAACTTCAATCTTCTATATCTCTCGTGTTTCTTAACCGATTTTGATGAAATTTTCGCAGATTTTCATTATTTTGCATCAAGTTTCTAAAATGTGTTACACATTTTCGATCTTCGATATTTTTATGTTATTGATCGCATGTGTAGATCGGAAACGGAAATAGTTATCGAAAATCGGAAACAAACTTGTACTGCCTAGGACTTAGATGAGCTAATGTTAAAAATCTGAAGTCTCTAGCTCTTATAGTCTCTGAGATCGACGCGTTCATACATACGGACAGACGGACATGGCTATATCGACTCGGCTGTTGATGCTGATCAAGAATATATATACTTTAAAGGGTAGGAGATGCTTCCTTCTGCCTGTTACATACTTTTGCACAAAACCATTATACCCCTTTTACCCATTTTATGGGTTCGGGGTATGAAAAACGAAACACCAAGAACGAAAGGACAAAAAGGTTTACATCCATTATGTTCTTCTCTGACCGTGCCGCACGTTGTATCTAATTTGGCCAAATTATGAATTTAACCTTTTCGGTGTTTCTGGAAATTTGAACAAATGTTTGCACAAAAGTTTACCTTGAAGGTCGGCCAAATTAAAGCTGCAGAGTGTGCTCATAATTTCTCCACCTTCAATTTTATTTCATGTCATGCGTACACACCCCAGTCTCCATAAAATCCTCCAAAGACCACCCCCATCTGCCAGTTGCCGTCGCTCAAACGCCGTGCCTACGATGTCTGCCAAAGTCTGGCGATGGGCTTGTATACTTAAAAGTGAACTTTGTTGTGCTTTGGTAGCTGCTGCTGCCTCTGGAATGCTGACTGGCTCGGTCTTAGTTCTATTCCTATCCTCGTAGTCGTATAAGGGCTGGCCTAGTAAGGTGCTCGTTGCATTATATAATGGGCGACCCATTACAGTGGTGTATGAAAGCGATGTTTTCATTTACTTCGCCCTCGTAGTTTTCTTTGTTCTTGAAAGCAGGCAATCCAAAATTCTGGTTGTTTCTTACAGTTTTTAAGTGAACAATCCGCCAGGATTTGGCACTGCAGGCTGCGACTCGTGACTTGTAACTGGCGGCTGCTAATGATGCCTTTCCCAGCTATTTAATTGTTAAACAATAAAAACGCTTTTGATTACACGAAAAACAACCATCTTACAGCGGCATTAAAATTCTTGCTAGAGGTTATGGGGCAAGCCCCTTTGAAACTCCATTGTCGTCTTCATAGCATTCCACTCTTTCTTTTTGTTTCAGTATTTTCAATGCTGGCTACCACTTTTTGCCTCCCGGGGCAGTTTCAGTTTCCATTCAGCCTCTGTTGAAAGACGTGCGTACGGAAGGATGTTTATTAATTTTTACCTGAAGTTATCTATTTGTCGCGCTATGTTTTTATTCAGCCCTTTTTTCAGGGTTGAATTGGAATAAGACCAAATTATGGTTCAGCTTTCTTGTTGTTTTATTTTTTTTTTGCTGCTCCGCAATTTGAATGCTCATTAAATATTTCAGCATATGAAAATGTTCCGACCTTACCTCATCTTTCATACGGCAGAGCGAGAAGCAGCAGCGTTCAAGCATCTGCCAAGCTGAAGAACACAGCAGGTCGGGGGGTAGACGTCTGAAAAGCGGGCATTTAAAAGTTGTTATTGAAAGTTGTAATTTAAATTTATTAGGTTTCACATTTTAATTAATGCGCACTTTCTTAGCGCGTTGCGTTCTCCTATGTGTTGAATTTATATTTACTTGGCTTGACCATTGAATAAGATAGCATGTACTAATGGTATCTTCAGATCTAAAACAGTGGTAGATATCAAATTCTGTAAATTTCTAAGGAATTTTTAAGGAGGGGTGGGTCGGGGAAGGAAATGGGCGTGACGACGAAATATTAAAATAAGCATTGCAATTTATAAAACAGATTTTCAAATTTAAAACAGAAATTAACTTATGCCCAAGTAATAATTAAGACTTTTAAGCTTCATTGGTTTACTTTTAGTACAGTTAAGTTTAAGTTAAGAGTTTAAAACGGTAAAAGTATACTTTTAGTACCTTTAAACTTAAATCGAGTGTTTAATTTTGTATTCCGTAAAGATAGCTACTATAATACGTAATTTTAATACGTGCTAGAGACTTCAGATTTTGCACATAAGCTCATATAAATCCTATGCAGTATAAGTTTCTTTCCGATTTTCGATAACTATTTCCGTTTCCGATATACACATGTATTCGATTACAAAAAAATTTCGAATTTGGAAAATGTAGAAATAGGGGTTGAAATAATGATAGAGCTTTCCTGAAAGTTTCACTGAAATTGGTTGAGAAACATTAGAGATATCGAAGATTGAAGTTTAGTCACAGATGCATACAGACAATGACTGTGCGCGTTAAGTATAGGGTTCGGGGTATCTCCTAGTCGGGAAATCTCGACTAGAGCCTTTTTACTTGTTATACTTTGATACCGAAGGTCTCATAGTATATTGGTTTTGTGCAATGTCCGTCATGGTGTCTGTCCGTCTGTCCGTCCGTCCGTCTGTCCGTCCGTCCGTCTGTATGAACGCAACTTTTTTCGACACCCGTACAGCTAGAGACTTGAAACTTTGCAATTATGTTTTTCTTTAGGCGCGACAGATAAAGTGTCAAAATACTAGGAGGCTGGGAAATCGATAAAATCGATAACATAAAACCGAAAAAATCATATATTTCTCACATTCTAACAGCTAGAGTTACCAAATTTTGCACGCAGATAGCTAGTCGTATCCCTGAAAAAACTGCATCAAAATTTTGGATGCCACGCCCACTCCTTCCGTCCCCATCCTGCCTGCTCCTTGAAATTCGAAAAGCCTATGGTATTCACATTTTTTGGCTAGAACCACCAAATTTTGTGTCAAGATAGATATAGACGTTCCCAAAAAAAAATGCATCAAAATTGTGGATGCCACGCCCCCGGATAGATATTGACGTTCCCCACAAATATGCATCAAAATTTTGGATGCCACGCCCACTCCTTCCGCCCCCATCCTGCCTGCTCCTTGAAATTGGAAACGCCTATAGTTTTCACATATTTTGGGCTAGAACCACCAAATATTGTGTCAAGATAAATATTTGGCGTTCCCCAAAAAAATGCATCAAAATTGTGGATGCCACGCCCCTGATTCCGCCCCCATCCCCCCTTCTACATGAAATTTGAAACGCCTATAGTTTTCACATTTTTTGAGCAAACTGCAACAAAAATTGGAATGCCACGCCCACACCATCCGCCCCCCACCCCCCGGCGTTGTTCAAAACGGGCATGCGTGTATCTTCCACATTTTTTGAACTACAGTCACCAAATTTGGTAGGAAGATATATGGTGACATCTACAAAAGATCTGCATCAAAAATTGGGATGCCACGCTCACCTCTGCCGCCCACCATTTAAAATCGGAAATTTCGATATCTCTTACGGTTTTTAAGCTAGAGCCCCTAAATTCGGTAGAAAGATAGACGGCAACATCTACCAAAGATATGCATCAAAATTTTGGATGCCACGCCCACCCAAGCCACCCGCCTTATAAAATCGAAATCGGCTATATCTTTAACAGTTTTTGAGCTAGAGCCACCAAATTTGGTAGGAAGATAAATGGTGACAGCTAAAAACATTTGATTACAAAATTTGGATGCCACGCCCACCTCTGCCGTCCATCTTTTACATTTTGAAGTTAAGTTATCTTCCACAGCTTTTGAGCAAAAGTCACCAAATTTGGTAACATGATAGCTGGAGATGTTTACCACCCGGCCCACTCCTTTGCAAGCAGACTCCTTACCACCCGTTCTTTTACTGGTATCAAAGTATTCCGCAGTCGGTTGCGTCCGACTGCAACGTTTTTACTTGTTTAATTCAAGATTTTCCATATTAGTGAACCTTTAGCAAATCTCTAAGACTATTTGCCGTTCTGTGTAAGCGTGCAAAACCGTCCCTAACAAAGGAGCTGCCACCTTGTTTGGTTAACAATAACTATTATTCGGAGTCTTTAATAGGTAAATTTTAAAGACACTTTTTTGTGACAAATAAACATAAAAAAAGGTAACAAAATTGCATGGTTGAGCAGTGTACAGTTTGTTGTAAATTTAACTAAGTTATTGCAGCAAACCTTTTTTTTATGAGGTGGCAACTTTTGCGGTGTTTGTTAGGTGTGTGAATGTAACAGTAAGAAGAAGAATTTAATTTATGGAAAGTCATTGAGCGTCCAAAATGTAAGTTAAATTATGATTGCATTTAATTATTTGTTTTACATTTATTTTATTATTGGTCCATAGGGAAAAACACCGTTTACCTTTTGCACTTTTAAAATGTAAACAAAACCAGATTCGCCATTCACGGAATACGTAGAACAGCTGTTCAAGCAAGCTGTCATAGCAGGGCTGTCAAACAACATGAGTTACTTGGCTGGCAAAATATTAAATATTTGTTATGTATAAGAACTACAAGAGATAAGACCTAACATATTTTTATATCACAATTTTTTAAATAAAACACCAATGCCATGAGGCCAACCTTGAAAACAATGACAAAAATAGCAAATAAATTTTATGCAATTTTCATTTTTGAAAGGTAGCAACTCTTTTCGGCAATTTTCGTTTCACGTATTTGCTCCGAAAATTTTTACCGAAAAATGAAATCTCCCTAACTTCTAGCAAACCTACGGTTATGTTTTAGAGATTTGAAAATCTGCTCGAGCCAAAATCGCCAGAGATTTCTGGCACACCCCGATAGTGCAGGAAAAATTAATTAATTTATATTCAAACGCCAAAGAATTAGAGGGCTCTAGACATAGAATACGAAACGGAAGCTGTAAAACAAATATCATTATACCATGTATAATTTACGGACAAGAATCAAGTTATCCGTAAAGACACATACTGTGTTGTGAAGAATTCATTCATTCGTTAAACGACAGAAATCATATAAGTATAGTAGAACAACTAGAAGAACATTTCACAAAAAAAAGGAAAACCAATCAAGATTGTGGCAGAAAATGAATTCAATTCATTTAGAATCCAAGAATTTTTTAATCAAGAAAACATTGAATTACATTTGACAAATCCGAACAGGCACACGGGCAATGCTGACGTGGAAAGATTTCATAATTCATTGGCAGAAAAGTTTAGAATATTATATAAAACAGAAACAGGAAAGATGTCAATAAAACAAATTTTACAACGGGCCGTATGAAATTATAACGACAGATAGTACTCTACTATTAAATGCACACCTAATGAGGTCCAAATTATTCGAATAGAATTGGATAAAATCAGAGATAACATAAATAATGCGGAAGGAAAAATGCTTAAGTGCGTAACAGAAACCGGGAACATTATGAAGAACAAGTAAGAAGGCTCTAGTCGAGATTTCCCGACTAGGAGATACCCCGAACCCAATACTTAACGCGCACAGGCATTGTCTGTATGAATCTGTGACTAAACTTCAAAAATCGAGATTTTTTTGTAATCGATCGCATGTGTATATCGGAAACGGAAATAGTTATCGAAAATCGGAAGCTAACTCGTACTGCCTAGGACTTAGATGAGCTGATGTGCAATAACTGAAGTCTCTAGCTCTTTTAGTCTCTGAGATCGACGGGCTCATACATACGGACAGACGGACATGGCTATATCGACTCGGCTGTTGATGCTGATCAAGAATATATATACTTTATAGGGTCGGAGATGCTGCCTTTTGCCTGTTACATACTTTTGCACAAAACCATTATACCCCTTTTATCCATTTCATGGGTTCGGGGTATATAAACGGAAAGAAGGGTTTATTAAGAAATATAAGGCAGTCAGTTATAAAGAGGTCTCAAAGTTCAATAGAGCAAAACTAAAACATATTGATCCCAGAAATATAAAACGAGCTTATAAATTTACTGAAGGCAATAATGATGACAACACTAATACTGACGATGATGACGACAATATCAGCAACATTGACAACACACAGAATACTTGACGAGAACGGGTATGCACAAATACCGATTTAACAGCAGGACAAAGCTATAGCGACAGACATAAAAGTACATATAGAAAGTTCGAAAGACATTGACAATATTTACAATAAACATATACTAAAATCGCAAGTAACAGAAGCAAGACACAAATTAAACACATAATATGACAATCAGACTCGTAGAAGAAGAGGCCTAGTTAATGCAGTAGGTTGCGCAGCAAAATGGCTGTTTGGGACAATGGACTAAGATGACAGAAACGTTATAGAAGCACATTTATCAACTTATAAAGACGAAATACAAGAATCAGACGAATCTCTAAACAAAATAGTTTTCATTAATACTTATTTTACTAGTAATGATACAATAAGACATATGGAACAAATAATTAAGGCAGATAGAATACCAATTAATAATTAATTAAATGCACTTGGCAAATACAAAGATAAAAGGTACCAAGAAAACCTATATTACGACCAACAAATAAAAATTCAAATGATCAAAGATAAAATAGAACAGTTGCAGAATAATGTTGTTGCGGCAAGGTATATCATTTTGCACCCATGCATATTAACGAGCAATGAAATAACAAAGTATAAAATAAATTTTAGCAAATTATATCATATAAAATTAGCAACAGCAATGTTTAAGAGTAATTTTTATACTTTTTTTTTTTTTTTTAAGTGTTTATTTCATGAATCTTATAACTTTAATTACTAAATAAACAAAATATTAGTTATATGTATGGTACACTCTGTCTCCAGACGAGCTCTCTAGTGTTAAGGTAATTAAGATTATTACTCACTTTTTGGTGAATAATAGGATATGTGGGAGGTATACATATTTATCGGTTGGATGTGTAACAAAAAATTTTTCAAAAAAAACATTACTTAGGTAATTATCTTAAGATAAAAACAATTGGGGTTTAGGGGACACAATTTGGATGGGGAGGGCTGGGTTTTATAGGCGTGTGTTATCTAGCCACCAGAATTGGTTAATGACTAAGCCGGAATCCCTAGCTGGTATTGTTTTGTCAAACCGCCAGTTCCCTTCCTGTACAAGGGACTCTGGGACGGCTTTGTTTGTGGCGCGCCTGTGGAGATGCTAAAACACCGGTATTCCACTGCGGCTTTGAATAAATCCTTTTTTATCTAACATTATAAATGCTTCTGGTGGGACAAGGCCTGTTGATAGTGTAAGCTCTATATATTGCTCGCCTACATAATAAGGAGCCATGATAAAATTGTTTTCATGGTATTCGGTACATCTGAGTATGTGGTTGCGAATAAGATTTATTATAAAATTATCTAATCTGGGGATGTTGGTCGAGTTGTACAGTTTGTCGTTGCTAACATATTTAAGATAATTGCTGGCCGGGGCTCTGTATAAAGAACCAGATATTGCATGCGTATGAAAGTATGGGTCTAATGAATGCTAAGTATATGAGAATTTTAACTCTATGACTTAAGTATTCGAATACATTAGAGATTGGAACGTGAAAAATGCTGTTTTGGCTTTGGCTAGCTGCATATTAGTATGATTGTTCAAGTATAAGAAGCGGTCAAGATATACTCCCAGATACTTTACATTACTGTATGTTGGAATTATTGAGTTATTTAAGGTTGACGAAACTTCGAATTTTTTCCAGTTTTTCTTTATATCGGCATTGCAATTTTAAACCGGGGGTCTGAACAATATAGCTTCACATTTGTTGTAGTTGATTTTCAGGTACCATTGATGGGCATACTTCTCTATGAGTGAGAAATCCTTTTGAAGTTTCATGTTGATGCTGGATATTGAGCTGCCTGGCTGGTAAATAATTAGGTCGTCTGCAAATGCTATAATATTCTCTAGCTTATTAAGTAAAACTAGGGTGTATAAATTAAATAATATAGGAGAGTTGACTGTGCCCTGTTGGAGTCCGTTAGTTATTTTGAACGTTATTTTTGCTAGTATCGTTTTTGTTAGTGATAGTGAACAATTTTTTATTAATCATGTTGTGAATAAGATATAGTAAGTGGAACGGGAATTTGTATTGGACTAGTTTCAACATTAGCCCTTTCAACCAAACGCTATCAAATGCTTTTTCTAGGTCTACTAAGCATGCTCCTACTGCCTTTTTATTGCTCTGATGCCATTTGATATCAGATATTAATAAGTGTATTGCATGTGTAGTAGAATGCCTGTATTTAAAGCCAAATTGGCGATCACTAATACGTTTGAATTGTTCGCAGTGCTTGTTAATCTTAATATTTATGCATGTTTCAAAGATTTTACTGATGTTGGGCAGTAGGCTAATTGGGCGTAAATTATTTAAGTCAGTTGGGTCTTTGTTCCGTTTTTGTATGAGTATTATTTTTGCTGTTTTCCATGAAGAAGGAAAGTAGGAGTTGTTTAGCATATTATTAAATAATATGCTATATTGGTCTATTAGTTTTTTTGGGATGTTCTTGAGGGCCACATTTGGAATTTCATCAATACCTGAGGACATCTTGTTTTTAAGTTTCTTGAATATGTTTGCAATTTTGTCATTTGATAGAAAATAGTCGATTTGTTCATATATATTCCTTGTATCGTTTTGGTTGTTAAAGGTGGTTATCGTACATTGAGATGTCTCGTACCTGGTTTTTAAGCTTAAAAACCTGTCGAAGCCATACTCAATGTAGTGATGAAAGGATTGGTTGGGATCATTCTCTTTAGGGGAATGAACCAACTCAAGGTGGGTTCCAATTAGGTTTAGTATATCTTCGTTATTTACTATTAAGTAACTATCTGATGTAAGGTTCATTTCTGTCGTTTGGGGGTCTATACCTGACTTAACTAGTAATTGGGCTTTGTCTGTTGGAACTTTTATTAGGTTAATGTCTGGGCAGGAGTGTTGCGAGGAGAAATTTTTTGCGGTTTTAAATAAATGTGATTGGTTCTTTGAAGTGAGTATTTCAAGATTTGATTTCATTTTGTTGTTTATGGCTATTGAGATATTTTCGTTGATAAGTTTTCGGATCAGTTTAAGTTTAGTTTGGAGTAAGTTAAGTTGAGCTATAGAAATAATGCGTTCTAGTCTATTGTGTTTTTTTATGGCTGTTAGTATACTGCTTTTTTCATTCTGAAGCTTCTTAATAATTGGAGAGGATATGACAAAATTGGAGTACATTGTTTTAAATGTAGGTACTACTTGATTTAGAGTTCTTTTAATGGTTTGTGAGATCCTGTTTAAATGTTCATCTATTTCTGTGTTGCTTATGTTTTTATTGGTTGGTATTATTGGACCTGAATCTATTGCATTTGATAGTTTTGATTTAAATGTAGTCCAATTAGTTTGCCTATAGTTCAGTCTTGGTGAGAAGATATTTTCTAACAGGTTAAATGTTTCACTATTTGGCATTGAAGCTATTACTTCAATTGCTTGATGGTCACTATCGTAGTCTAGCGATGGAAGACAGTTGGTTGAGGTATTTTCCCCTTTTATTTGGATTCTTCTATCCACCAGAAAGAGATCTAAATTGGAATTTCCCCGTGGAAACGATGGTTTGGATGATGCGTAAAGTTTAATTTTAAATTGTATTTCTTTATCTTCTATCCAGCTGTTAAGAGCGTTTCCGGCAGTGTTGTTGATTTGGTTATTCCAGTTTATGTGCTTACTGTTCCAATCACCGCCAATAATATAATAATTATTTGGCTGATCAAGGTTTAGGGATTCAAATACGTCAGTAAGATCCAAGAGGATGGTAGAGCGCTATGATATATAGGTTTGCATTACACCTCATACGGAGTTTTATTATACACGTTTCTAATGACTGAAGGCGGTCAATTTTTGCGTGGGATACTATGTCAACTTTGATATCTTTTCTTACTAGTATACCAGTGCCTCCACCTCTGGTAGCTCCTGCTCTATCTTTCCTTATGAAATTGTATTCTTTGAATGCAACTTTATGTCGATAGTTAAGTTTGGTTTCGTTAAGCAATGCAATATCTGGTTTATATTTATCTAGAAAACTTTGTAGATCGTGTCTTCTGCTTAAATTTATTATTGAGTTAACGTTAATAGTGATTATTTTAAGTTTTTTGATATTAATTGTTCTCGTTTGATGAGTACCTATTTAAGATCCTATTATAGCAAAAAGTGTATCTATTCTAGCATCTTGCGATTTCATGTGATTTTGCAAGTTGGAAATTTCTTTGGCTAGCTGTGCCATAGTACTATTTAAGGCTTCAAAAACAGAGTTTGTGTTGTAATTATTATTTTCTAGTCTCGGAATATTAGTTTGAGTATTATAAGGGCTATTATTTGTATTAAGGTTGGCTCTTGCTGTTTGGGCATAGCTCGTGTTAGTGTTGGTGTATGATAAGTCTATATTGTTTTTAGTTTGTGAGATCATTTGACGTCTTGCTCGAATTTTATACTGTAGTTCCTTGTATCTCTCACATCCTCTGTAAGAGGCCGGGTGGCAGTGCTTCTTACACAGCACACAGAATAGTTTCTCTGGGTCTTCCCTTTTTTGAGTTGCACCCTAGTGTGCTTTTGTGGCAAGCTCCGCACTTGACACATTTAGGAGGTAGGTAGTTCTGCTCCGACTTCTTCCGGAGTAGTGTCTTCAGATAGGCATTTCAGTAGTAGCGTTTTAGGCTTTAAGCTTTTAGGTGTGTATGTATAGAATTTGGTTTTTTTCTTGTCTAAGTAAGCTCTGATTTTCATGTAGTTATCAATATTGTTTAAGTAGATAGCTTTTTTCTTGGTATGGTTTTGATTAAATTCTTTAATTTTGAAGTCAGTAATTTTTGGACCTTCTTTTATAAATGTTATTAGTGTTTTAGTTGGGACATCGATGACATTAATGGGTGGCACCTTTTCGTTTTTAATATTTTGTGTTTTTGTTGATTGATTGTCATTTGCTAGCAAGTTTTTATAACCCCTCTCTGGAGCGCTAGGATTAGCTTTTAATTCCGTTGCATTGGATGATGTTGGTTGTTGTTGGTTGGTGTTTATGTTTTGTACTTGTGTTTCGTATTGTTTTATCAGGTCGGTGTCGCACGAATCGTCGTCCAGCACAGCATAGTAATTTTCGTGTATTGTATGTAGCTTGGGCCGAGGTTGCTCCATGCTTGGGCTAGTTGATTTACGTTTTAAGTCATTGTTCGTTCGGGAGAGATAAGAGCATTGAGCTTTAAGCTCGCTCATGGATTTGGGCTTGATTTTGATTTAGTTTATAACTTTTTATCTGCAACTTTTAAATAATACCCCTATGGGTATAACACTGTTCACTAGCACTATGTGCACTTATGCACCACAACTTGTAACAGCTGGTGGATTTGTCTTTAGTTGGTTGATATTGAATAGGCTTTGCGTTATGGAAAACACGTCCGCTTGCGATCGGTATCAAAACGACACTCTTAATTTTTATACTTTGATACCGAAGGACTCATAGTATATAGGTTTTGTGCAATGTCCGTCATGGAGTCTGTCCGTCTGTCCGTCCGTATGAACGCAATTTTTTTCGACACCCGTAAAGCTAGAGACTTGAAACTATGTTTGCAATTATGTTTGTTTATGGGCTAGTCAGATGAAGTGTCAAGATTGGGGTGCAACGCCTACTGGGAGGCTGGGAAATCGATAAATTCGATATCTGAAAACCGATAAAAAGAAATATTTCTCTCACTCTTACAGCTAGAGTTACCAAATTTTGCACGCAGATAGCTAGTCATGTCCCTGAAAAAACTTCATCAAAATTTTGGATGCCATGTCCACTCCTTCCGCCCCCATCCTCACTACTCCTTGAAATTGGAAACGTCTATAGTTTTCACATTTTATGGGCTAGAGCCACCAAATCTTGTGTCTAGATAGGTAATGACGTTCCCCAAAACACTGCATCAAAAATGTAGATGCCACGCCCACTCCTTCAACCCCCATCCTCCCTTCTCCTTTAAATTGGAAACGCCTATAGTTTTAACATTTTTTGTGCTATAGAAACCAAATTTGGTGCCAAGATAGGTAATGACGCTCTCCAAAAAACTGCATCCAAATTTTGGATGCCACACCCACTCCTTCCACCCCCAGCCGCTCCACCGAATTTTAAAATCGGAATTGTCTATGTCTTTGACAGTCTTAAAGATTTGAGTCACAACATTTAGTGTCAAGCTATCTGGTGATGTCCGTCAAAAATGTGCATCAAACTTTCTTTAAGCGCAGCGATCACCCCTGTCACCCCCGTGATCACCATTTGCAGGGAGTCTCATAACCTACTGAATATATGGTAAACTGGTATCAGAGTCTTCCGCAGTCGTTCGCGTAAATTTGTGTTCTTTGATACTGAAAGTATCATAGTCAGGGGTGTGCCAGCCATGAAAACCAACCCGATTCCAACCTAAAACCAACCTCGAGCTGGTTTTAGGTGTGCCAGAGCCCAGTTCGAGATGATTTTGAAACCTCTACAAATTTGGCCAGAGATTTGGTTAGTTAAAGCAATATTAAATGTCTAATGAATAACAAGTGTTACTTTTTCGAAAGGTAATTTTAAGCTTAGTTGCATATTGCAAGTACATTTGAATTTAATACATATTTTAATTCATGACTATTGATATTAATAAATATCAAACCAATCTTTAAAACTATTTGCCGTTCTGTGTAAGCGTGCAAAACCGTCCCTAACAAAAGAGCTGCCACCTTGTTTTGTTAACAATAACTATTATTCAGAGTTTTTAATAGGTCAATTTTAAAGACACTTTTTTGTGACAAATAAACATTAAAAAAATCGTAAATAATCGGAAATAAAATTGCATGGTTGAGCAGAGTACAGTTTGTTGTAAATTTAACTAAGTTATTGCAGCAAACCTTTTTTTTATGAGGTGGCAACTTTTGCGGAGTTTGTTAGGTGTGTGAATGTAACAGTAAGAAGAAGAATTTAATTTATGGAAAGTCATTAAGCGTCCGAAATGAACGTTAAATCAACATGAGTTACTTGACGGGCAAAATATTAAATATTTGTTTTGTATAGGAACTACAAGAGAAAAGACCTAACATATTTTTATTTTACCTTTTTTTAAATATAACACTAATGCCATGAGGCCAACCTTGAAAACAATGACAACTCTCTTTGGCCATTTTCGTTTTACGTATTTGCTCCGAAACATTTTACCGAAAAATGAAATCTCCCTTACTTCTGGCACACCGACGGTTTTGTTTTAGATTTGAAAACCTGCTCGAGCCAAAATCTCTTGAGATTTCTGGCACACCTCCCAGTATATTGGTTTTGTGTAATGTCCGTCATGGTGTCTGTCCGTCATTATGAACGCGGCTATTTTCGACACCCGTAAAGCTAGACACTTGAAACTTTGCAATGATGTTTGTCTAGACAGATAAAGTGTTAAGATCAGGGTGCCACGCCTTCTAGGAGGCTGGGAAATCGATAAATTCGATAACTAAAAACCGATAAAACCAAATATTTCTTACATTCCTTCAGCTAGGGTTACGTCACTCAAAAAACTGCATCCAAATTTTGGATGCCACTTCCACTCCTTCCGCCCCTAACCACCCTGATCCTTTAAACTGGAAACGTCTATAGCTTTTAAGTTTTTGGGCTATAGCCAAATTTAATGAAGCTTCCTTACTTGCTTGAGCTAGAGTCACCAAAATGTTGAGGAAGATACCTAGATGGAGGCATTTACTTAAAAATTTGGATAGCACGCCCACCAAGGCCACCCACCATATAAAACCGGAATCGGCCATATCTTTACAAGATTTTGAGCTAGAGCCATCAAACTTGGTAGGAAGATGGTGACACTTCAAAAGATTGGATTAAAAAAGTAAGAAGGCTCTAGTCGAGATTTCCCGACTAGGAGATACCCCGAACCCCATACTTAACGTGTACAGTCATTGTCTTTATGCATCAGTGACAGATTTTCATTATTTTGTATCAAATTTCTAAAACGCGCTACACATTTTCGATCTTCGATATTTTTATGTTATTGATCGCATGTGTAGATCGGAAACGGAAATAGTTATCGAAAATCGGAAACAAACTTGTACTGCCTAGGACTTAGATGAGCTAATGTTAAAAATCTGAAGTCTCTAGCTCTTATAGTCTATGAGACCGACGCGTTCATACATACAGACGGACAGACGGACGGACATGGCTATATCGACTCGGCTGTTGATGCTGATCAGAAATATATATACTTTATAGGGTAGGAGACGCTTCCTTCTGCCTGTTAGATAATTTTGCACAATACCATTATACCCTTTTTACCCATTTTATGGGTAAAATTTTGATGCCTAGTCCACCCACGCCGTCTGTCGAAATATGCACTAGACATTTGGTCATTTATGTAGCAAAGTATAAGAAGCAATATAACTGCGTTTGTAATATAATTGGAAGTAGCTCAACACCACCCGCCGCATATGCGGTCTCAGAATCGACGAAAAAATTTTCTCCTTATTTTGTTCTTATATTTCGTTCTTTTTTTTCTTGGTATTAATAAGCTCTTAAAACATTTTCTTAATTTGTATTTTGTTCGCAAATTATGAACAGATGTCTTGATTTAAGAACCAAGTGTTCATTTTGGACCAATATTAAGACCTTTGGTTCTTCTTGAGCTACTTCCAAACATATTACGAATGCAGTTATATATGATAGCAATCGTTGTAAGCAGACGTGTTCCCTTTGTGCTCCAGAGTTAAATTTGAATACACAAGAGTAAAGTGCTAGTAATACTGGACCAAATAATTCACGCGAAAAGACGCTTGGTGCAGTGAAAATGCACATCTAGAAGAACTATTTGAAGTAAACACAAACTAATTACTTTCAAATAAACACAAAAAAACACAAAGCCACAAACAAAGTTCAACCGCGCTTATGACAATGAGCCAAAAAGGCACTCGCACTCAGCGACAGCGTGACGAGCGTCGGCTCTCAACACAAAGGAATAATATGTATGTTGCGTGTGTTTCAAAATAAATTGAGAGTGAGCGAGCAGTAAGCGACAGCGTACGTTCATGCCCCCCGTCTACGTCGCTAGCATCGACGAAATCCGACAGCGCGCGGCCGACCACTCCAAACGCGACCAACGAACTTTCGCAAGAAAGAGTTCGATCACGCTCTCCGTCTGCTTTGTCTCCGACGGCCGCCAAAACAGCTACTGCAACAACAAATGCACCGGTGTTGAATGCCCACTCTGCAAATGCAAAGACTGCTGCGTCGACAGCAAAACACTCCGTAGCCAAAGCGAATGTAGAGCTGGCAATGCAGACAGGCATGGATCGCTACATTTTGATAAAGCGAAAATTAAGCCCCCAACAACCCACAAACAAATCTAAAATCTCTCGTGGCAACTCTGGTGAATCTCCTAACAACGTCAAAAGATTTGACAGATAACGCTGACGATTTGCCCCCAGAATCTGTTGTTGGCGACAAGAAAAAGCTAGAGCCACCCGCAATATTTGTACGTGAGAAAACCTCCAGCGCTTATGTCAACAAAGCTGTTGAGCTCATCGGTTAGGATAATTTCCATATAATGCCCTACTGAGGGTTAACATCCATGAGATCAAAGTTCAAACAAAAAGCGAAGACAACTTTCGACTTTTGTCTAAGTACTTCAACGATAGCAAAAAAAACTCTTTCAAGTACCAATTAAAAAGCAGCAAGGGCCTGCAAGTTGTACTGAAAGGCATAGAGTCTGATGTCACGCCAAAATAAATCGATGAGGCTCTAAATAAGAAATTATTTTGCGTTAAAAAAGTTTTTAATATTCTAAACAAGAACAGACAGCCGCAACCACTCTTCAAAGTTGAACTTGAGCCAGAGACGCAGATAACTAAAAAATATGAGGCGCACCCAATCTACAAGCTTCAGTTTGTACTGCACCGCAGAATCACCGTAGAAGAGCCACATAAACGCAAAAGCCCGGTACAATGCATGAACTGCCAAGAATACGTCCACTGCACACTGCGCCAGGTATGTGTAGTTTGCGGCGATATTGATGACTCGTCGTGCTATCCAGCAAGCAAAGGTGACTCCAGCAAAAAAAAATGTGGCAACTGCGGCGGCAATCACACAGCTAACTACACAGGCTGCCCAATTTGCAGAGAACTTAAGTCTTGCACACGCAAAACTCACAGCCTAACTACTCTCCATCGAATAGCAACCAAGACGTCTTCTTCTCGACTGCAGCCGGGTCCTCCCTTGGTCTCGTATCCGTATCTAAAAACGCGACTTATGCAAGCGCCTTAAGATCAGGACTGGTGCCGTCAGCTTTTAAAGCATTGTACGCACAAGCAAAGCATGCGGATCTACATACGGCACAAGACAACAAGTCACAGGAGAAACAACAAACAACTTCGAAGCAATGATGTGTACGCTGCAGCAGAGCTTGACAGAGTTTATGTCATTTATGCGCTCAACTATGCAAGATTTAATGCGACATCAAAATCTTTTGGTACAATTGTTTGCATCACAACAGTCAAAATAATCAATGGCTTCGCTACGTATGTCTACGTGGAATGCTAATGGCGTTTCACAGCATAAACTTGAGTTAGCTCAATTTCTACACAGGAAAAAAAAGTCTAAGAATTTTGGTGTCAGTTTAATCTGGAAAGCGGGATAGCATTTCAAGAACGAATTTCGGGCTTATGAACTTAAATCAAGTCTGACGTACTTAAATAGAAGTCTAACGTACTGAATACCAAGATTGGTTTAAGTCAGAAACACGGGCTAAAATCAATCCCACGGGCTATTTTCAAGAATTTACACAAAACTTTCTTAATTTAAGAATTTTGGTTTCAGTTTTGAGAATTCCGGTCTTAACTAACTTAACTCGTTGGGCTGCGATTTGACTACGTTGGTCTTGATTTCTTCTTTCGGTGTACTCGACAAGCACATCGACGTTATGCTTCTCTCCGAAACACACCTTACAAACAAATATAATTTTACAATAAGCGGGTACACAATTTATGGAGCCAATCATCCCGATGGTAAGGCACACGACTGGTATTTTGATTAGAAGCCGGCTGAAGCACCACTACCACAAAGTGTTCGCCAGAAACTATCTACAGGCCACATCTATAAAAATACATCTTGATAGTGGTAATCAAATTGCACTAGCTGCCGTCTACTGTTCCCCTCGATTCACCATATCTGAAGACCAATTTATGGTCTTTATAGCAGCAGGAGACTATAATGCCAAGCACACACACTGGGGATCTCGCCTTGTGAATCCAAAGGGAAAGCAGCTGTACAACGCACTTGTAAAAGTAAACAACAGGCTCGGCCACGTCTCTCCTGGCACACCAACTTACTGGCCCACAGACCCCAAGAAACTACCCGACTTGATTGATTTTGCAGTAACCAAAAATATTTCCCGCAGCCTGATAAGCGCCGAAAGCCTCTCGCATCTTTCATCCGACCACTCGCCTGTTCTTATACAATTACTACGACACCCAGAACTTGTAAATCGCCCCGGTAAGTTGACCTCACAAAAAACTAACTGGCTTAAATACAAAAAATATATAAGTTCACACATTGAACTAAATCCGCATCTGAATATGGAAGCTGACATCGATTCTATAGCAAACAAACATGAGTCAGTCTTCGTCGAAGCAGCTCGCATCTCAACACCAACACCAGTAATTGCAGTACACGTCCAAATGACAACAAATCCTCAAATTGAACAGCTCGTTCATGAAAAGCGGCGCCTCAGACGACATTGGAAATCCCACAGATCGCCGTCAGCAAAGCAAAATCTAAGAAGAGCCACACGTAAGCTCACCAATGCGTTAAAGCGAGAAGAAGAATATGCCCAACGCCGATATATTGAGCACCTATCAACATCTAGCACTAAAAACTCTCTGCGGAAAGCTCACCCAACTCTAAGTCCACCGACAGAAACAGTGATGCCTTTAATAAACCATGCAGGCGGCTGGGCCCGGAGCGATGAAGACAGAGCCAACACATTTGCGGATCATCTGCAAAATGTTTTCCAAACTAATCTTGCTACAAACGCGTTCGCACTTCCGACCGTTATTAACGACTCTCGGCTTCAACATGAGCCAATTGTATTCCACCCGAATGAAGTCGCAAGAATTATCAACCAGCATCTTAACAGAAAAAAAAATCCCCGGGCTGAGACTTCATAACCCCAAAGATGATTATTGAGCTTCCCTATTGTGCAGTCTGCATCATTGCAAAGTTATTCAATGCAATCACACAACTCGGCCACTTTCCAGAGAAATGGAGAAAGTCTATCATCATAATGATTCAAAAGCTGGCTAAAGATAGAACAGTTCCCTCGTCGTACATACCTTTAAGCCTTCTATCGTGTCTATCAAAACTTTTCGAAAAATGTTTGCTGACTCGGATTAATCAATTCCTGAATCTCCATAGCATAATCCCATCACATCAATTCGGCTTTCGTGAAAAACACGGCTTTATTAAGGTCAACCGCATATCAGAAATACGAGGCGCGTTCGAAAATCGAGAAAACTGTAGTGCAATATTTTTGGATGTGTCTCAGGCGTTCGACAGAGTCTGGTTGGAAGGTCTGATGTATGAGATCAAAAACACGCTCCCAGTCAACACACATAAACTGTTACAGTCGTACCTCTACGACAGGAAGTTTGCAGTGAGATGCAACTCTGCAATATCCGACTATTACCGTATTGAAGCTGGCATTCCTCAGGGCAGCGTACTTTGGCCGACACTATACGTTCACTACACATTGGACATCCCAACATGCAGAGGTCTAATAACATCAACCTTTGCTGACGAAACAGCTATTCTCAGCTGCTTCAGATGCCCACTGCAAGCAACAACACAACTTGCTCGTCACATCGTTAACGTAGAAAACTGGCTATCCGACTGGCGAATTAAGGTAAACGAACAAAACTGCAAACATGTAACTTTCACCCAAAATAGGCAAGATTGTCCGCCACTCACGCTAAACAGCACCCCACTACCGAAAGCAAACGAAGTAACGTACCTGGGATTACACTTGGACAGAAGACTTACATGGCGCAGGCACATTGAAGCTAAGAGAACACAGCTTAAACTCAAAGCCAAAAGCCTCCATTGGCTTATCAACGGTCGCTCTCCGCTAAGTCTGGACTACAAGGCTCTGCTCTATAACTCCGTTCTGAAACCAATCTGGACCTATGGATCCCAGCTATGGGGTAACGCGTGCAGCATTAAAATCGACATCGTTCAAACAGCTTAGTCGAAGATCCTGAGATCTATCTCCGGGACACCGTGGTACGTTTGAAACGAAAACATACAAAGGGACTTAAAAAAAAATAAAAATTGTTGACAGCATTGTCACCATGAACTGTTTCGGTTTTTGGAGCTGAGAATTTAAAATATTTAAAAACATGGTAAGATCCGTTAAAAACGCCACTTCCGAAATAAATCTGGGATCTTCAAGATTGGCAACCAATTCTTCCGAATGTTTCACCTGCTCCTTTGGAAACAATAAACTTTCCTTTCTAAGAGCGAAAAACCTTTAAGGCACTTGCCCCTACTGAGCCAATGAACCTCGGTCAACATTTTAAGGTCACCGTATTGGGCTTTAAGTTCTAGCAACGGTGATTGATATTTTCGGTGGGTTAAGGCACTATGACCTCCTCTTATTTGGTTTAAAATTTTTACCACACACTTTATTGTTTTATTCATTTGCAAGGTTTTTGAGCATAATGCTTCATGATGAATAAGGCAGTGATAAAATTGGACATCAAGTTTTCTCATCTGAAATTGCCCCACGAGGCCCTTTATATCTCCGCGTTTTTTTCATGCTCCGTCGGTGAAAATACCACAACGATCTTCAAGGCCACCGATTTCGTGGACTGATATTTCAATAGCTCGGAATATATCCAACCATGTGGCTGTTGTATATAGGGGAACTAAGTTGAGAAGGCCCTCCTCAACATTAAAATTTGAGTCCACTTATTTGATAAATATAAGTACCTTAACAACATCATTGACATCTGTGCCTTCTATCTATCGCCAAGGAGTAATACCTGGATCTCTGTATTTTAATCAAAAGATTTTCTTTTAGCTGTACTAAAAGCGGTTCTTTTGACACTACTTCACTCATTTTAATGCCTTTATCATCAAAGCATTTAAGCATTTAAGGATTTAATAAGTTCACCGTCCTGTAGAAGTTTTTGAGCTTTGGCCAGATTGTAGCTTACAACAAAAGATTAGCGTAAGATGTTCTTATCATTATCACATGGCGGTTTTAATTCGGCATTAGTAACTGATTTTTTCAGTAAAGCGATATGCTTTCATTATTACTCAAAGAACTGTATGAGCTTGCATGATTACTAAAATAATGTCTTTTAATACTAAAATATTTTTTTGAGCATACAACAGCTCCATAAATAAGGCACTTAAGCAAATCAAAATTTTCTCAAATTTGGAATATTCCATTTTGTCAGCCATTATTAATTTTACTCTGAAAGAATTTCAAGTTCTACGCTTATCATGTAGTATAAATCAAAACACACCAAAACTAACTTTACTTTGTGGTAAAAATCAAAACGCATCAAAACCAACTTTACTTTTTCGCACAGAGCGTCAAAGTCATAAGTCAAACGAAAATGAACACTTTATAGCGGTACTTTTCGCAGACGAAACTCGAGCATTTGCTGTGTGTTTGTTCTTTAGTTTTATTTTGTTGTTGCTGTGGCGCCGATAATCGCTGTCCAGCCAAAGTAACGGTTGGAGCACTGGGAGGAGCAAGAGCCAAGGGCTGCCCACCGAGGCTTTAGAGTACCGGCTCTATATCCTGTTTCCTTTTATATATTTTCAAATCTTAACTTCCTGATCCTTATCCATTACAAATTTGATGTGTCAGCGCAACCAGTGCAGTTGGGTAAGAAAGAACCCCGGCCAATCCGACGAGCTAAGTCCGAGCATAGTGAGAATGCACACCCTCGAGCCCACTGTCACACAATTTCATCTTGGTTGCCTTTTTTCCTCAAAAATGGCATTCTCACTTTATACAAAATATTGAAAGTCCGTGACAACTTATCATAACTATAGCTACGGTTTACGAACCATGCCGGGCTCATTCAGCTACTTTTTGAATTGGCGACAGACTGACGCACAAGCTGTGTCCTAATGTTCAGTTATAGTCCATCAAATCACAAATATATATTTTCAAGATAAAGACCATTTATTATATGTGTGTTTGTAACTAACGCTATATAGCTTGCGTTTAGTTATTTCATTACGAAAAGTGATCTTAAGCCCATACTACCCTCCTGTGCTACGCAGCAGCAAGCAGATTGAAGCAACAGGCAAAACGCTACAAGACAAGCACAGACACATGTGCTAGTGTTGTGGCTGAGACGCAAAACCTGCGCAGACATTTAATACCCTTTATCGAAATATTCACTGCTAGTCAATATAATTACTAACACATAAGTGTAGAATTATGATTACTAATGTTTAGTATTGGATTACAAAATACCTTTTAATTAGTATTAATACTAGCTTTTAATTAAGTTATGTAAAATGCCCTACCTTATTTCCAAAATATTAGTAAGCATAATATATGGAATCATATGTCAGTTTTTTGCATTTATCTATTCAAAAACACAAAGTCCATATGAAGTGTAAGCTTCCCTCCCACCCAAGGCAGCAGCAATCAGATTGAAACAAAAGTCTAAAATTGCCGAACCCAAGTTCTGTGACAACAACAAATGAAAAGAGGCAACAACTAATCTTTGTCTTGCGCCACGCACACTTTGCGATCACAACAAAATGCAAAACAATAATGGACGAATTGGTTTTTTAATCCGCGTTATCCAGTACCGCAAGAACCAGCTGGTTTTCAACGAGCAAAAGTACAAGATGACTAGGCATATGTTCCTTCAGAACGCCTGAACTTTTTCTGTTAAAACGGCTAGTTCTGGTTACCTCTCTTTATGTAAAATACTCGATGCCATAGACTAATAATGTAATAAGTCTCGAAATAAGCATTGGTATGCTTTGTTAAATAACATTCTGCGTGGTCGGAGCACACAACAGGGGAAAATAGAAATTTTTCGTTCAGTTGTTTCGTCGACAACCAGCTGATGCATAGAGAAGTATCAGAAAAATGAAAGCGGCCATTTTTGTAAGCTATTTGTTGTGATCGCAAAGTGTGCGATATGCGAGACAAAGACTAGTTTTGCCGCACTTAATTTCTCTTGTTGTTGTCGCAGAACTTAAGTTTGGCAATTTTTGACTTTTGCTTCAATCTGCTTGCTGCTGCCCAAGATGGATGGGTAGCCTTGACTTTATGTGCACGTTGCGTTATTGAACGCAAGATAACTAAATATTATATTAATATGACATGTTTACTTATGTTCGGGCAATTAGGAAGAGCCCTCAAAACTAACCAAACATGATTTATTTGATTTAACTTAAAATTTAAACTAACACTGAAATAAACTTGTTGTGTATTAAAACGCCTTTATTTATACTAAACTAATAAATTAGTTATTTTATTTTCAATATCTTAATTTTGTAACAATGGGTAACTTAGCTCATGGTGCATATCACAGGGAGTGAGCGGAGCCGGACAAAGGTTTCTAGAAAATGTATATTCTAGAGAAACAAAAACAAGGTCAAGAATTTTGTGCAATTTATTTAACACACTATTAATTTGCACCAAACCCATGCTGAATAGGTCATGTAGCAGATCAATCTCATGAGCTAAATAAACGTTACAAGGGACCATAGTAGAGTCATCCAATGACGGCACCCATCCCAGTCTTCCTTGATTGAAATCTCCTAAAACGCATAAGCTTTGAGAAGCATTTAGTCCAAAATGATATGTGCTTCGAATAATTAAAGTGGGCTGTTCGGTGAAACATCAAATAAACAGCGATTCCAATTGACCCGTAATAACGATCGCAAGCTGGTCTAAAACAGGACCATTGTTGATAAGACCCGTTTTACACGATGAAGTTTTTGCTAATGTAACATTCGCTTGTAGGCAAAGGGAGTAGAGGGGTAACAACTGCAAGCAATGCTACATGACTTTTGTAGGAATGTTTAATTTTTCTCATTTTGCTTTGCCTTATTCCGATTGCATGTAAACACAGAATTGCACAGTGTTTGATGTGAATAATAAAGTTATCGATACGAAATTGTTGTGGTTTATAAAATAATAAAAGAAATGAATTGGACGAAAGAATTAATTGAACTGCTGTTAACTCAGTATCAGCAGCACGAACATTTATATAGTGTTCGGAGCGAAAGCTATAAGGACAGGGTAAAACGCTCCAGCAGTTTGCTTTCAATTTTCGAAACATTGACGGAGAAAAAGACCAAAATGACAGTGGAGGCAATGAAGTCAAAAATGCACATAAATTGTGGTCAATACATAAAATGAAAATGAGCCGTGGTCTGGTCTCTTTTGCCGCCATTGCCTAACCCACTCCCTGCGCTTCCTTTTGTTTGGCGTAGCTAACGCAGCTTCGCAGCAATCCAGCAATTTCAATACAATTTGCTCATCTGCTTCGCAATCAAAATCCGATTCCTCAACCGCCATAGCTGTCGCACTCAAAAGTTATTTTACTATATCCATTTTATTTACTTTTTACTTTTAACAAATCAATTAGATGTTAACAAATAAAATAGTCGATGACAAAGATGTATGTTTATCGACAATAAATTTAAATCTGAGTTGCATTTACAAAGAAACAATTCAATGAAAAAGTTCATCGTGTAAATGCGAGCAGATTTGCGAAGAAGTTTTAAAACAGAATGAAAAAATAAATCATCAGAAAAGTTCATCGTGTAAAACGGGTCTAAGATTTACTGAGCAACAGCGGAGATACTGCCGCACAGCAACCATAACACCACCACCCCTCGAGCACTGTGGACTTACAGTGTCACAGTCTTTACGAAAGACTTTGAATAGCTATGTATCAAAATATTCACCGTCAAAGATATTAGGATTGAGCCAAGTCTCAACCAATACTATAACTTCAAAATCAGAATCCGAGGTCGCCATACGAACATCATGCGATTTAGTCCGCATGCCATCAACATTTTGGAAAAACATTCGTAAAGACCTAGCACTTGTATTTTGTTTATTTCATGAGCGTTGACAGGTGCACGCAATTGCAAGGGAAAATTATAATGCGTATGGTGCATAAATACTTGCGGTGATAGCGAAGGTAGAGAGTAGGAATACTATTCATCTCCATCCGGCATTGCAGTAAACAAATAAGTTATCTTAATATAATAGCAACATAAGCAGCCAAATCCAGCGCAGCAGTCACACGTAGCGTAAGACTCGATGAGAGCGAAGAATTTTTTAAATAAGCACAGGCTAACTCACTCAAAAACTTAAGAGATGATAGCACAGCCAAACAGAGTGGGTGCCGACGAAAAAAGTTTGCTGCATCCAAAGCATTATGAACACCGCACGAAGCGCGCAGTGATACCATCTGCGACGAACGAGAGAGCAGAAGAAGCGAAAATTGATACCTGTCCGAAGTCAAGAGCGCACAAGCATGATTGTGCTCTCGCCCAAAGTGCGCAGCAGATAAATGTTGTTGTTTAGCACATGTGGATGTGAGTGCAAGTGTTTTATTTTGTTATACCAAACTATGGTGTTGAGGAAATGTAGTGGCTGTCCGCGGGTGGTCCAGGTTGTCAAAATGAGCCGGTGTATTATCCTTGTTACGCCGCGGCTTATTTATAAATCTGGCAACTCTAACACCAAGAGGACAAAAGAAATTATTATAAGCAGTTGAAAAATAGCATGTATCTTTCGTCGGCTCCGCACTGTGACAAAATCATCAAATTGATGAAAGAGCGCATCTTTCTCACTGATGGCCGATTGAACAGGTTCAATAATCCTGATTGCGGTTACACCTTGTTGAGTCGTAGCTAACAGGGTGTCTATTGCAGAGCCAGCACTTTTGAATTATTGAGTTTATTATTTAAATCAATGTAAAGTTTTTCGAGATAATTGATCTTCGCGCAAGTCTCGTCTATTTTAACATGCGAATCATTAGACATTAGGCAGTAATCACTCTACACAAGAGATTAGGCGATGTTGTTAGAGTTTTGATAATGTCAGTAGACAGTTCAATGCAAGTTAAATGAAACACTCTGCGACAGAGAGAAGCGCATTGCACTGCTTCAAAGCAACGAAGATGACTCGGCGTCACTTCAGCTTTGCACTCGACACATTTGCGAAACATTGCGAATAAAATAGAAGCAAAGGCTAGATGACGACTAAATATCAAATAAAATGCAGTTGGACTTGATGATATAAATCCAAAATTTATCAAAACAATAATTCTGGCAATTTTAAAACAAGTTACACATATGATTAATACAGCAATCACTACCTCGGTTTTTTTCCAGAAAAATAAAAGCTTGCTAAGATAATCCCCGTCCCAAAAGGCAATGGAGTCTTTAGCATATCTCCTAGCAGGACCATCTGACGTGAAGACAAAATATAAGTTTTTTAGCTAAGATGTTGAAAAAAAATCCTTCGTCAAAGTCGTGAAAAAAATTATCTCGAAGAAGTTTTTTTTTTTTTTTTTTAACATTGCAATTTTTTTTTTTTGTGATATATCCCTTAGGAAAAATATTAAAAAGTTTACAAATCTTACATACATTAATTATTAATTTAAGAGCAGAGCCTAGTAGTCCAAACTTATCGGTGAGCGAGTGTTGATAAGCCAATGGAGGCTATTGGCTTTGAGTTTAAGCTGTGTTCTCTTAGCTTCAATGTGCCTGCGCCATGTAAGTCTTCTGTCCAAGTGTACTCCCAGGTACGTTACTTCGTTTGCTTTCGGTAGTGGGGTGTTGTTAAGCGTGAGTAGTGAACAATCTTGATTGCTTAAGGTGACAGTTACATGTTCTCATTTTTGTTCGTATAAATTAATTCGACAGTCGGGTAGCAAGTTTCCACTTTAACCATATGAAGAGCAAGTTGTGATGTTGCTTGCAGAGAGCATCTGGAGCGGATTAGAATAGCTGTATCGTCAGCAAAGGTAGATGTTGTTAGACCTCTGCATGTAGGTATGTCTAATGTGTGGAGTACAAATAGTGTCGGCCCAAGTACAATGCCCTGAGGAACGCCAGCTTCAATACGGTGTCCGTCGGATATTGCACAGTAGCATCTTACTGCAAACTTCCTGTCGCAGAGGTTCGACTGTAACAACTTATGTGTGTTGACTGGGAGCGTTGATTTCATCTTATACATTAGAACTTCCAACCAGACTCTGTCGAACGCCTGAACTACAGTATTCTCGATTTTCGAACGCGCCTCATACTTCTGATATTTTGCTGTTGACCTGCTTAATACTTCCGTGTTTGTCACGAAAGCCGAACTGATGTGATGGGATTACTTTATGGAGATTCAGGAATTGAGAAATCCGAGTCAGCAAACATATTTCAAAGAGTTTTGATAGACACGATAAAAGGCTTATACGTCTTTACGACTAGGGGACTTTTCGATTAAGAAGCTGGTTAATTATTTTTTGCGACTTCATTCGGGCGAAATACGGTTTGCTCATGTTGAAGCCGAGAGTCGATTAATACGGTCGGAAGTGTGAACGCGTTGTATCAGGTTTAGGTTGGAAAACTTTATGCAGATGATCCGCAAATGTGTTGGCTCTGTCTTCATCACTCCGGACCCAGCCGCCTGCATGGTTTCTTAAAGGCATCACTGTTTCTGTCGGTGGACTTAGAGTTGGGTGAGCTTTCCACAGCGAGTTTTAAGTGCTAGATGTTGATAGTTGCTCAATATATCGGCGTTGGGCATTTTCTTCTTCTCGCTTTAACGCATTGGTGAGCTTACGTGTGGCTCTTCTTAGATTTTGCTTTGCTGACGGCGATCTGTGGGATTTCCAATGTCGTCTGAGGCGCCGCTTTTCATGAACGAGCTGTTCAATTTGAGGATTTTTTGTCATTTGGACGTGTACTGCAATTACTGGTGTTGGTGTTGAGATGCGAGCTGCTTCGACGAAGACTGACTCAAGTTTGTTTGCTATAGAATCGATGTCAGCTTCCATATTCAGATGCGGATTTAGTTCAATGTGTGAACTTATATATTTATATACTTTGATACCGAAAGTCTCATAGTATATTGGTTTTGTGCAATGCCTGTTATGGTGTCTGTCCGTCTGTCCGTCTGTCCGTCCGTATGAACGCAAGTTTTTTCGACACCCGTAAAGCTAGAGACTTGAAACTATGCAATGATGTTTGTCTGTATACCGGTCAGATAAAGTGTTAAGGGTGCCACGCCTACTAGGGCTGGAAAATTGATCAAATCGATAGCTGAAAACCAATAAAACAGCATGTTTCTCACACTCCTGCTGCTAGAAGATAGCTAGTCACGTCCGTCAAAAAACTGCATCAAAATTTTGGATGCCACGCCCCCGGATTCCGCCCCATCTCCCCTTTTCCATGAAATTGGAAACGCCTATAGTTTTCACATTTTTTGGGCTAGAGCCACCAAATTTTGTGTCAAGATAGGTAGTGAAGTTTTCCAAAAAAATGCATCAAAAATTTGGATGCCACGCCCACACCTTCCACCCCCACCCCCCGGCGTTGTTGAAATGGCTATGCGTGTATCTTCCCGTTTGTTGAACTAGAGTCACCAAATTTGGTAGGAAGGTATATGGTGACATCTACAAAAGATCTGCATCAAAACTTGTCATTGTCTTTCTTTGGTGACGGTTGTGTTTCTGTGTGCGCCTATAAATTTCTAACTTTGTGAGTGTTTAAACTGTGTTTTTAATTGGTATTATTGTGTTAAACAATTGTAACAGTGAATGTGAATGTAATTTGTATGTATTTACGCGTGGATATTGTGATTTTGCTTAATTAAATTGTTTTAATTTGCAGTCAGTGCCTAAACACACGTACATACATACATACATATATTTTGCTTTCGCTTGTTCTGTGCCTACTAACATAAAATATCTATTTACGCGCTCTTGCTCTCACGCTCTTATACCACGCACTTGCGGTTCTTATTAGCCTACGCTCTGACGTTCTCTAACGTAAGCGCTCTCTCTCTCTCTTGTGTCCGTTATATTACGCTCATTGCACGTGTACCCTACCTTTTTTTTGGTCAAGCATATTATTTTGCACATTATTAAGCTTTTCAAATTATTTTACATATTTCTTTTAACATGTTTGTCTGCTGCAGTAAAAACTGTAAAATTTCTGGTGGATCCACCCAAGATTTTATCCTATGTAGGGCGTGTGATAACATGATTCACATGAAATGTGCTAGTTTTAATGCCAAAATCAGGGACAGCTTAGCAGCTGATTCTGGTCTTAAGTGGTATTGCCACACCTGCAATGAGATAGAGAAGGAACAGTCAAAGTTCATGAGGCTGACCTTCAATTACTTCAAAGTTGTCCGAAATAATTTCGATACGCTTCGTGGCAGTATTAAAGAGTTGGAGGACCACATTAATACTGCTAAAACGTTAAATGACTCGCCGAAGCGCAAAAAGACTTCGGGCTCTTGTCCGCTTGCAGTCCCGCTGGTGTTGCCCCCAATCCTCTTCTGCCGGCTACTGCCTCTACCCCTGCTGCCACATCCAAGCCTCCCCTAGCGGCTATTGTTAGTACCCCTACACCTGCTGCCAGCCCGTTAATGGTATTTAACTCACCGGCAACTAACCCGGTGTTACCTAAAACTAATGTTCTTCCCGTAGATCCCTGTGGTTCAAACGATAGTCAGCCTACTGATTCTACGTTAGGTTCAACTCTTAAGCCCATTAGGGTTGTACCTCAGAGTAAATTTGTTTTTGTATCTAGGCTCGCTTCCGATAATTCTGCGGAAGATGTAAGCGCCTATATAAAAGGTAAAATTGATTCCCCGCGAATTGTTGTCGACAAATTTAAATTCAAGCTCGCCCGCGATATATCGTCCTTTAAGCTGAGTGTTCCGCCGGAACTTTTCTCAACGATTTGTTCTGAAAAGTTTTGGCCGCCACACATCATAGTAAAGGAGTATGTCAGTAGGCGAAGTAATAATAATAACAATGTTAGGATCAGTAGTGCTCCGCCTGTTGCATCCACTTTAGTAGCAAAAAACTAACACAGTTGATTACCTCCCTCTTACTGGGTTATCAGAATGTAAGAGGACTTTGTAGTAAACTTAGTACTTTGTACCTTAATAGTCATTCTTTTCCCTTTCATGTCGTTGCCTTCACCGAAACGTGGTTAAGACAAGACATACTTAATTCTGAAGTATTATCTAACAGATGCTGTATCTATAGAAAGGACCGCCCTCTGCGCCGTGGTGGCGGGGTGCTTATTGCTGTTGATGTGGACTTTTCCGCTGAGACAGTAATATTAAGTGGCTCTATAGATATTGAGTTTGTTGCTGTAAAGTTAAATATTAACGGTGTTGGTATTTATATTTCTTGTTCCTATATACCACCTTTATCTGACAGCTCTGTTTATAATGAACATATGTCAGCAATACTTTCCATATCTTCTATGCTTTCTGATCGTGATATTTTTGTAGTTCTTGGCGATTTTAATATCGCTGATGCTACTTGGATTTCAAGTCCGGACTCAAGCGTGTTGACCCCCATGGTGCAGACTGATTTTCTGGTTGGTTTATTTGAAATGTCGTTGGGTCAGATCAATGGCATTTCAAATTCTCTTGGTAAAATGCTTGATTTGGTATTTGTTTCGGATCCATCTACTCTATCTGTGTCAAGATCCCTTCCCATATCCACTCCCGAAGACTTATACCACCCGACGTTGGAGGTGTTGATCACTTTGCCTGCCTGTGCCGTACGCCAGTGTAGTGAACCATTAAGACGGGTACGTCAATTTCGGAAAACCGATTTTGTAAAACTTACCCGGCTCTTAGAATTGGTTGACTGGTCGCCCCTCTATGGTTCTGAGGACTTGGATACGGCAATCAGTATTTTTTATTGCACCTTAGAAAATTTATTCGATAAGTGTGTCCCTTTTGGTATTCCAGGTAGGAAAAACAAACCTGCGTGGTTTACACGAGAGTTGACTGCCCTTAAAAATCGAAAATCTAAGCTTTATAAGAGTTTCAGAAAATCTGGCTCTTCTATTCATTACTCATCATACTTGATTGCGCGTTCCAGTTTTTCAGTCATGAATAATTCATGTTATAAAAATTACCTAAGTCGGTGCAGACTACAGTTTCAGCAAGATCCTAAGAGGTTCTATGACTTCGTTAATGCGAAGCGAAAGTCATCAACACTTCCATCTAATTTATCTTTTGAAAACAAGTCGGCCAATTCGGATCAGGCCATTGCCGATTTATTTGCCGAATTTTTTCAAACAACATACAGCTCAATTGATAATCAGGTTGATCTGCCTTACCCGTATCAGGTTGATGCCTCTAATTGCATTTTTGAACCAAGTATCACGGAGTGCTCATTACTACGTGATCTACAGGGTACTAAGCCTGTATTTTCCCCGGGACCTGACGGCGTACCAAGCTGTGTGCTTAAGTACTGTGCTGATGGTCTCTTAAAGCCTTTGCATAAATTGTTGAGTTTGTCTATTAAGAAATGTTCATTTCCTAATATCTGGAAAGAATCATTTATTATTCCGCTCCATAAAAAAGGAGACAAGTCTAATGTTCAAAATTATAGGGGTATATCCAAATTGTCTGCTATACCAAAAATGTTTGAGAAATTTATAACTTCTCAATTACAACATTTTTGCAGATCTTTAATTTCACCGTGCCAGCATGGATTCATGAAACAAAGATCTACTACCACTAACCTGTTAGAATTAACTTCACTAGTTGTTAATGGTTTTCAAAATAAAATGCAAACGGATGTTATTTACACTGATTTCAGCAAGGCATTTGACTCGGTTAATCACTACCTTTTACTTCATAAACTTCAACTGTTAGGTTTTCCTAGCAATCTTATTCGGTGGATAAGGGAATATTTAACTCATAGAACACAGAGAGTCAGTTTTAATGACGCTGTCTCTAAGGTGGTTCATGTCACTTCCGGTGTTCCGCAAGGAAGTCACCTTGGACCTTTATTATTTACACTTTTCATCAATGATCTTCCATCTGTTATTGACCAATCTCGAGTGCTGATGTATGCTGACGATGTAAATTTATGCATGTCGGGTACTGCTCTGTTGTCTGCTCAAAAACTACAAACTGATTTAGATAATTTTCAAAAGTGGTGTCGTGTTAACTTACTCAATCTTAATTGCAACAAATGTAAAGTCATGTCTTTTTATAGATGCCTTCCTTTTTCAAATATATATTTTCTTGATGGAAGCCCACTCGATCGCATTGAATGGGTTGATGACTTAGGTATCCTTTTTGATCCGAAACTTAAATTTCACAAGCATATCTCTTCAGTTGCAAATCGAGCCTCTAGTACCTTGGGGTTCATTAAGCGCTGGTCGAAAGAATTTGACGATCCCTACATAACCAAAACACTTTACACGTCTTTGGTACGTCCTGTTCTTGAATATGGAACTTGTATCTGGTATCCCAAATACAGGATTCACCAGGATAGAATAGAATCAGTGCAAAAACAATTCTTGCTCTTTGCCCTTAGGAGATTTAACTGGGATACTAACATTAACCTACCTTCCTACCACAGTAGACTTTTACTAATAAATCTTCCTTCTCTTTCTGATCGCAGAACAATGCTAGGTGTAGTATTTTTACATAAACTAATAAATGGTGAAATTGATTCCTCCGAATTAATCAGCCAAATTAGTTTTGCTGTTCCGATCAGAAGGACAAGGAATTTTCTACCCATTGCTCTTCAAGCTTGTCAATCTAACTATACTATTCATAACCCTTTTCGGATTTTATGTTCAAACTATAACGAATTTTCCCACTTAATAAACGGTGTCACTTCCAGTAGTTCTCTTAAAAAGTTAGTCTTATGTCATTTGTCTACGTTTTCGCGATCTACGTAACCGTACGCTATGCGGTGTGCCCCTCGGTCGGTTGGGCGGGAGGTTGGTTGCATTTTGCTTGGGTTCGCGCGTTAACAAGCCGGTGCTTGGTATCGTTGGGCCACTTGAATGTACTGTCTTTTTTTTAGTACATCTACGTCCAATAATAATAATAAAAAATTACGATGCCACGCCCACCTCTGCCGCCCACCATTTTCGATATCTCTTACAGTTTTTAGGCTAGAGCCCCTAAATTCGGTAGAAAGATAGAAGGCAGCATCTATCAAAGATCTGCATCAAAGTTTTGGATGCCGCGCCCACCCAAGCCACCTGCCTTATAAAATTAGAATTGGCTATGGCTTTAACAGTTTTTGACCTAGAGCCCCCAAACTTGGTAGGAAGATAAATGGTGACAGTTAAAAACATTTGATTAAAAAATTTCGATGCCACACCCACCTCTGCCTCCCACCATTTAAATTTGTAAGTTCAGTTATCTTCCACAGTTCTTGACCTAAAGTCACCAAATTTGGTAACATGATAGCTGGCGATGTTTACCACCCGTCCCACTCCTTTGCAAGCAGACTCCTTACCACCCGTTCTTTTACTGGTATCAAAGTATTCCGCAGTCGGTTGCGTCCTGTGATATTTTCGTGCCGCTGACAATCGATTTGTGACCTAACGGCATATGCACATACATATATAGCAGGCAAAAAAAACACAAACATTCATACGTAGCACACTTGATACTCGAATACCTTCAGCTGTATTCAAGTATATCTGTGCCCTAACGTTTGGATGTTGTGCGACTGTGTACGTTGCCAGCGCATAACGTTTACCAATACGATTTTGAAGAAGTATTTTATTCCATTCAATTCATTTTACGCATTGTATATTCGAATGACGTTTTTTTTGCCATGCTCTCTAGTCTGTATGCAGCTGTGACTTAATTTCAATCTTCGATATCTCTGTTGTTTCTCAACCGATTTCGATGAAAATTTGACGGATTTGCATTATTTTTTATCATGTTTTTAAAACGTGTTTCACATTTTCCAAATTCGAGACTTTTTTGTAATCGATTGCATGTGTATATCGGAAACGGAAATATTTATCGAAAATCGGAAACAAACTTGTACTGCCTAGGACTTTGATGAGCTTATGTGCAAAATCTGAAGTCTCTAGCTCTTATAGTCTCTGAGATCGACGCGTTCATACATACTGACAGACGGACAGACGGACATGGCTATATCGACTCGACTGTTGATGCTGATCAAGAATATTTATACTTTTTAGGGTAGGAGATGCTTCCTTCTGCCTGTTACATACTTTTGCACAAAAACATTATACCCCTTTTACCCATTTTATGGGTTTGGAGTATAAAAAGGCAGCAGCCGTCCCCGCCAGCAGATCTCAAAAATGTATCGGCCCTCTGCCACTCATGTTTGCATTTATCTTCATACGCCAATTATCTATTCAATTGTAAATATTGTAAATATTCTAACTGTAACGAAAGCTCTCTCACTAAGCGGCGCTCGCCGACGTGCGCTTTCTTCACGTGCGCTCTCGTTACACATTCCAATTCAGTCTCATTTTGTCTTTCTGCGCTTCGACATAAAACCACCGACCGAACGCATCGCGAAGCAAATGAATTAGCACGTGTAAAACTTATAAATGAACAAATACCCAAAACTAAGATATTAATAAATGTATCCTTTTGTAAATTCTATGTGCGCTCGCGGCATTAATAACTATTTAGTTTCAGCCGGGACAATAGTGGGTTTAAGCCCTTCACAAAAGGAATGACCAGCCTTATTTGCCGGATTTCAGATTTGGATTCAGCGAAGGCCCATAATAAATCACTTGTCTACTATAAATTGTACCATAAGTCCATGAAATTTGAGAAAGGAGTAAAATTGATTTGTGCAAATGTATATAACAGACAGAAGAAATCATCATCAGCCAGCTAAAAGCGTCAATCTCAGAGACTATGGGACATATGGGACTTAAGCTCTTGTGTACCTCGCTCAGCACAAGTTTGTTTCAAATTATCGATAACCTGTATCCAAGCACATGCAATCAATATTATTAAAATCTAAAATTAAACAAGTAAAAACGTTGCAGTCGGACGCAACCGACTGCGGAATACTTTGATACCAGTAAAAGAACGGGTGGTAAGGAGTCTGCTTGCAAAGGAGTGGGCCGGGTGGTAAACATCTCCAGCTATCATGTTACCAAATTTGGTGACTTTTGCTCAAAAGCTGTGGAAGATAACTTAACTTCAAAATGTAAAAGATGGACGGCAGAGGTGGGCGTGGCATCCAAATTTTTTAATCAAATGTTTTTAACTGTCACCATTTATCTTCCTACCAAATTTGGTGGCTCTAGCTCAAAAAATGTTAAGATATAGCCGATTTCGATTTTATAAGGCGGGTGGCTTGGGTGGGCGTGGCATACAAAATTTTGATGCATATCTTTGGTAGATGTTGCCGTCTATCTTTCTACCGAATTTAGGGGCTCTAGCTTAAAAACTGTAAGAGATATCGAAATTTCCGATTTTAAATGGTGGGGCGGCAGAGGTGGGCGAGGCATCCCAATTTTTGATGCAGATCTTTTGTAGATGTCACCAAATATCTTCCTACCAAATTTGGTGAATTTAATTCAAAAAATGTGGAAGATACACGCATAACCGTTTTAACAACGCCTTGGGATGGGGGGCGGATGGTGTGGGCGTGGCATCCCAATTTTTGTTGCAGTTTGTTGGAAAACTTCACTACCTATCTTGACACAAATTTTGGTGGCTCTAGCTCAAAAAATGTGAAAACTATAGGCGTTTCAAATTTCATGTAGAAGGGGGGATGGGGGCGGAATCAGGGAGCGTGGCATCCACAATTTTGATGCATTTTTTGGGGAACGTCAATATCTATCTTGACACAAAATTTTGTGGTTCTAGCCCAAAAAATGTGAAAACTATAGGCGTTTCCAATTTCAAGGAGCTTGCAGGATGGGGGCGGAAGGAGTGGGCGTGGCATCCAAAATTTTGATGCAGTTTTTTCAGGGACGTGACTAGCTATCTGCGTGCGAAATTTGGTAATTCTAGTTGTAAGAATGTGAGAAATATTTGGTTTTATCGGATTTATGTTATCGATTTTATCGATTTCACAGCCTCCTAGTAGGTGTGGCAACCCAATTTTATCTGTCGCGCCTATAGACAAACATAATTGCAAAGTTTCAAGTCCCTAGCTTTACGGGTGTCGAAAAAAGTTGCGTTTTTACAGACGGGCGGACGGACAGACGGACAGACGGACAGACACCATGACGGACATTGCACAAAACCAATATACTATGAGACCTTCGGTATCAAAGTATAAAAATGGTTTAAAACTGCTGAAGGTTAAATATGGGTTATTTTTTAAATGTCATTTTGACAACTTGTAACTTTTTCCGCTACGACGACTGTTATTTTCTGATATGTATTACAGTCCCGCATGAATGGGTTTGAAACATCGAACGATCCCCTAATGCTCAAGTAAAACAACTAATAACAAGAGAAGGTTCAAATGAGTCAATTAGATTAGCAAAATTTTTATTTTATTTTTTTAAACTTTGCTATTTATTTTTTTGGATATATGCCTTAAGAAAAAAAAATGCGTGAACTAACAATTAGTTTACAAATCTTACAAATATTACTTAACTAACAGTTGATTTGAGACCTCGTCCCTCAACTCATCGCTTGGTGGGAAAGTAATTCCGCCGAGGACGGGATCGGCTGCTCGACTTTGTGAGGCCTCTGACCGGTGATACGTTTAAGCCCCTTTGTATGTTTTCGTTTCAAACGTACCACGGTGCCCCGGTCCCATGGTGATAGTTCTCAGGATCTTCGACTGGGCTCTTTGGATGATGTCGATGTTTCTGCTGCATGCATTACCCCATAGCTGGGATCCATAGGTCCAGATTGGTTTCAGAACGGAGTTGTAGTGCAGAGCCTTGTAGTCCAGCCTAAGTGGAGAGCGAGCGTTGATAAGCCAATGGAGGCTATTGGCTTTGAGTTTAAGCTGTGATCTCTTAGCTTAAATGTGCCTGCGCCATGTAAGTCTTCTGTCCAAGTGTACTCCCAGGTACGTTACTTCGTTTGCTTGCGGGAGTGGGGTGTTGTTAAGCGTTAGTTTTGGACAATCTTGCCTGTTTAGGGTGAAAGTTACATGTTTACATTTTTGTTCGTTTACCTTAATTCGCCAGTCGGATAGCCAGTTTTCCACTTTAACCATATGTCGAGCAAGCTGTGGGAATATGGAGCGGATTAGAATAGCTGTATCGTCAGCAAAGGTTGATGTTGTTAGACCTCTGCATGTTGGAATGTGTGATGTGTAGAGAATATTGTGTATTTCACGAAATCCGAATTGTTGTGATGGGATTATGTTATGGAGATTCAGAAATTGATTAATCCGAGTCAGCAAACATTTTTCGAAGAGTTTTGATAGACTTTATAATCATTCATCATCTTTGCGGTTATTAAGTCCGTAATCGTGAATTCTTTTCGATTTAGTTGCTTGTTGATTATTCTTCCGATTTCTTTCGTGCAAAATACAACAGGCTGTTAATTTCTAAAAAGGCAGTATAGGTTGAAAAACTTTTTGCAGGTGAACACAAAATGTGTTGGCTCTTTCTTCATCGCTCCGGGTCAAGCCGCCTGCATGGTTTCTTAAAGGCATCACGGTTCTTGTCGTTGGACAAAGAGTTGGGTTGGCTTTTCACAGTGGGATTTTAGTGCAAGGTGTTGATAGTTGTTCAATATATCGGCGTTGGGCATATTCTTCTTCTCGCATTAACGCTTTGGTGAGTTTACGTGCAGCGTTTTTTATTTTTTGCCTTACTGACGGCGATCTGTGGGAATGCCACTCTCGTCTGAGGCGCCGCTTTTCAAGAACGAGCTGTTAAATTAAAAGATTTGTTTTCATTTGGATGTGTACGGCATTTGCTGGTTTTGGTGTTGAGATGCGAGCTGCTTCGACAAAGACTGACTCAAGTTTGTTTGCTATAGAATCAATGTCAACTTCCATTTTCAGATGCGGATTTAGTTCAGTATATGAACTTATATATTTCTTGTATATGAGCCAGTTAGTTTTTTGTGAGGTCAACTCATACAACTCATACATCAGCCCTTCCAACCAGACTCTGTCAAACACCTGAGACACATCCAAAAATATTGCAGTACAGTATTCTCGATTTTCAAACGCGCCTCGTACTTCTGATATTATGCGGTTGACCTGCTTAATACTTCAGTGATTTTCATATAAGACGAATTGATGTGATGGGACTACGTTATGGAGATTCAGGAATTGAGAAATCCGAGTCAGCAATCATATTTCAAAGAGTTTTGATAGACACGATAAAAGGCTTATACGTCTATACGACGTGGGGACTGTTCGATTAAGAAGCTTGTTGATTATTTTTTGCGACTTCATTCGGGCGATATACAATTTGCTCATGTTGAAGCTGAAAGTCGTTTAATACGGTCGGAAATGCGAACGCGTTGTAGCAGGATTAGGTTGGAAAACTTTATGCAGATGATCCGCAAATGCGTTTTTTATTTTTTGCCTTGCTGACGGCAATCTGTAGGATTGCCACTCTCGTCTGTGGCGCCGCTTTTGAATAACGAGCTGTTAAATTAAAAGATTTGTTTTCATTTGCTGGTTTTGGTGTTGAGGTGCGAGCTGCTTCGACGAAGATTGACTCAAGTTAGTTTGCCATAGAATCAATGTCCGCTTCCTCATTCAGATGCGGATTTAGTTCTATGTGTGAACTTATGTACTTTTTGTATTTGAGCCAGTTAGTTTTTTTCGAGGTCAACTTACCGCGCTGATTTACAAACTCTGGGTGTCGTTGAAATTATATAAGACAGGCGAGTGGTCGGATGAAAGATGCGAGAGGCTTTCGGCGCTTATCAGGCTGCGGGGAATATTTTTGGTAGCTGCAAAATCAATAAAGTTGGGTAGTTTCTTGGGGTCCGTGGGCCAGTAATTTGTTGTGCCAGGAGAGACGTGGCCGAGCCTGTTGTTAACTTTTACAAGAGCATTGTCCAACTGTTTTCCCTTTGGATTCATAAGGCGAGATCCCTAGTGTGTGCTTGGAATTATAGTCTCCAGCTGCTTTAAAGTGTTCTCCCAATGTGTTGAAAAATTCCATAAATTGGTCTTCAGATATGGTGAATCGAGGGGGGCAGTAGACGGCAGATAGTGCAATTTGGTTACCACTATCAAGATGTATTTTTACAGATGTGGCCTGTAGATTGTTTCTGGCGAGCTCTGTGCGGTAATTGTACATTAGCCGGCTTCTAATCAAAATGCCAGTCCAAAAGTGTACCTTACTAATGGAATGGTTGGATCCGTAGAATGTGTGTCCGCTTATAGTAAAATTATATTTGTTTGTAAGGTGTGTTTCGGAAAGTAGCATAACGTCGATAAGCTCGTCGAGTATGAATTTAGCTAACTCAAGTTTATGCTGTGAAACGCCATTATTTTGACTGTTTTGATAGAAGAATTTGTACCAAATGGTTTTGGTTTCGCATTAAATCTTGCATATTTGTGCGCATAAATGACATAAACTCTGCCAAGCGCTTCTGCAGCGTACATATTATTGCTTCGAAGTTGCTTTGTTGCTGCTCCTGTGGCTTGTTGTCTTGTGCCGTATTTGGATCCACAGGCTTTGCTTGTGTGTAAGGTGCATTAAAGGCAGGAGGCACCAGTCCTGATCTTAAGGACCTTGCATAAGTCGCGTTTTTAAAGGTTTTGAGCAAAAGTATCTAACAGGCAGAAAGAAGCATCTCCGACCCTATAAAGTAAACATATTCTTGATCAGCATCAACAGCCGAGTCGATATAGCCATGTCCGTCTTTCCGTCTGTCCGTATGTATATACTCGTCGATCTCAGAGACTGTAAGCGCTAGAGACTTCAGATTTTGCACATAAGCTCATCTAAGTCCTAGGCAGTACAAATTTGTTTCCGATTTTCGATAACTATTTCTGTTTCCGATATACACATGAGATCGATAACATTAAAATATCGAATATCGAAAATCTGAAACACGTTTTAGAAACTTGATACAAAATAATGAAAATCTGCAAAAATTTTATTGAAATCGAGTGAGAAACACCAGAGATATCGAAGATTGAAGTTCAGTCATAAGTTCATGCATACAGACAATGACTGTACGCGTTAAGTATAGGGTTCTGGGTATCTCCTAGTCGGGAAATCTCGACTAGAGCCTTCTTATTTGTTTAAATTAAAGAGTTAATAAAGCGGGCTCCCGCGCTTTTTGCATCGTTTTCGCTGTTCTCGCTTCGTTTTGTGTTGGCTTTCGCTTGAGGTGATTAACCCGCATTGGCGACCGCGCAGTCGATTCTTGTAGCTTTTGCCAAAACAGTTGCAGCAGCCTTGTCTGCATTGTTATTGCTGCTCCAGTTTCGTTTTGCATTTGCATGTGATTAAAGTGTTTGCCCTCAAATGGACTTAATGATTTTGGTGCATTACGTTTTCACCAGCAGTATTGCCATTGACATTGCGTCGTTTAAACGTCAGTACATTTAAATCGGTAATGTGTTATAGCATTAGTGTATGCAATAAAGTGACAGTGTTTGACTATTACTGAACATTGAAATACACTGTGCAAGTGTTTGACAGCCAGTGAACCTAAAACTGTATCGCGCAAGTGTATGACATTCAGTGACTCCTAAACTACATAGGTTAAGTGCGTGTCTATATAAACGTAGATTTCAAGATGCAAAATACTGCTGCAGTTCATAAGACTGGTGCACCGTTATACAAAGCCAAGGCCAAAGGTATTGACGTGGAAAAGACTGTTCGACTTGAGTCTCTAGAAAATGCTCAGCAGGCATTTAACAATATGCATAACGCATTGGAGGAGCTGGATTATAATGAAATCGGGAGTGATTTAAGGGATTCTTTTGATGAACTGTCCATATTAGTTGAAATAAACTTGCTTCGCGAAATAAATAAACGAAAGTTATCGTCGCCTTTGTGCTCTACTATGAGACAAGATGCATCTGTTGACAGTCATACATTGTCTCAAAGCCGGATTCGATTGCCTGAGATCAAGCTTCCAGAGTTTAGCGGAGGATACACAAAGCTTGCAGATTTTATAGCAATGTTCTCGTCAATCATTGACGGGGACTCAGGACTTTCAGATGTGGAAAATTTTCAGCATTTGCTATCGTGCCTTAAAGGACCAGCGTTAGACAGTGTTTCATCGTTGGAAATCAGCAGCGCTAACTATCCAGTTGCATTAGAGCTACTTAAATAACGGTTTAATAACAAGCGTCTTATTTTCAAGGCACATGTCACTGAGATTTTGGGTTTGGATTGCATCGAGTCGTCGTCAGCTGTAAAACTTCGAACACTTTCGGATACGGTAAACGCCAACATCCGCTCTCTGCAAAGCCTGGGCAGCGTTGAGAAGATTTCAGGTTTTATCATCGAGCACAGTTTGCTGCAAAAATTGGACAAGGCAACGAAGACCATTTGGGAGGAGACAGCACCTATGGATACTATCCCGACCTGTGAGCAGTTCATGGCATTTCTGGGTCGACGATGTCAAAGGTTGGAAAATGTGTAACACGCTATGGCAATGTATACGCCTAGCTCTAAGGTGGAAAAAGTAGAAAAGCCTTTGTCGCTACTAATTTCAACACAGATGAATGTGTGTTTTGTGAGACCTCTGGCCATTTAATATACAACTGTTAACGTTTTGGAAATCTGTCTCCGTAGCTGTGTCTACGCTAGGTAAAGAAGCTCTCTCCTTGCATTAATTGCCTGCACAAAGGTCATCGGCTAAAAGAGTGCAGCTCCACTGCTTGAAACCGTTGTAAGGCCAAGCATCAAACGCTTCTGCACTTTGAGAATCAGATTGACGGTTCTCAATTTAACTCTGCTCCGCATCCGCCTGCTGCAAAACCTTTGGTACCACCAAAATCTCAGTCAAGACATTGTGCTATTGGCAACTGCTGTCGTTAACGCTAAAAGTCGCACTGGGGCTCTGATTCCTTGCGGTGCTCTATTCTTCTTGATTCTGGGTCGCAGGTGCACATTATTACTTCTCGTTTAGCTCAACACTTCCAGCTGCGCAAGCATCGATCGCCTACGTTGATTTTTTTATTAGGGGAGTCTAGCGTTGCCTCAGATATTCAGCGGATATAAGTTTTCAATCGCGAGCATCTGAGTACGCTGGTAACATCTCAGTTTTAGCTGCTCCGTCTATAACTGAAAATCAGCCGATCTACGATATTAGCACTGATCTCAGATATATACCCTCAAATATTCACTTGGCTTATCCAGAGTTCCTTAACATGCAATAAATCGATCTGTTAATTGGAGCTGTCCTGTTTTTTGTATTGGTATGTGTTGGTCAGATTTAAATCGCTCCTGGTTTGTTCTAAGTTTTCAAGCCCCATACTGTCACTCATGGCACGAAGCTAGCTTCTTTTCTGTCGGCTCATTCCATTCAGCAATTGGCTATTGATGAAAGAAGATCGTTTCCTGCTGGATCTACAGTGGTCTTCAGCGATTTTTATGTGGATGATCTCATCACGGGAGGCGACTCTGCCGAGGAAGTAGTTGACAGTCAGTCTGCTTCGGAAAGGAAATTTTAAGCTTAGGAAGTGGTGCTCCAATGATCCTCGCGTGCTTCAACAGGTTCCTGATGAGGAAAAGGAGCCTTCTGTAAAGATTGACGATGGCACAGATGTCACGAAGACTCTCGGACTTGCATGAGATCCAGCTTCTGACAGCCTTCTGTTCAACTTCTCGCCTATGAAAGCATCTGGCAAGCCTTGCAAACGGTCTGTGCTGTCTACCATTGCTCGTTTCTATGAGCCGGTTGGACTTATCGGACCCGTGGTAGCCAAGGCCAAGAACTTTTTGCAGCACATTTGGAGAGAGCATTTGGATTGGGATGAAAGTCTTCCTGCGTCTTTGCATCATTCTTGGAATAAGTTGTGTAACGACATTTGCAATACATAGCAAATAAAACCACCTCGTCTGGTCATCATTCCAAAAGGCATCATCGAAGTTCATGGTTTTAGCGATGCTGGCATTGAAGCTTACTAAGCGAACTCTCACAGTACCAAAGCTGGAATTATCTGCTGCTGCACTCCTATCTCAGCTCATTCGGGAAGTAGCTCAAATGAATTTGATCAATTTTAGATACTATTGTTGTTCGGATTCTGCACTTGTCTTATCCTGGATACGTGATGAGCCTTCTCGATTACAAGCGTTCACAGCTAATCGCATATCTTTTATACAAGAATTAACGACAGGAATCGAATGGCGCTACGTAACTTCGGCATGCAACCCGACAGACATTCTTTCTAGAGTAGCACTTCCAAGCAAACTCATAGAATCATCGTTATGGTGTAATGGTCCCGATATTTTAACCAAAGGAGAGTGCGAATGGCCTGCATCATGTCTACCGGCCCGGACGCGAATGGCCTGCATCATGTATACCGGACCGGACGCTTCCTGAGCTGCGGCAAAGGGCGCTAGTTTGTATTTATAGATTCTCTGATGTCAGCATAGGATGCAAGTTTGTAAATTCCTTTCATAACCTTCGTCGTGTCTTCGGTTATATATATAAATTTTGAAATCGCATCCCAGTCTCACAATAGATTGGATACATAAAGTCACTCAATTACTATTGCGGAGCATCCAGATGGCGGATCTGAGTAATTATAAGTGGGCTCTAAAAGGCAGACGGACGATCAAATCATCTAGCTCTATTGCCTCGCTTACACCATTCATGGATGAGTTTGGACTTCTTCGTGTTGGTGGCCGCCTAAAGCAATCGAGCCTGGATTTCGTTGCTCAGCATCCTATCATTTTCACAGGCGTCAGAGCTGCATGCTTGAGCTCGTTCTCTGCTTGCTCACATTCGGCTCCACTATTGGCCTATTGGTGGCCACAAGACTGTCTCCAGCGTGACTAGCAAATGCATCATGTGCTTTCATGCTGAACCGGTACTGAGACAATCATGGTGGATCTTCCCCGGGATCGTGTAAGTGGCTCGCATCCTTTCGCTGTCACTGGAGTGGACTATTGTGGACCGTTTTACTACAAGAGCGAGATTCGTAACAAAGGACCACTAAAATGTTACATCTCAGTCTTCATCTGCTTTGCCACAAAGGCAGTGCATCTCGAACTGGTTCCTGATTTGTCAACAGCAGCCTTTCTCAATGCGCTTAAGCGGTTCATTCTAACCAGATGTAAGACTGTTCGCATATGGTCGGACAATGCTACTAATTTCGTGGGAGCCAAGAATGACCTAGCTGAACTCAGGCGACTCTACCTCAGCGAGAAGCACATCAACTCTGTCCGAGAGTTTTGTGTCGCTGATGAAATCGAATGGCAATTCATCCCACCTCGTTCCCCGCACTTCGGTGGACTTTTGGAGGCGGCGGTGAAGACAGCAAAATACCATTTTTATCGGTCGCTGGGACCCTCGCTTTTGCCCCTGGATAATCTGTGCACACTCGTTTGCCACATTGGCGCAATAATAAACTCTCGACCTTTTTTTCACTTTCAGAGCACCCTGCACTTCCTTGGCACTGCGCCACTCGCATTATATCCGGAGCCTGATCGTTAGCCGCCTACATCGCTGGCAGCGTATAGCCTATTATCAGCAACTTTTCTTGAGTCGTATGCGTGAGAAATATTTAACGCTTCTCCAGCAGCGATCCAAATGGAGAACATCCCAGCCGGGCATTCTCATTAATGGTGTCGTCCTTGTAGAGGATGAAAACTTGCCACCCCTTAAATATCCACTGAATCGTGTGGTCCAGCTTGTTGCTGGTGCTGACAGCGTTTCTCGAGTAGCTTTTCTCAAGACGTCAACTGGAACTATAAAGGGAGCTGTGCGCAAATTGTGTGCGCTTCCGAAAGAGGATGTTGCTGAAAGCCCATGTTTTCCAACGGGGGGAGAATGTTTGGTTACGCAGCTATCCGCACCAAACAAGAACAAAGGCAGTTTCATCTCTTAGGCCCAATTTCTCAATGTCCAGTTAAACTTGGAATAAGTTAACTTCAGAATAACTTTTATGCCCGAGCTATACTGATTTGCTTTTCTCAAAGCCAAAGTAGCCTATCATCGGTATATCACTTTCGCCGCATGGTGCTGCCAACCTTAACGGGGATTCAGCTGTTCTTTTGGTTTTGTTTTTGCCTGTGACTCCTAAACTGCTACATGTTGCACATCAAAATGTATATATAATAACTTTCTATGAGCCCTGTTGTAAACGGCAACGAGGGAAAAACATTTTAGTAGTTGAGGAGCATGTGTTTCTGGACCTAGAAGACTCAAATACGCACTTTGAAAATTTGCTTCATAAAAAAACAAATAAGCAATGCAAGTTTCAGTTTAAGTCAGCTGTTCACCTTACGATGATTGTATTGATATCTCATAACTGTTGTTTGCATTTGCTCATCGTAGTTCGTTTTGTCTTACATTTTCTTTTGCTTGCCCTTGGCCTTTTGTTGAGTGCAAGCCGCTGCTGCAATTCGGCTGCTAATAAGTTCTATTCGATCGCTCGGGAACTCAAGTCGCGGGACGGAATTCAACGCTGCCTGCTAAATCATCATTTGGATATTTTATAATATTCGGGGCTTACAATAAAGAACTAAACATTTTGCAAATTACTTTAAGTTCGGCCACGATGGAAAATAAATTATATTTATGTTGATGCATATTTCGGTCCATTTATATTTTTTAACTTTTTATTTCGGAATTTCGATAGCTATTAAAAAAGCTCAATAGCTCAACAAGTTATTTGAATTATATTATTATTTCTAACTTTTTAATAAAAAATTATTTTTAAATAAGGATCAAAATACAATAATTATTTTTAATTTTATATATTAAAATTAACTTGAATATACTTTCAAAATTTAAAATAAAAATGTTTCATGGAGTGTGATCTGCAGAGTATTAAGCCTGTATTTTTCCCGGGACCAGACGGAGTGCCAAGCTGCGGTGAAGGTCTCTTAAAGCTTTTGCATAAACTGTTGAACTTGTCCATTGAGCAATGCTCATATCCAAACATCTGGAAAGAGTCATTTATTATTCCTCTCTATAAAAAAGGAGATATGTACGATAATCAAAATTACAGGTGTAATTTGCCCAAATCCAGCATACAGCATACAAAATCACATTGACGTTGAGGAAGATAAAAACTAACTCAATGAAATTTTTGTTACTCATTTTGCTTGCACCAATCAAAGAAGATAACAAACCCGGTTTTGCTTCTGAGCTGTGAATACACTTGCAAATTTTACCGTTTGTTCGCTTTACCTATACTCAGGGCAGTAGATGTATTCGAAAATTGATTTCTTATGTTTTTGGCAAATACAAAAACAATTGGAGCTTTCAGGGCATAGCTGCTCGAAATGTCCGCTATCCCAAAAATGTTTGAAAAATTAATAGCCTCTAAAGTACAACATCTTTGCAGATCTTTAATTTCACCGTGCCAGCATGGATTTGTGAAACAAACATCTACTACCACTATCGTGTTAAAATTTACTTCACTAGTTGTTAAGGATTTTCTAGATAATATGAAACGGATGTTATTTACACTGATTTCACTAAGGCATTTGATTCGGTCAATCACTATCTTTTACCTTATAAACTTACACTTTTAGGTTTTCCAAGCAATCTCATTCGGTGGATAAGGGAATATTTAATTCATAGAACACAGACAGTCAGTTTTAATGGCGCTGTCTCTAAGGTGGTTCATGTCACTTCCAGTGTACCGCAAGGAAGTCACCTTGGACCTTTATTATTGACACAGTTCATCAATGATCTCCCATCTGTAATTAACCATTCTCAAGTGCTGATGTATGCTGACGATGTAAAATTATGCATGTCGGGTACCGTTTTCTGTATTCTGCTCAAAAATTTACAATCGAATTGTTAACTTACTAAATCTTAATTGCAATAAATGTAGCTATGTCATTCTATAGACGTATGCCCTTTTCACATATATATTTTCTTGACGGTAGCCCGCTTGATCGTACTGAATGGGGCGATTAAGGAATCCTTTTTGACCCAACACTTAAATTTCACTTCAGTTTCAAAACGAGCCTCTTGTACCTTTTGTAACTTTATACGTCTCTGGTACATAGTAATCTTGAACATGGATCTTTTGTATGGTATCCAAAATACTGGATTCACAAGGATAGAATTGAATCAATACAAAAATAATTTCAGTTCTTTGCCCTTAGGGGACTTAATTGGGACACTAACATTAACTTTTCTTCCTTCCGTAGTAGACTTTTACTAATAAATCTTCCTTCAATTTCTGATCGCAGAACAATGATAGGTGTTGTCTTTTTACATAAACTTTGAAATGGTGAAATTGATTAATCTGAATTAATCAGCCAAATTAGTTTTTCTTTTGGCTCTTTTAAAAAGTTAGTCTTATGTCATTTGTCTACATGTTCAAGATCTGCGTAACCGCACGCATTGAGGTGCGCCCCTCGGTCGGTCGGCCGGGAGGTGGTTGTTAGACCCCAAACCCATAAAATGGGCAAAAGGAGTATAATGTTTTTGTGCAAAAGTATGTAACAGGCAGAAGGAAGCATCTCCGACCCTGTAAAGTATATGTATTCTTGATCAGCATCAACAGCCGTGTCGATATAGCCATGTCCGTCTGTCCGTCCGTCTGTCCGTCCGTCCGTCTGTCTGTCTGTGTGAACTCGTCGATCTCAGAGACTACAAAAGCTAGAGACTTCAGATTTTGAAAATAAGTTCTCCTATACAATAAGCAGAACAAGATTTTTTTTTAAATTATCGATAGCTATTCTGGTTCGATATACACATGTGATCGATTACAAAAAAATCTCGAGTTTGGAAAATGCAAAATGGGGGTTGAAATAATGGGTAACGATAGAAATTTTCTGAAAATTTCATCGAAATCGGTTGAGAAACACCAGAGATACCGAAGATTGAAGTTTAGGTTACAGACGCATACATACAATGACTGTACGCGTTAAGTGTAGGGTTCGGGGTATCTCCCAGTCGGGAAATCTCGACTAGAGATTCAGATTTTCGATATTCGACATTTTAATGTTGTCGATCACATGTGTATATCGGAAAAGGAAGTAGTTACCGAAAATCGGAAACAAACTTGTTCTGCCTAGGACTTAGATGAGCTTATGTGCAAAATCTGAAGTCTCTGGCTCTTACAGTCTCTGAGATCGACGCCTTCATACATACAGAAGGACGGACGGACGGACAGACGGACGGATGCTTCCTTCTGCCTGTTACATACTTTTGCACAAAACCATTATACCCATTTTACCCATTTTATGGGTTCAGGGTATAATAACTTAGATGAGCATATGCAAACAATAGTTATAAGACTTACGTTAATTTGCTCTTAAGTGTGGAATACACGTGAAGCATGCTGCATGTGTGTTTATTGTTGTCTATTGACTCTCATGCTCTTATCTTTGCGTGCTCTGCATGCAAAACAAAAAGCTTACTATCCCTAACTCCCTCTCACGCACTTGATCAAAGCTTATCTAAACAAAGAGCACGCGAGTGTTCGCAGCATTCTGCACGTGTATTCAAAATTATAATTTATTGAAGAGATTTAACATTAATGGAACTGCCCTTGTTGTTGTTTGGTGCGGATAGCAGCGAAACCAAACAGACACAATAAGCACAAAATTCAAAAAATAAATTCATTGGCGAAACTAATCCCAAACTAAAAAATTGTTCAATAATTGTAGTAAAATTGATCCTAATGTTTTGAATTCTGGGAAAAAGTGAATGTTTTAAGGCAAAAAACGAAAATAAATTGGCCTTCTGACCCACTGTGCAACGGAGAGATTCGATACTCGAGAACCGTTAAAAGTCTATTGTTTTTTAGAATTCGTTAAACTTTTTGTATGCGTTGGTTCTTTTCTAATTTGGTAATTGATTGCGATGGGTCGTAAACGAGATGCTATTGTCCGCAAGTTTTTTGATTTTAAAGCAGAGTAAGATGTATCTGTTTGTAATATTTGTAAGCATTCCTTTAAGGGCAACTAATTTACAAATTTAAGGAGACATCTACAGGAGTGCCATGCCGATGACTACACTTCTGAGCTTCTCAAGGAAAAAAGTAAGCCTCAGGAGACGAAAATAAAATTTTCCATCACTATGTCGACAAGCGATGTCAAAAAAGCGTGCGTGCAATTGGTGATAGATGAAAAAGTGCCATTCTCGCATTTTGATTCATTCAAAACACTGACGGACCAAATTTTTAACGGCTTACACATTAGTTCAATAACATCACGGAATGTGATGTCAGCGAAAAATATGAGCACGAAAAGTCCGTCTTAAAAGATCGACTGAAAAATAAGATGCTTTCGCTCAAAATTGACATTGCTTCTCGACATTCTAAAGGCATTCGGGTGTAAACGTTCAGTATTACAGAAATCATGCCATTGAAGTGAAGACATTGGGCATAATTGAGCTGCATCAAAAACAAACAGGGCTCAATTTGATCAAGGAAATCGAAAATATTTTGGAAGACTTTTCCATTTCAAAGCAGCATTTATACACCATCACTTCAGACAACGGTAAGAATGTCTTAAAGGCAATCGACTGCTTGAACGAAGACCCCAAAAGTGTGCTCAGTATTGATCTCGAAAATGAGGAGCTGATGGACGACATCAATATTTTTTCGATTTCTGCAATCCGATGTGCTGCTCACTCCATGCAACTAGCCGTTAAAGATTTTTTGAATGATGATGCAAGGGATGCAACTGTTGCAAGTGCGCGAAAACTTGAAAAAACATTGCGCACACCGACGTTCAGGGAAGGATTCAAAATAACGAATTTTAATTAAACCAATGAATGATTTTTTCTTGTATACTGCATTTAGACTAGCAATTTCAACTACAGCGCTACCCCTGCCTGTCACCGATGTGCCCACAAGATGGAGCTCAACGAATGAAATATTTAAAAGTGTATGCATATACGAGGAGTTCATCTGGCAACTCTTGCCCCAAAACCTGCAGCTAACCGAGAAGCAATGGGCTGACATCAAAAGTGCTGCTGTCTGTGCTGGAGCCGATTTCTGGAGCCACCAAAAAGTAGCAAAGCGAACAACTTTTTTTTGGGGACTTCTACAAGCTTTTCTTAGAAACTAAATTAATGATAAAATCTATGATTAGCAATATTCATAGTGAGGATCAAGCCAAAAGCTTGGAGAGTCGAGAGGAAAAGCTCACAACAAATGATGTTATTCTCTCTACGATTTATTTGGATCCCAGAATTCGGCGGATTCTTCTTAAGAATTATTTTCAGCTTGCGGCAGCCAAAAATCATTTGGTAATATTGATGCGCCAAATACTTGCTGTAAACAAACAGGTGAACTTAATGGCACCTTCCATATTTATATGACAATTAATTATAACGTTTTTTGTTTTGTTTATCAGGAGAGCCAAACTATCGAGAAACGGATTTCCTCAGAAGCCTCAGAGATATCGTCGATTCAACCGGACAATGGCCTTGAGTTGACATCGCAGAGCACATGCTCATTTTTGAATGCATATTTGGACTTTATTGAGGTTGCATATGAATGTGAAGAGTCTGAGGAAGAGGACGAACTGGAGCTCAAATTGGCAACAACCGAAATTGATGGGTATTCGCCAAAGCCAATAGATTTAAACGTGGACATAATGAGCTATTGGGAAGAAAATAAGTTCACATATCCACGCCTGTACCGTCTTGCCAAGTTACTTCATTGTGTGCCGGCTACCCAATTTGCAGTGGAAAGGGCCTTTTCTGCTCTAAAACTCGTAATGACCGATCTAAGATGCAACCTTTATACAGAATCTGTAAAAAAAATAATGTTCTTGAAGCTAAATAAATAGAAAACTTAATAGCATATAGCATATAAAGTGTTATATCTGTGGGTACAGGGAAGTCTGGGAAGCTGACAAGTGTCTCATTTGTATATATAATATATATATATATATATATATATATATATATATATATATATATATATATATATATATAGTAATTATTCTTTAGTTCTCTATATCTCTTTAACTCTTCTGTGCTTCCACATTAGCCGCTGATTAGGCGGTCTGGGCAAGTGCCTAAGCAGATAATTTAAAATACAAACATACACTTGTATATGTACATACATATTATATATCAAGTGAAAGGTATTAATGCGTAGGTCTAAATATGATCTGGCTCCTTTGCATCAAAAGAAATGTGAATTCAATTTTTATTTTTATAATAAAAACTGAAATCAAAAGCTATGACTTAATTTTTATATAAAAATTGATACATAATAATTATCTCTTATTTTTATCATATAAATTAATTTTAATAATTAAAAATCATTTTTAAATTAAAAATTGCAAATAAAAGTTTATCCTGATTTTGAATTTGACGGATAAAAATATGTATATTTTCCTCACTGTTCTACGGGGTTTCTTTGTGCCAAAATTTTTTAAACTCATAACTATTATTTGCGGTCCCTGCAAATAAGTGAATAATGCGCTTGAAAATTTAAATTTCATAATTCTATGTACATGTATCACTTCGAACAGTGCACAATTATTTTTTTTTAGATTTGTGTGCCTTTGACAATTGATTTACGACCCAGGTAGCGTTTGTTGTTGTAAGTGTTGTTGTTGGGCCCGCACTGCTACTTTTTGTTAGTGTCATTGATTTAAAACTAATCAATAAAAACAAAACTTGGTGCGTCTAGAAACATTTTGCACACCGGAATATGTTATGGGGTGGTTTTACCTACTTGCTAATTATCAAACTCAGACAAAACGTTACACATAAAAACATACATAGAAGCACAAGAAATTTTGCTTTTGATCTACCATTTGCCATTGTTTTGATATAATTTGAGAGCTGACATTTGTGACTTTGGTTGGTGTTGCAAATGCACATACGTAAGTACATACATATGTAAGTACATTGTGGTACATATATATAAACAAATGCAAGTGCAAATATAAATGCTTGCATATATTGTTGACATCTGAATTCAGTGCGTGCGAAGAAGGTAGGGATACTAAGCTTTTTGTGTGACATACAGAGCGCGCGCATAGATAAGAGAGTCAGCCGAAATGGGCAACAACAAAGGCGCATGATCGGAGCGAGATTCAAAAGTAATTTGTCATCCAGCGCCGAACATGAAGAGCGATGCGCGCGCGTGTTTACGTTTTAAGCTGCTTCTTTGGGCTTGGGACCAACAGCGCGTCTCACACATATGACGCAAACATGCATAGATTCGATCAATTCTATGAATGTATTCATGATGCAGGTGTACCTATGCCGACTGTCACCACAACACGAGAATGAGCGAATCTGAAAACAAGTTAGAAGGCTATAGTCGAGAAATCCGGACTAAAAGATACCCTGAACCCGTGTATTAAACTGACTTGCAGTAGTGCAGTTTTTCTTGACTTAACTTTAATTTAAAATATCTCCGGTGTTTCTTAAACGATTTGGACCAAATTTTAACAGAAGCTATAAAGTTATCCATAGTTTCAACTCCTATTTATACATTTAATAAATTCAAGATTTTTCGATGTTGATTTCATGTATATATCGGAAACCAGAATACTTATCGATAGTTTGAAATATACTTGATCCGCTAATGGCTTAGGAGAAGTAATGTTCCAAATTTGAAATCTCTAGCTCTTATAGTCTTTGAGATCGACGCGCTCATACATACGGACGGACGGACGGACATACGGACATGGCTATATCGACTCGGCTGTTGATGTTGATCAATAATATATATACTTTTTATGGGGTTGGAGATGCTTCATTCTGCCCCTTACATACTTTTGCACAAAACAATTATACCCTTTTTACCCATTTCCATAATACTTTACGCATCGATTGCTCGCAAACCTAAGTTTTCTTATATTTTGTAGATACAGTAAGATAACAGAGAGAATAACAAAGAAGACGAAATGTAACGGCAAATGGTACTCACTGCAAGCAGCATACACATCTAAACGAATCTATGCATGGGTGCAACATACGTGTGAGTCGCGCTCCCAAAGAGCGGCTTAAAACTTGATCAGCGCGCGCGTCGTTATGACTGCCGCTAGATATAAAATAATTTGAATGCAATCAGGCGAATTTGTTGTTGCCCATTTACGTTCACTCTTTTGCTTATGCGCGCGCTCTTCATGTCAAACATAAATCTTAATATCCCTACCTCCTCCGCACTCACTAAGCTAAGCTAAGCATAATAGTGCATTTACACTGGCGCCGCTAAAAAAGCCTTAGTGGTTAGCGGCGAAAGTCATTTACATTGGCAAAAAGTCTTTAGAATCAGCTGTTTTTATACTTTAATACTTTTTGTTTACTTTTGTTGTGAATGCTGAAGAAGAATAAATTTGAAAAATGGAGCAAAACTTAAATTTATTGATGCTGGCAACGCAAATTGGTGATAGTATTAATAATACTGCAATAATTAATAATAATAATACATTTTAAGCAGTACAGAACCGTTGCCAGGTTGTTTGGCATATCGACTGCTTGCCTGTGCAATATTCAGAAGGAGTTCCGCAAACTTGTTTGGCAAATTTGTTGACCCAATCAACAATTGAGGTTTCTTTGCAAAAGTGCTTTCCAAGCTTTCCGACCAGCGCTTTTGTTTTTGGCCGACATCCACTTGAAAATAAATTGTTTAATTACAATAATAATAAAATTATTTCATATTTTTAATAATTTTGTACTTACTTGCACATTTGTTTTGATTTTGAATCAGCTGATTCCTGTTGCCGCCATCAGTAATTTGACCAAAACTATCGATTCATCGGTAAAAAAAGGTGTTTATATGAGCCGGTAGAAAAAGTTGCTAAATTCAAATTTAACGGACACATTTTATATGGTAAAGGCTAAAAATATCGAAGACCTTAGGGCGAAATGCTAAAGGTATTGCTTACGGCGCCAGTGTAAATGCACTATAACAAAGAGGCTGCAGTTAAGGGAATGGCATTGCCTAATTTTCACCACCCACACCAAGCTCTTAAGTGCAAGCATTGTATGTACGAGCTCGGTGTCTGTTGCTTAGAAGAATAACTGTAATGCTCTTTCCTACTTTATGTTTTTACATACAATGGTAAAGGAATCGGTTATGCGTTTTAGTTTATATATAATGTGAACAAGGAAAGTTGATTTTTGGGTCAGTGAGCTTTATAATATTCTGATTTTCGTAATATATAATGTTGCTTCAAATATTAAGTCTAAAATCGACTTAATTTTCTTGAGTTTAAAAAAACAAAAAAAAGAAATTAAAGTACGTTGATCGTTAAAATATTAATATACATATATAAATAATAGCAATTTAATATATCTTATAACATATCATTAAATACATATTTTAAATGAATGTATATATATATATATATATACTTTAATTTCTTTTTTTTGTTTTTTTAAACTCAAGAAAATTAAGTCGATTTTAGACTTAATATTTGAAGCAACATTATATATTGTTGTCTTCTATTTTGGCTATTATATAATAGTTATATAGACACTGCTTAAGTGCACTTGAAAATCAAATAAAACTAGCTGTGAGGAGGAGCTGAGGAGATGTGAATGCTTCTCACAAAAGGAGTTTAACTCGGCTGGTTTGTTATATATTTGTTTATAATAAATATGTATATTTGTAAATATATACAAACGTAAACAAAGCAGAAATCTGAGTGATCAACGCGAAACTGAAATACGACCGGTACGAGAGTTGATAAACGCGTCGAAGACAATTGCAGAAGGATACAAAGTGCCTCAGTGAAAGTGGAACAAGGACTACAAGGACATTTTCAAGGACTTTTATGCTCTACACAAGGAGCCAGAAGTAGTCCTAAGGGTTTTGTGAAATATCATAAGTGCATAGAAACATAGAAAATACGTTGAGTGCAAAAGTTTGTAAAACCCAAGTGCGGTTTCATGACTGACTGAGGTCGAGCGCTACGAAAGACTTGGTCTGAGGACACATCTTGCAAGGCGAATCCTTGCCATCCTCGTGCCGATTTAGTGAGACTGGCGCAAGACAAGGTGAAGCACACGTACACCAGCGAGTAGGAGTGCTATTGGTAGCTTCTTGCGGAGACAAGAAAGCCAATAGCGGAGCCTTGGCGTAGCTGGCGTAGTGCGCAATAAACCTAGTCCCGTAGGCGAGCCTAAATTCGACCAAGGGTAATAGTACTGCGAAGCTAGTCTACCACGCAGCCAAAGTAGGGTTAAAAAAAACACAAGTGTAACAATTAGTCAAGTACCACGCAAAATACTAATGTAATACATAAAGCAAAACTACCAAGTGTTCTTAATATCGCAGCGCCACAAATACAAATTTGTTGGCACGTACCCTCAGCACCGCAAGAGCTAGCCCAGCTTATATTCGGGACAACCGAAGGTTCGTTACACTATACTTACGTATAGACACTGCAACGTTGTAATAATCGTTTTACAGTGAAGTCAATTGACTCACAGCCAAATTAAAATATGTCTATTGAAACTTTACTGTTTTATTGCTGTAATTGGTGATGGAGCCTGCTTTTTTAGATCTATTTCCTATTTGGTAGGCATGGCTTCCATGGCACCATACGCCAACATATTGTAGCTCATGTTGTAACCAACTGGGAAACTTTTACTTGCTTCAGCTTAAACTTAAATGGAGAGTGTTATAACGTTTTTGAACAATATGAGTGCGCTATATAAATATATATACTTATGGTACTGCATGTAAGCTTCAACAACAGCAGAAATTTATGCTGTAAACTTTCAAGTTTTTCAAAATGGAAATTTATTACAAGTGTGAAGGAGAGCAAGACTCTTGCACAAATTTGAAGTTTAAATTTATAATTTGTAGCTTGGTTTATAGTTTTAAGCACAAGCCACGATGGAACCATCAGTATTATAATTAGGTTAAGGGAGGATTATAGGCTGAGGAGTAATTAATGTAAAGAAACAAAGTTATTATGTATATTCGGGACAGGGTACATTAAGTGCCACGCGCGCATCACTGATGCTGGGCACGCATCGCTGAAAGGTAACGGGATCGTGCGCGAGCTCGCTCAGAGAGTTTGCACACGACACGCAAGATGCAGTGGCAGCGGAGAAACGACACGCGACAAAAAACGAGAGCAGGCTGACAGCGAGAGCGGAATCGGCAGCTTAAGGGCAGAAGCCGCAGCCGAGCCCAAGCAGCGATCGCGACTGCGAAAGGGTCCGACGGCTTTATAAAATGCGTGGCTCGAGAGTTGCGGTAAAACCTTCAAAGAGTGCGGTTGTGCGCGTGCCAAAAGGCGAAACGTTAAAAACAACAACGACAAACGAGAGCACCACGCTGACACCGGGACATTGGATTAAAAAGGTAGCGAAAACACAACGTTAAAGGACAACACTGACCAACAAGTCGCAACGCCAACACGGATAACAAAACACAACAAAACATATTTTACAATACAACAGAATGGAGCGCGGGTAAGCTGGCAACTGACTGGGGAAAAACGGGCGGGATTTTGTTTTTGTTGCGGTGTGGTTAGGGTTGTTAAAAATATAGTTTAATACAGCCCGAGATATATGTAACACAACAGTGCCAAAAGTTTTAGTGTCGTGTAGTGTTTTGTGTCCGGAGCGGCCACGGCGTACCGCATGGCCGCAACACGTGCTCCGAGCGTTTCTCTGCACGTGTTGTGGCGATCCGTTATTGCCCGACCACCGGTGGTGAAACCAACTCGCATTCCGAGGGTTCTCTGTGCGATTTGGGTGGAACAACCGGTGTCTCTTGGCTCTCTTCCCCTTTTTTCGGCCAGTTCGAAAGTAGAGTCACGGGGGGAAAAAAACGCAGACGCGAGCTGCTTATTTTTTGTTTGTTTTTGTCTTCATGTGAAAATAAAACCGCATACCCTTGAGACACGTGGGATCACGTGGTCAGCAGGAGATGATAGTATTTTTTGATCATGCGGTAATGCCTCTCTCGGCACCACGCTCGAAAGGGCAACCGCTCGGTCAGATATGTTAGGCACGTGATTATTTTTTTTTTTTTTTGCTAACCAACCGCATTTGAGAACTTTCCCCAAATATTTGCTCTCTGGAGTACAGTAGGGCCCAGCTTCCCATTAACCATTTTTTTTGTAAACCCAAAACGCCGAACGCCGCACTCACGCAGCGACAGAACCGAGAAACAGAACGGCTCAGCAGCAGAGCCGAGTACCAGCCGAAAAAACCAGCAGAGTGACTAGCAGCAGAGCGAGGACCAGCCGACGCAGCGACAAACAGAGCCGAGAATACGCAGCGGCAGCGCAGAGCCCATCAACGAAGACGTCTACGCGGCAGAGGTCCCGAGGGCTGCACGATCAGGTAGATGAGGCGGGTGGCCCATCGTATATAAGGCGGGCACCGACAGCAGGAGAAGTAGTTATCCACAGGCAGCATTCGAAGAGTAGTGATCAAAAGTGATAGTGTTTAAATAAAAACATCCTGGACAAGTGAATCCTCACGCTACCAAAAGGATTAGCAACAGGACTCACAGCAGAACCCTCCGCAGAGCCCACAGCAGGATCAGCAGCAGGACCCTCAGCAGAACCCTCCGCAGAGCCCACAGCAGAACCCTCCGCAGAGCCCACAGCAGGATCCTCAGCAGAACCCACAGCAGGATCAGCAGCAGGACCCCCAGAATCCTCAGCGGAGCCCACAGCAGAACCCGTGGCTGGACTAGCAACAGCAGAACCTGCAAGCAGCACCTGCAGCAGCACCCGCAGCAGCACCTGTAGCTGCACCTGTAGCAGCACCCGCAGCAGCACTAGCAAACAGCACTAGCAAGCAGAGCCTGCAGCAGCAGTACTCGCAGCAGAACCCGCAGCAGTACTAGTATGGGTGTAAAGTGGATCACCTTCCGTCGCAAGGACGAGCTACAGCAACTGGCCCAAGAGTTCGCGCTAGGAACTACTGGCACCGTGGAAGAATTGCGGGGCAGGATTTCGGCGTTTGTCACAAGGGGCGAGCACTCGGAGGCTACACGAGACCGCCTGGTCGAACTGGAAGCGAGCTACGGGGATGCAGCCAGCCCTCGGGATGTGCGCTAACCGGCCGTGTCCCCGGGTCCAGAAAGCCGAGAACGCAAGGAAAACCATCATCAACTTAAGGTAACAGTGCCAGCAGTACCGATCTTTGCGCAGGAGGCCCCGGAACCTGCAAGTACAAGTGCCGGCAGCAAAAAGGTAGTCCGCGAAGAAATCTCGTGCTCAATGCTGGCTAATAAATTGCGCAACTGGTGCATCGTGTTCGACGGCATCTCGGATCCACTTAGTTTCATCGAGAAACTCGAAGAGCGAGTGGCATCGTACCGCGTGAGTGTCGACCAACTGCCACGACCCATATCCAGTCTGTTTACCGGTCGAGCTGAAGGATGGTTCCGGACCTACCGTCTGCAAGATGAACCTTGGGAGTCGGTTAAGAAGGAGTTCTTGGACTTTTTCTTGCCGCCTCGGTACTTCCAACGTTTGGAAAGTACCATCCATACTCGGTTCCAGCGTCCAGGAGAAGCTTTCCGCGACTATCTCATTGAGCTGCGACTAATGATGCAACGAGCCCAATACTCGCCAGAACGGGAGCTGGAGCGCATATATGAGTACCTACTTCCGGAGTATCAACTGTTCACACGACGACACGAATTCGACACGTTGGCCGCATTGACCCAGTTGGTCACAAGTTTTGAGAATGTCCGGGACCGGGACTCAAAAGGATACGCAGCGTTGTTGCCAGCAAGCGCGCCGAAGGCAGTCGGCCACGATCATAGCATTGGAGACCACGGACACGATAACTGGGATCTGGCGGTGACAACAAGGAACACCGAAGCGTCGACACAGAAGACATCGCAGGACACGGGCGGAGCAGTGGATGTGAAGCGAGCATGCCGGAATTGCGGAGAAATCGGGCATTTCTCTAAAGAATGTCGGAATCCCAAAGTGTTGTTCTGCTGGGAATGTTGCAGCCGTGGAACTCGCACCATCGGATGCTGCCGCGTCGCCAGGTCGGGAAACGATCAACGTCTCCGTCTAGCAGAGGACAGGGCGGAGAGCAACAGCAGTTGGAGCCCTCGTCATTAATTCACCCGTTACGCTTGGAGGAGGGGAGGATCGCGGCCCTGGTGACCATACGGGACATCCCGGTAGCAGCAGCACTGGACACAGGAGCCACTCGATCGTTTATCAGTGAACGGTTGGCGAAGATAGTCGGGACTAAGGATAACATTCGTAATATTCGGGTGCGGATAATCCTTGCAGATGGCTCACCTAAGGAAATAACTCGGGCTGTAGTGGAAAAGATAAAGCTCGACGAACAGGAGGCAATAGTACCCCTACTGTCATGCCAGAAATTCTTGACGACGTCGTCTTAGGCATTGACTTTTTGTGTGGGATACGCACAAGAATCCAGTGTGGCCGAGCCTTTTGCAACTTTCACAACTCCCCGATTTACGAGCGGATCCTATCCTGATGACTCCGTGCCGACCAACGACGACCACCCCGCAGGACGCACATAACACTGAGCTTGCCGACTTCGTAGAGACCGCGCAGGCTAGTGAATCGACAACGCAGGACGCACACGACACTGAGCCAGCCAACTTCGTAGACACAGTGGAAGCCAGTCAAACAAGGAACCAGCCTTGAACCCACAAATTATACACGCTTGAGCCATTGGCGGACGCTCGCAGGGCCCGTCGAACGAACCCATTTCGGAAGCGACCACGTACACTACCGGAAAGAGAAGGAAACCTATCAACGAGCGACCCCTATAAGCCTAGCTGTTATCACAACGGACGCAGCAGGCGAGGGGCTCACAGCAGAAGCAAACGCAACGGAACACGCATTGCCCACCTAGATCAGTGCCTTTCTGAAAAAAAGAACTGGCCCGATTCGAGGGCATGACAGGAGTATCACACATCGCACAGCATACTATTATCATGAAGGACGACAAACCGATCAAGCAACGTTACTTTCCTAAGAACCCGGCAATGCAGAAGATCATCAATGACAAGGTCATCGAACTCCTGAAAAATGGTCAGATCGAGCCGTCTAAAAGTCCACACAGCGTCCCAATCGTGCTGGTGGGCAAGAAGACGGGCGAGATCCGTATGTGTGTGGACTACCGGCAGTTAAATGCACGGTCAGAACCAGACGCGTATCCATTGCCACGTATCAACCACATACTGGAACTCCTACGAAATGCAAGGTACATCTCCACGTTGGATCTGAAAAGCGGATACTGGCAAATCCCGATGGCCAAGGAGAGTCGACCGTACACCGCATTCACGGTCCCGGGGAGAGGCTTATTCCAGTGGAAAGTTATGCCGTTCGGATTACACTCCGCCCCGGCGACCTTCCAACGAGCTCTGGATAGCGTCATCGGCCCGGAGATGGAACCCCACGCTTTCGCTTACCTGGATGACATAATCGTCATTGGAGCAACGTTGGAAGAACACGTGGAAAACCTCCGCGAGGTGTTTCAAAGACTGGTGACAGCAAACTTAAAGCTGAATCGGAAGAAGTGCAGCTTTTTCCAACGAAGACTTGTATACCTAGGACACATGATAAGCGAGGCCGGTATACACACGGACCCTGGGAAAATCGCGCCAGTACAGCGGCTGGCACCCCAAAGAGCTTCAACGGTGTCTGGGAATGGCATTCTTGTATCGTCGTTTTGTCCCTAACTTCGCCACTATTGTACAGCCAATGACGAGCCTTCTACGCAAGAAGAAGAAGTGGCTATGGGGCGAGGAGCAACAAGCAGCGTTCGAAGACTTGAAGGACAAGCCGACCAAGGCACCGGTCCTGGCCTGTCCCGATTTCACGCAGAGGTTTACACTCCAAACAGATGCCAGTGACTATGGACTCGGAGCCGTCCTAACGCAGAGCTTAGAGGGAGGAGAGCGAGTAATAGCCTACGCAAGCCGCCGTCTTCTCAGAGCAGAAGAAAACTACTCAGCCATGGAGAAGGAGTGCTTGGCGATTGTCTGGGCGATCAGGCAGTTGCGCTGCTATTTGGAGGGCTACCATTTCGAAGTCATCACGGAACATCTTGCGTTGAAGTGGCTAAACTCGATTGACAACCCAACAGGACGAATTGCACGCTGGGCGCTCGAATTGCAACAGTATCGATTTGACATACTGTACAGACGAGGATGCCAAAACGTAGTCGCGGACGCACTTTCCAGACAACCTTTGGAAACCCTTCAGCGCACCCTGGAAGAGGCTCCAAAGTGCCCTTGGTTGCTACGATTGAGCAAACGGATGGAGAAGGAGCCAGGGAAATTCCCAAGGTACATACACGAGAACGGGCAAATTTACCGGCAAACGGGCCATCGGCCTCCCGAAGAGGAACACGTGACTTGGAAACTATGCGTAGCCAGTGACCATCGACGACGGGCCTTGGAAGAATGCCATGACCATCCGACAGCAGGACACTTGGGTATCCGGAAGACGGCAACAAGAGTGACACAGCTATACTATTGGCCTGGCATTTTCCGGGATGTGACGAGGTTCATCAGGAAGTGCGACAAATACCAAAAATTCAAGGTGAGTCAACTTAGACCTGCAGGACATATGTACACACGACAAGCTCAGGGCCCGTTCGACATCCTCTGCGCAGATTTTATGGGACCCCTCCCGCGTTCCAAACACGGAAACACCAGTCTTCTTGTTTTCTTCGACTTATTCTCGAAATGGGTGGAACTAGTGCCCTTACGAAAGGCCACCACCGCCCATTTGGAAAGATCGTTCCGAGAAAGAATACTGTGTCGATTTGGAGTACCGCGGAAGTTCGTGTGCGAGAACGGCACACAATTCACAAGCCGGTCGTTTAGGAGCTTTTGCAAGACAGCAGGAATGGAACTAGAATACACCGCCCCGTACACTGCGCAACAGAACCCTACAGAGAGGGCAAACAGGACTATAAAAACCATGGAGGCACAGTACATTCCAGATTGTGCAATCGAACATCCAACGGGCATCGCACGAGCAGGGCAGAGGTTACAACCTTCGAAGGCGGGACTGGAGACCGACACTAGGCACGATGGTATGGCTAAGACAACATCACCTGTCCAAAGCTTTAGAAGGGTTCGCTGCGAAACTAGCACCAAAGTTGGAGGGACCTTACAAGGTAATTAAGTTCGTTTCACCAAACATAGTGCGAGTCCAAAGCCTTACCGGACGACAACGGAAAACTGCAAGCCTGGCCGATCTCAAAGAGTTAAACGCGGGAGAAGACAAAGAGCCCGCAGGACTGAGCGACAACAGCGACAACTAAGCGACAGCAGCAGAGTCACGGGGGCTACTTTTACTGGCGAGCCAGTATAACGTCCCCGCCCCAGAACGGGGAAAAACCCAATAAGAAACAGGTAAAAAATAAGAGTAGCATCCACCACACCGCAGGGCTAAGATAGTTAGAGTATTTACATAAGTTATATCAATCATATGCTTAATTCTACTGTAGTACAAATGCAACGCAAGGGGAGCCGGACACACAGCCCTTGGGTGCACAAGACGTAATTTTGGGACGTCCCTGGGGCCAGTCGTCGCGGGAGCCGCAGCTGCGACGAGTTGGCGTGTCAGAAGACTGGCACCCGGAGCCAGTACGCACGGCAGTAAGGATGCAGGCCGTTCGTGGTTGGATCAACGCGAGCGACGACCAATGCCAGCCAGACATGGAGGTGATCTCACTCAGTTCCGACTCCGAGGTGGCACCCGTCGGGCGTTTCGGCACTGGTGGCTTGAGGGCTCCCTTAAATTGGGACGTTTCTGAGCTCAACGCACAAATGGCCGAGGATAATCGGAGCACCTCCATCCGCTCACAAGGAGCCGACGCAGAATACCAGGCATATGCCCCGAACGAGTCGGACACACCCTCAGACTCGGCCTACCGTTTGGCGGTACGGTACGGAGATATGGGCTATCCACCACCTTACCTGGCCAGCCCACCGCCAGCATATGGGTCGTGGTTGATAGCCGACTCGGGTGTCCCGCGGTCGAATCACTGGTCGGACGAAGGCTCCCACACGTCCAGGGAAAACCCACCCCCCATTGGCGAACCACAGCTCCCAACCACGGAGGCTCAGGATGAGGGTGACGTAGACCTGGACTCTATTCTATCAATCGATGAAGGGGCCACCGACTGGTTGATGGGTAGTTAAAAATATAGTTTAATACAGCCCGAGATATATGTAACATAACAGTGCCAAAAGTTTTAGTGTCGTGTAGTGTTTTGTGTCGGGAGCGGCCACGGCGTACCGCATGGCCGCAACACGTCTTCCGAGCGTTTCTCTGCACGTGTTGTGGCGATCCAGTATTGCCCGACCACCGGTGGTGACACCAACTCGCATTCTGAGGGTTCTCTGTGCGATTTGGGTGGAACTACCGGTGTCTCTTGGCTCTCTTGGCTCTCCCCCCCCTTCCCCTTTGTAGTTTGTGCGATTGGCAGGGTGGTCGGTGATACCGCAGAACATGTTCCGAGCGTTCTCTGCGTGTTTGGTGGTATCCGGCGCCGCTCGGGTCGCCGGCAAAGTCACCAATAGCATTCCGAGGGCTTCTCTGTGCTATTGGTGGCCCTGCCGGTGTCCCTTGCCCACGCATAGTTCGCGCGGTTGGCAGGGCGGTCGGCGACGCCGCAGAGCATGTTCCGAGTGTTTTCTCTGCATGTTCTGTGGTGTCCGGCATCGCCCGGGCTACCGGCGGGTGGACAAGGCGCATTCCGAGGGATCCTCTGTGCGTCTTGGCGAGTCCGCCGGTGCCCCGCCACTCGTCTCCCCCAACTCTTGTTAGCGTTATGCCCATGTCCAATCGCCGGTTGGTGCAACTTCGCATGCATCGAGCGTTTCTCGGTATGCGTGGGTGGGCCACTGTGGCCTCTTAAAGGGGGGGAAACTACCGAGGCATGTCTCCGAGTCTCGGTATTTTATAAATTTATTGTAAAAGGCCCTGGACAGGACTGATTCTCTACCCCAGCCTTAGAAAGCTTCTTTACACAAGCCTTTGGAAATATTATGCATCCTGTAAAAATATTGCGTTTTACCAGTCCATTAATGAATGGACATTTTGATGTATATATTCCTTTAGAGGAAGTATTAACTCAAGATTCGGATTCGTCAAGTGCATGCAAGACTGAAAATGTTAACAAGTTGAAACGTTGCAGACGGACGCAACCGACTGCGGAATACTTTGATACCAGTAGTGGTGTGGGCGGGGCATCAAAATTTTTGATGCAGTTTTTTTGGCCCAAAAAATGTGAAAACTATAGGCGTTTTAAATTTCAAGGAGAAGGGGGGATGGGGGCGGAATCAGGGGGCATGGCATCCAAAATTTTTATGCATTTTTTGGGGAACGTCAATATCTAGCTTGACACAAAATTTGGTGGCTCTAGCCCAAAAAATGTGAAAGTTATAGGCGTTTCAAATTTCAAGGAGCAGGGTGGATGGGGGTGGAAGGAGTGGGCATGGCATTTAAAATTTTGATGCAGTTTTTTCAAGGACATGCCTAGCTATCTGCGTGCAAAACTTGGTACTTCTATCTGTAAGAATGTGAGAAATATTTGGTTTTATCGGGTTTTAGTTATCGAATTTATCGATTTTTTAGCCTCCTAGTGGGCGTTTCACACCGATCTTAACACATTATCTGTACCGTCCTTAGATAAACATAATTGCAAAGTTTCAAGTTTCTAGCTTTACAGGTGTCGAAAAAAGTTGCGTTCATACGGACAGACACCATGACGGACATTGCACAAAACCAATATACTATGAGACCTTCGGTATCAAAGTATAAAAATCCTGTTAAAAGACGTAGTCGGCTCACCGACAAATCAAAAAAAAAAAAAAGGCACGAAAACATTTAGTTCTAAAATATCTTGATAATCATAGGGATAAGCACATAGAAGCATCAAAAATCTTAAAGGCTAATCAGGAAAAGCGAATATTAAATACTCTTCTATAATATGTTATTAAATATTTTCTAATTTATTTATTTTATTTCTATCTACTATTTCTTAAATTTATGTAAAGTATCGGCGCAGCGAAGCAAGCAGGACACTAATAAGTTATGTATAAATGTATATGCCGAAATTCATATAAATTTCACGCAAATTCATTAAGTAAATTTGTTAATGCTTAAATTTTTTGAGAGCGACGAACTGTTTTAACGCTCTGACACATAACCGAATTTTTACTGTGTATACCGAACAAAAAACCATGAAAAGAGTCACGAGATCGCTATTATTTTTAAGCGCTTTTGTTTTTCGAAATGAAAATCGAGACACTGAATGGATAATTAATTAAAAAACTGTATTTTTGAAAACTCTTATAATATTTATAAAAAGGTTCGCGATGGCTTTTGATTTCTTTGATTTTATTCGGGTGCGTAGCATTCGCGTGCGCTTGCTATCGGATTCATCGGAAAAGAGACAGAGGGACGATCAGTGTGGCCAAACCACTCTTTCCTGATAACACTTAATACTAACATCGAAACCTTAAATACTAGCTTACGATATATCGGTATACACTCAAATTACATAGGCAATCGATAGGCATATATATAAGTACTTTTCAACTCGGCCGTCCTGACAGGGAATCGAATAATCGGGAATACTCTAAATTATGGAAGGCTCAGGGCCATACCAGACGGTGTGTTATTGCCTGCGGTCAGACGTCAGAAGCACAATTTTGATCAGGAGTGAGCTACAATTTCAGTTTAGATGACTCCAGCACACCGTCATACGGAAGTTGTGTGAGCTGAGAACCTTCAACATCCCGGATGACATACCGATCATTTAGAAGTTTCTTATGAATGACATAGGGACCACGGTATCGCCTTATGAGTTTTTTGGTTACGCCAGCCGTCGTATCCACATTTTTGATGACGTCGAAATCTCCTTCTTCAAAATTAACAGCCGGGCGATGGTATTTTCTAAAGTACTCTGTGTTATATTCCTGAGATTTGACAATGTTCTGCAAGGCAATCTTTCGGATATCCACTGGGGACACTTCACCAATGAACCTATCATCTAAACGGTCAGTCAACTCATCTAAAACAGCACCGCGCTGTTCGACACCAAAAAGGAGGACGGAGTGTGCAAATTTAGTTGTGGAATGAACGGAATTATTCAAGGCGAGCTCAATTTTCAGAAGTTGTTTCACCCAGTCAGCATGATCCAATGGTTCAGCCAATTTACCAAGCATAGGACCTAAGACACGGTTGACGCGTTCCACTTGACCATTGGCCCGAGGGAAGGCAGTGGCATTCTGGACATGGACCACATGATGGGACTGCAGGAAATCAGCAAACTCGGCGGAAGTGAAGCACGTACCTCGATCACTAACGATTTGACGGGGTCGACTATAGTTGGGAAAATGTGACATGCTTCCCGGGAACAAGTAGTAGCGGCAGGGTACAATTTGACCAATTTGGTAAAGGCATCAATAACGACTAGCAGATATTTTTTCCTGGACTGTATGGATGAAAGGGTTCCAAAGCGGTCAATATGAAGAATATCAAACGGCAGCGGGATTTCGGAATACTATGCAGGGTAACATTATTATTATGGGCGGAAGGGGAATAGTAAACACATTTCAGAAAGTTTTTAATAAAATTATTGACGAAAGATTTCATATACGAAAACCAATAATGTTTTTTAATCTGTGTACAACACTTGGACAGACGGCCCAACTTCTCATGCACCGTTCGTATGACACTGTTAATCATTTCGGCAGGGACATAAAGCTGAAGCACGTCGGTTGGTGATCGGCGATACACGACACCACCTTGAAACTCAAAACTGGCAATCTCTTGGTTCTCTAAGACACTCCGAAGCTTGACAATTTCTGGATCACGGTTTTGCGTCAGTTGTAGTTGAAAATCCAGGTTCAAATCATCCACATATGCAGAAGTGTCCAGTCTACTAAGTACATCAACATGGGGCATACACATACCGGACCGATGTACAATGGTATAGTCATAATTTTCCAATAATAATGCCCAACGGGCAATTTTCGCGGAAGATCCACCGTTCTTAAGAGTTAACGCTAATGAATTACAATCTGTAATTATCTTAAACGGAATGAACTTCAGGTATGTTTCAAAACCCTTTAAGGCATATACAATGGCCAGGGTTTCCAATTCGTAACTGTGCAATTTGGACTCGGGGGCGGAAGCAGTCTTTGAGAATTGGCACACCGGATTAAACTTATCGTCAGTTTGTTTCTGCAGGAGCATCGCTCCAAAACCGACTGAACTAGCATCACAATGTAATTCGGGTTGTAAATAGACAGCACAGGTGACTGTTCATCAGTTTAGACTACAGGGTTAACAAGGATTCAAGACACTCATCAGAGAAAACGTAATTGGCATCTTTTTTCAGCAGACGCGACATCGGATTGGCGATTTTGGCAAAGTTGGGTACAAAACGGCGGAAGTAAGAAAAGAGACCCAGACAGCGTTCCAATTCTTTCCTATCCCGAGGCTCCGGCAGACTTTTTATAGCTTGGAGATGAGCTGGTTTCGGGGTAATACCGGAAGAGTTCGCTATATACCCTAAACACTCTTTGTGTGCAAAACGACACTTAGACAATTTGAGGCGTAACCCATTCACTCGTAAGGTAAAAAGTGCCTCTTCCAACACTTGCAGATGGGTTTCAAAATCACTCGACACAATTAAGATGTCGTCCATATAAATCACTAGTTGACCTTTATTGATCAAGTCCTTCAACACAAAGTACACAAATCTAGCAAAATCTGGGGGACCATTACATAGTCCAAGCGGCATGCGTACGTACTCAAATTGCCCATCAGGTTTTACAAAGGCAGTGTATTTAATTGAATCAGGATGCATTTTGACATGGTGAAATACACTTTCTAAATCTAGGACAGTAAAGAACGATTTACCCCCCAGATGCTCAACACAATCCTCTAACAACGGAATCGGGAAGTGGTCACGGACAGTAATTTTGTTCAGCGGGCGATAGTCAACACATTTCCTTAAGGTATTATCTATTTTGCGAACGGGCGCTCGGGTCGCCGGCAAAGTCACCAATAGCATTCCGAGGGCTTCTCTGTGCTATTGGTGGCCCTGCCGGTGTCCCTTGCCCACGCATAGTTCGCGCGGTTGGCAGGGCGGTCGGCGACGCCGCAGAGCATGTTCCGAGTGTTTTCTCTGCATGTTCTGTGGTGTCCGGCATCGCCCGGGCTACCGGCGGGTGGACAAAGCGCATTCCGAGGGATCCTCTGTGAGTCTTGGCGAGTCCGCCGGTGCCCCGCCACTCGTCTCCCCCAACTCTTGTTAGCGTTATGCCCATGTCCAATCGCCGGTTGGTGCAACTTCGCATGCATCGAGCGTTTCTCGGTATGCGTGGGTGGGCCACTGTGGCCTCTTAAAGGGGGGGAAACTACCGAGGCATGTCTCCGAGTCTCGGTATTTTATAAATTTATTGTAAAAGGCCCTGGACAGGACTGATTCTCTACCCCAGCCTTAGAAAGCTTCTTTACACAAGCCTTTGGAAATATTATGCATCCTGTAAAAATATTGCGTTTTACCAGTCCATTAATGAATGGACATTTTGATGTATATATTCCTTTAGAGGAAGTATTAACTCAAGATTCGGATTCGTCAAGTGCATGCAAGACTGAAAATGTTAACAAGTTAAAACGTTGCAGACGGACGCAACCGACTGCGGAATACTTTGATACCAGTAGTGGTGTGGGCGGGGCATCAAAATTTTTGATGCAGTTTTTTTGGCCCAAAAAATGTGAAAACTATAGGCGTTTTAAATTTCAAGGAGAAGGGGGGATGGGGGCGGAATCAGGGGGCATGGCATCCAAAATTTTTATGCATTTTTTTGGGGAACGTCAATATCTAGCTTGACACAAAATTTGGTGGCTCTAGCCCAAAAAATGTGAAAGTTATAGGCGTTTCAAATTTCAAGGAGCAGGGTGGATGGGGGTGGAAGGAGTGGGCATGGCATTTAAAATTTTGATGCAGTTTTTTCAAGGACATGCCTAGCTATCTGCGTGCAAAACTTGGTACTTCTATCTGTAAGAATGTGAGAAATATTTGGTTTTATCGGGTTTTAGTTATCGAATTTATCGATTTTTAGCCTCCTAGTGGGCGTTTCACACCGATCTTAACACATTATCTGTACCGTCCTTAGATAAACATAATTGCAAAGTTTCAAGTTTCTAGCTTTACAGGTGTCGAAAAAAGTTGCGTTCATACGGACAGACACCATGACGGACATTGCACAAAACCAATATACTATGAGACCTTCGGTATCAAAGTATAAAAATCCTGTTAAAAGACGTAGTCGGCTCACCGACAAATCAAAAAAAAAAAAAAAGGCACGAAAACATTTAGTTCTAAAATATCTTGATAATCATAGGGATAAGCACATAGAAGCATCAAAAATCTTAAAGGCTAATCAGGAAAAGCGAATATTAAATACTCTTCTATAATATGTTATTAAATATTTTCTAATTTATTTATTTTATTTCTATCTACTATTTCTTAAATTTATGTAAAGTATCGGCGCAGCGAAGCAAGCAGGACACTAATAAGTTATGTATAAATGTATATGCCGAAATTCATATAAATTTCACGCAAATTCATTAAGTAAATTTGTTAATGCTTAAATTTTTTGAGAGCGACGAACTGTTTTAACGCTCTGACACATAACCGAATTTTTACTGTGTATACCGAACAAAAAACCATGAAAAGAGTCACGAGATCGCTATTATTTTTAAGCGCTTTTGTTTTTCGAAATGAAAATCGAGACACTGAATGGATAATTAATTAAAAAACTGTATTTTTGAAAACTCTTATAATATTTATAAAAAGGTTCGCGATGGCTTTTGATTTCTTTGATTTTATTCGGGTGCGTAGCATTCGCGTGCGCTTGCTATCGGATTCATCGGAAAAGAGACAGAGGGACGATCAGTGTGGCCAAACCACTCTTTCCTGATAACACTTAATACTAACATCGAAACCTTAAATACTAGCTTACGATATATCGGTATACACTCAAATTACATAGGCAATCGATAGGCATATATATAAGTACTTTTCAACTCGGCCGTCCTGACAGGGAATCGAATAATCGGGAATACTCTAAATTATGGAAGGCTCAGGGCCATACCAGACGGTGTGTTATTGCCTGCGGTCAGACGTCAGAAGCACAATTTTGATCAGGAGTGAGCTACAATTTCAGTTTAGATGACTCCAGCACACCGTCATACGGAAGTTGTGTGAGCTGAGAACCTTCAACATCCCGGATGACATACCGATCATTTAGAAGTTTCTTATGAATGACATAGGGACCACGGTATCGCCTTACGAGTTTTTTGGTTACGCCAGCCGTCGTATCCACATTTTTGATGACGTCGAAATCTCCTTCTTCAAAATTAACAGCCGGGCGATGGTATTTTCTAAAGTACTCTGTGTTATATTCCTGAGATTTGACAATGTTCTGCAAGGCAATCTTTCGGATATCCACTGGGGACACTTCACCAATGAACCTATCATCTAAACGGTCAGTCAACTCATCTAAAACAGCACCGCGCTGTTCGACACCAAAAAGGAGGACGGAGTGTGCAAATTTAGTTGTGGAATGAACGGAATTATTCAAGGCGAGCTCAATTTTCAGAAGTTGTTTCACCCAGTCAGCATGATCCAATGGTTCAGCCAATTTACCAAGCATAGGACCTAAGACACGGTTGACGCGTTCCACTTGACCATTGGCCCGAGGGAAGGCAGTGGCATTCTGGACATGGACTACATGATGGGACTGCAGGAAATCAGCAAACTCGGCGGAAGTGAAGCACGTACCTCGATCACTAACGATTTGACGGGGTCGACTATAGTTGGGAAAATGTGACATGCTTCCCGGGAACAAGTAGTAGCGGCAGGGTACAATTTGACCAATTTGGTAAAGGCATCAATAACGACTAGCAGATATTTTTTCCTGGACTGTATGGATGAAAGGGTTCCAAAGCGGTCAATATGAAGAATATCAAACGGCAGCGGGATTTCGGAATACTATGCAGGGTAACATTATTATTATGGGCGGAAGGGGAATAGTAAACACATTTCAGAAAGTTTTTAATAAAATTATTGACGAAAGATTTCATATACGAAAACCAATAATGTTTTTTAATCTGTGTACAACACTTGGACAGACGGCCCAACTTCTCATGCACCGTTCGTATGACACTGTTAATCATTTCGGCAGGGACATAAAGCTGAAGCACGTCGGTTGGTGATCGGCGATACACGACACCACCTTGAAACTCAAAACTGGCAATCTCTTGGTTCTCTAAGACACTCCGAAGCTTGACAATTTCTGGATCACGGTTTTGCGTCAGTTGTAGTTGAAAATCCAGGTTCAAATCATCCACATATGCAGAAGTGTCCAGTCTACTAAGTACATCAACATGGGGCATACACATACCGGACCGATGTACAATGGTATAGTCATAATTTTCCAATAATAATGCCCAACGGGCAATTTTCGCGGAAGATCCACCGTTCTTAAGAGTTAACGCTAATGAATTACAATCTGTAATTATCTTAAACGGAATGAACTTCAGGTATGTTTCAAAACCCTTTAAGGCATATACAATGGCCAGGGTTTCCAATTCGTAACTGTGCAATTTGGACTCGGGGGCGGAAGCAGTCTTTGAGAATTGGCACACCGGATTAAACTTATCGTCAGTTTGTTTCTGCAGGAGCATCGCTCCAAAACCGACTGAACTAGCATCACAATGTAATTCGGGTTGTAAATAGACAGCACAGGTGACTGTTCATCAGTTTAGACTACAGGGTTAACAAGGATTCAAGACACTCATCAGAGAAAACGTAATTGGCATCTTTTTTCAGCAGACGCGACATCGGATTGGCGATTTTGGCAAAGTTGGGTACAAAACGGCGGAAGTAAGAAAAGAGACCCAGACAGCGTTCCAATTCTTTCCTATCCCGAGGCTCCGGCAGACTTTTTATAGCTTGGAGATGAGCTGGTTTCGGGGTAATACCGGAAGAGTTCGCTATATACCCTAAACACTCTTTGTGTGCAAAACGACACTTAGACAATTTGAGGCGTAACCCATTCACTCGTAAGGTAAAAAGTGCCTCTTCCAACACTTGCAGATGGGTTTCAAAATCACTCGACACAATTAAGATGTCGTCCATATAAATCACTAGTTGACCTTTATTGACCAAGTCCTTCAACACAAAGTACACAAATCTAGCAAAATCTGGGGGACCATTACATAGTCCAAGCGGCATGCGTACGTACTCAAATTGCCCATCAGGTTTCACAAAGGCAGTGTATTTAATTGAATCAGGATGCATTTTGACATGGTGAAATACACTTTCTAAATCTAGGACAGTAAAGAACGATTTACCCCCCAGATGCTCAACACAATCCTCTAACAACGGAATCGGGAAGTGGTCACGGACAGTAATTTTGTTCAGCGGGCGATAGTCAACACATTTCCTTAAGGTATTATCTATTTTGCGAACGGGCACTATAGCGGAAGCGGAAGGGGAACTACTATGACGGATAATGCCGGCATTTAACAAGTCATCACATATCTGGCGCACTTCGCTGCGCTCGTGATGGGATAATCGGCGAGGACGGCAGAAAATGGGGGTCTGACTTGTCAATTAGATTTTCATTTCGTAACTGGTCGGTTTAATCAGTTCTGAAGGGACATCCACATAGGAGGCGGATGTCTGACGCCAGAGTAGACTCTATATTGAACTCATCCTCACTGACAACAGGTAACTCGATTGCATTAATAGCCCAACGACTGGTCAAACATGACGGAACACTCTCTCTCATTGATACACGACTGTGATTCGGAAGGCATTAACTCATTTTCATCAAACGACCGGGTTGACTCTTTTTTTTTGATATTGTGCGTTTGACGTCTGTTCTACACAAATCTAGTGAATTAAGGACACTAATGAGTTTCATGTTACAATCTATTTGCTATTTATTTAGGGCCAACAATCGGCTTTTGGTATACTTGAATTTGAATTTACATAATTTTATATTTGTTTTACAAAAGAAATCTCTGCCCAAAATCATTGCCAAATTTGTGGCACTGTTCGGCAGTACATCAAATGTGTGTAATACTGTTTGGACGCACTTGAAACACGAGTTTGCTGGTCTAATAGGCTTCGGGCAATGGGACTTGTAGTGTCCGAACGAAGAGCAAGTTGTAACACCGCACATCTTTTGCAGCAGGGACGGCACTCGTGGACGGAAGTGAAGTACTCGTAGCGGCAGGCTGTCGAGGCAGAGGCTGGTTCACAGCAGCCACTTGTCTGCCTGCATTGGATTGAACTCGTCGTCTCTCATACCTTTCCAGGAGCATATTCAGGTCAACGATGGTTCTAGCTGCATATAGCATGCCCACCGCGGGCGAGCTGTCTCGGAGTCCATCAATGATGAGATCCACCAACTCAGCTACAGGGATTGTGGCACTCATGGCGATCTCCTGCATCTCGATTGCATACCGCAGGTACCCCTCCCCCGGCTTGAGACGTCGGTTCCGCAGGGCTGCGTATACTTCTTCTGTGCTCCTTGATCGTCCAAACTCATGGTTCAGTATTTCTTGGAGTATTTCACAGGCGTCCTCCAAGTCGCTGATCCACTTGTTAACATCGTACGCGGTGTCTGCCGAAAACCGCGGGACCATGGACTCGATCACACTTATGTCTGTTACCCGCTGACTCGGTACGTCAGCAGAGACACCAAGATGCTGTTGCAAACTCACAATTTGCTGTTGTAGTTCAATGACCTCCTTCTGTTTACGCAGATTAGCCAAGTGCTCGTCTAGGTTCAACGACACTGGAAGCGGGGTTACCGCCAGAACAGCAGACGGCGAGGCGGCAGCAGACTTTGACAATTCTGACACTAGTCTGCGTACCTGTGCTAGCGTCGCTGACGGTGGCACTTCAACATTATGCGCCCTCAGCAAGTTCATTATTTCTTCTTTATTTAGGCCCATTGTTGTGGATTGGGCGGCGAAATAATTCTGGGGCGTTGAGGGTATCCCACTTCTGAGCTAAAAACTCTTATAATATTTATAAAAAGGTGCGTGAAGGCTTTTGATTTCATTGATTTTATTCGGGCGCGTAGCATTCACGTGCGCTTGCTATCGGATTCATCGGAAAAGAGACAGAGGGACGATCAGTGTGGCCAAACCACTCTTTCCTGATAACACTTAATACTAACATCGAAACCTTAAATACTAGCTTACGATATATCGGTATACACTCACATAACATAGGCAATCGATAGGCATAAATATAAGTACTTTACATTTTTATACTTTGAAACTGCAAGTATTTATACTTTGATACCGAAGGTCTCATAGTATATTGGTTTTGTGCAATGTCCGTCATGGTGTCTGTCCTTCCGTCCGTCCGTATGAACGCAATTTTTTTTCGACACCTGTAAAGCTAGAGACTTGAAACTTTGCAATTATGCTTTGCTCTATGGGCTAGTCAGATAAAGTGTCAAGATTGGGTTGGTGGTGACATCTACAAAAGATCTGCACCAAAAATTTCGATACCACGCCCACCTCTGCCACCAACCATTTAAAATCGGAAATTTTGATATCTCTTACAGTTTGTAGATAGAGCCCCTCAATTCGGTAGAAAGATAGAAGGCAACATCAACCAAAGATCTGCATCAAAATTTTGGATGCCACGCCCACCCAAGCCACCCGCCTTATAAAATCGGAATCGGCTATAAGTTTAACAGTTTTTAGGCTACAGCCACAAAACTTGGTAGGAAGATAAATGGTGACATTCAAAAAGATTTGATTCAAAAATTTGGATGTCACGCCCACCTCTGCCGCCCACCATTTAAGTTTGGAAGTTCAGTTATCTTCCACAGTTTTTGAGCTAAAGTCACCAAGATTGGTAACATGATAGCTGGCGATGTTTACCACCCGACCCACTCCTTCGCAAGCAGACTCCTTACTATCCGTTCTTTTACTGGTATCAAAGTATTCTGCAGTTGGTTGCGTCCGACTGCAACGTTTACACTTGTTTAGTATATTGGTTTTGTGCAATGTCCGTCATGGTGTCTGTCCGTCTGTCCGTCTGTATGAACGCAACTTTTTCGACACCCGTAAAACTAGAGACTTGAAACTATGCAACTATGTTTGTCTATAGGCGCGACAGATAAATTGTCAAGATCAGTGTGCCACGCCGACAAGGAGGCTAAAAAAATCGATAAGTTCGATAGCTGAAAACCGATAAAACCAAATATTTCTCACATTCTTACAGCTAGAGTTACCAAATTTTGCACGCAGATAGCGAGTCACGTCCCTCAAAAAACTTCATCAAAATTTTGAATGCCACGCCCACTCCTTCAGCAGCCATCCTCCCTGCTCCTTGAAATTGGAAACGCCCATAGTTTTCACATATTTTGGGCTAGAGCCACCAATTTTGGATGCCACGCCTACACCGGACGCCCCCACACCTCCGCAGTTTTTAAAACGGTTATGCGTGTATCTTCCAAATTTATTGAGCTAGAGTAACTAAATTTGTTAGGAAGATAGATGGTGGCATAGGATGCCACGCCCACCCAAGCCACCCGCTTTATTTAATCGGAATCGGCATATATTTAACAGTTTTTGCACTATATCCACAAAACTTCTTAGGAAGATAAATGGTGACATTTAAAAAGAATTGATTCAAAAATTTGGATGCCACACCCACCTCTGCCGACCACCTTTTAAATTTTGAGTTGTTCAGTTATCTTGTACAATTTTTGAGCTGAAGTCATCAAATGTGGTAACAAAATAGCTGGCGATGTTTAACACATGGCCCACCCCTTCCGACAATGCATTCCCCCTTTGCAAATAGACTCCTTAAAATCCGTTATTTTACTGGTTTCAAAGTATTCCGCAGACTGCAACGTTCTCACTTGTTTTTTCTTCTTTTGCTAAAAATTTTTTTTATATATTAATAATATTAAATGTGAACCAAACGTTAGAAAAAGTTAATTTGCCCCATTGCAATTGCCGTTGTAGGGTATTTCGTAAGCTGCTCAAACTAAGAGAAGCTCAGCGGCGTATCATTTACATGCGTTTCCATCGACAAAAGATCTTTCGGAACAGAACGTTGCCGAAGAGAGGCTTATGCGGGATGGTTATTGTTAAGGAAGGTTTTTTTTGCGTAAGCTAGGAGTAGCTTTGCCTTTTGCAAGTGCATTTTTTGTGCATAACTCAATGGTTATGATATAACATTGTTAACTTTAACTCACTCGCATTAATTTAGTTATTAAATATTTTTACTTTACTATAGGTAATGACGTTAAACAAAAAAATGCATCAATATTTTGCATGCCACGCCCTCTCCTTACGCCCCTAGCCACCCTGGGCTAGAGCCACCAAACTTTGTGTCAAGATAGGTAGTGAAGTTTTCCAAAAAACTGCATCGAAAATTTAGATGCCTTGCCCACAAAAGCCGCCCCACCCACCCCCTCCGTTTTTAGAACGGTTATGCGTGTATTTTCCACATTTTTTGAACTAGAGTCACCAAATCTGGTCGGAAGATAGATAGTGACATCTACAAAAAATTTGCATCAAAATTTTAAATTCCTTATAAAATCGGGATCGGCTATATATTTAACAGTGTTTCAGCTAGAGCCACCAAACTTGGTAGGAGGATAATTGGTGACATTTAAAAAGATTTAATTCAAAAATTTTGATGCCACACCCACCTCTGCAGCCCACATTTTAAATTTGGAAGATAAGTTATTTTCCACAGTTTTTGAACTAGTCACCATCCGTTATTTTATTGGTATCAAAGTATTCCGCAGTCAGTTGCAAAGTTTCAAGTCCCTGGCTTTCGGGGTGTCAAATCGGTTGAGAAACACCAGAGATATCGAAGATTGAAGTTTAGTCAAAGATGCATACAGACAATGACTGTATGCGTTATGTACAGGGTTCGGGGTATCTCCTAGTCGGGAAATCTCGACTAGAGCCTTCTTACTTGTTTTAACTGTCACCGTCTATCTTCCTACTAAGTTTTGTGGCTCTAGCTCAAAAACCGTAACAGATATAGCCGATTCCGATTTTATAAGGTCTGTTAGGGCGTGGCATCCAAAATTTTGATGCAGATGTTTTGTATATGTTGCTATCTATGTTCCTACAGGAATTTGGTGGTTCTTGTTTAATAAATGTGGAAGATACACGCACAACCGTTTTAAAAACGGCATGGCATCCAACATTTTAATGCATTATTTTGTGAAACGTCGTTACCTATCTTGACACAAAATTTGGTGGCTCTAGCCCAAAAAGTGTGAAATCTATAGGCGATTCCAATTTCAAGGAGCAGGGAGGATGGGGGCGGACGGAGCTGGAATGGCATGCAAAATTTTGATGCAGTTTTTTGATTGACGTGACTAGCTATCTTCGTGCAAAATTTGGTAGTTCTTGCTGAAAGAATGCTTTTATGGTTTTTATTGGTTTTCAGTAATCGATGTCATCGATTTCCGAGCTTCCTAGTAGGCATGGCATTCCAATCGTGACACTTTATCGGTCTCGCCTATATACAAACCCACTTCAAGTCAGTTCGTGTTTATGATAATATGTGCCAAGGCAAGCTCACGGATTTATAAATTTAAAATATATAATAATACCGGCTGGATTTGTGTGTGTGTACTTATAAGGTTCAACGAACCCGGCGTAGGCTGTTTTTGCAAGCCGTGACAACTGACTCCCCGATCCCCGCACAAGCTACATGGGTTGCCTAACTAAATCTATAGTTAGAGCGACGATTGTTCGTTACATAGCTTTGATGTTTAGTCGAAATGATCGTGTGGCTTTTTCTGCATTTATGTGTAGAAAAGCATATCTCTACATATCTAGAAACCTTCTTACGTTTCTATAGAAGTTCTGCTGTCAACGCGAAAGCCCTTTTTTCATGGGGTCACCGTACATGACGTCGCAATGGCAGAGCTTCCAATATTTTGTTCCAAAAATTTCAGAAATTTGTTAATTAATCTTTAAACGTGTAAAAAATATACCTGAAATGTTTCATGATTTTATATGTTGTTTTTTTTTGATATATGTATACCGTTTTTCCACTGGCGAGTCCCACACTCAGAAAAAACGTAATACAGATAACCATAGTCATGGTAAATTCAACTATTTTTGGGTATAGTTTCTTCTTAAACAAAAATATGGTAAACTTGAATAGTGAAAGTGTTAAATCAAGAATTACAATGAAATAGTAAAATAAACATTTTTCATGGTTAAATTAAGGTGTTTATGAGTAAATATCGTTGCACAAAAATATAAGATTCGAACATTGTTCATATTAAATTTGAACATGGAATTTTTCATTTTAACATCTCAGAACCTGAAATCCAAGTATGGCCACTCTTTATTTTAATATTGTATTTATTAATATTTAATTAAAAATGCTCGAAAGATGAAAATTAGTTTATATCAAAACTTACCAATTATGAAATAACCTGCGACGGAATTCGAGAATTCACTACGCGGTTGCCGAACACATTTCGTATGCAATAAGTTTTGACTTAAAACGAAAAAGTTTCGGGGTGGAAACAAAATACCTGCAATGCAAAATGTGAAATAATTTTGGTGTCAGTTTAATCTGGAAAGCGGGATAACATTTCAAGAACGAATTTCGGGCTAATGAACTTAAATCAAGTCTGACGTACTTAAATAGAAGTCTAACGTACTGAATACCAAGATTCAATCCGATTTAAGCTCAATATAGGAGCAAAATACTCAAATTTACCGATAGAAAATGAATTTACCAAATTCGCTCTCTCGCATACATTAACTGTATATGCAAAATAGCGGAATCTCTCTCATGAGAGAGACGATCGGCATTTACACATTTGGGTCGCGAAAGTCGTTTTCATAATTTGTTTAAGCCAAGTGTTAATTTTGAGACAGAACTTTTTTGACATACACCAGAGTAATTATACCCTTAACCCATAAAATGGGTAAAAGGGGTATAATGGTTTTGTGCAAAAGTATTTAACAGGCAGAAGGAAGCATCTCCGACCCCATAAAGTATATATATTATTGATCAGCATCAACAGCCGAGTCGATATAGCCATGTCCGTCTGTCCGTCTGTATGAAGGCATCGATCTCAGAGACTACAAGAGCTAGAGACTTCAGATTTTGAATATAAGTTCTCATATACCATGAGCGGAACAAGTTTTTTTCAAATTATCGATAACTATTCTGGTTTCCGATATACACATGTGATCGATAGCAAAAAATCTCGAATTTGGAAAATGTAAAACTGGGGATTGAAATAATGGGTAACGATAAAACTGAAAATTTCACCGAAATCGGAACCGAATAGAGCCTTCTTACTTGTTTTTATTTATATAATTTCATAAAAAATTAGAAAAAATCCAAAAAAAAATTATTTTGTTTAATCTACCGCACCAGGACTCGAACCTGCGACCGCTTGTTTTTGTGCGGCGGGTGCCTTAGCTGTTGCTGCTTATATTCGTTCATGAGCTGTATATGTAAGTGTTAAGCTGCATCTATAATGCGAATAGCAATGGGTCAACGGATCAGACACCGCATCATCGAGAGGTCGCTGGTTCGAATCCCGGCACGGGTAAGTAAATACAAAAAAATTTGTAAAGGTTTTTAATTTAATTTCTTCTCTTTTATTGGCAGTTTAAAAATAAACTCTTTGAACAAATGGTTAGTAAATTTAAGTAATGTTCCTTACCTCTACCGTATATGCTCAAAATGTTCTTCAATTAAGAACCAATGAAGTTTTTTCGTAAATCGTTCTTAAATTTAGCCTGATTGGGATTGGTTTAAGTCAGAAACAAGGGCTGAAATCAATCCCACGGGCTATTTTCAAGAGTTCCGGATTTACACAAAACGTCCTTAATTTAGGAATTTTTGTTTCTGCTTTAAGAATTCCGGCCTTAACGAACTATTGACATCGATGGGCTGCGATTTCAGTACGTTGGTCTTGATTTTTTTTCGGTGTAGTAAATCTCAATAACGATCTTTTTATTATTTTAATTAAATATAATTTATTAAAACGGACATTTTATTTTAAATGTTAATATTTGATAATGCGCGCAAAGTTGGATTAAATATGGTACAACGTTTAAATATACATGCATTGTTATTTTTAAGTTTACGCATTTTGTATAAAGGTGCAGGCATTTTAAAGTAAAGACGTTTCATGTCAATATTGCTGATTAACTATGTTTTTAGTTTTTGTTTTTTATTATTATTGGACGTAGATGTACTAAAACAAGTAAGAAGGCTCTAGTCGAGATTTCCCGACTAGGAGATACCCCGAACCCTGTACATAAAGCGTACAGTCATTGTCGGTATGCATCTGTGACTAAACTTCAATCTTCGATATCTCTGGTGTTTCTTAACCGATTTCAATGAAATTTTCAGAAAAGGTATATCGTTACCCATTGTTTCAACCCCATATTTTTATATTTTCCAAATTCGATAAATTTTTGTAAACGATACCATGTGTATATCGGGAATGGAAATAGCTATCGAAAATCGGAAACAAACTTGTACTGCCTAGGACTTAGATGAGCTTATGTGCAAAATCTGAAGTCTCTAGGTCTTATAGTCTCTGAGATCGACGCGTTCAAACATACAGACGGACAGACGGACATGGCTGTATCGACTCGGCTGTTGATGCTGATCAAGAATATATATACTTTATAGGGTCGGAGATGCTTCCTTCTGCCTGTTACATACTTTTGCCCATTTCATGGGTTCGGGGTATAAAAAGACAGTACATTCAAGTGGCCGAACGATACCAAGCACCGGCTTGTTAACGCGCGGACCGAAACAAAAAGCAACCAACATCCCGCCCAACCGACCGAGGGGCACACCGCATAGCGTACGTAATTTTTGAGCAGACAACAGAGCAGTACCTTACATGCATAATATTACATCGTCAGCATACATCAGCACTCGAGAATGGTTAGTTACAGATGGGAGATCATTCATGAACAGTGTAAATAATAAAGGTCCAAGGTGACTTCCTTGCAGAACACCGGAAGTGACATGAACCACATTAGAGACAGCGTCATTAAAACTGACTCTCTGTGTTCTATGAGTTAAATATTCCCTTATCCACCGAATAAGATTGCTGGGAAAACCTAAAAGTTGAAGTTTATGCAGTAAAAGGTAGTGATTAACCGAGTCAAATGCCTTACTGAAATCAGTGTAAATAACATCCGTTTGCATTTTATTTTGAAAACCATTAACAACTAGTGAAGTAAATTCTAACAGGTTAGTGGTAGTAGATCTTTGTTTCATGAATCCATGCTGGCACGGTGAAATTAAAGATCTGCAAAAATGTTGTAATTGAGAACTTAATAATTTGTCAAACATTTTTGGTATAGCAGACAATAATTTTGAAAATAAGACTTGTCTCCTTAATAAATGATGCTTTCCAGATATTAGGGAATGAACATTTCTCAATAGACAAACTAAGCAGTTTATGCAAAGGTTTTAAGAGACCATCACCACAGTACTTAAGCATACAGCTTGGTACGCCGTCAGGTCCCGGGGAAAATACAAGCTTAATACCCTGTAGATCACGTAGTAATGAACACTCCGTGATACTTGGTTCAAAAATGCAATTAGAGGCATCAACCTGATACGGGTAAGGCAGATCAACCTGATTATCAATTGAAATAAATCGGCAATGGCCTGATCCGAATTGGCCGACTTGTTTTCAAAAGATAAATTAGATGGAAGTGTTGATGACTTTCGCTTCGCATTAACGAAGTCATAGAACCTCTCAGGATCTTGCTGAAACTGTAGTCTGCACCGACTTAGGTAATTTTTACAACATGAATTATTCATGACTGAAAAACTGGAACGCGCAATCAAGTATGATGAGTAATGAACAGAAGAGCCAGATTTTCTGAGACTCTTATAAAGCTTAGATTTTCGATTTTTAAGGGCAGTCAACTCTCGTGTAAACCACGCAGGTTTGTTTTTCCTACTTGGCCTACCAAAAGGGACACACATGTCGAATAAATTGTCTATGGTTCTTTCAAAAATACTGATTGCTGTATCCAAGTCCTCAGAACCATAGAGAGACGACCAGTCAACCAGTGCTAAGAGCCGGGTAAGTTTTACAAAATCGGTTTTCCGAAATTGACGTACCTGTCTTAATGGTTCACTACACTGGCGTACGGCACAGGCAGGCAAAGTGATCAACACATCCAACGTCGGGTGGTATAAGTCTTCGGGAGTGGATATGGGAAGGGATCTTGACACAGATGGAGTAGATGGATCCGAAACAAATACCAAATCAAGCATTTTACCAAGAGAATTTGGAATGCCATTGATCTGACCCAATGACATTTCAAATAAACCAACCAGAAAATCAGTCTGCACCATGGGGGTCAACACGCTTGAGTCCGGACTTGAAATCCAAGTAGCATCAGCAATATTAAAATCGCCAAGAACTACAAGAATATCACGATCAGAAAGCATAGAATAAATGGAAAGTATTGCTGACAAATGTTCATTGTAGACAGAGTTGTCAGATAAAGGTGGTATATAGGAACAAGAAACCATTAATATTTAACTTAACAGCAACAAACTCTATATCCATAGAACCACCTAAAATTACTGTCTCAGAGGGAAAGCCCACATCAACAGCAATAAGCACCCCGCCACCACGGCGCAGATTACGGTCCTTTCTATAGATGCAGAATCTGTTTGATAATATTTCCGAATTAAGTATGTCTTGTCTTAACCACGTTTCGGTGAAGGCAACGACATGAAAGGGAAAACAATGACTCTTGAGGTACAAAGTACTAAGTTTACTTCAAAGTCCTCTTACATTCTGATTACCCAGTAAGAGGGAGGTAATCAACTGTGTTAGTTTTTTTGCTACTAAAGTGGATGCAACAAGCGGAGCACTACTGATCCTAACATTGTTATTATTATAACTTCGCCTACTGACATACTCCTTCACTATGATGTGTGGCGGCCAAATCTTTTCAGAACAAATCGTTGAGAAAAGTTCCGGCGGAACACTCAGCTGAAAAGACGATATATTGCGGGCGAGCTTGAATTTAAATTTGTCGACAACAATTCGCGGGGAATCAATTTTACCTTTTATATAGGCTCTTACATCTTCCGCAGAATTATTGGACGCGAGCCTAGAAACAAAAACAAATTTACTCTGCGGTACAACCCTATTGGGCTTAAGAGTTGCACCTAACGTATAATCAGTAGGCTGACTATCGGTTGAACCACAGGGATCTACGGGAAGAACATTAGTTTTAGGTAACACCGGGTTAGTTGCCGGTGAGTTAAATACCATTAACGGGCTGGCATCAGGTGTAGGGGTACTAACAATAGCCGCTAGGAGAGGCTTGGATGTGGCAGCAGGGGTAGAGGCAGTAGCTGGCAGAAGAGGCTTGGGGGGCAACACCAGCGGGACTGTAAGCGGACCAGAGCCCGAAGTCTTTTTGTGCTTCGGCGAGTCATTTAACGTTTTAGCAGTATTAATGTGGTCCTCCAACTCTTTAATACTGCCACGAAGCGTATCGAAATTATTTCGGACAGTTTTGAAATAATTGAAGGTCAGCCTCATGAACTTTGACTGTTCCTTCTCTATCTCATTGAAGGTGTGGCAATACCACTTAAACCAGAATCAGCTGCTAAGCTGTCCCTGATCTTGGCATTGAAGCTAGCACATTTCATGTGAATCATGTTATCGCACGCCCTACATAAAATAAAATCTTGGGTGGATCCACCAGAAATTTTACAGTTTTTACTGCAGCAGACAAACATGTTAAAAGAAATATGTAAAATGATTAGAAAAAGTGTAACAATGTGCAAAATAATATGCTTGAGCAAAGAAAAGTAGGGTACACGTGCAATGAGCGCAATATAACGGACACAAAAGAGAGAGAGAGAGAGAGAGAGAGAGCGCTTACGTTAGAGAACGTCAGAGCGTAGGCTAATAAGAACCGCAAGTGCGTGGTATAAGAGCGTGAGAGCAAGAGCGCGTAAATAGATATTTTATGTTAGTAGAACAGAACAAGCGAAAGCAAAATATATGTATGTATGTATGTACGTGTGTTTATGCACTGTCTGCAAATTAAAACAATTTAATGAAGCAAAATCACAATATGCACTTGTAAATACATACAAATTACATTCACGATCACTGTTACAATTGTTTAACACAATAATACCAATTAAGAACACAGTTTAAACACTCAGAAAGCTATCAATTTATAGGCGCGCACAGAAACACAACCGTCACCAAAGAATGACAATGAGGGAGTTCAACAGTTCGTTTCATCGTTTCATGTTTCATGTTTCAAGCGTCAGGCAACAACAACTTACCATGAAACACCCCTACCTATGTATACAAAAATTGTTTCATGTTTCATGAAAGTGAAGATAAGAAGAGCGCGATATTAAATGGATATTTGCAATCGATGCATCGCGATGTTCAGTATTTTTCAGTGTATTTTTGTGCAAAGAACTATGGAAACAACTGATTAATGGCCGCAGCAAACAAAAGTAATTATACTTTGTAAGTAGTAATTTGGCCGGGGTATAAGACTCAGTCCGGCCAGGTCTAGCTTACAAAAATACTTGCATTTGCTAGGGACTATAAAGCGTCGGGGGTCACAAGGTTAGGGATGGAATCCACTACTAAGAGCCACGACAGGGCATTAGCGGATGCGAAGGGTCATGCCGCTTCACGCCTCTGGCCACACGCTCGGGATTATGGGTCGGTGGGATGGGTTCATAACCTCACACCGCACACGCTGGGGGGCTATGATGCGAGGGCACGTGCGTGTGCAACTCAACGCAAAGAAATTAAAAACACAGAATACTTTCTTCAATAGTCGCGGAACTCTTCCAGCAATCGATTTATTAATTCTCTTCTTCACTATCACTCTATAACTTTCCTATATATCTATAAAAACCGATCAAAGGGTGCTATTCCCGCTTACCTTTTCCTTACTCCTTAGCTGCACGTTTTCTTATTATTCTTCTTACTCGATTTTACACGGCTCGGATTCACGCACGTTCGTTCGCTCCGACTCGTATCACGCAACTCCCCGTTCGGTCACTCTCCAGCCTCGGCGCAAGCTGCCTTTTTCTCACTCCCCACGTTTATCCGAGACTGTGGTGGATTTGCCGATCACAGCTGGCGCGCTGCGCTTAGCGACCCTGCGATTTTGGGCGGTTCCGTTTAAATCCCCTTAGGCCGTTAGGCGTTTACTATTAATTAATTTTCAACCTGTTTTCTTTTAACTTAACTTTAATTCTAAGAATATTAATAACTCAAATTGATGGTTTTGGCGCTCCTTGCCTTACATACTAATAACGAAATTATAATGTTGAAAAATGATAATAATACAATAATACACTAAAAATGTAAAGGCGCTTCTTGCGCTCTAAAAAATACAATACAACTACGCTCCTTGCGTCGAATCAATTTAAGACGGGGTTATGTGAGGAGGCCTGCTCCGGCCTACTTCACACCCCCCCTTTCTTTGGTAGCGTCACCGTTACCCTGCCGCTGGCGGTGGTTGTGACGCCGTAGACTTCCCCGTCGGCCGTCACCTTAAATCTGGAACGTCGGCCTCGTGTGCCCCTCTTCAAGGCTTCGGCGATTCTTTCCACGGCTGCCTCCGTCAGCCCGTCCTCCTCCGGGAAGACTGCCCAGTTTGCCGGGCGTACGGCCCACTTCACTGGCGTAGGATCCGGCTTCTTCCTTGTCGGCTCGGCCACCTCGGCAGGCTTCTCTTCTGCCAACACCGCTTCCAACCCTTCCTCCCATAGATTTACCACGTCGTCGGTTGGCCGGTCTAAATCGCTGGCTCCACCCATGTTGACCTCGTCGCCCTCGCCGTCCGTTCCTCCTATTGGCACTACAACTGCCGGTGCATCCCTCCTCGGAGGCCAGTCCACGGGTATTTCCTCGATTTCGAGGCGCCTGGGGGGGATGCGGGCTCTTCCGTGTAAGGGGGTGGTGCCCGGAAGCAGGGGATTTTGACGTATACGGCCGTTGTCTCGACCGTCATGAGGACAATGCCCCCGTCGATGACGCTGGCCGTATCCTCCCTCCGGTGGAACACGGTGTGTTTAAACGTCCTAGGCGGCGGCGCATCGTCTTCCCGCTCCTGGTACCGGGGGTGATTTTTCCTCGGGTCCCGTCCTTGGTACTGGGAGTGACTTTTCCCCGGGTCCTGCTCTCGCCGCTCGGGCTCGGGGCTCTCGGCTGTGCCTTCGCTGGTATCCTCCTCGGCGTCCTCGACCCTGACATTAGCGCTCTCCTCCTCGTCACTACTGATGACCAGGACTTCTCCTTCGTCGCTCATCTTGGGTATTCTGTGAATTTTATAGATACAAGCGATTAGTTGACTTAGCAAATTTGGCTCTTTTGATTCAATTCTGGTTAGTATTAGTGAGAGGGAGGAAGAAAAACAAAATTATTAATTTAGATTGAGACTCGTCGGGCCTTCGTCAGGCACTCGGTCGGATCGGTCGTCTCCCTCGGGTTCTTCACCCTCGTGATAGAACGGCTTCAGTTGTGCGATGCTGGCGAGTTTACTCTTCCGTTGCCCTTCCTTTACCAACCGTACGATATTCGGTGATACGAACTTCTTCACGAGGAATGGGCCATCGTACTTGGGAGCGAGTTTTGCCGCGAATCCCTCACTGGCCTTCGACAGTTGGTGTGTCCTCAGTAACACCAACGTGTTGAGTCCTGGTCGCCACTCTCTTCTCCTAAGGTTATAGTTTCTCCCTTGGTCTTTCGATGCCCGTTGTAAATTCGTTTGGACGATGCTGAACACTTCCCGTAACCTCTTTGCTCGGTCCTCGGGCTCTTGCGGCATGTTTCCCGACCCAGGCGTCTTCTCGTCATATAAAGCGGCTGGTAAGCGGGGTTCCCTACCCTGCATCAGAAAAGCTGGTGAGAATCCGGTAGAGTCCGCCACGCTAGAGTTAACCGCTAACGAAATTTCGGGTATCAACTCGTCCCACGAACTTTGATGCCCCGATATAAATTGTGCTATCATCGTCTTTACGGTACGGTTCGTCCTCTCCGTCGGATTCTCCTGAGGGCAATATGGGGCGGTGTGCTGCAATTCTACGCCTAGTGAGTTCAAAAATGACCTAAAATTCCGGCTGGTAAACTGTACACCGTTATCGCATACGAATTTTCTGGGTATCCCAAATCGACATAATATGCGCTCCCGGAATGCTTTCTGTAGCTGGGCCGCTGTCGCTCGTTTTAGAGGGACCAGTTCCACCCACTTCGAGAACGCATCGTGGAATACTAAGAGCATCGTGTTTCCGTGCTTTGATCGCGGCAAGGGTCCCACAAAGTCAGCGCACAGTACGGCCATGGGCTCCGCCACTTGCCGCGTCAACATGTGTCCTGCCGGCTTCACCTGTTCAGTCTTAAACTTCTGACACGACTCGCAACGCTTAACGTACTTGGTTGCGTCTCGGAACATTCCAGGCCAGTAATAACGCTGGGACAGCCGCATTATCGTCTTTCGTACTCCTTGGTGGCCAGCTGTCGGCGCATCGTGACATTCCAACAGTACCCGTTTCCTTTGATCCTCGTCGATACATAACTTCCAAGGTATGTAGTCGTCGTCATCCGCACGATGTCCGAGATGCCTGTAGAGTTGACCATTCTCCTCCATATAGTCCGCGTACTTAACTGGGTCCTTGGCTATCTTTTCTCTCATTTTCTCGATCCACTTGCCGGGCGATTTTTCCTGTACTGCTTGCTGGAAATCCTCCACGGGTTGCCGGGATAGGGCATCCGCCACTACGTTGAGTTTCCCACGTCTATAACTCACGTCAAACTGGTATTGCTGGAGCTCCAGTGCCCAGCGCGCGATCCTTCCCGACGGACTCTCGATCGAGTTTAGCCACTTTAACGCCATGTGGTCGGTTATAACCTCGAATCGGTAACCTTCCAGATAGCATCTTAACTTCCTAATTGACCACACAATCGCCAGACACTCTTTCTCGGTCGCTGAATAATTTTCCTCGGCCTTATTCAGCTTCCGACTCGTGTAAGCTATGACGCGTTCCTTTTGGTCGATTGTCTGTGTGAGCACCGCTCCGAGGCCAAAATCACTCGCGTCCGTCTGCAGGACAAACTTTTCCGAGAAATCCGGGCATGCTAGGACGGGTGCGGTAGTCAAATTGTGTTTGAGTATCTCCAACGCCGCCTGTTGCTCCTCTCCCCACGACCATTTTCTTGACTTCTTCAACAAGGTGGTTATCGGCTGCACAACTGTAGCAAAGTTCGGCACGAATCGTCGATACCACGAGGCCATACCCAAGCAACGTCGCACCTCCTTGATGTTAGACGGGGCCTTCAAATTCCGGATCGCTTCTATCTTGGCGGGGTCTGTTTTGATACCATCGCCACTCACCAGGTGCCCCAGGTATACCAGCTCCCTCTGGAAAAATGAACACTTTTTCCGATTCAACTTCAAATTAGCTGCTCTTAGACGCCTAAAAACTTCCTTCAGGTTGGCCACATGCTGCTCCTTCGTCGCTCCGATCACGATGATATCGTCCAGATAGGCAAATGCGTGAGGCTCCATATCTGGTCCGATGACTGTGTCTAAGGCTCGCTGGAAGGTAGCACAGGCCGAGTGCAATCCAAAGGGCATCACACGCCACTGAAACAGACCTCTGCCGGGCACCGTAAAAGCTGTGCATTCCCGACTATCCGCAGCCATAGGAATTTGCCAGTAACCATGCTTGAGGTCGAGAGTTGAGATGTACCGCGCGTGCCTTAACCGCTCCAAAATGTGATTAATTCTGGGCACGGGGTATGCATCGGGTACGGAGTGTGCGTTGAGTTGCCTGTAGTCGATACACATCCGCCACTCGCCGGTCTTCTTCCTGACAAGCACGATCGGTGCGCTGTGCGGACTCCGGGAGGGCTCTATCGCGTCGGCTTGCAGCAGCTCGTCCACCTGGTCGTCGATCACCTTCTGCATTGCCGGGTTTTTGGGGTAATACCTCTGTTTGATGGGCTTGTCATCCTTCATGATGATCCTATGCTCCGCTATGTGGGACACGCCTTGGAGCCCATCAAACAGAGCTAGTTCCGACTTCAAAACTTCCTTGATCCCGGGTTCTAAATCCTCTGGCCAGTCCTGGTCTTCCGCCGTGGTGCTCTCCACCGGTGTTGTTGCGGGGCCGGGTGTAACGTACCCTCCTACCTCGCCTAACCGTTGTGTTTCAATTCCTGGCGTTACGTCCACGCTGGCTTCCCTGACCGTTCCCACGGCGATCTCCGGCTGAGGTGCCCCCAGGACATCCTCCTTCTGCCTTGGCTCGCCGTCGTCCTCCGGTCTTTCTGCAGCTGGCTCACGTTCCGCAGGGATCTGCTCCACCTCCGTGTCCGGTACCTCATTAGTTGCTAAGATTAGCCTTGCCTTGCCACACTCGATGGTCGTCCCTACCCGGCACAAAAAGTCTATCCCTAGTATTACGTTGTCTAGCATCGAGGGCATCACGAGCATACTCAACGTGACCTCTGCCCCCGCTAGACCAACCTTTACCCTCAATAGCCTTTTCACCTCTAAGGTGGACCCATCAGCCAAGCGAATTTTCGCGCTGGCGGCCAACGTCTCACAGCTGTTGCCTACCTTGCGGGAGAATTCCTCACTAACAAAACTCCTAGTCGCCCCTGTATCTACCGTCGCCGTCACTACTTGGTCCCCGACTCTCACAGTAGCGACGATACGCCCGCCTTCCACTCTTAAAGGGTACTCTAGGTTCGGGACTGGTTCGCGCCGGCCCCCATCGGATCCCGTCCCAGATGGTGCCGCGGATCGTTTCCCGCCCGTGTTTCCCTGGACTGCCTACAACACTGGTTAGTGTTGACCCCCTTGGTCCCGCACTGACGACAAAACTGTACTCGCGGATTGGTACACTCCTTGGCAAAGTGCCCTTCCTGCGAACAGTTATAACATACCCTTTTCCCATCTGGGACTCTCGGACGCTCTTGACTGATCATGCCATTTGAAATTACCCCTGCCTGGGTAGTGTCTGGGTGTCTGGGCGGCGCCCCTGAAAAATTGTCGGTTGGGCCTGGCTGGGTTTGTGTCCGGAAAGGGTTGAAATGCCTAGCGGGGACTGCCTCGCCGGCTAACCCGTCGGAATACCTGCTTGCCTCTGTTCGGCTGCGGCCTGTGCACTCGCGGCTTTGCTGTCTTACATTCTCGTACTCGGCCGCCATCTGGGTTAGCTGTGCCAGAGAGGAGAAGTCTTTTCGGCGAATGTACAACCGGTATTCCGGTGCCAAATTCTCGTAGACTCTATGTAGCTCCTGCTCTAACCTGTACCCCGCATGGTGCATCATACGCCGAAGTTCGAGCAAATATTGTTTAAACGGCTCGTTGTCACGTTGCCGTCGTGCCCGGATACTGTCCTCTAACCTGTCGAAATACTGTGGCGGTAAGAAGAACTCCAAGAATTCGGTTCTAAATACCGCCCACGTCACATCTCTGAGCCTGCTCACCGTCAACCAACTTGCTGCGTCACCCGTCAGAGCTATGCTCATTGCCCGTGGCAAGCTGTCTAAACTTATGTCATATGATTTCGCACTATCCTCAATTGCCTCTAAGAACACTAACGGGTCAGTACACCCATTGAAGCGGATACCCCACTTTCGTACCAATTCTGGGACGACCATCCCGTTTCTGTAGGCACCGCCACTATCGCTGAAATGAAGAGGGTAGTTCGCCTGTCTCACCGGGGTACTGGCCTCCGGTGCTACAGGCGGATCTAACCGTATATCCGGGACAAAAGTTGTTTGGCGCGAGGCGTACTCACTATGGCTGGCGCCACTGGGAGGCGAGAGCAAGTTTCCCGTGACACCTGTCCGTATCGTGGGTACTACCGCATCGGATTCCGACTTCTGTCGGGGTCGGCTTCCTCCGACCGAGGTGGTGGTCAGGACAGGTGATACCGGGACCTTTGCGAACCGCAACTCCCATTCTGCCAGTCGGGTCCATACCTCGGTGGTGTGACCACCTCGCCTTATGAATGTACATACCAGCCTACGGTAGTCAGTTACCGTGGCGCACTTATCCAATCCAAAATCCCGGGCGATGTTTTCCAAGTCCTCCTTATGGCAGTGGTAGACCCATTGCACGCCCACGCCAGGGCTGTTGCTGTCTCCGGCATCCATTCCGGCGGGTTCATTCGTCGCAGGTTTCTCCATTTTCACTTTTTCCAAAATTTAAAAAAAAAAAAAAAAAAAAAAACCCGCGCGAACAAACAAAAAAATAACCAATCGAGAATTAAAAACAAATTATTTTTTTTTATATATTCCCCGGATTTCGGACCGTAGGTGTCTTACTGTGCGACAGAAATCAAAACAATTTTTTTTTTTTTAAATTTTGTTTTATTTAGTTTGGTATAGTTTAACGCGACTTTCTGTTCACAAAAAAATTTTTTTTTTGTTCGAATATTATCACCTTTGATCCACTGTACCACGACCGAAAAATATTTTCACTTCACTTGGTACCGTGTGTCATTGCTTTTACGTTTTTTTTTCGAAACAAAATATATATTTTTTTTTTTCCTCCCGTGGCGCACACTTTGTCCCACTGTGCCCCCTTTGGACACGCACAGTTGGACTTCCCGTTTACTCTAAAGTCCAAAATCAACACAAAAAAAAATTGGCGAAAAAAAATTTTTTTTCCACTGTGCACTTTCACGGTCGAGGCCCACTGTGCGGCGACTTAACGTTGACTCGTTACCGAACGCGCGATGGGACACCGTCACACAAAAAATATTTTCACCTTTTCGCGGTTCTCGTCCCACCGTGCCACGCGACCACGACTTTTGCCCACACGTGTACCGACGACTCGGCACGCTGGCAACACCGCTATGCGATCGGCTCGCACACTTTGCTGACACTTTCGTTGTGCCGGCAGATGTTCGCTACAACGACCGCACCGAACGCAAACCGTTATGTTGATCGGTGTATCCGTTTCCACCGTCAACTTCGTTGCGCCGCAAGCACTGTCAAATCCCGCAGTCTCGAACGCGACCCGTTAGATTGATCGGTGAATATGTTTCAACCGTCAACTTCGTTGCGCCGCGACAGACTCAACCGGTGCTTATCCCGTTCTTTCTCGGTGCTCCCGTTTTCGACCGTTTTCGCTGTGCCACGACAAATGCACAGAACCACGCGCGTTGTTGCTGACCACCGTTTTACATGTGCTTATGTAAAACAGTGTATCAGCGGGTATACACGACACTTTTAAGTTCTACTTTTTTTTCCTTATTAACCAAAAAAAATTCCCTGTCACTTGTTAGTAGTGTTGCTGGGGCTTTAATTCCAGCTCACACCACGCCTACACGCTTTAGGTCCCTGCTCGGGCGCCACTTGTAAAGTAGTAATTTGGCCGGGGTATAAGACTCAGTCCGGCCAGGTCTAGCTTACAAGAATACTTGTATTTGCTAGGGACTATAAAGCGTCGGGGGTCACAAGGTTAGGGATGGAATCCACTACTAAGAGCCACGACAGGGCATTAGCGGATGCGAAGGGTCGTGCCGCTTCACGCCTCTGGCCACACGCTCGGGATTATGGGTCGGTGGGATGGGTTCATAACCTCACACCGCACACGCTGGGGGGTTATGATGCGAGGGCACGTGCGTGTGCGACTCAACGCAAAGAAATTAAAAACACAGAATACTTTCTTCAATAGTCGCGGAACTCTTCCAGCAATCGATTTATTAATTCTCTTCTTCACTATCACTCTATAACTTTCCTATATATCTATAAAAAACCGATCAAAGGGTGCTATTCCCGCTTACCTTTTTCCTTACTCCTTAGCTGCACGTTTTCTTATTATTCTTCTTACTCGATTTTACACGGCTCGGATTCACGCACGTTCGTTCGCTCCGACTCGTATCACGCAACTCCCCGTTCGGTCACTCTCCAGCCTCGGCGCAAGCTGCCTTTTTCTCACTCCCCACGTTTATCCGAGACTGTGGTGGATTTGCCGATCACAGCTGGCGCGCTGCGCTTAGCGACCCTGCGATTTTGGGCGGTTCCGTTTAAATCCCCTTAGGCCGTTAGGCGTTTACTATTAATTAATTTTCAACCTGTTTTCTTTTAACTTAACTTTAAAAAAAAAAAAAAAAAAAAAAAAAATGGTTGGGTGTGGCCCTCCCTTTCTTACATAGTAAAAACGAAATTATAATGTTGAAAAATGATAATAATACAATAAGACACTAAAAATGTAAAGACGCTCAATTTTTTTCTTTCCAAATGCACTTTTTGTTTTCTTTTTTATTTAAAAAAAAAAATAAAAAAAAAAAAAAATAAGGAAAAAAATTTTTTTTTCCTCTGTCCCTTTCACGGTCGAGGCCCACTGTGCGGCGACTTAACGTTGACTCGTTATCGAACGCGCGATGGGGAAAGTCACAAAAAAAATTTTTTCCCTTTTCGCGGTTCTCGTCCCACCGTGCCACGCGACCACGACTTTTGCCCCACATGTACCGACGACTCGGCACGCTGGCAACACCGCTATGCGATCGGCTCGCACACTTTGCTGACACTTTCGTTGTGCCGGCAGATGTTCGCTACAACGACCGCACCGAACGCAAACCGTTATGTTGATCGGTGTATCCGTTTCCACCGTCAACTTCGTTGCGCCGCAAGCACTGTCAAATCCCGCAGTCTCGAACGGGACCCGTTAGATTGATCGGTGAATATGTTTCAACCGTCAACTTCGTTGCGCCGCGACAGACTCAACCGGTGCTTAGCCCGATCTTTCTCGGTGCGTTTTCGACCGTTTTCGCTGTGCCACGTCAAATGCACAGAACCACGCGCGTTGTTGCTGACCACCGTTTTACATGTGCTTATGTAAAACAGTGTATCAGCGGGTATACACGACACTTTTAAGTTCTTCTTTTTTTGTTCCTTATTAACCAAAAAAAAACTTCCCTGTCACTTGTTAGTAGTGTTGCTGGGGCTTTAATTCCAGCTCACACCACGCCTACACGCTTTAGGTCCCTGCTCGGGCGCCACTTGTAAAGTAGTAATTTGGCCGGGGTATAAGACTCAGTCCGGCCAGGTCTAGCTTACAAGAATACTTGCATTTGCTAGGGACTATAAAGCGTCGGGGGTCACAAGGTTAGGGATGGAATCCACTACTAAGAGCCACGACAGGGCATTAGCGGATGCGAAGGGTCGTGCCGCTTCACGCCTCTGGCCACACGCTCGGGATTATGGGTCGGTGGGATGGGTTCATAACCTCACACCGCACACGCTGGGGGGTTATGACGCTAGGGCAAAGAAATTAAAAACACAGAATACTTTCTTCAATAGTCGCGGAACTCTTCCAGCAATCGATTTATTAATTCTCTTCTTCACTATCACTCTATAAATTTCCTATATATCTATAGAAACCGATCAAAGGGTGCTATTCCCGCTTACCTTTTCCTTACTCCTTAGCTGCACGTTTTCTTATTATTCTTCTTACTCGATTTTACACGGCTCGGATTCACGCACGTTCGTTCGCTCCGACTCGTATCACGCAACTCCCCGTTCGGTCACTCTCCAGCCTTGGCGCAAGCTGCCTTTTTCTCACTCCCTTACGTTTGTCCGAGACTGTGGTGGATTTGCCGATCACAGCTGGTGCGCTGCGCTTAGCGACCATGCGATTTTGGGCGGTTCCGTTTAAATCCCCTTAGGCCGTTAGGCGTTTACTATTAATTAATTTTCAACCTGTTTTCTTTTAACTTAACTTTAATTCTAAGAATATTAATAACTCAAATTGATGGTTTTGGCGCTCCTTGCCTTACATACATAGTAATAACGAAATTATAATGTTGAAAAATGATAATAATACAATAAGACACTAAAAATGTAAAGGCGCTTCTTGCGCTCTAACAAATACAATACAACTACGCTCCTTGCGTCGAATCAATTAAAGACGGGGTTATGTGAGGAGGCCTGCTCCGGCCTACTTCACAACTTTGATACCGAAGGTCTCATAGTATATTGGTTTTTTGCAATGTCCGTCATGGTGTCCGTCTGTCCGTCTGTATGAACGCAACTTTTTTCGACACCCGTAAAGCTAGACTTGAAACCTTGCAGTTATGTTTGTCTATAGGCGCGACAGATAAAGTGTCAAGATTGGGGTGCCACGCCTACTATGAGGCTGGGAAATCGATAAATTCGATAACTGAAAACCGATAAAACCAAATATTTCTCACATTCTTACAGCTAGAGCTACCAAGTTTTGCACGCAGATAGCTAGTCATGTCCTTGAAAAAACTGCATCAAAATGTTGGATGCCACGCCCCCTGATTCCGCCCCCATCCCCCCTTCTCCATGAAATTGGAAACGCCTATAGTTTTCACATTTTTTGGGCTAGAGCCACCAAATATTGTGTAAAAATCGGAATCGGCTATATCTTTAACAGTTTTTGAGCTAGAGCCACCAAACTTGGTAGGAAGATTGATAGTGACAGTTAAAAACATTTGATTCAAAATTTTGGATGCCACGCCCACCAAAGCCACCCGCCTTATAAAATCGGAATCGGCTATATCCTTAACAGTTTTTGAGCTAGAGCCACCAAACTTATTAGGAAGATAGATAGTGACAGTTAAAAACATTTGATTCAAAAATTTGGATGCCACGCCTACCTCTGCCGCCCACCTTTTACATTTTGAAGTTAAGTTATCTTCCACAGCTTTTAAGCAAAAGTCACCAAATTTGGTAACATGATAGCTGGCGATGTTTACCACATGGACCCCCCCCTTAAACTCCCTCCCCCCCCCTTTCCCCCTTATCAACCGTTCTTTTACTGGTATCAAAGTATTCCGCAGTCGGTTGCGTCCGACTGCAACGTTTTACTTTTTTAAATTGGTTTTGTTTGATATTTTTTAAATTGGTTTTGTTTGATAAAATAAACTAGTGATTATCTCATTTATAACTGAAAAAAAAATTCTTTTTAGAAGCGCAAGACTCCCAAACATAAACAAATATTTAAAGCTTTTAAATGGCATTTTGCAGTGGCGGATTTACAGCAGGGTGAGTAGGGTGTAGCCTTGGGCGGCAAATTTTAATAGGCGGCAAATTTTACTCGAAAGTCGATGGCTCTAATTTCACAGCGATTTCTTTATTTATTTTTATTTTTATGATAAATATCTTTAAATTGTGTATTCACTAATTCGCTAAGAAACAGTTATACACTTCTTTACAAGTACATACATAATATGTATACATCTTCGATCGGCTTTGAGTAAAGAAAAGCTAAACGCTTAAGCTCTTTTATCAATGGTTTCAAAAGTCGTGAACAAAATTATAAACGACGATATAATTAATGATTTTGAAAATTCAAAGTCCCGCAAAAACTTATTGTAATGTATTAAATGCTAACAAATATTGAGTGTACTAAAAAATATTTACGTATCTATTATATAATATTAAGACTGTAATACTCCCATATAAACCTAAATTATAATTAATAAAGGCATAAAAGCATTTAGCTTGAGTGTGGCAGGAACAACAGAACCGTTAAAGCGCCATCTCTTGGTCAAAAGCGGAAAAGTTATGTGGCAGCTCCGCTCTAATGTCAACGGCAATTCGTTATGCATCCTTATTTTAGCGGAAATGCCAGTTCAGGCTATACCGAGGTGTGATAGCTAATCGCTCCGCTCGGCTCTGCCTTTTCAAATCTGGCAGCTGATTAAATTATTGCAAAATTAACTGCATTGGATTTTATATAACAAGCTAATTAAATTCGGTGACATTAACAGAAAAGCGACAGTGAGCATTCAAAGAATATCTAGAAAAAATCCAACAATTTCTACAATAAAGTTTTCTTTAGTTTGTCTGCAACGGCGCATAGTGGGGCCTTTGCTCATTTTACATTGCAAAAATTATAACTTCTAAACTAATGAAGCGATTTCAAAAATTTTAAAAGCACTTGATAGAAAACTTCTTAAGCTTTAAAATGAGTGTTCGTCGAGAGTTCTTGGTATCCGTGCTGCTTAAATATTCAAGGTCAAAGTCAAGAAATATTTTCGAGCATATTTTGCCTGTAAAATTCAAATACAAATTTTTTTTTAATTATAACTGAAAATTTTTAATGATTTCAATAACTATATAACATTTTTAGTTGTTTTAATTAGATTTTCTAACTTAAATACATACATAACATTTAAATTGGTATTTTTGCCGATTTTTTGGAGGTTAATTTTTAAAATATTGGCTATTGATGACTGATTTTCTTCAAAATAATCATCTACATTAATGTTCATGTCTAATAAACTTAACATTTCGGAACTATAGTTGCTTCCTTCCAAATCCTTTCGTGATCGCACATGTCTAAGCGATGCAAGAAGTGGATCCGATGAGGCTGCCAGCATGTTAAAAAGGTCTTCATTTTGTCGAGCCCGAGAAATTTTGCACGTATTAGTGTATCTGAACCTTTTGTAGTCCTTGTTTTTACATTCCTGTGCTTCTTCAGACAGCTCTCCAATTGGTAAGCATTGATACTCTATTAAGTCCTTTCCATGAGCCAAAATCCTATGTACCGTGGGGGTAAGTTTTTTCTGAGGATACAAATCAGTCAAAAGTTGAGCTGTTTGCGATGTGTATTCGCCAAATTTTGCACCATTTATCATTTCCTTGCAGCTTATAACATTTAGGATAACAGCCAACCTTTTAATGATCTCATGATTTTATCATATTCAAAAAATCGCCTTGAAGTATTTCCGTCATTCGTATTTCCGTATCCATGCTTTGGGCAGTCAACTTTCAATCCCAACTTCCGCGAGAACTCAGCTTGTATAATTTCTTTTCTACTCTGTATATCCTCACGAGGTGTATTATCCGTTGCTGTTTCTCCTGGCCGAGGAAGTGTGTAGGCTTAGCTTCAGAATAAATTCCATACACTTTATTCTGCAATGCAAAGGAGAAATTCCATATTCGTAGCAGTTCTCGTCACTCGTTGAGTCGTCTAAATTGTGAAAGTCCTTTTGAGTTTTTTTTACAAATAGGACACCTTAAAGTTGAGGAGGTGTTTGTAATTTCATTTAAGACTTTTCCATCAATCATTGTCAGGAAAAATTTAAAGTTAATCGTGATTTTTTTTCCACTTTTGGTTTGAAAAACAGTAGGCTTCAGTTGGCTAATTTGATTCTGTATGTCGCTTACAGTTGATTTAATCAACTCAGAGGACTCCTTCGCATATTTAAAGAAAATAGGGCGACAATAATGAATCGATAATGGTCGAAGATTTTTCCAATGTTCAGAAGTTTCACTCCTCAGGCGTAAGGGGAACAACAGAAGCCATAAACATATTTTCATCGGAAATAGTTACGTCATCTGTGTTTATAATTTGTTTGTATGCGCTTTGTCCAGACGATCCATCGCATCCCCACTTATTGAGTAGGGTCAGGTTTTCAGGAAGAAGCTCGACCTCTCCATCTCCATCCAAACTTTTAATCAGAAGCATCGCAGTGTGGTCCATTAAATCCTGGAGTTTTACTTCTACAGTTGTCTCTGTTATTATTGTATTAGGTGGCACTGCTTCCTTTTTCAAATCCAATCTTTTTATATCCGGGAAGAACGTCGACGTTATGTTTTTTTAAGGAGCCGCATAAAATATTATATTTCTCCTTAGTTAATCCCAAGTCCATAAAAAGGAAAAAGCCTTCTTCACCAGTGTACTTAATGGCGACTGAGTTTGGGGGCGTTGGAATACTTTCCTTAATCCTATTTAGCCGTAAAGGACTGGCGATCTGTACAGCTTTCGTGATTGTCGCTTTTGTCCTCTCTTGTTCCTTCACATACTTCGATGAAAGTGCTTCCGACAGATGTTCTGTTCTAATGCTGTCCGTAGCATCCTCAAGTTTACGTTTCCTTGTAAAAGCTGAACACTCTTCCATAGTTTTATGCGGCCTTCCTCTTCCTCGGCTAGTCGATGGGTGAACTTCTTCCTCTTCTGAATAGCCGAATGTTGAATATTGCTCAAGCCAATTTTCATTCTTTTTTGAAAGATGTCAAATGTCTATGGACCAAGTTCCATTGTCTTGCTTCAAGTTAGCGTGAATGGATTTAATTTTTGCTTTAAGCTCCGTACTAGCGTTTTTGAGTACGCCCATCTCTTTAAGCAATGCCATTTCGAAATCGTTTTTATTTTCAGAGGCACGAAAAAGTTCAAAAATCGTAGAATTTTGTACATTCATTATTGCGCTTTTAAATAAAAAGTTAGTGAATTATATTGAAAAATACTATTCAACCGGGAAATTGCTTTTAGTGTTTTCTCTTATGAAGTTAAAAAACAACTGTCGCAATCAAGTGAAATTTTTTGCACTATATACCATATATTTTGGGTTAGCTAGGTAAAAAAGCAAAAATGGTATAAGCCTTTTCCAATGTTTTTTGTGTAAAAACCCAAAAAAAACATGAGGTATTGATTTTCATTCAAAATAGGTAAACGGGGAATCCAAAAAAATTACCTGTAATTGCGCAAATTTTCCATCAACTAAAACTATATTTACCTGCCTTTCACACCCTTTTCAAGCCGACTCAACATTTCTTAAAGGGGGTACATATAGTCAGGTAGTACTTATAATACAACATATAGCAATGTTATAAATAAACAACACACCCGCTACAGCCAAATTTGCATGCGCTCTTCTTCTTCCTTATACCTGCCGCGTGCTTTTAACGCGAGGTACACCTAGTTTTTTGGATTTATCTCGATTTCCGCAGATTTCCGCAGATTTAGACCAAAAACATATGAAAGGTATATATTTCATCTATCACATGCAAGTGGTCCCACAATTATCCCGTATCATCCCTGTGAGTTCTATTCCACGAAAGTTCAAAAATAAGGAAAATTTAGTGTATTTTAAAACGTTTCTAGTTTAATAAGTATTTCAGTTATATTCAAAATTTAAACAACAAAATACTAACATTGAACATACTTTTCATATAAAAAAAAAAGACGAAGATCGGTTGTTTATATCGCGCAATATTCACTTTAAAAGTGGCGAATTTTCGTAAAAATTGTCATTGATTCGTACTCACGAAAAATTTCTCAACTTTGAGAAGCTCTAGCAGCCATAATTTTTAACCGATTTCAAAAATCTTTTGGATCCATTATTTTGTGAAGTATTATCTGTCTATTACATGTTTTACTTTTGCCAAACGCGTTCATGAAAAAAATGATTTATGCAACGCTTTTCCGGCAGAGGCCCCACTGTGCGGCGGCGCATTATTTGCATTAAATTGCATTTAATTGCAGCTACATTTGCTCCCTCCCTGTCGTCATCAAAAAAGAGTAATTTGTTGACTTTGGCTGACCTTTTTCGGTAAGACTCCGCTTAACAAGTCTCTCATTAACTGTCGAGTACGAGCAGGGGTAGTGAACGGGCATCCACTCAGTCTATAAACGGAGCTTACCTGATCGATCGCCCACGTCGTGTTAATAATTTAACTAACAACAAAAAAAAAAAAAAACCAAGTGCAAGTAAAAGGAAAAAAAAACCCTTAAATTAAAAGCCTTTCTTGGTAGAAATTAAAATAGTGGTAAATATGTATTTAAAATTGTTTAAAAGCGGGGAAAATTAAGATTGTATTTTTTTATGTGAAAACCTCCCGACACAATTGCCATGCAGTGGAAAAAAAAGCATAAAAAGAATGCATATAGATATATGTGTATATGTAGACGTGTATGCAAAGTGCGGTGGCCGAAAAAAAAAAACATCAGAAACATACAATTAATTAAAGTTGGTCGAGTACCAACAGGCCCAAAAACAAAAGGTAAAAATAATTAATAAATAAATACAAATAAGGCCCAATTTCTCAATGTCCAGTTAAACTTGGAATAAGTTAACTTCAGAATAACCTTTATGCCCGAGCTATACTGATTTGGTTTTCTCAAAGCCAAATTAACCTATCATCGGTATATCACTATCGCAGAATGGTGCTGCCAACCTTAATGGGGATTCAGCTGTTCTTTTGGTTTTGTTTTTGCCTGTGACTCCTAAACTGCTACATGTTGCACATCAAAATGCATATATAATAACTTTCTATGAGCCCTGTTGTAAACGGCAACGAGAGAAAACCATTTTAGTTGTTGAGGAGCATGTATTTGTGAACTTAGAAGACTCAAATAAGCATTTTGAAAATTTGCTTCATAAAAAAAAAATAAACAATGCAAGTGTCAGCTTGAGTCAGCTGTTCGCCTAACGATGATTGAATTGATATTTATATATCGTTACTTAGCATCGGTATAAGTAGTAACCGGACCTCCATGCATCGGATAAGTGAGTGCTAACCGAACATTGAGAAACTTAAATTCGACTAAACTTAGAATAAGTTGACTAATCGGACATTGAGAAATTGGGCTTAAGTGAGTTAAATTTAACAAAAATATTACATAACCATTGAGTTATGCAGAAAAATTGCACATGCACAAAGCGAAGCCACTCTTGGCTTACGCATAAAAACCTCTCTTAACAACAACCGTCCCGCATACGCCTCTCTTCAGCAACGTTCTCTGCGAAAGATCTTTCGTCGATGGAAACGCATCAGTGAGGCCGATTTGGCCTTTTCCGGACAGAGCTGTCCTGTTTTTAGGTGCTTCGTCCGGAAAAAATATCAAACATCCCCTATCCGAAAATCTGGCCATTTTATACTTTGATACTGAAAGTATCAAAGTATATTGGTTTTGTGCAATGTCCGTCATGGTGTCTGTCTGTCCGTCCGTCCGTATGAACGCAACTTTTTTCGGCACCCGTAAAGCTAGAGACTTGAAACTTTGCAACTATATTTATCTATAGACGGTACAGATAAAGTGTTAAGATCAGGGTGCCACGCTCACTAGGAGGCTGGGAAATCGATAAATTCGATAACTGAAAACCGATAAAACCAAATATTTCTCACATTCTTACAGATAGAATTACCAAAATTTGCACGCAGATAGCTAGTCAAGTCCCTGAATTACTGCATCAAAATTTTGGATGCCACGCCCTCTGATACCGCCCCCATTCCCCCCTTCTCCATGAAATTGGAAACGCCTATAGTTTTCACATTTTTTGGGCCAGAGCCACCAAATTTAGTGTCAAGATAGGTAGTTAAGTTTTCCAAAAAACTGCATAACAAATTTGGATGCCACGCCCACACCTTCCGCCCCCCACCCCCCGGCGTTGTTAAAACGGTTATGCGTGTATCTTCCATATTTTTTGAACTACAGTCACCAAATTTGATAGGAAGATATATGGTGACAATTTAAAAGATTTGCTTTAAAAATTTGGATGCCACGCCTACCTCAGCCGCCCACCTTTTAAATTTGGGAGTTAAGATATCTTCCACAGTTTTTGAGCTAATGTCACCAAATTTGATAGCATGATAGCTGGCGATGATAACCACCCGTCCCACTCCTTTGCAAGCAGACTCATTACCATCCGTTCTTTTACTGGTATCAAAGTATTCCGCAGTCGGTTGCGTCCGAATGCAACGTTTTCACTTGTTTAGATTTCATTTGATTGATTTATTTAACTTTTTTTCAAAGTCATCTTTTAAAAACAGTGTGGTATCCTTTTTTACATACTTTGTATGAAAAATAAACTACTGGCTGATTTGATTTTAAGTATAGAATGTCTGAAATCCAAAATAGCTCCATCCGGTACCAAAGCGGATGTTTTTGAGAAGGATTTCGTAAAGCATGTAAAACGAGATTTGGATTTGGGATATGATTTTGAGTCAAATTTGAAAACCTTGAAATAAAAAATTGATGCCGCAACAGAGCAGACAATCCGATTAACCTGCACATATTTTGTGATCGAGTGGATCAATCAGCTAAAGCAGAGGAATGTGTTAAAATGTAAGCTATTATTTATGTGCTAAAAATATTTTTCGATTTCGATTTCCGGACAACAATGAAATTCTAAAACAAGTTGACCTGTTTTCTGTCGATGGTGCTCTACGATCGAAAAAATATCCCTTTTTGCCAATTTTGGAACTCTTCAAACTCGATGACGAAACTAAATCAAAAATAGTTTCGCAATATAGCAACATACAGCTAGTAAAATGGGAGAATGCCAATAATAGTTCGAAGTTTTGGTCAGAAGTTAAAAAATATCGGGACTCGGCATGTAACAACCCGTTTTCGGAGCTGGTAACATTCGCGCTGACAGTGCTTTCGTTGCCCTGGTCGAACGCGAAGGTCGAAAGGGTGTTTGGCCAAGTAAATATGGAAAAAAAAATTTGTGTCCTGTTCTGTCCTTTTTTTTTATACCCCTATCCCATAAAATGGGTAAAAGGGGTATAATGGTTTTGTGCAAAAGTATGTAACAGGCAGAAGGAAGCATCTCCGACCCCATAAAGAATATATATTCTTGATCAGCATCAACAGCCGAGTCGATATAGCCATGTCCGTCCGTCCGTCCGTCTGTCCGTCCGTCTGTATGAACGCGTCGATCTCAGAGACTACAAGAGCTAGAGACTTCAGATTTTGAATATAAGTTCTCCTATACCATGAGCGGAACAAGTTTGTTTCAAATTATCGATAACTATTCTAGTTTCCGATATACACATGCAATCGATTACAAAAAAATCTCGAATTTGAAAAATGTAAAAATGGGGGTTGAAATAATGGATAACGATAGAACTTTTCTGAAAATTTCATCGAAATCGGCTGAGATACACCAGAGATATCGAAGATTGAAGTTTAGGTCACAGATGCATACAGACAATGACTGTGCGCGATAAGTATAGGGTTCGGGGTATCTAATAGTCGGGAAATCTCGACTAGAGCCTTCTTACTTGTTTTTTTTTTTAGTTTTGTAGCCTGTTTTCCGTATTTTACGGACGTTTTGGACTTTTTTGTCGAAAAAAAATTGCCATCACTGAAACGCATGTAAGAGCCCATTTACACGCTGAAGTTTTTTCATTAATTTTTTATTCATTCCGTTTTGAAAGTTCTTCGGAATTCAGGTCGCATTTACACGCTGAAGTTTTTCAGTGAAATTTTTCCTTTGAAAATTCAACTCTGGTCTCAATTTATTGTCGATAAACATACATTTCGCCCCGAATTCAACAAGTTCTTTGGTCCAAAACATTTTTATTAATAATTTATAAGCCACAACAATGTATTTACTATTTGCGCTAATATTTGCTTGTGCGATATTTCGTATCGATAACTTTATTATTCACATCAAACACTGTGCAACTATGTGTTTACATGCAATCGGAAAAGGGCAAAGCAAAATAAGAAGAAAAATTAACGACTTAACAAGTAGTGAATTTTTTCTTGAAATTTTACCCCTCTACTCCCCTTGCCTACAAACAAAAGATTCAGAGAAAAAATTCACGAAAAAAAACTTCAGCGTGTAAATGGGCTCTAAGTGAAACGCCGCTTAACTCTAAGTTTAGTCTTTAGCGAAATACCCCCAAATGGAAATTGCATTGGGGCATATTAACTGTTCTAACGTTTGGTTCTCAGTTAATATTATTAATAAACAAAAAAATTTTAACAAGAACAAAAATTAAATAAATTAAAATACATTAAAGAAGAAGAAAAATTTTTAAAAGTAACGTAAATAAATAAAATAAAGTAAATAAATATTTTAATAAAACTTGACTTTAGGTAAAGAATCAAATTATAGCAAAAAAAAAAATGTCTTTTTAGCAGCATTGCTGTATAGTATACAGAGTATACATACCCTGTTAAACCAAGTTATATTTTTTTTAACAAATTCACTTATTAATTTTAAAATTATTTTGCATGCAAACCTATATATATAACTAATTATGCAAATTTTTTTCTAGCAAGTGTAATTGTGTCGCGTGGTTATAAAAAAGATTATCAAGAATAAATATTCATTTATTTTATTTATTTAAAAAATAAAAATTCAGGATGTATTGTTTTTGTTTGCTTGGAAAATAAGGAGAAAAATATGAGTTAGTACAAAGGAGGAAAAATAATAAAATTAATTAAGTTTCTAAAATGCCAATATTGTGGAAAAAATATGAAAATTAATTGCATTGAGTTTAATTATTGTTAAATGATGGATTTGTAATTTTGTTTGTGTTCCAATGACCTGGGTGAAATAATGATGACATAATGATTCGATATGGGGTCTTATTGTTGTGTGTTAGCATCAGTAGGCCATGGTAGGGTGGGTAAAGAAGAAGGCGTGGCAATTAAGAGGAATAATAATTGTGAGTTAGTTTGTATTTTCAGATAGCTGACGTTCACTTTCGGTGTCGCTAGTTTTGCTTGTTTTGCTCCATGGGAGCATAGGGACTCTAAAATAATTAATAAAGCAAGAACACCCCACACTCCCGTAATGAGCTACAATCAATGGGTCCCGCCGTCGCTGCCTCTCAATAGTCTTTTCTGGGCTACGGCGTCGAAACTGAAGAAAAACCCCCCCGTGTCTCAACCTGGTTTGGGCACGGAATCTTGGTGCATAATGACTACCAGTTAATCTTTTAGACACCCCAACCGTCCGGCAATCTACCAGTACGCTACAAGACATATCTTTAATTTCCTCAAAAGTAGTACAAACAAGTAAAAACGTTGCAGTCGGACGCAACCGACTGCGGAATACTTTGATACCAGTAAAAGAACGGATGGTAAGGAGTCTGCTTGAAAAGGAGTGGGCTGAGTGGTAAACATCGCCAGCTATCATGTTACCAAATTTGATGACTTTAGCTCAAAAACTGTGGAAGATAACTTAACTCCCAAATTTAAAAGGTGGGCGGCAGAGGTAAGCGTGGCATCCAAATTTTTGATGCAGATCTTTTGTAGATGTCACCATATATATTCCTACCAAATTTCGTGACTCTAGTTAAAAGAAATGGATGATACACGCATAACCGTTTTAACAATGGCGGGGGTGGGGGGTGGAAGGTGTGGGCGTGGCATCCATATTTTTGATATAGTTTTTTGGAAAACTTCACTACCTATATTGACACTAAATTAGGAGGCTCTGGCCCAATATATGTGAGAACTATAGGCGTTTCCAATTTCAAGTAGAAGGGGGGATGGGGGCGGAATCAGGGGGCGTGGAATCCAAAATTTTGATGCATTTTTTTGGGGAATGTCAACATCTATCTTGACACAACATTTGGTGGCTCTAGCCTAAAAAATGTGAAAACTATAGGCGTTTCCAATTTCAAGGAGCAGGCAGGATGGGGGCGGAAGGAGTGGGCGTGGTATCAAAGTATAAAAAGAGATTTTCTTTGTTTAAAAAACCATTTATTTATAACTCTTTGCTGTGAAAATAATAAAGGATCCGAATCATGAATTTCAGAGGTAAATCGAAGCGGCAAAAATTGAAAAGCCTACAGGCGGCAAATCTGTAAGTCCGCCACTGGCATTTTGTCTTAATCCAGGCAGCTGTAGCGCAGTCACCGAAAATATGAAACGCATTGAGACGCAAAATGCCGTCCACGAGCTATGCGTTTCATCCATAAAACATGAAACGATGAAACGGAACTGTTGAACACCGCTAATGACAGTTGAATCAGTATTGTTTTTACTTATTTTTACTACGTTTCATAGTAAAAACTCGCATAGTAGAATTTACACTTTTCGTCGTGGATTCTCGTGGCGTTTTTTTTTCTGAGTACACACTGCATTGCTTTCTTGGGCCTTAAATATTTATTTTCATCGATTTCGGTCTCCTTAAGGCATAATTTGACCTCCGTTATAAGTCATTATACTTTGATACTGAGAGTATCATAGTATATTGGTTTTGTGCAATGTCCGTCATGGTGTCTGTGCGTCTGTCCGTATGAACGCAACTTTTTTCGACACCCGTAAAGCTAGAAACTTGAAACTTTGCAATTATGTTTATCAATAGACGGTACACCTAAAGTGTTAAGATCGGTGTGAAACGCCCACTAGGAGGCTGGAAAATCGATAAATTCGATAACTAAAAACCGATAAAACCAAATATTTCTCACATTCTTACAGATAGAACTACCAAAATTTGCACGCAGATAGCTAGGCATGTCCCTGAAATAACTGCATCAAAATTTTGGATGCCACGCCCACTCCCTCCACCCCCATCATCCCTGCTCCTTGAAATTTGAAACGCCTATAACTTTCACATTTTTTGGGCTAGAGCCACCAAATTTCGTGGCAAGATAGATGCATCAAAATTATTTGATGCCACGCCCACTCCACCCGCCCTTTCCTCCTGCTCCTATGAATTGGAAACGCCTATAGTTTTCACATTTTTTGGGCTGGAAACACCAACTTTTGTGTCAAGATAGGTTGTGAAGTTGTCCAAAAAACTGTATCAAAAATTTGAATGATTCGCCCACAATTGCCGCCCCCACCCCCACCGTTTTAAAAACGTTAATACATTTATCTTCCACATATTTAGAGCTGCAGTCACCAAATTTGGTAGGAAGATAGATGGTAACATTTGAAAAGAACAGCATCAAAATTTTGGATGACACGCCCACCTAAGACACATACCTTAAAAAATTTGGAATCGGCATATCTTTAATATATCTTTTGGAAGATAAATGGTGACATTTAAAAAGTGCAGCTCACCTTTTAAATTTGGAGTTGTTTAGTTATCTTCCACAGTTTTTGAGCTAATGTCACCAAATTTGGAAACATAACAGCTGGCAATGTTTACCACCTGACCCACCCCTTCAGCCCCAGCATTCCCCCTTTGCAATAAGACTCTTTACCGTCCGTTCTTTTACTGGTTTTAAAGTATTCCGCAGTCAGTTGCGTCCGAATCCAACGTTTTCACTTGTTTTGAAAATGGTGTTTTACTTTAAGTGGCTCAACAGAAAAATACGTTAATTTAACTTAATTCAGTTAAGCAAAAAAATTGGTTTTGCTAATCGTTTTGCTTAACAGGAATTCATACGAAATTTTTAAAAAGCAGAATAGCAAAACAAAAACAAGTAAAAACGTTGCAGTCGGACGCAACCGACTGCGGAATACTTTGATACCAGTAAAAGAACGGATGGTAAGGAGACTGCTTGCAAAGGAGTGGGACGGGTGGTTATCATCGCCAGCTATCATGTTATTAAATTTGGTGACATTAGCTCAAAAACTGTGGAAAATAACTTAGCTCCCAAATTTAAAAGGTGTGCGGCTGAGGTAGGCGCGGCATCCAAATTTTTGAATCAAATCTTTTTAATTGTCACCACTGATCTTCCTACCAAGTTTTGTTGCTTTAGCTCAAAAGCTGTTAAAGCTGCCTTCACACGGTCGGTTTTTCTGTAGCATTTTTTAACCGACCAAAAATGTTGGCATTCACATTATTCGCATCGGTTAAATCCAAAATCCCATCACTTTTTATTGTTACACAATCTGGTCACACTTCTCTATTTAATTCAACACAAACATATATTAAAAACTTAAACAACCTCAAAATGCATACAGACGAAGACATATTAGATGTTGTTTGTATTTTAACCGCGGTAGCTCAAGCTAAAAATGCTGTTACTGCCCGAGCTGTGAAAGTGAAAGAGAAGAAAAATAAACCACGCACTGTCTGGAGCAGATTTTGGCTCATGCGTCGCGACCAGGAGAAGGACATGGCCGCATTGGTAATGAAGGAGCTCCAATATGAGGATTTAGAAACTTTTCGCAACTTCAATAGAATGTCCCCATCTACTTTTCACCATCTTTTGGGAAAACTGCGATGCAAAATTCAAAAGCAGGATACTTTAATGAGGCAAGCGATTCCAGTAGAAACGAGACTGCTTATGACGCTGCGTTTATTGGCCACTGGTGATTCGTTTCGGAGTCTTTCATGTGCATTTCGGGTATCTGTCCCTGCAATAACTTTAATTATTCAGGAAGGTGTTGAAGCTATTATAAGTTCACTTGCTGGAGATTATATAAAGGTTTGTCAAAAACAAGTACCATGTTATATTACATATTTAATTTCAAGTACTTCTCAGTTGCCCAAGACGACAGAAGACTGGTTGCTAGTCTCGGACGAATTTAACGTTCAATGGAATTTCCCGCATTGTTTGGGTGCTCTAGGTTAAGACTTTAAAACATATATTATAATAATTATTTTAATGCAATATAAATTTTACAGATGGAAAACATATTGCATTTCGTGCCAAGAAGTCTGACTGCTCCCTTTATTTTAATTATAAAGGCTTTAACAGCATTGATTTGCTTGCACTTGTCGATGCCAACTGACATCGGTTGCAATGGAAGAGCAAACGACGCATCCGTGTTCAGTGCCTCATCTCTTTGTTCGGCTTTAGAACAAAATATACTCAACATTCCACCCGATGCAGAATTGGAAGAAAATGGCACAAAACTTCCATATGTAATTGTTGCCGATGAAGCATTCAAGCTGCAAAGGTGGTTGATGAAACCTCATCGGCAAAGAACGTGCAATGAAAATAAAATTTTCAACTACCGCTTGAGCAGAGCACGCAGAGTTGTTGAAAATGCGTTTGGCATTTTGTCAAATCGTTTTCGAATACTGCAAACGACAATAAACCTAAGCGCCGAAAAAGTATAAAAGCTTGTTTATGCGGCTTGCATTCTACATAATTATCTGAAAGCCCAAGAGAGAGATTATGTAAATGGAATGGATAATGAGAGCACGGATGAGGTATTGTTCACGCCAGGAGAGTGACGCTCTATACAGCCCTTAACAGGTCTTGCTCCAGCGGGCAATAGGAGCGCGGAAGAGCCAAGAATCGTCCGTGACGAGCTAACAAAATATTTTAACTCAACCGGCGCTGTTTCCTGGCAGGCTGATGCAATCAAAAAGTTCAATTTTTAATAAAAAGAAAATGCTTTAATTGAATTAAATTTGATTTTATTAATATCACATTCTTCAAGTATTGAGCCAAATATTAAATATTATTAATTATAATAATTGAATTAATTATAATTTTTGTAAAGAACATCCAGTATTTGCATCTTGGCTTCCATCCGCCTTTTTGGGTTTTCGATGCGAGCCATCTCCGCTTTAACAAGCTCGCCAAACGAGTCAACGTCGTGCTCGAACTTGCGCTTGTTTCTTATATCACCCAGCATTTCACTGGCAGTCTTGAACACGCTCTCTGCTGATGGCTCAGATTCTTCGGCAGCCTGAGTCGAGCAACCGGACGATTCCAATATCGAAGCCTCTTCGACCACATCATGTGAGTCCGAAGTCATCGTGTCGCTTTGAATCTGTTGAAAGTATGTTCCACATAGGCACATTTTATACATAAATAATAGCAAACTATACTAAGGTGGGGCTTCAAAAAATCTAAATTTTTCAGCCAAAAATTGTTTACATTCTCGTCTGTTCCCATTCCACTTTTGCAAATCGTTTTTTCCTGCTTCTTTAAGTGCATTAAATATTGGCTTCTTAATGTTCCTATTTTTGTTTTAATGTCGGACACTTTAATATTGTCAATCATTGTTCGCATTGTTTCCAATACGGCATCAAATGACCCGTTGCGGCTGTGCTTGTTGTGGTACATATTACTTTTTGGGTCGTAGAGATTGGGATGGCGCTCATATTCATCAATTAACAATTTAATTGACTCTGCGGTCCATATAATCTTCTAAAATATTGTATGAAAGGTTGAATGTAATACGTTGTATAATATTAAATATCAAACATGTTTATATTACTTACCTTTGGCGACATATTTTTAAGTTTGTTTACATTATTTTTTGCCAACACTTACTAAAAAGCACCAAAAACGCCTTTTTTACGTAAACATGTTAGTGGCACAAATTTAACTGACGCAAAAAAGAGCAGAAATAGAAAAAAAATGTTGTGTTGAAAAAAAAACCGATGAAAAACCGACCATGTGAAGGCAGCTTAAAGATATAGCCGATTGTAAGGCGGGTGGCTTGGGTGGGCGTGGCATCCAAAATTTCGATGCAGATCTTTGGTAGATGTTGCCTTCTATCTTACTACCGAATTTGGGGCTCTAGCTTAAAAACTGTAAGAGATATCGAAATTTCCGATTTTTAATGGTGGGCGGCAGATGTGGGCGTGGCATCCCAATTTTTGATGCAGATCTTTTATAGATGTCACCATATATCTTCCTACCACATTTGGTGACTCTAGTTCAAAACATGTGGAAGATACACGCATAACCGTTTTAGCAACGGCGGGGGGTGGGGGGCGGAAGGTGTGGGCGTGACATCCAAATTTTTGATACAGTTTGTTGGAAAACTTCACTACCTATCTTGGCTCAAAATTTGGTTGCTCTAGAGTAAAAAATGTGAAAACTATAGGCGTTTCCAATTTCAAGGAGAAGGTTGGATGGGGGCGGAATCAGGGGGCGTGGCAAAATTTGAATGCATTTTTTTGGGGAACGTCAATATCTACCTTGACACCAAATTTGGTGGCTCTAGCCCGAAAAATGTGAGAACTATAGGCATTTCAAATTTCAAGAAACAGGGTGGATGGGGGTGGTGGTAGTGGGCGTGGCATCAACAATTTTGATGCAGTTTTTTCAGGGACATGCCTAGCTATCTGCGTGCAAATTTTGGTAGTTCTATCTGTAAGAATGTGAGAAATATTTGGTTATATCGGCCTTTAGCTATCGAATTTATCGATTTCCCAGCCTCCTTGTATGCGTGGCACCCCGATCTTAACACTTTATGTGTACCGCCTATAGATAAATATAGTTGCAAAGTTTCAAGTCTCTAGCTTTACGGGTGTCGAAAAAAGTTGCGTTCATACGGACAGACGGACAGACACCATGACGGACATTGCACAAAACCAATATACCATGAGACCTTCGGTATCAAAGTATAAAAAGGGCGGTAGGGGAACAATAAAACATAATAATACAATTGATCAACAATGCCAAACTTTATGAAAATGACAGCGAACGTCGCATTATCTAAACGAAGTTGAGTCGAAATCAAGATGCAAAACAAAGCAACAATGGGCCATAGAAACTAAAATGGGAATTGAGAACCAAGAGAAGAAAATTGAAATTCAAAAAGGACTAGCGCCGGCTTTTGGATTCGGCTGCTTAACATCAAGGAAAACACAAAGGCAGAGCACAATGTTTCGAAAAAATAATTAAAATAAGAGGTCAAGTCAAGTTGAACAAATCTGCACACACTAGGACAGGATCTGATTTGATCCTTGGTGCAAGCCCGCTGTCTACCTAGCGCCGTGCGCTCAGCCTTGTTTGAGTTTGTATGCATCATGACAAATAAAAGGCAAACGTTAGGGGTAAACTTAAGCCAGCGCTGCAGGCAAACAACGCAATGCCAATGCGATAAATACTGAAAATTGAAATGGCATTAAACAAAAAGAGCATTTTGTATAGCATATACCCCAGTGGCTAAAGGTCCTGAGCTAGGCTATTTAGCCTGTCTAATTCGTGCCGCATCCGTGCTGAGCCGCAGACTACTGTAGCTGCGGCAACAAAAGACACAAAGCCCAAAACACTTTTAATTATCCTATTCACATCAAGTGTGTGTAATTACTTTCTCACTGGCACCAGTTTTATTCCTTAATCGATACGTATCCTAGCAAGTGGCCGGCGACGGCAGCCCCTTCCCGGCTGCAGAATTTTGTCTGCTGTTTTAATTTGCTGCTGGTGTATGTACAGCTGTAAACACTTCCTCATAACTCTGCAGTTGTTAACTTTTTGCTTTTTGTGACATACCCAAACACACACAAGCCTACAGCAATAATCAATCAAAATCATGGCACCAACGCATCAAAGACTACCTGCCCAAATCTCACTCGCAGTTCCAGTTTCAATAGATGTATTTTGACCAAAGTCAACTTTATATTGAAGACGTCTACCTATTCTTTCTCTTGCTTTCCTACTCGTTCTCTGACTCGGTCTATAGGGCACATTGGATGATTTAGCATGATTTTGACTTAAGATAAATCGTTGAGATAATTTGCACCCCGTCGTTTTTTTTCATTCTGTTTTTTTATACCCTACTTATGAATGGGTTAAAGGGTACAATGGTTTAAAAATTTTACTATAGCAGCACACTGCAGTTATTTTTAACGTGTAAGACAACTTTAATTAAAATCTGTGAAAAACTTATCGAAGTTAGTTTAGAAACAGTAAAGACTGAAGTCAAGTTCCTACATACACAAACAATAACTATGTGTTGAATATAGTGCTTAGGGTATCTCATAGTCGGGAAAAGTCGACTAGAGCCTTAACAATTTTTTATTCCTATTATTCCTTTTGGGCGTTTGTCGGCTGATATGCTTTGTGCGCCTTATTTTCTTTGTTCTCACAGTGTTTCGGCGCCTAACAAGATTAATAAAGGGCACTCAGTTAACGCTCACATGCACACATAAGTACAAACATACATACATCATTGCAACAGCGAAATAGTATATGCATTTTATATGGTAGTCTTGATAGTTGTAGTCGTTGTACCTTAAAGCCTGACAACAACATGTACAGAAACCGCTAAACTTATCAGAAAATCTGTGTGCACTTAGCGAAGCAATATATGCATACCTAACAAGTAAGAAGGCTCTAGTCGAGATTTCCCGACTAGGAGATACCTTGAACCCCATACTTAACGCGTACAGTCTTTATGCATTTCGATGAAATTTTCAGAAAAGTTCTATCGTTACCCATTATTTCAACCCCAATTTTTACATTTTCAAAATTTTCCATTACTCTTGCACCTTTATTGTTTATTACAGTATTACAATATTCTTGTGAATTATTTCTTGCTGTGGGATTATACATAACTTCTCCCCCGTTTAGATAAGAATTCTCCTGAATTCTTTTGTTATTTAATTGAACTTTAATTTTGTTGTGTTTTAATAAAATAAATGAAATTAATATAATTATTAATATGTGTATTCAATTTTATATTTTTAAACCGTTAATTTCCTTATTGTCTATTATTTTTATACCCCTAACCCATAAAATGGGTAAAAGGGGTATAATGGTTTTGTGCAAAAGTATGTAACAGGCAGAAGGAAGCATCTCCAACCCCATAAAGTATATATATTCTTGATCAGCATCAACAGCCGAGTCGATATAGCCATGTCCGTCCGTCCGTCCGTCTGTCCGTCTGTCCGTCCGTCTGTATGAACGCGTCGATCTCAGAGACTACTAGAGCTAGAGACTTCAGATTTTGAATATAAGTTATCCTATACCATGAGCGGAACAAGTTTGTTTCAAATTATCGATAACTATTCTAGTTTCCGATATACACATGCAATCGATTACAAAAAAATCTCGAATTTGAAAAATGTAAAAATAGGGGTTGAAATAATGGACAACGATAGAATTTTTCTGAAAATTTCATCGAAATCGGCTGAGATACACCAGAGATATCGAAGATTGAAGTTTAGGTCACAGATGCATACAGACAATGATTGTACGCGTTATGTATAGGGTTCGGGGTATCTCCTAGTCGGGAAATCTCGACTAGAGCCTTCTTACTTGTTTCAAAAGTAATTTGTTTTGCACAATTTTGTCTATGGTTTCTTTTTTTGTATAATGTTATTTCCTTTTCTTTTTCGTAAAAGTTAGTAGAATAATTTGTGTCTATTAATTGTACAATTTTGCAAATTGTATTAACATGCTATTTTCAATTTTAATTGGTATTACAATTTTGTTGTGTTTTTTGCGTTCTTAATTACTAAAGTGTCTTCATCTAAATGTATTATTTCCACATCTTCTTTTTATACCCCGAACCCATGAAATGGGTAAAAGGGGTATAATGGTTTTGTGCAAAAGTATGTAACAGGCAGAAGGAAGCATCTCCGACCCTATAAAGTATATATATTCTTGATCAGCATAAACAGCCGAGTCGATATAGCCATGTCCGTCTGTCCGTCCGTCTGTCCGTCTGTCTGTATGTATGAACGCGTAGATCTCAGTGACTATAAAACCTAGAGACTTCAGATTTTGAACATAAGCTCATCTAAGTCCATGGCAGTACAAGTTTGTTTCCGATTTTCGATAACTCTTTCCGTTTTCGATATACACATGCAATCGATTACAAAAATTTCTCGAATTTGAAAAATGTAAAAATGGGGGTTGAAATAATGGGTAACGATATAACTTTTCTGAAAATTTCATCGAAATCGGTTAAGAAATACCAGAGATCGAATATTGAAGTTTAGTCACAGATGCATACAGACAATGACTGTATGCGTTATGTACAGGGTTCGGGGTATCTCCTAGTCGGGAAATCTCGACTAGAGCCTTCTTACTTGTTTTAATTAGTTTGCAGTTTGTATACCTTGAACCCATGAAATGGGTAAAAGGGGTATAATGTTTTTGTGCAAAAGTATGTAACAGGCAGAAGGATGAATCTCCGACCCTATAAAGTATATATATTCTTGATCAGCATCAACAGCCGAGTCGATATAGCCATGTCCGTCTGTCTGTATGTATGAACGCGTCGATCTCAGAGACTATATGAGCTAGAGACTTCAGATTTTGCACATAAGTTCATCTAAGTCCTAGGCAGTACAATTTTGTTTCCGATTTTCGATAACTATTTCCGTTACCGATATACACATGATATCGATTACAAAAATTTCTCGAATTTGGAAAATTTAAAAATATGGGGTTGAAATAATGGGTAACGATATAACTTTTCTGAAAATTTCATCGAATTCAGTTGAGAAACACCAGAGATATCGAAGATTGAAGTTTAGTCACAGATGCATACAGACAATGACTCTATGCGTTATGTACAGGGTTCGGGGTATCTCCTAGTCGGGAAATCTCGACTAAAGCCTTCTTACTTGTTCTTAAATATACAATGTGAACTTTGTTTCATATCTTTTAATTTTTTGTTCTTTTCATATGTGTGTCTGATATCTGATCGATATCAAACTCTTCTTTATTAGGTATTGGGACTATTTGTAGTGTCATAGCTGTTACAATTTTTTTTGGATTTCAATTGCATAAATTAAACAAGTGAAAACGTTGCAGTCGGACGCAACCGACTGCGGAATACTTTGAGGACCAGTAAAAGAACGGATGGTAAGGAGTCTGCTTGCAAAGGAGTGGGCCGGGTGGTAAACATCGCCAGCTATCATGTTACCAAATTTGGTGACTTTAGCTCAAAAACTGTGGAAGATAACTGAACTTCCAAATTTAAATGGTGGGCGGCAGAGGTGGGTGTGGCATCCAAATTTTTGAATCAAATGTTTTTAACTGTCACCATCTATATTCATACCAAGTTTGGTGGCTCTAGCTCAGAAACTGTAAAAGATAAAGCCGATTCCGATTTTATAAGGCGGGTGGCTTGGGTGGGCGTGGCATCCAAAATTTTGATGCAGATCTTTGGTAGATGTTGCCTTCTATCGTTCTACCGAATTTAGGGGCTCCAGCTTAAAAACTGTAAGAGATATCAAAATTTCCGATTTTAAATGGTGGGCGGCAGAGGTGAGCGTGGCATCCAAATTTTTGATGCAGTTTTTTGGAAAACTTCACTACCTATCTTGACACAAAGTTTTGTGGCTCTAGCTCAAAAAATGTGAAAACTATAGGCGTTTCCAATTTCAAGGAGCAGGGGGGATGGGGGCGGAGTCAGAGGGCGTGGCATCCAAAATTTCGATGCATATTTTTGGGGAACGTCATTACCTATCTTGACACAAGATTTGGTGGCTCTAGCCCATAAAATGTGAAAGCCATAAGCGTTTCCAATTTCAAGGAGTAGGGAGGATGGGGGCGGAAGGAGTTAGTATAGCATCCAAAATTTTGATGCAGTTTTTTCAGGGACATGGCTAGCTATCTGCGTGCAAAATTTGGTAACTCTAGCTGTAAGAGTGAGAGAAATATTTGGTTTTATCGGTTTTCAGTTATCGAATTTATCGATTTCCCAGCCTCCCAGTAGGCGTGGCACCCCAATCTTGACACTTCATCTGACTAGCCCATAAAAAAACATAATTGCAAAGTTTTAAGTCTCTAGCTTTACGGGTGTCGAAAAAAATTGCGTTCATACGGACGGACAGACGGACAGACTCCATGACGGACATTGCCCAAAACCAATATACTATGAGTCCTTCGGTATCACAGTATAAAAATTACTCTTAAGCATTGCTGTCGCTAATTATACCCCGAACCCATGAAATGGGTAAAAGGGGTATAATAGTTTTGTGCAAAAGTATGTAACAGGCAGAAGGAAGCATCTCCGACCCTATAAAGTATATATATTCTTGATCAGCATCAACAGCCGAGTCGATATAGCCATGTCCGTCTGTCCGTCTGTCCGTCCGTCCGTCTGTCCGTCTGTCTGTATGTATGAACGCGTCGATCTCAGAGACTTTAAGACCTAGAGACTTCAGATTTTGCACATAAGCTCATCTAAGTCCTAGGCAGTACAAGTTTGTTTCCGATTTTCGATAACTATTTCCGTTTCCGATATACACATGGAATCGATTACAAAAATTTCTCGAATTTTTAAAATGTAAAAATGGGGGTTGAAATAATCGGTAACGATATAAATTTTCTAAAAATTTCGTCGAAATCGGCTAAGAAACACCAGAGATTTCGAAGATTGAAGATTAGTCAGAGATGCATACAGACAATGACTGTACGCGTTATGTACAGGGTTCGGGGTATCTCCTAGTCGGGAAATCTCGACTAGAGCCTTCTTACTTGTTTTATATGATTTAATTTGCTAAAATCTATTATATACTTTGTTATTTCATTACTCGTTAATATGCATGGGTGCAAAATGATATACCTTGCCGCAACAACATTATTCTGCAACTGTTCTATTTTATCTTTGATCATTTGAATTTTTATTTGTTGGTCGTAATATAGGTTTTCTTGGTACCTGCTATCTTCGTATTTGCCAATTGCATTTAATTAATTATTAATTGGTATTCTATCTGCCTTAATTATTTGTTCCATATGTCTTATTGTATCATTACTAGTAAAATAAGTATTAATGAAAACTATTTTGTTTAGAGATTCGTCTGATTCTTGTATTTCGTCTTTATAAGTTGATAAATGTGCTTCTATAACGTTTCTGTCTTCTTAGTCCATTGTCCCAAACAGCCATTTTGCTGCGCTACCTACTGCATTAACTAGGCCTCTTCTTCTACGAGTCTGATTGTCATATTATGTGTTTAATTTGTGTCTTGCTTCTGTTACTTGCGATTTTAGTATATGTTTATTGTAAATATTGTCAATGTCTTTCGAACTTACTATATGTACTTTTATGTCTGTCGCTATAGCTTTGTCCTGCTGTTTAATCGGTATTTGTGCATACCCGTTTTCGTCAAGTATTCTGTGTGTTGTCAATGTTGCTGATATTGTCGTCATCATCGTCAGTATTAGTGTTGTCATCATTATTGCCTTCAGTAAATTTATAAGCTCGTTTTATATTTCTGGGATCAATATGTTTGAGTTTTGCTCTATTGAACTTTGAGACCTCTTTATAACTGACTGCTTTATAGTTCTTAATAAACCCTTCTTTCCGTTTATATACCCCGAACCCATGAAATGGATAAAAGGGGTATAATGGTTTTGTGCAAAAGTATGTAACAGGCAGAAGGCAGCATCTCCGACCCTATAAAGTATATATATTCCTGATCAGCATCAACAGCCGAGTCGATATAGCCATGTCCGTCTGTCCGTATGTATGAGCCCGTCGATCTCAGAGACTATAAGAGCTAGAGACTTCAGATTTTTCACATCAGCTCATCTAAGTCCTAGGCAGTACAAGTTAGCTTCCGATTTTCGATAACTATATCCGTTTCCGATAGACACATGCGATCGACTTCGATTTGAAATAATGGGTAACGATATAACTTTTCTGAAAATTTCATCGAAATCGGTTGAGAAACACCAGAGATATCGAAGATTGAAGTTTAGTCACAGATTCATACAGACAATGACTGTGCGCGTTAAGTATTGGGTTCGGGGCATCTCCTAGTCGGGGAAATCTCGACTAGAGCCTTCTTACTTGTTTTTCATAATGTTCCCGGTTTCTGTTACGCACTTAAGCATTTTTCCTTCCGCATTATATATGTTATCTCTGATTTTTTCTAATTCTATTCGAATAATTTGGACCTCATTAGGTGTGCATTTAATAGTAGAGTACTATCTGTCGTTATAATTTCATACGGCCCGTTGTAAAATTTGTTTTATTGACATCTTTCCTGTTTCTGTTTTATATAACATTCTAAACTTTTCTGCCAATGAATTATGAAATCTTTCCACGTCTGAATTGCCCGTGTGCCTGTTCGGATTTGTCAAATGTAATTCAACGTTTTCTTGATTAAAAAATTCTTGGATTCTAAATGAATTGAATTCATTGTCTGCCACAATCTTGATTGGTTTTCCTTTTTTTCGTGAAATGTTCTTCTAGTTGTTCTTCTATAGTTATATGATTTCTATCGTTTAATGAATGAATGAATTATTCACAACACAGTATGTGTCTTTACGGATAACTTGATTCTTGTCCGTAAATTATACATGGTATAATGATATTTGTTTTACAGCTTCCGTTTCGTATTCTATGTCTAGAGCCCTCTAATTCTTTGTCGTTTGAATATAAATTAATTAATTTTTCCTGCACTATCGGGGGTGTGCCAGATATCTCTGGCGATTTTGGCTCGAGCTGGTTTTCAAATCTCTAAAAAAAAACCGTCGGTGTGCCAGAAGTTAGGGAGATTTCATTTTTTGGTAAAATGTTTCGGAGCAAATACGTAAAACGAAAATGGCCAAAAGAGTTGCTACCTTTCAAAAATAAAAATTGCCTAAAATGTATTTGCTATTTTTGTCATTGTTTTCAAGGTTGGCCTCATGGCATTGGTGTTTTATTTAAAAAATTGTGATATAAAAATATGTTAGGTCTTATCTCTTGTAGTTCTTATACAAAACAAATATTTAATATTTTGCCCGCCAAGTAACTCATGTTGTTTGACAGCCCTGCTATGACAGCTTGCTTGAACAGCTGTTCTACGTATTCCGTGAATGGCGAATCTGGTTTTGTTTACATTTTAAAAGTGCACGAGGTGAACGGTGTTTTCCCCTATGAACCAATTGATGAATCAAGAGCTTTTTCTTGATTGTTGTAATGATAATTAGATGGGGGTGCAAGTTTTATTTTTCCTTCTGAGGTTTTTCGCTGCACCAAATTTTATTTCTTGCTTCTGCCGACTCTCAAGACCATATGTTCTCTTAAGCTTACCAGGGCTGTGCGCTTATGTTAACTTAAGCTTAACAGGGTTGTGCTCTTACTTTAACAGAGTAAGGCGCGATATTCAAATATTTAATACAACTCAACGATTAAACTAAATAATGACAAATATAATTGGGTTTTGACCCAACATACCGGCCGCCTTGAAAGTATGTGATTGACTTTCAAGAAACGGATAACAATGCCAGTTTACGGATAGGTCGACGAATAATTCCCCTTGCGGTTCGAACCTCAGCAACACGAACGAAGTTGTCCTTGCCAGTGATGGTGTCGGTGATGCGGCCAACGAGCCATCGTTGCGGTGGAAGATTATCCTCGTGTACTATGACCATGTCGCCAATGGATATGTTTGGCGATGTCTTAGTCCAGTTTGTGCGGATCTGAAGCTCGTTGATGTATTCGTGCGACCAGCGTCGCCAAATGTGCTGCTTTATGGCGCCAACTCGTTCCCAGCGAGCGAGGGTGTCCATTTTAGCATCTGATATTGGATGTTCAGGAAGTGCCCGAAGCGCATCGCCAATCAAAAAATGACCAGGCGTAAGCGTGGCCAAGTCATTTGGATCCGCCGACATTGGTGACAACGGACGCGAGTTGAGTATGGCCTCAACCTCAGTAACAGCAGTAGAAAGCTCTTCAAATGTGAGCCTAGTGTCTCGGAGTGAGATCGGATACGACTTCGGCGTGTATTGCCTTAGTAACAAAGCAAATAAATATGGCGATGTAGGCTTTTGTCGGTGGCTAGCCACGGATGCGCAAATAGACGTTGACTGGACCACAGAAGTCTATGCCGCATCGGGAGAAGGGCCTTGCTGGTGTCAGACGTTCCTTAGGTAACTGCCCCATTAGCTGTTTTTGTAGAGTTGGTCGATAGCGTACACAGTGTACGCAAGATCGAACGATGCGGCGTGCCAAGTCTCGTGCGTTGACTATCCAAAATTGCAAGCGAATCAGAGCAACGAGTGCCTTGGGTCCAGCGTGATAGTTCTTTCGATGCATGTAGCGTACGTACTGCTCCACCAAAGGCTCCTTGCTTGGCAGTAAGATGGGGTGCTTCTGGGTGTCTGAAGGGTTTGTTAGTTCCAAACGACCACCGACTTTTATAAGCTGAAAACCATCTGTGACCTGTAAGAAAAGACAAAGGCTTCGAAACTTGTTGTGAGCTGACTGACCCTTGTGTAACCGTGACATTTCTTCTGGGAAGTGAATGACTTGTAGGTTCCAGACGATGCAGCTTAGGGCGCGTTGCAGTTCCATGGGCGTTGGCGACGGCTTGTCGAACGACGTCAAATTTTTAGTGCGATGGACGAACCGAATCATCCAAGCAACAACTAGTAAGCAGCTGCGGTGAGAGCTGATCTTGCGTAAAGCATCGAGAAGTTGGTTGCTGCTGATGGATACGGTAAAGGCAGACTTGCGCTTTTCCAAATTGATGACGTCCATGTCCACTTCATCGTGTGTTGTCGTTGGCCAATGTTGCTCATCTAAGTGCAGGAAGGAAGGCCCTTCGAACCAGATCGACTGTAGCAAGTCAGCTACGGTGCAACCTCGAGACAGCAGATCTGCAGGGTTGCAGTGTGTTGGAATGGCAATCGGTAGAAGCTTCTTGAATTTCCGAAATTCGATTGCCAACAAATGTAGAAAGGGTGGCAGAATGCTGCCGTATCCAATGGAGAACTATCTGTGAGTCGCACCATAGAAATGTGGTCGGCTTCCTATCATCAAAGATTCCTGCAATCTTGCGATAGAGTTGTGATAACAGATGTGCACCGCAAAGTTCTTATTTAGGTAGCGATAGTTTCCTTGTTGGCGCAACTCGTGACTTGGATGTGACGAGCTGTGTTTTGAATAAGCCATCGGACCCAAGTGTGCGAGTGTAGATACATCAGCCATATGCTCTGATCGAGGCGTCGCAGAATCCGTGTATCTGCAAGCGGTGTATTGTAGGTTGTAGACAATAGCGGGGTATTGCTATGTCTTCTAGCGACAAGAGTGATGCTAGAAGCGATGTCCATGCTGTTTGGATTCCTTGTGGGACAGATTCATCCCAGTGTAGTTTCAGAAGCCACAGCTCTTGCAGGATGATCTTGGCGACTATAATAATCGGCGTGACGAGTCCTAAGGGATCAAACAGCGATGAAGCGATTGACAAAATCGAACGTTTGATGACCATGTCTGTGCTAATCCTTGGGGAGAACGAAAACATGAACGTGTCCAAGCGTTGATCCCACTTCAAGCCAAGAGTGCTGGTTATTGTGTCGTCATTCAAATTTAGATCCTTTATTGTACGATCATCTACAAAATCGATGTGATTGGAGTGCCATTTTGCTAGCTCAAACTGGCCATCGTGGAGAATAGCTGTAACTTCCTTCTTGATCTGATGGAGAGCTGTCACGGTGTCTGCTCCACCAAGAAAGTCATCAACATAAAACGATGATTTTATGGCCTGGGCACCAATCTTAAAGTTGTCCATGTGTTGATCTGCTAAATACGACATGCTGCGTATGGCCAGATAGGGCGCAGCGGCCGTGCCATAAGTTACCGTATTTAGCTCATATGTGCGAATCGGTTCCGACGGTGAGTTCCTCCAGATTATGTATTGAAATCTTCGATCCTCTGCGGCCACATAAACCTGGCGGAACATCTTGACAACATCAGCAGTAATGGCGTACTGATGTTTCCGGAAACGCAGAAGTAAGGTGTAGAGATCGGGTTGGATGGTCGGTCCGACCATGAGCAAGTCGTTGAGAGATTTTTGAGACGTGGTCTGGCACGAGGCGTCAAAGACGACTCTCAACTTCGTTGATGTGCTGTTTGGCTTAAGCACGCAATGATGTGGGATATAGTAGTGCGGAGTATGCAGCTTTGGGCGCTCTACGAGGCTCATGTGTCCCAAGTCATGAAACTCCTGCATAAAATCCACATATTGAGACTTGACCTCAGGCCGTTTGGCCAGACTGCATTCGAGTGCGCGAAATCGTCTGCTAGCAGTGTTGAACGAGTGGCCAAGCGAGCTAGGGTCATCCTTGAAGGGGAGCCGTACGATTATACGGCCATTCTGTGAGCGTTGAACCGTTTTGTTTGTCTGATCACAGTTACGCTGCTCAGGTGTGAGTAAGTCAACCGAGTTGCTGACTTCGTCAATGCGCCACAAGCGTTCTATACTGGCAGAGATATCCGTGTAGATGGAGTCGTCTGCACTCAGTAGATACTGATGTAGTGTTCTGGGATTGGCTTGACATCGACCAGACACTATCCATCCTAGTAGGGTCTTCTGAAGCACAGGTAGCTGCTGACCAAGTTTGATTTGGCCGACTGCTAGGATGTCGAAGAAAGTCTCCGTACCTAGGAGTAGATCTATGCGGCGAGATTTGTTGAAGTCTTCATCTGCTAATGACGAATTTGGAGGCAAGTTCCATGTAGATATGTCAATTTCTGAGTCCGGCTGATAGGCAATATGCGGTGTAACGCAGAAATCGAGCAGTAGCTCAAATTCGTTGAGGCGTGACTTTATTGTCGTAGAAGTGTGATGCCTAATTTGGGTTCGCGATTTGCCAATGCTACGAATCTCCAAATTGCGCTTGACTCTTGGCAAGCGCAGCGTCTGGGCAAACTCTTCAGAGATGAAGTTTACCTGAGAGCACGAGTCCAACAAGGCTCGTCCTACTTTGTAGCACCCAGAGGCATCCTTCACCAACACCAAGGCCGTGGCTAATATGACAAAGTCTGAACGAGTGTCCGTATGTGTGTGCGCGACGGCATCCTGAGACTGAGGTGCATTTAAGCGAGGCTGAATAATCGGCGTATGCGTTGTACTTGCGTCTCCATGGAGCAATGTATGATGCGGTAGCGAGCAGGTGCGGCATCTCCATTTAGATGGGCATTTTGCTGCAGTATGACCCTGTCTCAAGCAGTTGATGCGGAGTCCAAGTTGCTTAATTCTGTTTAAGCGTGATTCTACGGCGAGATCAATTAGTTGGCCACATTTAAAGGCCTTATGCTCTGAGCTGGAGCATATGTTGCAAGTTTGCATTGTGCAATTGAATGATGAGCTCGCCTGTGACCGCTGTGAGCGGGTTTCATGACTACCTTGTTGGTTTACAAAGGCATCAGCAGCAGGCTTACTTATTGACTCTAGATACTGACAGTGGCGTTCCACGATTTGTACGCAATTGTCCCACGTAGGTAACGCTGTATACCCTAGAGATTCATTCCATTTTCGTTTGGTCTCCTGGTCTACTTTCCCCATGACGATGAAGATGAGCATGGCCTGAGCTATCTGCGATTCGTTGCCCAGAGACCGCAACGAGTTATACAATGCGGACGCATTATCAATGAGGCTGCGCAACTGTTGCCCACTGGCTTTGGCAGCAGTTGGCAATGCGAAGAGCGATGATATATTGTCCAAGAAAACGAGAGTTGGGTTGTCATAGCGATTCTTCAAGCGTTCCAGAGCCTTTGGGTAGTTTTCTGACGTTACTTGGAATGCTCGAACCGTTTCTAGTGCAGGACCACGAAGACAGTTTAAAAGCTGGTTGAACTTTTCGATTGGAGACAGATAGGATTGATTTCCAATAACTTGTCTGAACGATGTTATAAAGTTCTGGTACTCGGAGTACTTGCCGTCGAAAGTTGGCAGAGATAGTCGTGGCAACTTTACAGAGGATGTATGACCAACATGTACAGATGACATGTCGTTGACGGTGCTGTGTGCATCTGGTCCTAGCTGCTCTTGAATGCACACCTTGGTGCGGATAAGTAGCTCCTCAATCTCGCAGCGAACATCGCGTTGTAGCTCCTCAGGATCGGCTTGCTCAATATCTCCTTGTATGTTAATTGCGTTTTTGAAATAGGCTTCCAAAATTGACAAGCGACAGGTTAATTCCAACGGTGACAGCTGTAAGCTGGGTTCGACGGATTTGCTAATGCGAGTGATGTTTCTCCGCACATTAACACGTTGGATCTTAAGTTGCTCCAAAGTAGACATGGTTGCAATTGAAACAGCCGGCAAATATGAGAAATATATGTAGCTTTATTGAACACCGATGTGTAAACGCTGAGTATACGTACAGTTTTTGTCACTCAATTTCAACTTGAGTGACTCCAATTGATGCGATGATGTGTGTGTGCACGAGGTTATAAAGTGAGGTTATAACCGAGGTGTCGACGGGCGCAGATTTATAATTGTCCAGTCCAACGATGAGCTGTTGTTGAAGGATTCACTCGACTTCAACGACGAACTAGAGGTGTACTTCGCTTGTGCAGCCGGAGCTGTGCAGCTGGCAGCAGCGGCGGCGTGGCAGCAAGCGAGAGCCAAATGTGTGCAGCAGCGTGGGTGTGCGTGCACAATGAGGTTAGGTCGAAGGAGGGTGAGATGTCCGCTCCAAAGCCGCACTGTGTGTGGATGTCACGATGTAGACTCCAACAAGGCGGGAACAGACTCCGCTCGCGTAGCGAAGGCTGTGTGTGGTGTGCAGCGGCTTGCTAGCAGTTGCGTCGTGTCTTGGTCTGCGGCGATCTGGCTGGAGATGCCGGCAGTGAGTGCAATCCAAATAAGTAGTTAAATGTACGTTGCAATATGCGCGAGTATTGCAATTGTCAGGGCAATTGTTTATGAAACGCGCACAATTTGCAAAATTTAAGCTGGTGGCGGCGACATAACCTCACTTTTTGCGTGCAGTATGCATGCACGAAAATCTTTGTAATAAAACAAACACGGTCCCTGCTCGGGCGCCAAAATGATGAATCAAGAGCTTTTTCTTGATTGTTGTAATGATAATTAGATGGGGGTGCAAGTTTTATTTTTCCTTCTGAGGTTTTTCGCTGCACCAAATTTTATTTCTTGCTTCTGCCGACTCTCAAGACCATATGTTCTCTTAAGCTTACCAGGGCTGTGCGCTTATGTTAACTTAAGCTTAACAGGGTTGTGCTCTTACTTTAACAGAGTAAGGCGCGATATTCAAATATTTAATACAACTCAACGATTAAACTAAATAATGAGAAATATAATTGGGTTTTGACCCAACACCAATAATAAAACAAATGTAAAACAAATAATAAAATGCAATCTTAATTTAACCTACATTTTGTGTAGTTTCAGAAGCCACAGCTCTTGCAGGATGATCTTGGCGACTATAATAATCGGCGTGACGAGTCCTAAGGGATCAAACAGCGATGAAGCGATTGACAAAATCGAACGTTTGGTGACCATGTCTGTGCTAATCCTTGGGGAGAACGAAAACATGAACGTGTCCAAGCGTTGATCCCACTTCAAGCCAAGAGTGCTGGTTATTGTGTCGTCATTCAAATTTAGATCCTTTATTGTACGATCATCTACAAAATCGATGTGATTGGAGTGCCATTTTGCTAGCTCAAACTGGCCATCGTGGAGAATAGCTGTAACTTCCTTCTTGATCTGATGGAGAGCTGTCACGGTGTCTGCTCCACCAAGAAAGTCATCAACATAAAACGATGATTTTATGGCCTGGGCACCAATCTTAAAGTTGTCCATGTGTTGATCTGCTAAATACGACATGCTGCGTATGGCCAGATAGGGCGCAGCGGCCGTGCCATAAGTTACCGAATTTAGCTCATATGTGCGAATCGGTTCCGACGGTGAGTTCCTCCAGATTATGTATTGAAATCTTCGATCCTCTGCGGCCACATAAACCTGGCGGAACATCTTGACAACATCAGCAGTAATGGCGTACTGATGTTTCCGGAAACGCAGAAGTAAGGTGTAGAGATCGGGTTGGATGGTCGGTCCGACCATGAGCAAGTCATTGAGAGATTTTTGAGACGTGGTCTGGCACGAGGCTTCAAAGACGACTCTCAACTTCGTTGATGTGCTGTTTGGCTTAAGCACGCAATGATGTGGGATATAGTAGTGCGGAGTATGCAGCTTTGGGCGCTCTACGAGGCTCATGTGTCCCAAGTCATGAAACTCCTGCATAAAATCCACATATTGAGACTTGACCTCAGGCCGTTTGGCCAGACTGCGTTCGAGTGCGCGAAATCGTCTGCTAGCAGTGTCGAACGAGTGGCCAAGCGAGCTAGGGTCATCCTTGAAGGGGAGCCGTACGATTATACGGCCATTCTGTGAGCGTTGAACCGTTTTGTTTGTCTGATCACAGTTACGCTGCTCAGGTGTGAGTAAGTCAACCGAGTTGCTGACTTCGTCAATGCGCCACAAGCGTTCTATACTGGCAGAGATATCCGTGTAGATGGAGTCGTCTGCACTCAGTAGATACTGATGTAGTGTTCTGGGATTGGCTTGACATCGACCAGACACTATCCATCCTAGTAGGGTCTTCTGAAGCACAGGTAGCTGCTGACCAAGTTTGATTTGGCCGACTGCTAGGATGTCGAAGAAAGTCTCCGTACCTAGGAGTAGATCTATGCGGCGAGATTTGTTGAAGTCTTCATCTGCTAATGACGAATTTGGAGGCAAGTTCCATGTAGATATGTCAATTTCTGAGTCCGGCTGATAGGCAATATGCGGTGTAACGCAGAAATCGAGCAGTAGCTCAAATTCGTTGAGGCGTGACTTTATTGTCGTAGAAGTGTGATGCCTAATTTGGGTTCGCGATTTGCCAATGCTACGAATCTCCAAATTGCGCTTGACTCTTGGCAAGCGCAGCGTCTGGGCAAACTCTTCAGAGATGAAGTTTACCTGAGAGCACGAGTCCAACAAGGCTCGTCCTACTTTGTAGCACCCAGAGGCATCCTTCACCAACACCAAAGCCGTGGCTAATATGACAAAGTCTGATCGAGTGTCCGTATGTGTGTGCGCGACGGCATCCTGAGACTGAGGTGCATTTAAGCGAGGCTGAATAATCGGCGTATGCGTTGTACTTGCGTCTCCATGGAGCAATGTATGATGCGGTAGCGAGCAGGTGCGGCATCTCCATTTAGATGGGCATTTTGCTGCAGTATGACCCTGTCTCAAGCAGTTGATGCGGAGTCCAAGTTGCTTAATTCTGTTTAAGCGTGATTCTACGGCGAGATCAATTAGTTGGCCACATTTAAAGGCCTTATGCTCTGAGCTGGAGCATATGTTGCAAGTTTGCATTGTGCAATTGAATGATGAGCTCGCCTGTGACCGCTGTGAGCGGGTTTCATGACTACCTTGTTGGTTTACAAAGGCATCAGCAGCAGGCTTACTTATTGACTCTAGATACTGACAGTGGCGTTCCACGATTTGTACGCAATTGTCCCACGTAGGTAACGCTGTATACCCTAGAGATTCATTCCATTTTCTTTTGGTTTCCTGGTCTACTTTCCCCATGACGATGAAGATGAGCATGGCCTGAGCTATCTGCGATTCGTTGCCCAGAGACCGCAACGAGTTATACAATGCGGACGCATTATCAATGAGGCAATGCGAAGAGCGATGATATATTGTCCAAGAAAACGAGAGTTGGGTTGTCATAGCGATTCTTCAAGCGTTCCAGAGCCTTTGGGTAGTTTTCTGACGTTACTTGGAATGCTCGAACCGTTTCTAGTGCAGGACCACGAAGACAGTTTAAAAGCTGGTTGAACTTTTCGATTGGAGACAGATAGGATTGATTTCCAATAACTTGTCTGAACGATGTTATAAAGTTCTGGTACTCGGAGTACTTGCCGTCGAAAGTTGGCAGAGATAGTCGTGGCAACTTTACAGAGGATGTATGACCAACATGTACAGATGACATGTCGTTGACGGTGCTGTGTGCATCTGGTCCTAGCTGCTCTTGAATGCACACCTTGGTGCGGATAAGTAGCTCCTCAATCTCGCAGCGAACATCGCGTTGTAGCTCCTCAGGATCGGCTTGCTCAATATCTCCTTGTATGTTAATTGCGTTTTTGAAATAGGCTTCCAAAATTGACAAGCGACAGGTTAATTCCAACGGTGACAGCTGTAAGCTGGGTTCGACGGATTTGCTAATGCGAGTGATGTTTCTCCGCACATTAACACGTTGGATCTTAAGTTGCTCCAAAGTAGACATGGTTGCAATTGAAACAGCCGGCAAATATGAGAAATATATGTAGCTTTATTGAACACCGATGTGTAAACGCTGAGTATACGTACAGTTTTTGTCACTCAATTTCAACTTGAGTGACTCCAATTGATGCGATGATGTGTGTGTGCACGAGGTTATAAAGTGAGGTTATAACCGAGGTGTCGACGAGCGCAGATTTATAATTGTCCAGTCCAACGATGAGCTGTTGTTGAAGGATTCACTCGACTTCAACGCCGAACTAGAGGTGTACTTCGCTTGTGTAGCAGGGGCTGTGCAGCTGGCAGCAGCGGCGGCGTGGCAGCAAGCGAGAGCAAATGTGTGCAGCAGCGTGGGTGTGCGTGCACAATGAGGTTAGTTCGAAGGAGGGTGAGATGTCCAACGATGAGTTGTTGTTGAAGGATCCACTCGACTTCAACAACGAACTAGAGGTGTACTTTGCTTGTTCAGCAATAGCTGTGCAGCTGGCAGCAGCGGCGGCGTGGCAGCAAGCGAGAGCAAATGTGTGCAGCAGCGTGGGTGTGCGTGCACAATGAGGTTAGGTCGAAGGAGGGTGAGATGTCCGCTCCAAAGCCGCACTGTGTGTGGATATCACGATGTCGACTCCAACAAGGCGGGAACAGACTCCGCTCGCGTAGCGAAGGCTGTGTGTGGTGTGCAGCGGCTTGCTAGCAGTTGCGTCGTGTCTTGGTCTGCGGCGATCTGGCTGGAGATGCCGGCAGTGAGTGCAATCCAAATAAGTAGTTAAATGTACGTTGCAATATGCGCGAGTATTGCAATTGTCATTGCAATTGTTTATGAAACGCGCACAATTTGCAAAATTAAAGCTGGTGGCGGCGACATAACCTCACTTTTTGCGTGCAGTATGCATGCACGAAAATCTTTGTAATAAAACAAACACGGTCGCTGCTCGGGCGCCAAAATGATGAATCAAGAGCTTTTTCTTGATTGTTGTAATGATAATTAGATGGGGGTGCAAGTTTTATTTTTCCTTCTGAGGTTTTTCGCTGCACCAAATTTTATTTCTTGCTTCTGCCGACTCTCAAGACCATATGTTCTCTTAAGCTTACCAGGGCTGTGCGCTTATGTTAACTTAAGCTTAACAGGGTTGTGCTCTTACTTTAACAGAGTAAGGCGCGATATTCAAATATTTAATACAACTCAACGATTAAACTAAATAATGAGAAATATAATTGGGTTTTGACCCAACACCAATAATAAAATAAATGTAAAACAAATAATAAAATGCAATCTTAATTTAACCTACATTTTGGACGCTTTGCCTTGACTTTCCATTAATGAAATTCTTCTTCTTACTGTTACATTCACACACCTAACAAACACCGCAAAAGTTGCCACCTCATAAAAAAAAGGTTTGCTGCAATAACTTAGTTAAATTTACAAAAAACTGTACACTGCTCAACCATGCAATTTTGTTACCTTAAACAACGATTTTTTTTATGTTTATTAGTCACAAAAAAGTGTCTTTAAAACTGATCTATTAAAGACTCTGAATAATAGTTATTGTTAACCAAACAAGGTGGCAGCTCCTTTGTTAGGGACGGTTTTGCACGCTTACACAGAACGGCAAATAGTCTTAGAGATTTGCTAAAGGTTCATAAATATCGAAAATCTTGAATTAAACAAGTAAAAACGTTGCAGTCGGACGCAACCGGCTGCGGAATACTTTGATACCAGTAAAAGAACGGGTGGTATGGAGTCTGCTTGCAAAGGAGTGGGCCGGGTGGTAAACATCTCCAGCTATCATGCTTCCAAATTTGGTGACTTATGCTCAAAAGCTGTGGAAGATAACTTAACTTCAAAATGTAAAAGGTGGACGGTCGAGGTGGGCGTGGCATCCAAATTTTTGAATCAAATGTTTTTAAGTGTCACCATTTATATTCCTACCAAATTTGGTGGCTCAAGCTCAAAAACTGTTAAAGATATAGCCGATTTCGATTTTATAAGGCGGGTGGCTTGGGTGGGCGTGGCATCCAAAATTTTAATGCATATCTTTTGTAGATGTTGCCTTTTATCTTTCTACCGAATTTAGTGTCTCTAGCTTAAAAACTGTAAGAGATATCGAAATTTCCGATTTTAAATGGTGGGCGGCAGAGGTGGGCGTGGCATAAAATTTTTGATGCAGATCTTTTGTAGATGTCACCATATATCTTCCTACCAAATTTTGTGACTGTAGTTCAAAAAATGTGGAAGATACACGCATAACCGTTTTAACAACGCCGGGTTTTGGGGTGCGGAAGGTGTGGGCGTGGCATCATAATTTTTGTTGCAGTTTGTTGGAAAACTTCACTACCTATCTTGACACAAATTTTGGTAGCTCTTGCTCAAAAAATGTGAATACTATAGGCGTTTCAAATTTCATGTAGAAGGGGGGATGGGGGCGGAATCAGGGGGCGTGGCACCCACAATTTTGATGCATTTTTTTGGGGAACGCTAATATCTATCTTGACACAAAATTTGGCGGTTCTAGCCCAAAAAAATGTGAAAACTATAGGCGTTTCCAATTTCAAGGAGCAGGCAGGATTTGGGCGGAAGGAGTGGGCGTGGCATCCAAAATTTTGATGCAGTTTTTTCAGGGACGTGACTAGCTATCTGCGTGCGAAATTTGGTTATTCTAGTTGTAATAATGTGAGAAATATTTGGTTTTATCGGTTTTATGTTATCGATTTCCCAGCCTCCTAGTAGGCGTGGCAACCCAATTTTGACACTTTATCTGTCGCGCCTAAAGACAAACATAATTGCAAAGTTTCAAGTCTCTAGCTTTCAGGGTTTCGAAAAAAGTTGCGTTCATACAGACGGACGGACGGACAGACGGACAGACACCATGACGGACATTGCACAAAACCAATATACTATGAGACCTTCGGTATCAAAGTATAAAAATGTATTGAATTCAAATGTACTTGCAATATGCAACTTAGCTTCACATTACCTGTCGAAAAAGTAACAGTTGTTATTCATTAGATATTTAATATTGTTTAAATTAACCAAATCTCGGGCCAAATTTCTTCAGGTTTCAAAATCATCTCGAACTGGGCTCTGGCACACCTAAAACCAGCTCGAGGCTGGTTTTAGGTTGGAATCGGGTTGGTTTTGATGGCTGGCACACCCATGTTTATTTTATTCGTGATAAGGTAGTTCTGAATAAATACCAATTTTTCCTTTTTATACCCCGAACCCATAAAATGGTTAAGAGGGGTATAATGGTTTTGTGCAAATGTTTGTAACAGGCAGAAGGAAGCATCTTTAACCCTATAAAGAATATGTTTGTGTATGTGTGAGAAGTTGGAAAGCATTCAGTACATAAACTGACTGCTAAAAACGTCACAATTGGCACTTGTAACCAGGTGGACTACGGAGAAATAATTAATGTTCTTGTAGGTTTTACTAAGAACACTGATTTTATTGATGAAAAAGTCACAATCTTTTTAGGTAAGAATAGCTTAGTTTACAGGTGTGTGTTGTCAAATAAAATTTGGTTATTGTGTACTCAGCAGTTGCAAGCAATACAAAATAGCATATTTAGCAACTACCGGGTTGTCTGACCGCTACTATTGCGACACATATTGTGCATTGTGCAGTCAGCGATATTCTGTGTGTTCAGCATAATTCGGTACTGGTTACAGTTTTATTGTGTCCATAAATATAGGGTATTGTGTATGGTCTTGACATAGTTTTTAAATGTGCTATTAATTTGTGTGTCATTCTTACATAGCCATGTGCAGTTATTTGTTGTCTTATAATATAAATGTGTGCTGACTTGTAGACGACTTAACAGTATATATATTCTTGATCAGCAGCAACAACCGAGTCGATATTCCCGTTTCCGTCTGTCCGTATGTATGTATGAACGCGTCGATCTCAGAAACTATAAGAGCTAGAGACTTTATTTTACACATAAGCATCTAAGGCCTAGGCAGTACAAGTTTGTTTCCGATTTTCCATACCTATTTCCATTTCCGATATACACATGCAATAATGATGAAAATCTGTGAAAATTTCATCGAAATCAGTTGAGAAACACCAGAGATATCGAAGATTGAAATTTAGTCACAGATGCATGCAGACAATGGCTGTACGCGTTATGTAAAGGTTTCGGGGTATATCCTAGTCGGGATATCTTGACTAGAGCATTCTTACTTGTTTTCTATATCTTACAAAAATATCTTCCATATGGAACGTGGAGAGTCGTATTCTGCTATAAAAATAGTTAATTTTTTGTGCATTGTTTTATATTCTTCTGTTTTCCAGTTTTTAATTATTACCTGTATTTTGTATATATTCACAATTTCTTCTTTTATCGAAAAATAATTCTGTAAATTTTCTTCTGCTGAATGTACTGTCGCTACTGACATATTGTGTTCTACGTTTTCTATATTACCTATTATATTTATATCTGATATATTGTCATTGGTATCTTCTTGTTCATCATTTTTTTTTACTACTTATATTGTTGTTTTCTTCTTCTTTCTTTCTTCTAGATAATCTATTTCAAATTGGTTTTCTCCTTGCTTAAGAAACCATCTTTGGTGTCTAGGTGAAATGTCTTTCCCTTATGCTTTGTATGTTCAAATTTTATTGGTTGGTGGTCGATCAATATTTTAAAATTTCCTTCCGTAAAGGTCTAAGAGTTTACTCCAAAGTATTGCCAGAAATTCTTCATCTGTAGTTGAATAATTTTGTTCATGTCTATTTAACGTTCTTGATGCAAAACAAATTGGATGCCCTTCTGGCGATAGTGTCGCACCAATAGCATTATTTGTCGCGTCGGTCGTAAGTGTGAATGCTTTTCTAAAATTGGGATATATTAATATGGGGTGTGAGCTTATGAGATTTTTTATTGTAGTTTCTCGAATGATTCGATATAAGTCGGTTCTTTTATATTTATTTTAACATATTTCCCTAGATATTTTTTTATCGGTTGCGCTACTTTAGCGTAATCGTTTTACAGGGAAGTCAATTGACTCACAGCCAAATTAAAATATGTCTATTGAAACTTTAGATATTAGTGGTGTTTAGGTGCCGCATTCAGTTATTGCCATAATTGGTGATGGAGCCTGCCTTTTTAGATCTATTTCCCTCCTTTAATTTGGTAGGCAAGGCTTCCATGGCACAAAACGCCAACATATTGTAGCTCATGTTGTAACCAACTGGGACATTTTTGTTTGCCTCAGCTAAAACTTAAATGGACAATGAGTGGGCTATGTCAAATTCATATACTTATGGTACTGCATGTGAGCTTCAAGCAGCAGCAGAAATTTATGCTGTAAGTTTTCAAGTTTTTCAAAATGGCAATTTATTACAAGCATTTGGAAATATTATGCATCCTGTAAAAGATGGCGTTTTACCGGTCCATTAATGAATGGACATTTTGATGTTTATATTAACTTAGAGGAAGTATTAACTCAAGATTCTGATACGTCAAGTGAATGTAAAACTGAAAATGTTAAAAATCCCGTTAAAAAACGTAGTCGAAAACATTCAATTGAAAAATATCTTGATAAAAATAAGGATAAGCCCATAGAAGCATCAAAAATATTTCAGGTTAATTAGGAAAAGAGAATATTAAATACTTTGCTTTAATATGTTGTTAAAAATTTTCGAATTTATTTATTTCATGTCTATTTACTATTATTTAAATTTATATAAACTATCGGCGCATCGAAGCAATAGGGTCACTAACTTGTCTTTAATTAATTTTCTATAATATCCTGTTATTCCTTAGAATCTTTGTATATGTTGTAGCATGTTACGTAGTTGTCGAGAGGCTGTTATTGCTAAATGATATTAATCGATTATCGCGTGCGAACCAAGTAATATCGACTAGTTCGAGGGAAACGAGACAGGAAAAGGAGGGAAAGGGAACGCGATAGTTTTTCATCTTAGGTTGTGGAGGCGACACTCCAAGATGGTCGTTTGGCTGCGCTGGACCGATGTTATTGTCACAGCTGTTGCCCACCCTACCATGATCATCATAATCCGGAAATAAAATATTTTCTGATGATCCCTAAACCAAACGCCGAAAGAAAGAAAACTTAAAGATTCATTTTACTAAACGTTATAATATTTCAATTTATTAGTAAGCTGCATGTCAAGCGTATATATAGGTATGTGCGTTATAAACAATTGCAAAAATAACAAGAGCCAAAACAAGAATAGTTTTTATGATCTCCTAGTAATAATAGAATGAATATAATTTTGTTTATTTTGACATCTAAGAATTTATTTTATTGTACAAAAATAATGTAATAATTTTAGTTTTCCAGGTATAGATTCAAATTCAAATTTTAATTTCATTTAAAACAAAATTTTTAAGTATGCTGTAAGCCAAACAATTTCAATTCCAATATATATATATATATATATATATTTTTATTTAATTAATTATTTTAATTCAATAAATATTTTTTTCGCTTAATATTAGTTATTTATTTCCTATAATGTATTTATTTATTTTAGGTAAGTTTTTTTTTTATAGATATAAGAAGAAATCAAAAACAACTTATTTATTTTGTTAGCCAATAACATATAAAAGCGTATTTATTTATTTTTGTATAGTGTTAATTAGGCGGCAATATTTATTAGTCATTTATATTTGTGTTGCATATCGTTGCAAGTGATAAAGTTTTTCTCGTTGCATACTTTTAGGTTTTTTATTTATTTTTGTATAAAAAGCTCGGCACTAATATTTCAAGCTGGGAAGCTGCGAGCGCAAGCTTTGCTTTATTTTACCTCTCTTAAGATCTCTTCATTTTAAGAGAGCGGCTTTGCACATTTTCTTAAGCAACAATAATATTAAGTATCTACACTTTTTTTTTTCTAGTTTTTTATTTTATTACACCGATCACTTTATCACTTGCTGAAATAAACAATAAGAGATATAATAAAGGGTTATAATGCACTTATAGCGTATTTCCACTGATCCGTTTCCGTAAATTTTAACAGTAACTGACGAAAGCTGTTTCCATTGCTCTGTTAATGAACCTCCGTAAATAAATCACGTTTTCGGTTTGTTTTGCTTTGTATTTTCTGCAAAAAAGTGAGAAAAACTAACCGAAATTGTACATTGCAAATAAGTAACAGAGTGTTGCCAACTTTTATGGCTTATTTTTAATGCCTACAAGCATTTTTGCTTGCATTGCACAAGCAGTACAAGTCCATTTTCCTATATACGTGGGAGTTATTCTGAACTGCCCTAAGTACAACAAAATTATCCGCCCACAGTTTTAAAAGCAATCCTTTGAACCTTGGCACCCAGTTCAATTGTTTCCTACAATAATTCGTCAAAAAACAAAATTTTTAATTCAATTTTGTATATTATTAAATATTGCGCCTACTTATTCACAATTTCTGCTATTCACAATCATTTGTTTTGCGACTGTTACATTAAAAGTGCCCATTAACAGCGATGTTTTATCGAACAAGTGTTCAAATGAACCAGTTCCTCTTCAGTTATTCTTCAGTTAATATTTACGGTCAGTTTTACTTCAGTTAATTCCATATGGGAGAATACATGCAAACTGAACCTCAGTTACTGTTAACTTACATAACTGAGAATAACTGAGCAGTGGAAATACGCTATTATATTAACTCCTCGGCGTCCAAAAGATCTTTTGAAGCGGTGAGAGCGGCATCGAAAAGGTGGTTGTTTTCTGTTGTTGAGCTGGTCGAGAGCCCAATTGAAATTGAGTTTTAACTCATATACGGTTTTATGTTTTGAATTGGCGCTTTTTCTTTTATTTCATTTATTTAATCTTTATTATTTAGAAACTTTTAGAACCAATATATATATGTGGATTTTTAATATTGTTTTTGGGCTTGTATTTAATATTGATTTTAATTAGCTTGAAAATTTCATTGAATTATTTACACTTAGAACATAAGATAATTTTAACATGGTTTTGTTTGTTTAACGATGTACAAGAATTTTCTGTGCGTTTGGGAGACTATAGCTGAGTTTATTTAGTTTATTGTTTCACTGCACTCGTTAGGAAACATTTTTAAAATTAATTTTTTTTATACTGCGTATCGGTCGTATTTATTAACACTAATTTAGGAATGTTGTAATAGTTTCGCAGTTTTGAGTTATGCGTTTATTGGCATGGCTTAGTTTTAACTTTGATTAACGTTTGAGCATAGTTTTTCTTGCTCTTTGCTTTTTTCACTTGAGTGAAACCACATGTTTGGCGATGAACACAATTATTGAGTCTTTTTGTCTGCTAGTGGCTTATCACTCGGTTGGTGGTTGAACAAACAATTGCTGCACTTGGCTGGGGCTGCTGTGGACGGGTCAACTGCACTAGGGTCGGATGGGGTTATGTCGCACTACTCCGCGTGGTCACTTGAAGCAGGTCTCGGAGAGCTCGAAATTGTTTCCCAGTTTGGTGCACTAGATGCGCTCATCTAGCGGCGGTATTGTCACTATTTGGGCTTAGTTAACCAGATTACCCATTATTGTTCTGGGGGCTGCTGTGGTCGGGTAAACTTTTTTATTCTTTTTGAGTCTATTTTTTTTTTTTTTTTTTTGTGGAAGGTTAAATATATACGTATATATATTTACAAAGTCGCGACGGCAAAATATATCCGACTGAATACTACGACGGCCACGAGGTAAGAGAGCGAGTTAATCACGATCGGTGCGGATATCGCCCGATCTTCCGATCGATCTTCGCTGCGAGAATTGCAAGAGTTTCATTTTCTCTATTTAAGTGAGCGCGACTTAATCAGCCGCGTTACTCTAGATGGCGAGTAATTAGCCGTATAACTATAGGTGTTGCAGCTCAAATTGGTTTTGGCAGTTACTATTGCATAATTTCAGGCAGAACAATGAAAAACAAATCTAAGGCAAGCGCACTACAATTTCCCCCCCACTAAAATCACGCTCGGTGGTAAAACGGCGAGTTGGATTCGCGCTTGCAAGTCAAGGATTATTGCTTTAGGTCCTTAGCATGAAAAGTTCCGACAAGATGTCCTTGATGGTCTTCGAGCTCGTAATATAACTTCCCAACTCTTCTTCGCACTCGGGCTTTTATAAAATTTGGGGCTAATTTAGCACTGTATCCCTTAGCAAAGTTACTTTGCTGAAAGTTCCGTCTAAAAACTTCTTGTCCCACCTTAAAGGACACTTCGTTCGCTCGCAGGCTGTAAGCTTTTTCATTGCGTGCATACTGCGTCTGCATAGTAGTCATTGCCTTACTACGCAACAGATCAAACGAATCTTCTCGACTAAACTGTACTCCGATCATCCAGCATGCCTAGCGATCGTAGCAACTTATAATTTTTGCCGTTGGTGATCATGTTTTGGCCAAATGTTAGCTTATAAGGGCTGATATTGATAGCTAAATGGAAGCTTGAGCGAAGAGCACAACTTATGCTACTCAATTTTTCATCCCAATTACGTTGGTTTTGATCTACATAAGCTTTTATGGCCGAAAGGATAGATCTGTTTACTCTTTTAGCAGCATTGGCCTGGGGAGAGTAAAATGCTGTGTAAGTATGAGAGATATTAGATTTATTCAGCAAGGAATTGAACAAGTGGGATTTAAATTGTACTCCATTGTCAGAGACGACGGTTTCCGATATTCCGAAGCAATGGAACAGATCGTGTTCCATATAGTTTATCACCGCATCTGCAGTTAATTTTCTAACTGGCTTTAAAAAAGGAAATTTGGACATATGGTCTAATACAACAAGTATTCCCACGTTTCCGGATTTAATTCGCGGGCATGGTCCCAGAAAATCTACCGGTATATCCCATTGGAGGCTTCATTGACTTATTAGAATGTTTGGTGGTTTTACAAATGTCACAAGCTTTAATAAGGTTTTTAACATCTGTGACTATATTTGGCCAATAATAGTACCTTCTCAGTCTATCTAAAGTTTTATTTATTCCCCCATGCGCATGCAAGAAATCATCATGTGCTGCTTTTAAGGCGGACGATATTAAAGTTTGCGGTACCCACAGTTTCCAGCATAAATCATCGGCAACTTTGACGTCAGATAAATGTATTCGTTTTCGATTTTTAAATCTTGCAAAGATGTATTGTTCAGACGAATTTTATTTTTGAGGTACTCATATTCCGGGGATTTAAACTCATGTGACTCTAAATCAACTATAAGGCTACTTAGGGAGATGGACGACAAATCTTCGGTGTATGTACGCGAAAGAGCATCGGGAACAATGTTCTGACTACCTTTCTTGTGCTGTATTTTAAATTTAAAGCCTTGCAACTTTAAGGACCACCGAGCCAAACGCGAGCTGAGATCTGCTTGCGACATAAGCCATTTTAAAGAGGCATGATCAGTGATAGTAGTAAACTCCTGACCTTCAACATAAGCTCTGAATTTTTTTACTGCTAACACTGCCGCATAACATTCTTTCTCTGTGACAGTGTACTGCCTTTGGCACCGATTGAGTTTTTTTTGACATGAATGCAATCGGTACGTCATCACCTTCGCGATTCGTCTGCATTAATACGGCTCCAACGCCGGTATGACTGGCATCACAGTGAATAGCAAAAGGCTCAGAAAAATTTGGGCTGTGCAAAACTAGAGCGGTGCACATGTGCATTTTTAAAGTTTCGAATGCCTGTTGGGCTTCATCAGTCCATTCAAACTTCCGTTTTGACTTGAGGGTATCCGACAGTGGCGATGCAATAGCGGCATAGTTCCTGATAAATTTATGGTACCAGCCTGTCATACCGAGAAACCTACGAACTTGCTTTATTGATCGTAGGATCGGAAACTCTTTAACGGATGATATTTTCTCTGGATCAGTGCTAATAAGGCCATTGCCGATTATGTGTCCTAAATATTTGACTTCTCGTCGGCAGAACTTACTTTTTTCGACATTGAGAGTGAGATTAGCTCTAGCTAACTGAGAAGCAATAACTGACAACACTTCGAGATGACGCTCAAAGGTATCTGAATTAATTAATAGGTCATCCAAGTAGATGAACACTTCATTGCGCAAATGCGCGGGGACTATTTTGTCCATAAGCCGAGACATAGTATGAGGGGCATTAGTGAGTCCAAATGGCATGACTACAAACTCATATAACGGACGACCAGAAACTGTGAATGCAGTCTTGTCCCTAGAGTTTGGGTCGAGTGGTATCTGCCAAAAGGCATCTTTAAGATCAAGACTTGTCACAAATTCTGCCTTCGGCAATCTACTCAAAATACCGTCAATCAGAGGCATCGGATAGGCGTCCTTGATGGTTACATCAATAACCTTTCGGCTGTCGATGCATAGCCTGACCTTTCCAGGTTTCTTTACCAATACTACGGGAGTTGACCAAGAACTGTTTGACTCTTGAATAACTCCCAATTCAATCATTCGGTCTAACTCCTCGTACATAAGCTTTTCAGTTGCAGGCGACACGGCATAATGTCGTTGCTTAATCAGCTTAGCTTCTGCTACATCAATTACGTGGGCAATTAACGAGGTTCTACCCAATCCTTTTTGGAAAAGGAAGGGAATAGCTCAATCGTTTTTTCCAATTAGTGATGTTGCGCCGGCGTAATTTCTTTCATTGTCGGATTTCCGAGCGACGAGATATTAAAGTTTCTAGCCATAAGGTGAACGGGTAATAAATCGAAAACTGTCCAAAAGTCAATACCTAGGTAAAGTTCTGCAGCTAACGAAGGCACTAAATAAAAGCATATATTTTTAGTATCACCTCGGTACTTCACTTCATTAATGAGTTTTCCTATAATTGGTTGATTCTTCCCGTCTGCTGTTCTTAATTTTGAAACCATTGGCTTAAAGCTTAAATTGTCCTGAAGAAGTTCAGCAGCAAGTTTGCCACCAATACAGCTAATGGAAGCACCAGTGTCCATGAGTCCGACTATGGTTCTTCCTAGAAGCAGGACCTGAGCATGCGGGCGTAAGTCATTAGGTACGGCTACTATTGAAGATAATATTGAAGTTCTTTCTGAACGACACTTGTTTTTAAAATCCATTAGACGAAATTTTGAACGGTCTTTTCGGACTTTTGGTGGGTCAACACGAATGTTGAAAGTTAAATCAGGGTGAGAGGAACTGTCTGGTTGGATAGAAGTTTCAGCTATTTGCCTACTTAGTCGGTGTTGGTAGCTTTGCTGACCAATTGTCTGCGTGCACTTTTCGGCGGTGCGCGCGTACTCAAGTTTTTTGACGCGTTTCAGCTGCAGTTTCTACAACTAGGCTTGTAGGTATCTGCTTTTCCACAGCCATAGCAAAATACTTTGCGTTCTGCCATGCACTCTTGGTAACGGTGACCTTTTCCCGCACAATTCCAACACGATAATTCAATAGCTGATACTTCCAAATCCATTGCCGGCTCGACTTCTTCGTGAGACACATCTTCATCTTCAGTTTCGGATATGGCATTAACCTGACGAAGCATAGGTCGAGACGAGGATACTGATGGCTTAGTTTTAGCTATAGATTGCAAGAAAATCTCTCGCGTACGCACTAAATGTCGTAGAGCTTTCACAGTACTTGCTGGCTCATACAATATATTATGTTGAATCTCATTCAACAAGTTGGCTCTTAGTGTTTCTACCAAGGATTTTTCAGACATGGGCTCGGACAGTCTGTCAGCTAATGAAGCTATTACGCCATAAAAATCGTCAAACGATTCATTTGGTCGTTGTTTGCGACGTTCTATATCGGTTCGTATGTTTCGGTCCGTTCGGTCGTCTTTAAACTGCCCACGCAGAGCTACGCAAAGTTCTGGCCAGTAAACCTCGGATACACTTTTATGATATCGCCAGTATCACTCACTGGCGCTACCATCAAACAAATTACTTGCATATCTGGCGGTCAAGTCAAAACTTCCATCTAAGGTCTGTTTAGTCAAAGCTTCTACTCGATATATAAAGTCGTCAATGGACATGATAGCCTTTCCGCTGAATCGAATTTTCCAATTTGCCATTACTTGGCTTACCCGATCTGGTCGAAGGCCTGAACCTACTTCCATTCTACTAGGCGCGGCTGTGGCTGAATACGACCTAGTACCGGAATGCATGTGATTGGCCGTAGGCGGTGAGTTATGGGACGCTTCGGACATTCTTGCTGATTGACCTAGAATAGATCCAGAGTTTGGCTGCATTGATACAGGCAACCTAAGAAACCGATGCGCAGTTTGATGCTGTACTTCAGCCGAAGGCTGCCTTGGCCCTGGAGAAACGTTAACTAAATTTGCTGTCGGACTGACTCGTAGGCCATCGGATATAGCTTGAACTAGTCTATTAGTTTGATCGGCTAGACTGCTAGCAATAAGTCGAAACTGTTCTACCATGGCCACTCTTAAGGCTTCGGCTATCGATTGTTCGGCTGGGCCATATTCGGTAAGTCTTGCTGTATGTTTGCTGAACCCTGAGACATGTTGCTTTCTTCTAAGTTGGGCATTACGATTGGCTCCCAATTGGTATCTTGCCTTGCTTGCGATCTGGTCTGTAAGGACTGAGTGGTGCTGGGCCACCTTGGATTTGAAGTGGAAGGCCTAGTGGGACTAAGATTTTCAGTCGACGCTGAAGTCAGGTATGACAGACTTTGGTTGCAAACAGGACACACTTTCCGTTTTCCGACTTTGGTATGGAAACACGCTCGATGGAAATTGTGTCCACAAGATGTTGCCAATAACTGAGCTTGATAAACAATAATCTCTGAGCAAATACAACAATGGTTGCCGGTGTCACTTATTCTGGTTAAGTTTTCGACGCTATGGGACAAAACCATTAAAAAAAAACACTTTCAAATTTGTAATTTGACTAATTGTAGTCAAAAACGCTATCATAGACGCGTATTGGTTCTAGATAAGTAACGAGAGAAAAGAAAAAAAATTATATTATAACAACGAAACTTTATTTGATCAAAATATCGATCAAAATCTGGGAGTCATGCGAACGACAATGAATTAGAGTAGACTTCGTTACAACATTAAATGATGAACTACGTGGGGAAAGTGAAGAAAGGGTATTGTAGGCCCAATCATTATTTTGCGGCGGATCACAGAAATAAAATTAAACTGCTTTATCCCTGTCCAGCAAAAATACTTTTAGGCTCTCAGTACACCGGACGCTGGCTGCTGCATAAAACAGAAGTACCAGCTTGGCTTAAGTTAAGTTCCATGTAATTAGTTATAGGGGATGGCTGCAGCTCAATACTCCACAAGTCCAATAATCATCCTATAATAATCCATATAGTTACTTAAACCAGTAGGTGAGGTAAAAGGAAAGGAAATTTTACAAAACTATTTGTCATTTCGCGGCGGATGCATGTACAATTAACAAGTTGATCCTTGTCCAGCTGAAAAAAAATCAAGCTCTTTGAAGGAGAGAAGGTAGTGGAAGAGGAATCGCCGATATATGCATAAAACAGTACCGTCGGCATTAATTACAGCTTAGTGTACATAATTAAAAGGGATGACTGCAGCGCAATACTCCGCAAACTCAATAATCAACTTTTAATATATGCACCATGTTGCTCAAAAAGATATTTCTGTACTAACCCCGCCTATGACTTCGGAGCTATAACCACTTAAAGTTATAACATATCCAGAATGTCTAGGGCTAGTTACAGAAGCTATTATGGGTATGAGTCTAGGCCAAGTTATCACCAAGGTATCTTGCTTCTTAACATCAATACCATAGCTATTTAAAAGGGCTGAATTGGAAGAGGATTCGAATTACTACGGTATGGTAAGTGTCAGATGTTGGACACCTGTTCTATTTGAGGTTGGGGTTAACCGAACTAAACCTTCGGGTGCCGAACGAACGATCGGGCCCCACGTTGGGCTCCAAATTAATAAGATATGTAGCATGTTACGTAGTTGTCGAGAGGCTGTTATTGTGTATTGCAAGAAAGGGGTGCACGCGCTGGCTCCGGCTGTATGATCGGTAGATGGGGGAGGTTCAAATTTTTATACTTTGATACCGAAGGTCTCATAGTATATTGGTTTTGTGCAATGTCCGTCATGGTGTCTGTCTGTCCGTCTGTCCGTCCGTATGAACGCAACTTTTTTCGACACCCGTAAAGCTAGAGACTTGAAACTTTGCAATTATGTTTATCTATAGACGGTACAGATAAAGTGTCAAGATTGGGTTGCCACGCCTACTAGGAGGCTGGGAAATCGATAAATTCGATAACTGAAAACCGATAAAACCAAATATTTCTCACATTCTTACAGCTAGAGTTACCAAATTTTGCACGCAGATAGCTAGTCATGTCCCTGAAAAAACTGCATCAAAATTTTGGATGCCACGCCCACTCCTTCCGCCCCCATCATCCCTGCTCCTTGAAATTGGAAACGCCTATAGTTTTCACATTTTTTGGGCTAGATAGATATTGACGTTCCCCAAAATTATGCATCAAAATTTTGGATGCCACGCCCCTGATTCCGCCCCCATCCCCCCTTCTCCATGAAATTGGAAACGCCTATAGTTTTCACATTTTTGGGCTAGAGCCACCAAATTTTGTGTCAAGATAGATATTGACGTTCCCAAAAAATATGCATCAAAATTTTGGATGCCACGCCCCTGATTCCGCCCCCATCCCCCTTCTCCATGAAATTGGAAACGCCTATAGTTTTCAAATTTTTTGGGCTAGAGCCACCAAATTTTGTGTCAAGATAGATATTGACGTTCCCCAAAAAAATGCATCAAAATTTTGGATGCCACGCCCCTAATTCCGCCCCCATCCCCCTTCTCCATGAAATTGGAAACGCCTATAGTTTTCACAATTTTTGGGCTAGAGCCACAAAATTTTGTGTCAAGATAGGTACTGACGTTCCCCATCAAAACTTGGATGGCACGCCCACTGATTTCGCCCCCATCCCCCCTTCACCAAGAAATTGGAAACGCCTATAGTTTTCACATTTTTTGTGCTAAAGCCATCAAATTTTGTGCCAAGATAGATATTGACGTTCCCCAAAAAATGTATCAAATTTTGGATGCCACGCCCCTAATTCGGCCCCCATCCCCCTTCTCTATGAAATTGGAAACGCCTATAGTTATCACATTTTTTGGGCTAGAGCCACCAAATTTTGTGTCAAGATAGGTACTGAAGTTCCCCATTAAAACTTGGATGCCACGCCCCATGATTCCGACCCCATCCCCCCTTCACCGTGAAATTGGAAACGCCTATAGTTTTTACATTTTTTGGGCTAGAGCCACCAAATTTGGTTGGAAGATATATGGTGACAACTACAAAAGGTCTGCATCAAAAATTAGGATGCCACGCCCACCTCTGCCGCCCACTATTTAAAATCGGAAATTTCGATATCTCTCATAGTTTTTAAGCTAGAGCCCGTAAATTGGGTAGAAAGATAGAAGGCAACATCAACCAAAGATGTGCATCAAAATTTTGAATGCCACGCCCAACTAATCCACCCGCCTTTTAAAATCGGAATCGGCTATATCTCTAACAGTTTTTGAGCTTGAGCCACAAAACTTTTTATGAATATAGATGGTGACAGTTAAAAACATTTGATTCAAAAATTTGGATGCCACGCCTACCTCTGCCGCCCACCTTTTAAATTTGGGAGTTAAGTTATCTTCCACAGTTTTTGAGCTAAACTCACCAAATTTGGTAACATGATAGCTGGCGATGTTTACCACATGGCCCACTCCCTTCGCCCCTGCATCCCCCCTTATCAACCGTTCATTTACTGGTATCAAAGTATTCCGCAGTCGGTTGCGTCCGACTGCAACGTTTTTACTTGTTTTTTTGTGTATTCTTGCGCTACGGTCTCGCGGTGCTAAATCATATTAATCGATTGTCGAGTGCGAACCATAGTAATATCGACTAGTTCGAGGGAAACGAGACAGGAAAAGGAGGGAAAGGGAACGCGATAGTTTCTCATCTTAGGTTGTGGAGGCGACACTCCAAGATGGTCGTTTGGCTGCGCTGGACCGATGTTATTGTCACAGCTGTTGCCCACCCTACCATGATCATCATAATCCGGAAATAAAATATTTTCTGATGATCCCTAAACCAAACGCCGAAAGAAAGAAAACTTAAAGATTCATTTTACTACACGTTATAATATTTCAATTTATTAGTAAGCTGCATTTCAAGCGTATATATAGGTATGTGCGTTATAAACAATTGCAAAAATAACAAGAGCCAAAACAAGAATAGTTTTTATGATCTCCTAGTAATAATAGAATGAATATAATTTTGTTTATTTTAACATCTAACAATTTATTTCATTGTACAAAAATAATGTAATAATTTTAGTTTTCCAGGTATAGATTCAAATACAAATTTTAATTTCATTTAAAACAAAATTTTTAAGTATGCTGTAAGCCAAACAATTTCAATAAGCCAAACAATTTCAATTCCAATATATATATATATAAATATTTTTATTTAATTAATTATTTTAATTCAATAAATATTTTTTCGCTTAATTTTAGTTATTTATTTCCTATAATGTATTTATTTATTTATAGGTAAGTATTTTTTTTTTTTATAGATATAAGAAGAAATCAAAAACAACTTATTTATTTTGTTAGCCAATAACATATAAAAGCGTATTTATTTATTTTTGTATAGTGTTAATTAGGCGGCAATATTTATTAGTCATTTATATTTGTGTTGCATATCGTTGCAAGTGATAAAGTTTTTCTCGTTGCATTTTTTTATTTATTTTTGTATAAAAAGCTCGGCACTAATATTTCAAGCTGGGAAGCTGCGAGCGCAAGCTCTGCTTTATTTTACCTCTCTTAAGATCTCTTCATTTTAAGAGAGCGGCTTTGCACGTTTTCTTAAGCAACAATAATATTAAGTATCTACTCTTTTTTTTTTCTAGTTTATTTTTATTACACCGATCACTTTATCACTTGCTGAAATAAACAATAAGAGATATAATAAAGGGTTATAATGCACTTATAGCGTATTTCCACTGCTCCGTTTCCGTAAATTTTAACAGTAACTGACGAAAGCTGTTTCCATTGCTCTGTTAATGAACCTCCGTAAATAAATCAGCTGTTCGGTTTGTTTGCTTTGTATTTTCTGCAAAAAAGTGAGAAAAACGAGCCGAAATTGTACATTGCAAATAAGTAACAGCGTGTTGCCAACTTTTATGGCTTATTTTTAATGCCTACAAGCATTTTTGCTTGCATTGCACAAGCAGTACAAGTCCATTTTCCTATATACGTGGGAGTTATTCTGAACTGCCCTAAGTACAACAAAATTATCCGCCCACAGTTTTAAAAGCAATCCTTTGAACCTTGGCACCCAGTTCAATTGTTTCCTACAATAATTCATCAAAAAACAAAATTTTTAATTCAATTTTGTATATTATTAAATATTGCGCCTACTTATTCACAATTTCTGCTATTCACAATCATCTGTTTTGCGACTGTTACATTAAAAGTGCCCATTACCAGCGATGTTTTATCGAACAAGTGTTCAAATTAACCAGTTCCTCTTCAGTTATTCTTCAGTTAATATTTACGGTTAGTTTTACTTAAGTTAATTCCTTATGGGAGAATACATGCAAACTGAACCTCAGTTACTGTTAACTAACATAACTGAGAATAAATGAGCAGTGGAAATACGCTATTATATTAACTCCTCGGCGTCCAAAAGATCTTTTGAAGCGGTGAGAGCGGCATCGAAAAGGTGGTTGTTTTCTGTTGTTGAGCTGGTCGAGAGCCCAATTGAAATTGAGTTTTAGCTCAAATACGGTTTTATGTTTTGAATTGGCGCTTTTTCTTTTATTTCATTTATTTAATCTTTATTATTTAGAAACTTTTAGAACCAATATATATATGTGGATTTTTATACTTTGATACCGAAGGTCTCATAGTATATTGGTTTTGTGCAATGTCCGTCATGGTGTCTGTCTGTCCGTCTGTCCGTCCGTCCGTATGAACGCAACTTTTTTCGACACCCGTAAAGCTAGAGACTTGAAACTTTGCAATTATGTTTATCTATAGACGGTACAGATAACGCCTCCACGCCTACTAGGAGGCTGGGAAATCGATAAATTCGATAACTGAAAACCGAAAAAACCAAATATTTCACACATTCTTACAGCTAGAGTTACCAAATTTTGCACGCAGATAGCTAGTCATGTCCCTGAAAAAACTGCATCAAAATTTTGGATGCCACGCCCACTCCTTCCGCCCCCATCATCCCTGCTCCTTGAAATTGGAAACGCCTATAGTTTTCACATTTTTTGGGCTAGAGGCACCAAATTTTGTGTCAAGATAGATATTGACGTTCCCCAAAATTATGCATCAAAATTTTGGATGCCACGCCGCCTGATTCCGCCCCCATCCCCCCTTCTCCATGAAATTGGAAACGCCTATAGTTTTCACATTTTTTGGGCTAGAGCCACCAAATTTTGTGTCAAGATAGATATTGACGTTCCCCAAAAATATGCATCAAAATTTTGGATGCCACGCCCCTGATTCCGCCCCCATCCCCCCTTCTCCATGAAATTGGAAACGCCTATAGTTTTCAAATTTTTGGGCTAGAGCCACCAAATTTTGTGTCAAGATAGATATTGACGTTCCCCAAAAAAATGCATCAACATTTTGGATGCCACGCCCCTAATTCCGCCCCCCATCCCCCTTCTCCATGAAATTGGAAACGCCTATAGTTTTCACAATTTTTGGGCTAGAGCCACAAAATTTTGTGTCAAGATAGGTACTGACGTTCCCCATCAAAACTTGGATGGCACGCCCACTGATTTCGCCCCCATCCCCCCTTCACCAAGAAATTGGAAACGCCTATAGTTTTCACATTTTTTGTGCTAAAGCCATCAAATTTTGTGCCAAGATAGATATTGACGTTCCCCAAAAAAATGTATCAAATTTTGGATGCCACGCCCCTAATTCGGCCCCCATCCCCCCTTCTCTATGAAATTGGAAACGCCTATAGTTATCACATTTTTTGGGCTAGAGCCTCCAAATTTTGTGTCAAGATAGGTACTGAAGTTCCCCATTAAAACTTGGATGCCACGCCCCATGATTCCGACCCCATCCCCCCTTCACCGTGAAATTGGAAACGCCTATAGTTTTTACATTTGTTGGGCTAGAGCCACCAAATTTGGTTGGAAGATATATGGTGACAACTACAAAAGGTCTGCATCAAAAATTAGGATGCCACGCCCACCTCTGCCGCCCACTATTTAAAATCGGAAATTTCGATATCTCTTATAGTTTTTAAGCTAGAGCCCGTAAATTGGGTAGAAAGATAGAAGGCAACATCAACCAAAGATGTGCATCAAAATTTTGAATGCCACGCCCAACTAATCCACCCGCCTTTTATAAAATCGGAATCGGCTATATCTCTAACAGTTTTTGAGCTTGAGCCACCAAACTTTTTATGAATATAGATGGTGACAGTTAAAAACATTTGATTCAAAAATTTGGATGCCACGCCTACCTCTGCCGCCCACCTTTTAAATTTGGGAGTTAAGTTATCTTCCACAGTTTTTGAGCTAAAGTCACCAAATTTGGTAACATGATAGCTGGCGATGTTTACCACATGGCCCACTCCCTTCGCCCCTGCATTCCCCCTTATCAACCGTTCATTTACTGGTATCAAAGTATTCCGCAGTCGGTTGCGTCCGACTGCAACGTTTTTACTTGTTTTTTTGTGTATTCTTGCGCTACGGTCTCGCGGTGCTAAATCATATTAATCGATTGTCGAGTGCGAACCATAGTAATATCGACTAGTTCGAGGGAAACGAGACAGGAAAAGGAGGGAAAGGGAACGCGATAGTTTCTCATCTTAGGTTGTGGAGGCGACACTCCAAGATGGTCGTTTGGCTGCGCTGGACCGATGTTATTGTCACAGCTGTTGCCCACCCTACCATGATCATCATAATCCGGAAATAAAATATTTTCTGATGATCCCTAAACCAAACGCCGAAAGAAAGAAAACTTAAAGATTCATTTTACTACACGTTATAATATTTCAATTTATTAGTAAGCTGCATTTCAAGCGTATATATAGGTATGTGCGTTATAAACAATTGCAAAAATAACAAGAGCCAAAACAAGAATAGTTTTTATGATCTCCTAGTAATAATAGAATGAATATAATTTTGTTTATTTTAACATCTAACAATTTATTTCATTGTACAAAAATAATGTAATAATTTTAGTTTTCCAGGTATAGATTCAAATACAAATTTTAATTTCATTTAAAACAAAATTTTTAAGTATGCTGTAAACCAAACAATTTCAATAAGCCAAACAATGCTTCTTGAAATTGGAAACGCCTATAGTTTTTACATTTTTTGGGCTAGAGCCACCAAATTTTGTGTCAAGATAGATATTGACGTTCCCCAAAATTATGCATCAAAATTTTGGATGCCCCACGCCCCATGATTCCGACCCCATCCCCCCTTCACCGTGAAATTGGAAACGCCTATAGTTTTTACATTTTTTGGGCTAGAGCCACCAAATTTGGTTGGAAGATATATGGTGACAACTACAAAAGGTCTGCATCAAAAATTAGGATGCCACGCCCACCTCTGCCGCCCACTATTTAAAATCGGAAATTTCGATATCTCTTATAGTTTTTAAGCTAGAGCCCGTAAATTGGGTAGAAAGATAGAAGGCAACATCAACCAAAGATGTGCATCAAAATTTTGAATGCCACGCCCAACTAATCCACCCGCCTTTTAAAATCGGAATCGGCTATATCTCTAACAGTTTTTGAGCTTGAGCCACCAAACTTTTTATGAATATAGATGGTGACAGTTAAAAACATTTGATTCAAAAATTTGGATGCCACGCCTACCTCTGCCGCCCACCTTTTAAATTTGGGAGTTAAGTTATCTTCCACAGTTTTTGAGCTAAACTCACCAAATTTGGTAACATGATAGCTGGCGATGTTTACCACATGGCCCACTCCCTTCGCCCCTGCATTCCCCCTTATCAACCGTTCATTTACTGGTATCAAAGTATTCCGCAGTCGGTTGCGTCCGACTGCAACGTTTTTACTTGTTTTTTTTGTGTATTCTTGCGCTACGGTCTCGCGGTGCTAAATCATATTAATCGATTGTCGAGTGCGAACCATAGTAATATCGACTAGTTCGAGGGAAACGAGACAGGAAAAGGAGGGAAAGGGAACGCGATAGTTTCTCATCTTAGGTTGTGGAGGCGACACTCCAAGATGGTCGTTTGGCTGCGCTGGACCGATGTTATTGTCACAGCTGTTGCCCACCCTACCATGATCATCATAATCCGGAAATAAAATATTTTCTGATGATCCCTAAACCAAACGCCGAAAGAAAGAAAACTTAAAGATTCATTTTACTACACGTTATAATATTTCAATTTATTAGTAAGCTGCATTTCAAGCGTATATATAGGTATGTGCGTTATAAACAATTGCAAAAATAACAAGAGCCAAAACAAGAATAGTTTTTATGATCTCCTAGTAATAATAGAATGAATATAATTTTGTTTATTTTAACATCTAACAATTTATTTCATTGTACAAAAATAATGTAATAATTTTAGTTTTCCAGGTATAGATTCAAATACAAATTTTAATTTCATTTAAAACAAAATTTTTAAGTATGCTGTAAGCCAAACAATTTCAATAAGCCAAACAATGCTTCTTGAAATTGGAAACGCCTATAGTTTTTACATTTTTTGGGCTAGAGCCACCAAATTTTGTGTCAAGATAGATATTGACGTTCCCCAAAATTATGCATCAAAATTTTGGATGCCCCACGCCCCATGATTCCGACCCCATCCCCCCTTCACCGTGAAATTGGAAACGCCTATAGTTTTTACATTTTTTTGGGCTAGAGCCACCAAATTTGGTTGGAAGATATATGGTGACAACTACAAAAGGTCTGCATCAAAAATTAGGATGCCACGCCCACCTCTGCCGCCCACTATTTAAAATCGGAAATTTCGATATCTCTTATAGTTTTTAAGCTAGAGCCCGTAAATTGGGTAGAAAGATAGAAGGCAACATCAACCAAAGATGTGCATCAAAATTTTGAATGCCACGCCCAACTAATCCACCCGCCTTTTAAAATCGGAATCGGCTATATATCTAACAGTTTTTGAGCTAGAGCCACCTAACTCTTTATGAATATAGATGGTGACAGTTAAAAACATTTGATTCAAAAATTTGGATGCTACGCCTACCTGTGTCGCCCACCTTTTTAAATTTGGGAGTTAAGTTATCTTCCATAGTTTTTGAGCTAAGGTCACCAAATTTGGTAACATGATAGCTGGCGATGTTTACCACATGGCCCACTCCCTTCGCCCCTGCATTCCCCCTTATCAACCGTTCATTTACTGGTATCAAAGTATTCCGCAGTCGGTTGCGTCCGACTGCAACGTTTTTACTTGTTTTTTTTGTGTATTCTTGCGCTACGGTCTCGCGGTGCTAAATCATATTAATCGATTGTCGAGTGCGAACCATAGTAATATCGACTAGTTCGAGGGAAACGAGACAGGAAAAGGAGGGAAAGGGAACGCGATAGTTTCTCATCTTAGGTTGTGGAGGCGACACTCCAAGATGGTCGTTTGGCTGCGCTGGACCGATGTTATTGTCACAGCTGTTGCCCACCCTACCATGATCATCATAATCCGGAAATAAAATATTTTCTGATGATCCCTAAACCAAACGCCGAAAGAAAGAAAACTTAAAGATTCATTTTACTACACGTTATAATATTTCAATTTATTAGTAAGCTGCATTTCAAGCGTATATATAGGTATGTGCGTTATAAACAATTGCAAAAATAACAAGAGCCAAAACAAGAATAGTTTTTATGATCTCCTAGTAATAATAGAATGAATATAATTTTGTTTATTTTAACATCTAACAATTTATTTCATTGTACAAAAATAATGTAATAATTTTAGTTTTCCAGGTATAGATTCAAATACAAATTTTAATTTCATTTAAAACAAAATTTTTAAGTATGCTGTAAGCCAAACAATTTCAATAAGCCAAACAATTTCAATTCCAATATATATATATATAAATATTTTTATTTAATTAATTATTTTAATTCAATAAATATTTTTTCGCTTAATTTTAGTTATTTATTTCCTATAATGTATTTATTTATTTTAGGTAAGTATTTTTTTTTTTTATAGATATAAGAAGAAATCAAAAACAACTTATTTATTTTGTTAGCCAATAACATATAAAAGCGTATTTATTTATTTTTGTATAGTGTTAATTAGGCGGCAATATTTATTAGTCATTTATATTTGTGTTGCATATCGTTGCAAGTGATAAAGTTTTTCTCGTTGCATACTTTTAGGTTTTTTATTTATTTTTGTATAAAAAGCTCGGCACTAATATTTCAAGCTGGGAAGCTGCGAGCGCAAGCTTTGCTTTATTTTACCTCTCTTAAGATCTCTTCATTTTAAGAGAGCGGCTTTGCACGTTTTCTTAAGCAACAATAATATTAAGTATCTACTCTTTTTTTTTTAGTTTATTTTTATTACACCGATCACTTTATCACTTGCTGAAATAAACAATAAGAGATATAATAAAGGGTTATAATGCACTTATAGCGTATTTCCACTGCTCCGTTTCCGTAAATTTTAACAGTAACTGACGAAAGCTGTTTCCATTGCTCTGTTAATGAACCTCCGTAAATAAATCAGCTGTTCGGTTTGTTTGCTTTGTATTTTCTGCAAAAAAGTGAGAAAAACGAGCCGAAATTGTAAATTGCAAATAAGTAACAGCGTGTTGCCAACTTTTATGGCTTATTTTTAATGCCTACAAGCATTTTTGCTTGCATTGCACAAGCAGTACAAGTCCATTTTCCTATATACGTGGGAGTTATTCTGAACTGCCCTAAGTACAACAAAATTATCCGCCCACAGTTTTAAAAGCAATCCTTTGAACCTTGGCACCCAGTTCAATTGTTTCCTACAATAATTCATCAAAAAACAAAATTTTTAATTCAATTTTGTATATTATTAAATATTGCGCCTACTTATTCACAATTTCTGCTATTCACAATCATCTGTTTTGGGACTGTTACATTAAAAGTGCCCATTACCAGCGATGTTTTATCGAACAAGTGTTCAAATGAACCAGTTCCTCTTCAGTTATTCTTCAGTTAATATTTACGGTTAGTTTTACTTAAGTTAATTCCTTATGGGAGAATACATGCAAACTGAACCTCAGTTACTGTTAACTAACATAACTGAGAATAACTGAGCAGTGGAAATACGCTATTATATTAACTCCTCGGCGTCCAAAAGATCTTTTGAAGCGGTGAGAGCGGCATCGAAAAGGTGGTTGTTTTCTGTTGTTGAGCTGGTCGAGAGCCCAATTGAAATTGAGTTTTAGCTCAAATACGGTTTTATGTTTTGAATTGGCGCTTTTTCTTTTATTTCATTTATTTAATCTTTATTATTTAGAAACTTTTAGAACCAATATATATATGTGGATTTTTATACTTTGATACCGAAGGTCTCATAGTATATTGGTTTTGTGCAATGTCCGTCATGGTGTCTGTCTGTCCGTCTGTCCGTCCGTCCGTATGAACGCAACTTTTTTCGACACCCGTAAAGCTAGAGACTTGAAACTTTGCAATTATGTTTATCTATAGACGGTACAGATAACGCCTCCACGCCTACTAGGAGGCTGGGAAATCGATAAATTCGATAACTGAAAACCGAAAAAACCAAATATTTCACACATTCTTACAGCTAGAGTTACCAAATTTTGCACGCAGATAGCTAGTCATATCCCTGAAAAAACTGCATCAAAATTTTGGATGCATGCCCACTACTTCCGCCCCCATCATCCCTGAAATTGGAAACGCCAAGTTTTACATTTTTTAGAGCACCAAATTTGTGTCAAGATAGATATTGACGTTAAATGCATCAAAATTTGATGCCCCACAACCTGATTCCGAACCCATCCCCCTTCTCATGAAATTGGAAACGCCTAATTTTCACATTTTTTGGTAGAGCCAAATTTTGTGTCAAGATAGATATTGACGTTCCCCAAAAAACATCAAAATTTGGATGCCACGCCCCCTTATTCCGCCCCCATCCCCCTTCCCTAAAAATTTGAAACGCCTATAGTTTTCACATTTTGGGCTAGAGCCATCAAATTTGTGTCAAGATAGATATTGACGTTCCCCAAACAAATGCATCAAAATTTTGGATGCCACGCCCCTAATTCCGCCCCCATCCGCCCTTCTCCATGAAATTGGAAACGCCTATAGTTTTTACATTTTTTGGGCTAGAGCCACCAAATTTAGTGTCAAGATAGGTACTGACGTTTCCCATCAAAACTTGGATGCCACGCCCCCTGATTCTGCCCCCATCCCCCTTCACCAAGAAATTGGAAACGCCTATAGTTTTTATTTTTCATTTTTGGGGTAGAGCCAACAACTTTTGTGAAGATAGATATCGACGTTCCCCAAAAAATACATAAAAATTTTGGATGCCACGCCCCCTGATTCCGTCCCCATCCCCCCTTCTACTTGAAATTGGAAACGCCTATAGCTTTCACATTTTTCGAGCTAGAGTCACCAAATTTGGTAGGAAGATATATGGTGACAACTTCAAAAGGTCTGCATCAAAAATTAGGATGCCACGCCCACCTCTGCCGCCCACTATTTAAAATCGGAAATTTCGATATCTCTTATAGTTTTTAAGCTAGAGCCCGTAAAATGGGTAGAAAGATAGAATTTTGAATGCCACGCCGACCTAAGCCACCCGCCTTATAAAATCGGAATCGGCTATATCTCTAACAGTTTTTATACTTTGATACCGAAGGTCTCATAGTATATTGGTTTTGTGCAATGTCCGTCATGGTGTCTGTCTGTCCGTCTGTCCGTCCGTCCGTATGAACGCAACTTTTTTCGACACCCGTAAAGCTAGAGACTTGAAACTTTGCAATTATGTTTATCTATAGACGGTACAGATAAAGCCTCCATACGCCTACTAGGAGGCTGGGAAATCGATAAATTCGATAACTGAAAACCGAAAAAACCAAATATTTCTCACATTCTTACGGCTAGAGTTACCAAATTTTGCACGCTGATAGATAGTCATATCCCTGAAAAAACTGCATCAAAATTTTGGATGCCACGCCCACTCCCCTCCGCCCCATCATCCCTGCTCCTTGAAATTGGAAACGCCTATAGTTTTTACATTTTTTGGGCTAGAGCCACCAAATTTTGTGTCAAGATAGGTACTGACGTTTCCCATCAAAACTTGGATGCCACGCCCACTCCTTCCGCCCCCATCATCCCTGCTCCTTGAAATTGGAAACGCCTATAGTTTTTACATTTTTTGGGCTAGAGCCACCAAATTTTGTGTCAAGATAGATATTGAAGTTCCCCAAAAAAATGCATCAAAATTTTGGATGCCACGCCCCCTGATTCCGCCCCCATCCCCCCTTCTCCATGAAATTGGAAACGCCTATAGTTTTCACATTTTTTGGGCTAGAGCCATCAAATTTTGTGTCAAGATAGATATTGACGTTCCCCAAACAAATGCATCAAAATTTTGGATACCACGCCCCTAATTCCGCCCCCAACCGCCCTTCTCCATGAAATTGGAAACGCCTGTAGCTTTCACATTTTTCGAGCTAGAGTCACCAAATTTGGTAGGAAGATATATGGTGACAACTACTAAAGGTCTGCATAAAAAATTAGGATACCACGCCCACCTCTGCCGCCCACTATTTAAAATCGGAAATTTCGATATCTCTTATAGTTTTTAAGCTAGAGCCCGTAAATTGGGTAGAAAGATAGAAGGCAACATCTACCAAAGATGTGCATCAAAATTTTGGATGCCGCTCCCACCAAAGCCACCTGCTTTATAAAATCGGAATCGGCTATATCTCTAACAGTTTTTGAGCTAGAGCCACCAATCTTTTTATGAATATAGATGGTGACAGTTAAAAACATTTGATTCAAAAATTTGGATGCCACGCCTACCTCTGCCGCCCACCTTTTCAATTTGGGAGTTAAGTTATCTTCCACAGTTTTTGAGCTAAAGTCACCAAATTTGGTAACATGATAGCTGGCGATGTTTACCACATGGCCCACTCCCTTCGCCCCTGCATTCTCCCTTATCTACCGTTATTTTACTGGTATCAATGTATTCCGCAGTCGGTTGCGTCCGACTGCAACGTTTTTACTTGTTAATATTGTTTTTGGGCTTGTATTTAATATTGATTTTAATTTGCTTGAAAATTTCATTGACTTATTTACACTTAGAACATAAGATAATTTTAACATGGTTTTGTTTGTTTAACGATGTACAAGAATTTTCTGTGCGTTTGGGAGAATATAGCTGAGTTTATTTAGTTTATTGTTTCACTGCACTCGTTAGGAAACATTTTTAAAATTAATTTTTTTTATACTGCGTATAGGTCGGATTTATTAACACTAATTTAGGAATGTTGTAATAGTTTCGCAGTTTTGAGTTATGCGTTTATTGGCATGGCTAAGTTTTAACTTTGATTAACGTTTGAGCATAGTTTTTCTTGCTCTTTGCTTTTTTCACTTGAGTGAAACCACATGTTCGGCGATGAACACAATTATTGAGTCTTTTTGTCTGCTAGTGGCTTATCACTCGGTTGGTGGTTGAACAAACAATTGCTGCACTTGGCTGGGGCTGCTGTGGACGGGTCAACTGCACTAGGGTCGGATGGGGTTATGTCGCACTTCTCCGCGTGGTCACTTGAAGCAGGTCTCGGAGAGCTCAAAATTGTTTCCCAGTTTGGTGCACTAGATGCGCTCATCTAGCGGCGGTATTGTCACTATTTGGGTTTAGTTAACCAGATTACCCATTATTGTTTTGGGGGCTGTCTTTTTTTTTTTTTTTTTGTGGAAGGTTAAATATATACGTATATATATTTACAAAGTCGCGACGGCAAAATATATCCGACTGAATACTACGACGGCCACGGGGTAAAAGAGAGCGAGTCAATCTCGATCGGTGCGGATATCGCCCGATCTTCCGATCGATCTTCGCTGCGAGAATTGCAAGAGTTGCATTTTCTCTATTTAAGTGAGCGCGACTTAATCAGCCGCGTAACTCTAGATGGCGAGTTAATTAGCCGCATAACTATAGGTGTCGCAGCTCAAATTGGTTTTGGCAGTTACTATTGCATAATTTCAGGCAGAACAATGAAAAACAAATCTAAGGCAAGCGCACTACAATTTCCCCCCCACTAAAATCACGCTCGGTGGTAAAACGGCGAGCGGGACTCGCGCTTACAAGTCAAGGATTATTGCTTTAGGTCCTTAGCATGAAAAGTTCCGACAAGATGTCCTTGATGGTCTTCGAGCTCGTAATACAAGGTAGGCCATTTAAACTTGACCCATTTGTTTCTGAAAAAATAAGAACAAAAAAAACAATGTTTTTTGTTCATTTCAAAAATTATTTATTTTGGTCCAAGGAGATTTGTTCTAGCTAATTTTTAAAAATTATATCGCGTAAATGGGCACCTTTAGCTTCAGCTCAATGCACTCTTTCTTCGGTATTTTCCATGACTTTTGCCAATGTTGCGACCGATATGGCAGCGATTTCACGTGTTATGTTGGTTTTAAGTTGAGCCAGAGTCTGTGGCTTGTCAGCGTACACTTTGGACTTCAAGTAAAAGTCTGGTGGCGTCAAATCTGCTGATCTCGGTGGCCAGTCAAAATCAAAATTTTCGCGAATAATGGGTATCAGAAAATCCGTTATCATGGCTCGATAACGCTCACCATTGACTGTTGTCGTGGCTCCATTATCGTCTTCGAAAAAATACGGTCCGATGATCATATTCGCGCAAACAGCGCACCAAACTGTTAATTTTTGGTCGTAAAGAGGCTGTTCTTCAATTAATTGAGGATTTTCGGTGGCATAAAATCGACAATTTTGCTTGTTTACGCCTCCATTCAGCGAGAAATGTGCCTCGTCTGACATGATGAGTTTTCGCCAAAAGTCAAGATCGTTTTCAGCCATTTCGATGGCCCATTTGCCAAAATTAAGGCGTCGCGGATAATCAGCTGGGTTTAGTTTTTGTGCCATTTGAATTTTATATGGAAACATCTTCAAATCGTTATGAATTATGCGTCGGAGAGTGGTGCGAGAGATGTTTAATTCCTGAGAGCGGCGATAACTCGATGTCGTTGGAGTCTCCTCAATACTGGCTCGTACAGATTCGATATTTTCATCAGACCGTCTTGTTCGTTGTCTGGATGCATGACTGGCATTACAGACATTACCGGTGTTCACAAATTTTGCGTATAAAGACTTAATTGTGTTCTTAACTGGAGCACTTTTCACTTTATTTTTTTTGCGAAACGCACGTTGAGTTAACACAATTGAAAAGTTATTTTGAATATAAAGCTGAACAACTTCAGCGCGTTCTTTTGGAGTGTACTGTTCCATGGTATAAATTGTCTTCGAATGACGCTTCTAAAGCGGTATGACATTAGCTGATCTGTCAGCGCTGTCAAAAGTTACAGCGTTGCCAGATGGGTCAACTTTAAATGGCCTACCCTGTATAACTTCCCAACTCTTCTTCGCACTCGGGCTTTTATAAAATTTGGGGCTAATTTAGCACTGTATCCCTTAGCAAAGTTACTTTGCTGAAAGTTCCGTCTAAAAACTTCTTGTCCCACCTTAAAGGACACTTCGTTCGCTCGCAGGTTGTAAGCTTTTTCATTGCGTGCATACTGCGTGTGCATAGTAGTCATTGCCTTACTACGCAACAGATCAAACGAATCTTCTCGACTAAGCTGTATACTCCGATCATCCAGCATGCCTAGCGATCGTAGCAACTTATAATTTTTGCCGTTGGTGATCATGTTTTGGCCAAATGCTAGCTTATAAGGGCTGATATTGATAGCTAAATGGAAGCTTGAGCGAAGAGCACAACTTATGCTACTCAATTTTTCATCCCAATTACGTTGGTTTTGATCTACATAAGCTTTTATGGCCGAAAGGATAGATCTGTTTACTCTTTTAGCAGCATTGGCCTGGGGAGAGTAAAATGCTGTGTAAGTATGAGAGATATTAGATTTATTCAGCAAGGAATTGAACAAGTGGGATTTAAATTGTACTCCATTGTCAGAGACGACGGTTTCCGGTATTCCGAAGCAATGGAACAGATCGTGTTCCATATAGTTTATCACCGCATCTGCAGTTAATTTTCTAACTGGCTTTAAAAAAGGAAATTTGGACATATGGTCTAATACAACAAGTATTCCCACGTTTCCGGATTTAATTCGCGGGCATGGTCCCAGAAAATCTACAAAAAACTTCTGAAAGAATCTTTCTGGCTGGCCGGTATATCCCATTGGAGGCTTTATTGACTTATTAGAATGTTTGGTGGTTTTACAAATGTCACAAGCTTTAATAAGGTTTTTAACATCTGTGACCATATTTGGCCAATAATAGTACCTTCTCAGTCTTTCTAAAGTTTTATTTATTCCCCCATGCGCATGCAAGAAATCATCATGTGCTGCTTTTAAGGCGGACGATATTAAAGTTTGCGGTACCCACAGTTTCCAGCATAAATCATCGGCAACTTTGACGTCAGACACGTGTTCAGCTCTGCGATAAATGTATTCGTTTTCGATTTTTAAATCTTGCAAAGATGTATTGTTCAGGCGAATATTATTTTTGAGGGACTCATATTCCGGGAATTTAAACTCATGTGACTCTAAATCAACTATAAGGCTACTTAGGGTGATGGACGACAAATCTTCAGTGTATGTACGCGAAAGAGCATCGGGAACAATGTTCTGACTACCTTTCTTGTGCTGTATTTTAAATTTAAAGCCTTGCAACTTTAAGGACCACCGAGCCAAACGCGAGCTGAGATCTGCTTGCGACATAAGCCATTTTAAAGAGGCATGATCAGTGATAATAGTAAACTCCTGACCTTCAACATAAGCTCTGAATTTTTTTACTGCTAACACTGCCGCATAACATTCTTTCTCTGTGACAGTGTACTGCCTTTGGCACCGATTGAGTTTTTTTGACATGAATGCAATCGGTACGTCATCACCTTTGCGATTCGTCTGCATTAATACGGCTCCAACGCCGGTATGACTGGCATCACAGTGAATAGCAAAAGGCTCAGAAAAATTTGGGCTGTGCAAAACTAGAGCGGAGCACATGTGCATTTTTAAAGTTTCGAATGCCTGTTGGGCTTCATCAGTCCATTCAAACTTCCGTTTTGACTTGAGGGTATCCGACAGTGGCGATGCAATAGCGGCATAGTTCCTGATAAATTTATGGTACCAGCCTGTCATACCGAGAAACCTACGAACTTGCTTTATTGATCGTAGGATCGGAAACTCTTTAACGGATGATATTTTCTCTGGATCAGTGCTAATAAGGCCATTGCCGATTATGTGTCCTAAATATTTGACTTCTCGTCGGCAGAACTTACTTTTTTCGACATTGAGAGTGAGATTAGCTCTAGCTAACTGAGAAGCAATAACTGACAACACTTCGAGATGACGCTCAAAGGTATCTGAAATAATTAATAGGTCATCCAAGTAGATGAACACTTCATTGCGCAAATGCGCGGGGACTATTTTGTCCATAAGCCGAGACATAGTATGAGGGGCATTAGTGAGTCCAAATGGCATGACTACAAACTCATATAACGGACGACCAGAAACTGTGAATGCAGTCTTGTCCCTAGAGTTTGGGTCGAGTGGTATCTGCCAAAAGGCATCTTTAAGATCAAGACTTGTCACAAATTCTGCCTTCGGCAATCTACTCAAAATACCGTCAATCAGAGGCATCGGATAGGCGTCCTTGATGGTTACATCAATAACCTTTCGGCTGTCGATGCATAGCCTGACCTTTCCAGGTTTCTTTACCAATACTACGGGAGTTGACCAAGAACTGTTTGACTTTTGAATAACTCCCAATTCAATCATTCGGTCTAACTCCTCGTACATAAGCTTTTCAGTTGCAGGCGACACGGCATAATGTCGTTGCTTAATCAGCTTAGCTTCTGCTACATCAATTACGTGGGCAATTAACGAGGTTCTACACAATCCTTTTTTGGAAAAGGAAGGGAATAGCTCAATCGTTTTTTCCAATTAGTGATGTTGCGCCGGCGTAATTTCTTTCATTGTCGGATTTCCGAGCGACGAGATATTAAAGTTTCTAGCCATAAGGTGAACGGGTAATAAATCGAAAACTGTCCAAAAGTCAATACCTAGGTAAAGTTCTGCAGCTAACGAAGGCACTAAATAAAAGCATATATTTTTAGTATCACCTCGGTACTTCACTTCAGTAATGAGTTTTCCTATAATTGGTTGATTCTTCCCGTCTGCTGTTCTTAATTTTGAAACCATTGGCTTAAAGCTTAAATTGTCCTGAAGAAGTTCAGCAGCAAGTTTGCCACCAATACAGCTAATGGAAGCACCAGTGTCCATGAGTCCGACTATGGTTCTTCCTAGAAGCAGGGCCTGAGCATGCGGGCGTAAGTCATTAGGTACGGCTACTATTGAAGATAACATTGAAGTTCTTTCTGAACGACACTTGTTTTTAAAATCCATTAGACGAAATTTTGAACGGTCTTTTCGGAGGTTTGGTGGGTCAACACGAATGTTGAAAGTTAAATCAGGGTGAGAGGAACTGTCTGGTTGGATAGAAGTTTCAGCTATTTGCCTACTTAGTCGGTGTTGGTAGCTTTGCTGACCAATTGTCTGCGTGCACTTTTCGGCGGTGCGCGCGTACTCAAGTTTTTTGACGCGTTTAAGCTGCAGTTTCTACAACTAGGCTTGTAGGTATCTGCTTTTCCACAGCCATAGCAAAATACTTTGCGTTCTGCCATGCACTCTTGGTAACGGTGACCTTTTCCCGCACAATTCCAACACGATAATTCAATAGCTGATACTTCCAAATCCATTGCCGGCTCGACTTCTTCGTGAGACACATCTTCATCTTCAGTTTCGGATATGGCATTAACCTGACGAAGCATAGGTCGAGACGAGGATACTGATGGCTTAGTTTTAGCTATAGATTGCAAGAAAATCTCTCGCGTACGCACTAAATGTCGTAGAGCTTTCACAGTACTTGCTGGCTCATACAATATATTATGTTAAATCTCATTCAACAAGTTGGCTCTTAGTGTTTCTACCAAGGATTTTTCAGACATGGGCTCGGACAGTCTGTCAGCTAATGAAGCTATTACGCCATAAAAATCGTCAAACGATTCATTTGGTCGTTGTTTGCGACGTTCTATTTCGGTTCGTATGTGTCGGTCCGTTCGGTCGTCTTTAAACTGCCCACGCAGAGCTACGCAAAGTTCTGGCCAGTAAACCTCGGATACACTTTTATGATATCGCCAGTATCACTCACTGGCGCTACCATCAAACAAATTACTTGCATATCTGGCGGTCAAGTCAAAATTTCCATCTAAGGTCTGTTTAGTCAAAGCTTCTACTCGATATATAAAGTCGTCAATGGACATGATAGCCTTTCCGCTGAATCGAATTTTGGCTTACCCGATCTGGTCGAAGGCCTGAACCTACTTCCATTCTACTAGGCGCGGCTGTGGCTGAATACGACCTAGTACCGGAATGCATGTGATTGGCCGTAGGCGGTGAGTTATGGGACGCTTCGGACATTCTTGCTGATTGACCTAGAATAGATCCAGAGTTTGGCTGCATTGATACAGGCAACCTAAGAAACCGATGCGCAGTTTGATGCTGTACTTCAGCCGAAGGCTGCCTTGGCCCTGGAGAAACGTTAACTAAATTTGCTGTCGGACTGACTCGTAGGCCATCGGATATAGCTTGAACTAGTCTATTAGTTTGATCGGCTAGACTGCTAGCAATAAGTCGAAACTGTTCTACCATGGCCACTCTTAAGGCTTCGGCTATCGATTGTTCGGCTGGGCCATATTCGGTAAGTCTTGCTGTATGTTTGCTGAACCCTGAGACATGTTGCTTTCTTCTAAGTTGGGCATTACGATTGGCTCCCAATTGGTATCTTGCCTTGCTTGCGATCTTGTCTGTAAGGACTGAGTGGTGCTGGGCCACCTTGGATTTGAAGTGGAAGGCCTAGTGGGACTAAGATTTTCAGTCGACGCTGAAGTCAGGTATGACAGACTTTGGTTGCAAACAGGACACACTTTCCGTTTTCCGACTTTGGTATGGAAACACGCTCGATGGAAATTGTGTCCACAAGATGTTGCCAATAACTGAGCTTGATAAACAATAATCTCTGAGCAAATACAACAATGGTTGCCGGTTTCACTTATTCTGGTTAAGTTTTCGACGCTATGGGACAAAACCATTAAAAAAAACACTTTCAAATTTGTAATTTGACTAATTGTAGTCAAAAACGCTATCATAGACGCGTATTGGTTCTAGATAAGTAACGAGAGAAAAGAAAAAAAATTATATTATAACAACGAAACTTTATTTGATCAAAATATCGATCAAAATCTGGGAGTCATGCGAACGACAATGAATTAGAGTAGACTTCGTTACAACATTAAATGATGAACTACGTGGGGAAAGTGAAGAAAGGGTATTGTAGGCCCAATCATTATTTTGCGGCGGATCACAGAAATAAAATTAAACTGCTTTATCCTTGTCCAGCAAAAATACTCTTAGGCTCTCAGTACACCGGACGCTGGCTGCTGCATAAAACAGAAGTACCAGCTTGGCTTAAGTTAAGTTCCATGTAATTAGTTATAGGGGATGGCTGCAGCTCAATACTCCACAAGTCCAATAATCATCCTATAATAATCCATATAGTTACTTAAACCAGTAGGTGAGGTAAAAGGAAAGGAAATTTTACAAAACTATTTGTCATTTCGCGGCGGATGCATGTACAATTAACAAGTTGATCCTTGTCCAGCTGAAAAAAAATCAAGCTCTTTGAAGGAGAGAAGGTAGTGGAAGAGGAATCGCCGATATATGCATAAAACAGTACCGTCGGCATTAACTACAGCTTAGTGTACATAATTAAAAGGGATGACTGCAGCGCAATACTCCGCAAACTCAATAATCAACTTTTAATATATGCACCATGTTGCTTAAAAAGATATTTCTGTACTAACCCCGCCTATGACTTCGGAGCTATAACCACTTAAAGTTATAACATATCCAGAATGTCTAGGGCTAGTTACAGAAGCTATTATGGGTATGAGTCTAGGCCAAGTTATCACCAAGGTATCTTGCTTCTTAACATCAATACCATAGCTATTTAAAAGGGCTGAATTGGAAGAGGATTCGAACTACTACGGTATGGTAAGTGTCAGATGTTGGACACCTGTTCTACTTGAGGTTGGGGTTAACCGAACTAAACCTTCGGGTGCCGAACGAACGATCGGGCCCCACGTTGGGCTCCAAATTAATAAGATATGTAGCATGTTACGTAGTTGTCGAGAGGCTGTTATTGTGTATTGCAAGAAAGGGGTGCACGCGCTGGCTCCGGCTGTATGATCGGTAGATGGGGGAGGCTCCAATTTTTTTTTTTGTGTATTCTTGCGCTACGTTCTCGCGGTGCTAAATCATATTAATCGATTGTCGAGTGCGAACCATAGTAATATCGACTAGTTCGAGGGAAACGAGACAGGAAAAGGAGGGAAAGGGAACGCGATAGTTTCTCATCTTAGGTTGTGGAGGCGACACTCCAAGATGGTCGTTTGGCTGCGCTGGACCGATGTTATTGTCACAGCTGTTGTCCACCCTACCATGATCATCATAATCCGGAAATAAAATATTTTCTGATGATCCCTAAACCAAACGCCGAAAGAAAGAAAACTTAAAGATTCATTTTACTAAACGTTATAATATTTCAATTTATTAGTAAGCTGCATTTCAAGCGTATATATAGGTATGTGCGTTATAAACAATTGCAAAAATAACTAGAGCCAAAACAAGAATAGTTTTTATGATCTCCTAGTAATAATAGAATGAATATAATTTTGTTTATTTTAACATCTAACAATTTATTTTATTGTACAAAAATAATGTAATAATTTTAGTTTTCCAGGTATAGATTCAAATACAAATTTTAATTTCATTTAAAACAAAATTTTTAAGTATGCTGTAAGCCAAACAATTTAATAAGCCAAACAATTTCAATTCCAATATATATATATATATATATATATATTTTTATTTAATTAATTATTTTAATTCAATAAATATTTTTTTCGCTTAATTTTAGTTATTTATTTCCTATATTGTTTTTATTTATTTTAGGTAAGTATTTTTTTTTTTTTATAGATATAAGAAGAAATCAAAAACAACTTATTTATTTTGTTAGCCAATAACATATAAAAGCGTATTTATTTATTTTTGTATAGTGTTAATTAGGCGGCAATATTTATTAGTCATTTATATTTGTGTTGCATATCGTTGCAAGTGATAAAGTTTTTCTCGTTGCATACTTTTAGGTTTTTTATTTATTTTTGTATAAAAAGCTCGGCACTAATATTTCAAGCTGGGAAGCTGCGAGCGCAAGCTTTGCTTTATTTTACCTCTCTTAAGATCTCTTCATTTTAAGAGAGCGGCTTTGCACGTTTTCTTAAGCAACAATAATATTAAGTATCTACTCTTTTTTTTTCTAGTTTATTTTTATTACACCGATCACTTTATCACTTGCTGAAATAAACAATAAGAGATATAATAAAGGGTTATAATGCACTTATAGCGTATTTCCACTGCTCCGTTTCCGTAAATTTTAACAGTAACTGACGAAAGCTGTTTCCATTGCTCTGTTAATGAACCTCCGTAAATAAATCAGCTGTTCGGTTTGTTTTGCTTTGTATTTTCTGCAAAAAAGTGAGAAAAACGAGCCGAAATTGTACATTGCAAATAAGTAACAGCGTGTTGCCAACTTTTATGGCTTATTTTTAATGCCTACAAGCATTTTTGCTTGCATTGCACAAGCAGTACAAGTCCATTTTCCTATATACGTGGGAGTTATTCTGAACTGCCCTAAGTACAACAAAATTATCCGCCCACAGTTTTAAAAGCAATCCTTTGAACCTTGGCACCCAGTTCAATTGTTTCCTACAATAATTCATCAAAAAACAAAATTTTTAATTCAATTTTGTATATTATTAAATATTGCGCCTACTTATTCACAATTTCTGCTATTCACAATCATCTGTTTTGCGACTGTTACATTAAAAGTGCCCATTAACAGCGATGTTTTATCGAACAAGTGTTCAAATGAACCAGTTCCTCTTCAGTTATTCTTCAGTTAATATTTACGGTTAGTTTTACTTAAGTTAATTCCTTATGGGAGAATACATGCAAACTGAACCTCAGTTACTGTTAACTAACATAACTGAGAATAACTGAGCAGTGGAAATACGCTATTATATTAACTCCTCGGCGTCCAAAAGATCTTTTGAAGCGGTGAGAGCGGCATCGAAAAGGTGGTTGTTTTCTGTTGTTGAGCTGGTCGAGAGCCCAATTGAAATTGAGTTTTAGCTCAAATACGGTTTTATGTTTTGAATTGGCGCTTTTTCTTTTATTTCATTTATTTAATCTTTATTATTTAGAAACTTTTAGAACCAATATATATATGTGGATTTTTAATATTGTTTTTGGGCTTGTATTTAATATTGATTTTAATTAGCTTGAAAATTTCATTGACTTATTTACACTTAGAACATAAGATAATTTTAACATGGTTTTGTTTGTTTAACGATGTACAAGAATTTTCTGTGCGTTTGGGAGAATATAGCTGAGTTTATTTAGTTTATTGTTTCACTGCACTCGTTAGGAAACATTTTTAAAATTAATTTTTTTTATACTGCGTATAGGTCGGATTTATTAACACTAATTTAGGAATGTTGTAATAGTTTCGCAGTTTTGAGTTATGCGTTTATTGGCATGGCTAAGTTTTAACTTTGATTAACGTTTGAGCATAGTTTTTCTTGCTCTTTGCTTTTTTCACTTGAGTGAAACCACATGTTCGGCGATGAACACAATTATTGAGTCTTTTTGTCTGCTAGTGGCTTATCACTCGGTTGGTGGTTGAACAAACAATTGCTGCACTTGGCTGGGGCTGCTGTGGACGGGTCAACTGCACTAGGGTCGGATGGGGTTATGTCGCACTTCTCCGCGTGGTCACTTGAAGCAGGTCTCGGAGAGCTCAAAATTGTTTCCCAGTTTGGTGCACTAGATGCGCTCATCTAGCGGCGGTATTGTCACTATTTGGGTTTAGTTAACCAGATTACCCATTATTGTTTTGGGGGCTGTCTTTTTTTTTTTTTTTTTTTGTGGAAGGTTAAATATATACGTATATATATTTACAAAGTCGCGACGGCAAAATATATCCGACTGAATACTACGACGGCCACGGGGTAAAAGAGAGCGAGTCAATCTCGATCGGTGCGGATATCGCCCGATCTTCCGATCGATCTTCGCTGCGAGAATTGCAAGAGTTGCATTTTCTCTATTTAAGTGAGCGCGACTTAATCAGCCGCGTAACTCTAGATGGCGAGTTAATTAGCCGCATAACTATAGGTGTCGCAGCTCAAATTGGTTTTGGCAGTTACTATTGCATAATTTCAGGCAGAACAATGAAAAACAAATCTAAGGCAAGCGCACTACAATTTCCCCCCCACTAAAATCACGCTCGGTGGTAAAACGGCGAGCGGGACTCGCGCTTACAAGTCAAGGATTATTGCTTTAGGTCCTTAGCATGAAAAGTTCCGACAAGATGTCCTTGATGGTCTTCGAGCTCGTAATACAAGGTAGGCCATTTAAACTTGACCCATTTGTTTCTGAAAAAATAAGAACAAAAAAACAATGTTTTTTGTTCATTTCAAAAATTATTTATTTTGGTCCAAGGAGATTTGTTCTAGCTAATTTTTAAAAATTATATCGCGTAAATGGGCACCTTTAGCTTTGACAGCTCAATGCACTCTTTCTTCGGTATTTTCCATGACTTTTGCCAATGTTGCGACCGATATGGCAGCGATTTCACGTGTTATGTTGGTTTTAAGTTGAGCCAGAGTCTGTGGCTTGTCAGCGTACACTTTGGACTTCAAGTAAAAGTCTGGTGGCGTCAAATCTGCTGATCTCGGTGGCCAGTCAAAATCAAAATTTTCGCGAATAATGGGTATCAGAAAATCCGTTATCATGGCTCGATAACGCTCACCATTGACTGTTGTCGTGGCTCCATTATCGTCTTCGAAAAAATACGGTCCGATGATCATATTCACGCAAACACCGCACCAAACTGTTAATTTTTGGTCGTAAAGAGGCTGTTCTTCAATTAATTGAGGATTTTCGGTGGCATAAAATCGACAATTTTGCTTGTTTACGCCTCCATTCAGCGAGAAATGTGCCTCGTCTGACATGATGAGTTTTCGCCAAAAGTCAAGATCGTTTTCAGCCATTTCGATGGCCCATTTGCCAAAATTAAGGCGTCGCGGATAATCAGCTGGGTTTAGTTTTTGTGCCATTTGAATTTTATATGGAAACATCTTCAAATCGTTATGAATTATGCGTCGGAGAGTGGTGCGAGAGATGTTTAATTCCTGAGAGCGGCGATAACTCGATGTCGTTGGAGTCTCCTCAATACTGGCTCGTACAGATTCGATATTTTCATCAGACCGTCTTGTTCGTTGTCTGGATGCATGACTGGCATTACAGACATTACCGGTGTTCACAAATTTTGCGTATAAAGACTTAATTGTGTTCTTAACTGGAGCACTTTTCACTTTATTTTTTTGCGAAACGCACGTTGAGTTAACACAATTGAAAAGTTATTTTGAATATAAAGCTGAACAACTTCAGCGCGTTCTTTTGAAGTGTACTGTTCCATGGTATAAATTGTCTTCGAATGACGCTTCTAAAGCGGTATGACATTAGCTGATCTGTCAGCGCTGTCAAAAGTTACAGCGTTGCCAGATGGGTCAACTTTAAATGGCCTACCCTGTATAACTTCCCAACTCTTCTTCGCACTCGGGCTTTTATAAAATTTGGGGCTAATTTAGCACTGTATCCCTTAGCAAAGTTACTTTGCTGAAAGTTCCGTCTAAAACTTCTTGTCCCACCTTAAAGGACACTTCGTTCGCTCGCAGGTTGTAAGCTTTTTCATTGCGTGCATACTGCGTGTGCATAGTAGTCATTGCCTTACTACGCAACAGATCAAACGAATCTTCTCGACTAAGCTGTATACTCCGATCATCCAGCATGCCTAGCGATCGTAGCAACTTATAATTTTTGCCGTTGGTGATCATGTTTTGGCCAAATGTTAGCTTATAAGGGCTGATATTGATAGCTAAATGGAAGCTTGAGCGAAGAGCACAACTTATGCTACTCAATTTTTCATCCCAATTACGTTGGTTTTGATCTACATAAGCTTTTATGGCCGAAAGGATAGATCTGTTTACTCTTTTTAGCAGCATTGGCCTGGGGAGAGTAAAATGCTGTGTAAGTATGAGAGATATTAGATTTATTCAGCAAGGAATTGAACAAGTGGGATTTAAATTGTACTCCATTGTCAGAGACGACGGTTTCCGGTATTCCGAAGCAATGGAACAGATCGTGTTCCATATAGTTTATCACCGCATCTGCAGTTAATTTTCTAACTGGATTTAAAAAGGAAATTTGGACATATGGTCTAATACAACAAGTATTCCCACGTTTCCGGATTTAATTCGCGGGCATGGTCCCAGAAAATCTACAAAAAACTTCTGAAAGAATCTTTCTGGCTGGCCGGTATATCCCATTGGAGGCTTTATTGACTTATTAGAATGTTTGGTGGTTTTACAAATGTCACAAGCTTTAATAAGGTTTTTAACATCTGTGACCATATTTGGCCAATAATAGTACCTTCTCAGTCTTTCTAAAGTTTTATTTATTCCCCCATGCGCATGCAAGAAATCATCAGGTGCTGCTTTTAAGGCGGACGATATTAAAGTTTGCGGTACCCACAGTTTCCAGCATAAATCATCGGCAACTTTGACGTCAGACACGTGTTCAGCTCTGCGATAAATGTATTCGTTTTCGATTTTTAAATCTTGCAAAGATGTATTGTTCAGGCGAATATTATTTTTGAGGGACTCATATTCCGGGGATTTAAACTCATGTGACTCTAAATCAACTATAAGGCTACTTAGGGTGATGGACGACAAATCTTCAGTGTATGTACGCGAAAGAGCATCGGGAACAATGTTCTGACTACCTTTCTTGTGCTGTATTTTAAATTTAAAGCCTTGCAACTTTAAGGACCACCGAGCCAAACGCGAGCTGAGATCTGCTTGCGACATAAGCCATTTTAAAGAGGCATGATCAGTGATAATAGTAAACTCCTGACCTTCAACATAAGCTCTGAATTTTTTTACTGCTAACACTGCCGCATAACATTCTTTCTCTGTGACAGTGTACTGCCTTTGGCACCGATTGAGTTTTTTTGACATGAATGCAATCGGTACGTCATCACCTTCGCGATTCGTCTGCATTAATACGGCTCCAACGCCGGTATGACTGGCATCACAGTGAATAGCAAAAGGCTCAGAAAAATTTGGGCTGTGCAAAACTAGAGCGGAGCACATGTGCATTTTTAAAGTTTCGAATGCCTGTTGGGCTTCATCAGTCCATTCAAACTTCCGTTTTGACTTGAGGGTATCCGACAGTGGCGATGCAATAGCGGCATAGTTCCTGATAAATTTATGGTACCAGCCTGTCATACCGAGAAACCTACGAACTTGCTTTATTGATCGTAGGATCGGAAACTCTTTAACGGATGATATTTTCTCTGGATCAGTGCTAATAAGGCCATTGCCGATTATGTGTCCTAAATATTTGACTTCTCGTCGGCAGAACTTACTTTTTCGACATTGAGAGTGAGATTAGCTCTAGCTAACTGAGAAGCAATAACTGACAACACTTCGAGATGACGCTCAAAGGTATCTGAAATAATTAATAGGTCATCCAAGTAGATGAACACTTCATTGCGCAAATGCGCGGGGACTATTTTGTCCATAAGCCGAGACATAGTATGAGGGGCATTAGTGAGTCCAAATGGCATGACTACAAACTCATATAACGGACGACCAGAAACTGTGAATGCAGTCTTGTCCCTAGAGTTTGGGTCGAGTGGTATCTGCCAAAAGGCATCTTTAAGATCAAGACTTGTCACAAATTCTGCCTTCGGCAATCTACTCAAAATACCGTCAATCAGAGGCATCGGATAGGCGTCCTTGATGGTTACATCAATAACCTTTCGGCTGTCGATGCATAGCCTGACCTTTCCAGGTTTCTTTACCAATACTACGGGAGTTGACCAAGAACTGTTTGACTCTTGAATAACTCCCAATTCAATCATTCGGTCTAACTCCTCGTACATAAGCTTTTCAGTTGCAGGCGACACGGCATAATGTCGTTGCTTAATCTGCTTAGCTTCTGCTACATCAATTACGTGGGCAATTAACGAGGTTCTACCCAATCCTTTTTTGGAAAAGGAAGGGAATAGCTCAATCGTTTTTTCCAATTAGTGATGTTGCGCAGGCGTAATTTCTTTCATTGTCGGATTTCCGAGCGACGAGATATTAAAGTTTCTAGCCATAAGGTGAACGGGTAATTAATCGAAAACTGTCCAAAAGTCAATACCTAGGTAAAGTTCTGCAGCTAACGAAGGCACTAAATAAAAGCATATATTTTTAGTATCACCTCGGTACTTCACTTCAGTAATGAGTTTTCCTATAATTGGTTGATTCTTCCCGTCTGCTGTTCTTAATTTTGAAACCATTGGCTTAAAGCTTAAATTGTCCTGAAGAAGTTCAGCAGCAAGTTTGCCACCAATACAGCTAATGGAAGCACCAGTGTCCATGAGTCCGACTATGGTTCTTCCTAGAAGCAGGACCTGAGCATGCGGGTGTAAGTCATTAGGTACGGCTACTATTGAAGATAATATTGAAGTTCTTTCTGAACGACACTTGTTTTTAAAATCTTTTAGACGAAATTTTGAACGGTCTTTTCGGAGGTTTGGTGGGTCAACACGAATGTTGAAAGTTAAATCAGGGTGAGAGGAACTGTCTGGTTGGATAGAAGTTTCAGCTATTTGCCTACTTAGTCGGTGTTGGTAGCTTTGCTGACCAATTGTCTGCGTGCACTTTTCGGCGGTGCGCGCGTACTCAAGTTTTTTGACGCGTTTAAGCTGCAGTTTCTACAACTAGGCTTGTAGGTATCTGCTTTTCCACAGCCATAGCAAAATACTTTGCGTTCTGCCATGCACTCTTGGTAACGGTGACCTTTTCCCGCACAATTCCAACACGATAATTCAATAGCTGATACTTCCAAATCCATTGCCGGCTCGACTTCTTCGTGAGACACATCTTCATCTTCAGTTTCGGATATGGCATTAACCTGACGAAGCATAGGTCGAGACGAGGATACTGATGGCTTAGTTTTAGCTATAGATTGCAAGAAAATCTCTCGCGTACGCACTAAATGTCGTAGAGCTTTCACAGAACTTGCTGGCTCATACAATATATTATGTTGAATCTCATTCAACAAGTTGGCTCTTAGTGTTTCTACCAAGGATTTTTCAGATATGGGCTCGGACAGTCTGTCAGCTAATGAAGCTATTACGCCATAAAAATCGTCAAACGATTCATTTGGTCGTTGTTTGCGACGTTCTATTTCGGTTCGTATGTGTCGGTCCGTTCGGTCGTCTTTAAACTGCCCACGCAGAGCTACGCAAAGTTCTGGCCAGTAAACCTCGGATACACTTTTATGATATCGCCAGTATCACTCACTGGCGCTACCATTAAACAAATTACTTGCATATCTGGCGGCCAAGTCAAAATTTCCATCTAAGGTCTGTTTAGTCAAAGCTTCTACTCGATATATAAAGTCGTCAATGGACATGATAGCCTTTCCGCTGAATCGAATTTTCCAATTTGCCATTACTTGGCTTACCCGATCTGGTCGAAGGCCTGAACCTACTTCCATTCTACTAGGCGCGGCTGTGGCTGAATACGACCTAGTACCGGAATGCATGTGATTGGCCGTAGGCGGTGAGTTATGGGACGCTTCGGACATTCTTGCTGATTGACCTAGAATAGATCCAGAGTTTGGCTGCATTGATACAGGCAACCTAAGAAACCGATGCGCAGTTTGATGCTGTACTTCAGCCGAAGGCTGCCTTGGCCCTGGAGAAACGTTAACTAAATTTGCTGTCGGACTGACTCGTAGGCCATCGGATATAGCTTGAACTAGTCTATTAGTTTGATCGGCTAGACTGCTAGCAATAAGTCGAAACTGTTCTACCATGGCCACTCTTAAGGCTTCGGCTATCGATTGTTCGGCTGGGCCATATTCGGTAAGTCTTGCTGTATGTTTGCTGAACCCTGAGACATGTTGTTTTCTTCTAAGTTGGGCATTACGATTGGCTCCCAATTGGTATCTTGCCTTGCTTGCGATCTGGTCTGTAAGGACTGAGTGGTGCTGGGCCACCTTGGATTTGAAGTGGAAGGCCTAGTGGGACTAAGATTTTCAGTCGACACTGAAGTCAGGTATGACAGACTTTGGTTGCAAACAGGACACACTTTCCGTTTTCCGACTTTGGTATGGAAACACGCTCGATGGAAATTGTGTCCACAAGATGTTGCCAATAACTGAGCTTGATAAACAATAATCTCTGAGCAAATACAACAATGGTTACCGGTGTCACTTATTCTGGTTAAGTTTTCGACGCTATGGGACAAAACCATTAAAAAAAAACACTTTCAAATTTGTAATTTGACTAATTGTAGTCAAAAACGCTATCATAGACGCGTATTGGTTCTAGATAAGTAACGAGAGAAAAGAAATAAAATTATATTATAACAACGAAACTTTATTTGATCAAAATATCGATCAAAATCTGGGAGTCATGCGAACGACAATGAATTAGAGTAGACTTCGTTACAACATTAAATGATGAACTATGTGGGGAAAGTGAAGAAAGGGTATTGTAGGCCCAATCATTATTTTGCGGCGGATCACAGAAATAAAATTAAACTGCTTTATCCTTGTCCAGCAAAAATACTCTTAGGCTCTCAGTACACCGGACGCTGGCTGCTGCATAAAACAGAAGTACCAGCTTGGCTTAAGTTAAGTTCCATGTAATTAGTTATAGGGGATGGCTGCAGCTCAATACTCCACAAGTCCAATAATCATCCTATAATAATCCATATAGTTACTTAAACCAGTAGGTGAGGTAAAAGGAAAGGAAATTTTACAAAACTATTTGTCATTTCGCGGCGGATGCATGTACAATTAACAAGTTGATCCTTGTCCAGCTGAAAAAAAAATCAAGCTCTTTGAAGGAGAGAAGGTAGTAGAAGAGGAATCGCCGATAAATGCATAAAACAGTACCGTCGGCATTAACTACAGCTTAGTGTACATAATTAAAAGGGATGACTGCAGCGCAATACTCCGCAAACTCAATAATCAACTTTTAATATATGCACCATGTTGCTTAAAAAGATATTTCTGTACTTACCCCGCCTATGACTTCGGAGCTATAACCACTTAAAGTTATAACATATCCAGAATGTCTAGGGCCAGTTACAGAAGCTATTATGGGTATGAGTCTAGGCCAAGTTATCACCAAGGTATCTTGCTTCTTAGCATCAATACCATAGCCATTTAAAAGGGCTGAATTGGAAGAGGATTCGAATTACTACGGTATGGTAAGTGTCAGATGTTGGACACCTGTTCTACTTGAGGTTGGGGTTAACCGAACTAAACCTTCGGGTGCCGAACGAACGATCGGGCCCCACGTTGGGCTCCAAATTAATAAGATATGTAGCATGTTACGTAGTTGTCGAGAGGCTGTTATTGTGTATTGCAAGAAAGGGGTGCACGCGCTGGCTCCGGCTGTATGATCGGTAGATGGGGGAGGTTCAAATTTTTTTTTTTTGTGTATTCTTGCGCTACGTTTTCGCGGTGCTAAATCATATTAATCGATTGTCGCGTGCGAACCATAGTAATATCGACTAGTTCGAGGGAAACGAGACAGGAAAAGGAGGGAAAGGGAACGCGATAGTTTCTCATCTTAGGTTGTGGAGGCGACACTCCAAGATGGTCGTTTGGCTGCGCTGGACCGATGTTATTGTCACAGCTGTTGCCCACCCTACCATGATCATCATAATCCGGAAATAAAATATTTTCTGATGATCCCTAAGCCAAACGCCGAAAAAAAGAAAACTTAAAGATTCATTTTACTAAACGTTATAATATTTCAATTTATTAGTAAGCTGCATTTCAAGCGTATATATAGGTATGTGCGTTATAAACAATTGCAAAAATAACAAGAGCCAAAACAAGAATAGTTTTTATGATCTCCTAGTAATAATAGAATGAATATAATTTTGTTTATTTTGACATCTAACAATTTATTTTATTGTACAAAAATAATGTAATAATTTTAGTTTTCCAGGTATAGATTCAAATTCAAATTTTAATTTCATTTAAAAAAAATTTTTAAGTATGCTGTAAGCCAAACAATTTCAATTCCAATATATATATATATATATTTTTATTTAATTAATTATTTTAATTCAATAAATATTTTTTTCGCTTAATTTTAGTTATTTATTTCCTATAATGTTTTTATTTATTTTAGGTAAGTATTTATTTTTTTATAGATATAAGAAGAAATCAAAAACAACTTATTTATTTTGTTAGCCAATAACATATAAAAGCGTATTTATTTATTTTTGTATAGTGTTAATTAGGCGGCAATATTTATTAGTCATTTATATTTGTGTTGCATATCGTTGCAAGTGATAAAGTTTTTCTCGTTGCATACTTTTAGGTTTTTTATTTATTTTTGTATAAAAAGCTCGGCACTAATATTTCAAGCTGGGAAGCTGCGAGCGCAAGCTTTGCTTTATTTTACCTCTCTTAAGATCTCTTCATTTTAAGAGAGCGGCTTTGCACGTTTTCTTAAGCAACAATAATATTAAGTATCTACTCTTTTTTTTCTAGTTTATTTTTATTACACCGATCAATTTATCAATTGCTGAAATAAACAATAAGAGATATAATAAAGGGTTATAATGCACTTACATTAACTCCTCGGCGTCCAAAAGATTTTTTGAAGCGGTGAGAGCGGCATCGAAAAGGTTGTTGAGCTGGTCGAGAGTCCAATTGAAATTGAGTTTTAATTGGCGCTTTTTCTTTTATTTCACTTATTTAATCTTTATTATTTAGAAACTTTAAGAACCAATATATATATGTGGATTTTTAATATTGTTTTTGGGCTTGTATTTAATATTGATTTTAATTAGCTTGAAAATTTCATTGACTTATCTACACTTAGAACATAAGATAATTATACTTTGTTACCGAAGGTCTCATAGTATATTGGTTTTGTGCAATGTCCGTCATGGTGTCCGTCTGTCCGTCCGTCTGTTTGAACTTAACTTTTTTCGACATTCGTAAAGCTAGAGACTTGAAACTTTGCAATTATGTTTATCTATGGACGGTTCAGATAAAGTGTTAAGATTGAGTTGCCACGCCTACTAGGAGGCTGGGAAATCGATAAATTCGATAACTGAAAACCGATAAAACCAAATATTTCTCACATCCTTACAGCTAGAGTTACCAAATTTTGCACGCAGATAGCTAGTCATGTCCCTGAAAAAACTGCATCAAAATTTTGGATGCCACGCCCACTCCTTCCGCCCCCATCATCCCTGCTCCTTGAAATTCGAAACGCCTATAGTTTTAACATTTTTTGGGCTAGAGCCACCAAATTTTGTGTCAAGATAGATATTGACGTTCCCCAAAACAGTGCATGAAAATTTTGCATGTCACGCCCCCTGATTCCGCACCCATCCTCCCTTCACCATGAAATTGGAAACGCCTATAGTTTTCACATTTTTCGGGCTAGAGTCACCGAATTTGGTAGGAAGATATATGGTGACATCTACAAAAGATCTTCATCAAAAATTAGGATGCCACGCCCACCTCTGCCGCCCACTATGTAAAATCGGAAATTTCGATATCTCTTACAGTTTTTAAGCTAGAGCCCGTAAATTCGGTAGAATGATAGAAGGCAACATATACCAAAGATCTGCATCAAAATTTTGGATGCCACGCCCACCCAAGCCACCCGCCTTATAAAATTGGTATCGGCTATATCCTTAACAGATTTTGAGCTAGAGCCACCAAACTTGGTAGGAAGATAGATAGTGACAGTTAAAAACATTTGATTCAAAAATTTTGATGCCACGCCCACCACTGCCACCCACCTTTTACATTTTGAAGTTAAGTTATCTTCCACAGCTTTTGAGCAAAAGTCCCCAAATTTGGTAACATGATAGCTGGCGATGTTTACCACATGGCCCACTCCCTTCGCCCCTGCATTCCCCCTTATCAACCGTTCATTTACTGGTATCAAAGTATTCCGCAGTCGGTTGCGTCCGACTGCAACGTTTTTACTTGTTGTATATTGTTATCTTGATTTGGTGTTTTCTAACAGCCTCAGCGTTGAAAATGTAAGCACAATTTTGTTGTTCAGATCATGTGCACCAAGATTAATCAAAGCCGGTTCCAGACTTGAGGATACACAAACAATTTTGCAAAGTAAGCAATAGGGCAATGCAAATAGCGAAAACAAACAGTCACTAGCTAATGTTATATTATATATATAACATTATATAACATTAGCTAATGACTGTTTTTTGTCACGATACTGCACCCTCATTGTTAAAATAATTTATGTATTGCTCTCTAACTGATTTTGCCATTTGCGAGGCGCTGCGCGATTGCGTACTCTGCAAGTTTGCAAATGTATCCCCATGTCTCGAACCTCCTTCCGTAATACTGAACATAATTCTAATTCCTAAGAAAATTGTGCAAATAGCAGCATGCCAATGCAATTGTGTTTACCTTTTCAACGCTAACATTATGAGGCCGTTGAAAAACAACAAGTCGAGATACAAATATACCGAAAGCATTCTCAACTACTCTGCGAGCCCTGCTAAGTCGGTAATTGAAAATCCGCTGCTCGTTAGACAGGCCTACTTGAGCAAACGGCTTCAAAAAAATTTTCCGTCAGCTGGAAAGCGTCGTCGCCGATAAACACATATGGCAAAATACGTTCACTGCCAGGCAGCGGTCTTGGTAGCCGCAACTTTAACATATTTGCGTAAAGCGCTTTTCCCGTTGACTCCAATGTCCACCATCAAAAACTTATAAATATAATTAACTACTGCCATCAGCACAACGGAAAAAAATTGTTTATAATTATAAAAAGAGATCCAGAGTTGGGTGGCTTCTTTATGGCAATGTGCTTGCCATCGACTGCCCCGATACAATTTGGAAGTTCCATTTGCTTTCTAAATTATTTGAGACAGTTTTCAATTCTAGGTCTAGGTGCCACAAAATGAAGAAGAATTGAAAACTGTCTCAAATAATTTTAAAAGCAAATGGAACTTTCCAAATTTTATCGGGTTGTATGATATAAATTTTTATAAAAAAATAAAATTTAATATTGTTTATAAAACATTCCTTATTTAAGACAGAAGAAACAGTAGAGCCACAACAAAAAAAAAAAAAAACAAGTGAAAACGTTGCAGTCGGACGCAACCGGCTGCTGAATACTTTGATACCAGTTAAAGAACGGATAGTAAGGAGTCTTATTTCAAAGGGGTAATGCTGTGGCGGTAGGGGTGGGCCGTGGGTTAACATCGCCAGCTATTATGATACCAATATTGGTGACTTTAGCTCAAAAACTGTAGAAGATAACTGAACAACTCCAAATTTGAAATGAGGGCGGCAAAAGTGGGTGTGGCATCGAAATTTTTTAATCAAATTTTTTTAATTGTCACCATTTATCTTCCTACCAAGATTGGTGGCTCTAGCTCAAAAACTGTTTAAGATATAGCCGATTCCAATTTTATAAGGCGGGTGGCTTGGGTGGGCGTGGCATCCAACATTATGATGCAGACCTTTGATAGATGTTGCCTTCTATCTTTCTACCGAATTTGTAAGAGATATCGAAACTTTCTATTTCGGGGTGGGGGTGGCAGGTGTGGGCGTGGCATTCAAGTTTTTGATGAAAATTTTGGACAACTTCACCACCTATCTTGCCACAAAATTTGGTGGCTCTAGCACAAACATTGCGAAAACTATAGTCGTTTCCCATTTCAAGGAGCAGGGAGGGTGGGGGCGGAAGGAGTGGTCGTGGCATTAAAACTTTTGGTACAATTTTTTGTGAAACACTATTACATATCTTGACACAAAATTTGGTGGCTTTAGCCCAAAAAATGTAAAAACTATAGGCGGTTCAAATTTCAAGGAGCAGGGAGGATGGGGGCGGAAGAAGTGGGAGTGGCATCCAAAATTCGTATGAATTTTTTTGAGGGACATGACTAGCTATCTGCGTGCAAAATTTGGTAATTCTAGCTGTAAGAATGTGAGAAATATATGGACTTATCGGTTTTTAGTTATCGATTTTATCGATTTCCCAGCCTCTTAGTAGGCGTTGCAGCCCGATCTTAACACTTTATCTGTACCGGCTATAGATAAACATAATTGCAAAGTTTCAAGTCTCTAGCTTAACGGGTGTCGAAAAAAGTGGCGTTCATACGGACTGGCGGACAGACGGACAGACACCATGACGGACATTCAACAAAACCAATTTACTATGTTACTTTCAGTATCAAAGTATAAACAGTAGAGCGGATCAAATTTTTTACCTGCAGGGAGTATAGCAAAAACGCAATCTACGGCAAATTCTAAGAAACTTTTCCCAAGAAACTATGGGAGATCATTTTCGAGCCAGCGGTTTTTTGGTTGAAAGTTTTTATATACGAAAATGCAAAAATAAGTGACATCATCAAAAAATCTGTTGAAAGTGATGGAAATCTGGTTTGCATCGTTCTCAAAACAACTTATTTGAACAGAAATTTTCTTCTTCTTTCAAATAAGGCCCAAATACATATATAGAAAATATAGGTGCTTAGGTGGAAAAGAGCCTCAAAATATAAATATTATCACTCTAATCACAGAAATTATGACCAGGACTGTTGAAATTTATGGAAAGCCGACTTGCACCGTTTTTAAAAACTATTTTTAAAGAGATATTTTCTTTTATTGCGAATTTTCGCTAATATTCTGAAAACCATAAAAATTACTTCACGATGCGCTCGATCGGTGGCTCGATGCAGAAGCGCTGATAGGCAAAACGTGACTGATGTTAGAGCGACTTATCTAAGCGAGCGCCGCTTAGTGAGAGAGCTTTCGTTACAGTTACATTATTTCCAATGGAATAGACACATAATAAGCATCAGATTTAAGAGCAAACAATTTTTTTCCTAAAAGTGATTCTTCAGTCCAATTTAAATTTTGAATATGTATGTTTCAGCGATGTCTATTGGTTCTTCGAATTCAAACGTTGATTTATTTTCGTGTATTAATTCCAAAAATAGTTTAGATCATATGCCAAATCAAAAGTATAGTGTATTTGGAATGTCGAGCGATTTAAGCGAGCTAAATCTACCAACCGCGGGCGATGTTCTAAGGTACTATTTTCTTTTGAGCGATCGATCGAAAAGTCAGAGTAAATTGCTTTCATATGGGCATTTTACCACGGAAGTTGCTGATGGATTGATTGGCTTATGGCAAAAGTTGAATATTGCGCTGAACGATAAACGAAGTGTTGAGAAAAATCTTAATGCTTTACTTAAGAAATACAAGAAAGAAATCAAAGATAAACCTACATCTGAAAGTTACAAGGCCTTCTTAAAGACAAAAAACGACTTATTTTATATAGGCAAGTGTAAGTGCGATCTCCAAACGCGTTCTTGTTCCTGTGGATTAATGCCTGACTTTAAAAGACTTTATACTCGATCAGCACACCAAGAGAAATCTGACAATTCCTGAAAGTGTTGCTGAATTTTATGACTTGCAGACATTGGTGACAACTCAGCCACCAGCTTCTGAAGACCCATCGTTCAGGCCTTGCCTTTCGGATATGGACGTCGATAAAGAATTTAATTTTCAAGCACCTGCTCAACCGCAAGAACATCCCCCAAAGCGAGGTCCGTACACGGAAAGATTCGATGAGCTTAATTTTGCAACAGCATGCAATAGATTCGGCATATCTGACAGAGTCGCATCATTTTTGGCTACTGCACTTTTTAAAGACTTTGATGTAAAAGATAAGATGGGAAATTTCATTATAATGGACAAAGCCAAAGTCGCTCGTGAAAGAAAGAAAATCAGGGCACTTTTGCGTACACAACGGCACGACAACTTGGATATAATTGCATTTTCTTTTGATGGCAGAAAAGATAATTCATTATCCATGTCAGAAATGGGTGGCAAATAACATACCAGATCAACAAAAGAGTCACATTTAGTAGAAGCTACCCTGCAGTCCGGCTGGTATGAATTCATTCCATTTCTTTGGTGAATGATCGATTCTTTGGAATGATTCGCGAATCGATTCAAAAGAATGCAGAAGAGAATGGATCTTGGTTCGTTTGTACGCGGCAAGATATACATACTTAGCATGCAAGCCTTGCTCGCTCTCTCGCTCTCTATAAATTTTAGTTTAAATTCAACCCTTATAAACAATGCATATCCGCGGACGAATATGTTTTTAAATTGCTATTCGCCCATATTCCCGCTGTCGTCGTCGACGTAAAACGTCGTCGTCTGACGACGACAAACCAAATTTGGTATTCTCGAAGTCGTTATCGTTAACTATCGACAACTATTGTCACATAATCGGTATTCTGTAAGTAAAAGTGACGACGATATTGTCTTGACACGACACTGTTTTAGTCGTTGAGATTTTTTGTGACGACTGCCAACGACAGTTTAAGAAATAAATTGGTTTTATTAACACGCATCTGTCCCTTGTGTCAGTTTGACACAATTTTGAGATTCAAAATGCTTTTGCGGCTTTTCTACTTATCGAATGTAAATAAAATAAAAAAACTAGAAATGTTGAATATAAATAATTAAAAATTAATCTTTATTTATGTTATATTTAAATGAAACTTAATTTTATTTTGTTGCGGATATCCGTAGCTTCGGAACTTGGTAAATGGTCAATGTCACCGATTCCAACGTCCATTTGACCAATTTCTTCAGTTTCTTCGATTTCCTCATGTACACTTGTGGCATATTTAATACATACATTATGCAATGCTGCACAAACATTAACAATTTGAGTTGCCTTTGCCGGTTTGTAGTGGAGTTGGCGGGCACCGATTATACATCGGAATCTGTTCTTCAAAACACCAATTGTGCGCTCCACAACATTTCTTGCCTTGGCATGCTTTACGTTGTAATCCGCCTCAGCACTTCTACTTTCCGCTGATCGATAAGGCGTCATAAGATAAGGTTGCAGCGGATATCCAGCATCACCTATATTAAAAACTTTGAAAATGGTGGGCTTTGTATGTTAATCATTCTTACCTAAAAGCCAATTGTGTTGATCACCAGCACGATAATTTTCTTCCAAAACGCGTTTGGCATGGCTTACATTCCATATTAGGCTATCATGCGCTGAACCAGCATACAGGGCATCCACAAAGCGAATATTCATTTTGTGATCGCAAATCTGGATTAAATTGAAACAAATCTTGATTTATATAAAACTTTATATACTTATAAAGGATACTAACAATCATGACATTCAAACTGAAAAATCCTTTTCGATTATAATAGAGGTGTCGGTCTTCCTTGTTTGGAGCCAAGATCTTAATGTGGGTGCCATCCACACACCCAATTACTCCGGGAAATCCTGTTTTCTCAAAAAAGTTGAGTTTAGCCTCAGCTTTTTCCACCTCAGTCATCTCTAGCTTTATCCAAAGGGGACAAATAACTCTTTCCAATATGTCAATCGTCTCCGACAATATCCTTGAGACAACCGGCTGCTACAAACCAAGATTAAAGTCGTTTCCGACACTAAGTTGGTAGGATCCCTGACCTAAAAACAACAATGTTGCAGCCAACTTAGATTTGTTGCTCACGGAAGACGACCTGACTGCATTTTTCATCCTAGGCTCTATTTTTTGGAGAACATTCTTGAATGTCTCTTTGCTTAGGCGAAAGTAGGTTTCAAATCTTTAAAAAAAAAATAAAACAAGTTACCGGGTAACATTGTACCCAAATTGTGATTTTATTACTTACTTCTTATCAGGCAAGTACATTATGTCTGACCTTATCCTTATGTTTCTCCTTATTTTAATAAGATTCGATTTTTTTCATCATCACTAGATGAATCAGATGCGAAAAACATGTTTATTAATTTATAAGTTTATTAAAACATGCAAACAACTGTCAAATTTCTGTGTGAATTGTGTTTTTGCGATAGAACTATCGAAAACGAGACATCGCCGTCACAAGTCTGTTACAGAATACCGAAATAGCGTCGAAGTGATACGATATTGATGTGATGTGACAACGACTCTAAATTGACAACGACGTCGACGACGACAACGGGAATAAGGGCTATTGTTTTTTGCTTATACCAGAATAACTTGTAAAATAAATATTTCACTAAAAAGTTTATTTATTTGTTTTTCGGGTTAGTTTCTGCCAAAATACTTGCATACCTATGTACATATCAATGCAATAAACATTTTAAAATCACTGATCTCTCGCTCTTTTGCTTTAAGACGCTGTGAGAGAGCGAGTTGGGCCACCTTTTTAAAGAGCGAGCAAAGCGCGAATTTAGTGTATGTATAATAAAAAGGGCAATGCAGAAAAATTGGCATGTGAGAAACAAACAAGCAAGAACAAAACAAAAACAAAACATTAGCGCGCACCGTTTTGCTTTACATGCTATGATATGTCTCAGAAAACGGGGTGTATATAGTTGGTAGAAGATTTACAAATGTTCGTAGTTTTTATTGGGAGCCGATTGACTCGATGACCGTATTAATATACTTGGTTGATGGACAATGCGAGACAGGAGAGAACTTTCCATTGCAAGACGTAAAATGCAAAGCTATGGGACTACCTCACTTAGATAGTTTTGTTTTATATCCTAAATTACAAACAAATTAACCAAATATACTATTAATAATACTCCAATTACCCTCCCCCAAAAGAATTAAGCGCTTCGATTTCAATGTCCAGGGTAAGTAAAAGCAACTTGCGCGGATATTTGGCTGCAATAATTAACTTATTTTTAATAACACAGATGTGCAGCGATGCCGGTGTGAAGCTTTAAAGATGGAGGTGCACAAAATGTTTGGTAAGCATAAGGCTAAAATCCATTTAAAAGCATATAAAAGTTACCTATCTTAAACCCTCATTTCAGAAACTCTTATGCTGGAAAATAAGGTTCTAAAAGGTTAGCATACACGGGATATTTTACAATTACCTTTAAAAATACATGTTATATTTCTTATTACTTTAGATCAACTTAAAGTCGCCATTGATGCAGTCGCTTATACAAGGGTGATGGTGGAAAGCGAGCTCCGACAGCAAGGGTGGCACGGGAGTTCCCTATTGAAATTGCCGAGGAGCTGGAGATCATGAATCAAAAAATAAATGACAGCAACCGCTGTTCCTACGTATGTAAACAATGGAAAATTTATTTCCAATTATGATTTTGAAATAATTGATATATTTCGTTTATTCACAGATATCATCGATAAAAGTACTTTTAAGGTCGGGTGTGGAGAAAAACCTGAGATATGTTCTGTCAGATGCCGTGTCACACGAATTCAACGTGGATGGCGTCCACGGAAAAAAATCTTAAAGAGCTGCAAAAAACTTTTATGACGTGCTTAAAGGCAAGTAAATTACATAAGTGTTACCGCCACCGCAGCAGAAGTTGCTAATTAAAAAGAGCAAAATTGTTGAACACACGCGCACATTTATCTTTCATTGTTATATTATATTTTATTACATATTATTATACCTTTTTTATACTTTGATACCGAAGGTCTCATAGTATATTGGTTTTGTGCAATGTCCGTCATGGTGTCCGTCTGTCCGTATGAATAGAACTTTTTTCGACACCCGTAAAGCTAGAGACTTGAAACCTTGCAATTATGTTTGTCTATAGGCGAGACAGATAAAGTGTCAAGATTGGGTTGCCACGCCCACTAGGATGCGGGGAAATCGATGAATTCGATAACTGAAAACCGATAAAACCAAATACTTCTGACATTCTTACAGCTAGAATTACCAAATTTTGCACGAAGATAGCTAGTCATGTCCCTGAAAAAACTGCATCAAAATTTTGGATGCCACGCCCACCTCTGCCGAATTTCGATATCTCTTACAGTTTTTAAGCTAGACCCCCTAAATTCGGTAGAAGGATAGATGGCAACATCTAATAAAGATCTGCAAACAAACTTTGGATGCAACGCCCACCCAAGCCTTATAAATTTGGAATCGGCTATATCTTTAAGAGTTTTTGAGCTAGAGCCTTTAAACTTGGTAGGAAGATAAATGGTGACAGTTAAGTCATCTTCCACAGTTTTTGAGGTAAAGTAAAAAAATTTGGTAACATGATAGCTGGCGATGATTACCACCCGGCCCACTCCTTTGCAAGCAGACTCCTAACCATCCGTTCTTTTACTGGTATCAAAGTGTTTCGCAGTCGGTTGCGTCCGACTGCAACGTTTTTACGTGTTTTAACATGGTTTTGTTTGTTTAACGATGTACAAGAATTTTCTGTGCGTTTGGGAGAATATAGCTGAGTTTATTTAGTTGATTGTTTCACTGCACTCGTTAGGAAACATTTTTAAAATTAATTTATTTTATACTGCGTATAGGTCGGATTTATTAACACTAATTTAGGAATGTTGTAATAGTTTCGCAGTTTTGAGTTATGCGTTTATTGGCATGGCTAAGTTTTAACTTTGATTAACGTTTGAGCATAGTTTTTCTTGCTCTTTGCTTTTTGCACTTGAGTGAAACCACATGTTCGGCGATGAACACAATTATTGAGCCTTTTTGTCTGCTAGTGGCTTATCACTCGGTTGGTGGTTGAACAAACAATTGCTGCACTTGGCTGGGGCTGCTGTGGACGGGTCAACTGCACTAGGGTCGGATGGGGTTATGTCGCACTTCTCCGCGTGGTCACTTGAAGCAGGTCTCGGAGAGCTCAAAATTGTTTCCCAGTTTGGTGCACTAGATGCGCTCATCTAGCGGAGGTAATGTCACTATTTGGGTTTAGTTAACCAGATTACCCAATGTTGTTCTGGGGGCTGCTGTGGTCGGGTAAACTTTTTTTTATACTTTGATACCGAAGGTCTCATAGTATATTGGTTTTGTGCAATGTCCGTCATGGTGTCTGTCTGTCCGTCTGTCCGTCCGTCCGTATGAACGCAACTTTTTTCGACACCCGTAAAGCTAGAGACTTGAAACTTTGCAATTATGTTTATCTATAGACGGTACAGATAAAGTGTCAAGTGCCTACTAGGAGGCTGGGAAATCGATAAATTCGATAACTGAAAACCGAAAAAACCAAATATTTCTCACATTCTTACAGCTAGAGTTACCAAATTTTGCACGCAGATAGCTAGTCGTATCCCTGAAAAAACTGCATCAAAATTTTGGATGCCACGCCCACTCCTTCCGCCCCCATCATCCCTGCTCCTTGAAATTGGAAACGCCTATAGTTTTTACATTTTTTGGGCTAGAGCCACCAAATTTTGTGTCAAGATAGATATTGAAGTTCCTCAAAAAATGCATCAAAATTTTGGATGCCACGCCCCCTGATTCCGCCCCCATCCCCCCTTCTCCATGAAATTGGAAACGCCTATAGTTTTCACATTTTTTGGGCTAGAGCCATAAAATTTTGTGTCAAGATAGATATTGACGTTCCCCAAACAAATGCATCAAAATTTTGGATGCCACGCCCTAATTCCGCCCCCATCCGCTCTTCGCCAAGAAATTGGAAACGCCTATAGTTTTCACATTTTTTGGGCTAGAGCCACCAAATTTTGTGTCAAGATAGATATTGACGTTCCCCAAAAAAATGCATCAAAATTTTGGATGCCACGCCCCCTGACTCCGCCCCCATCCCCCTTCTACTTGAAATTGGAAACGCCTATAGCTTTCACATTTTTCGAGCTAGAGTCACCAAATTTGGTAGGAAGATATATGGTGACAACTACTAAAGGTCTGCATCAAAAATTAGGATGCCACGCCCACCTCTGCAGCCCACTATTTAAAATCGGAAATTTCGATATCTCTCATAGTTTTTAAGCTAGAGCCCGTAAATTGGGTAGAAAGATAGAAGGCAGCATCTACCAAAGATGTGTATCAAAATTTTGAGGTCTACCGACGTAACTTCAAACAAAGCTGTTTTGTACAAGGGTACAATGCTAAATTGGCCCCGAATTACGAATTTTTTTGTCGTAAATATTGTCCCAAAGCCCCAAAAACAACATCCGAGAGATACATCCCGCAGCTACTTGGCTTAACAAGTTGGAAGTTAATTAAATCGGCTAAGACAATAGCTACCAACTTAAACCGAACTTTAAATAAAAAAAAAGAAAAATAAGAAACAAAATAAATAAATAAGAAAAAAATAAAAATAAAATTTTTTTTTTGGGATAGGACCTGATGATAGCGCTATCTAGAGGCGACCAAATCTGGTAAACGATAAAAGTGTTAGGAATCGCCAGATAGATTTTAGGGACAAAAATCAAAATACCAGATTTAGGGAAAAGGGATAGCCGACCAAAAATCTGGTCACCTGACTGTTTCCGGCAGATAGCTCGAGTAGTGAGTTTTTGGATCGTGGCAGATCGAGAGGCTACGCGGCCAAGCGGCAAAAAGACATAACCCGAGAGAAAAAAAAATATTTTTTTTTTGAACGTCTTTATTTCAAATTTGTAAAAAAAGGAAAGGAAAAAAAAACGAAAATCGCGAGTGCAAACACCTCAACCCGATCCCAACAACAACGTTGGTAAAGGCGAATTGGAGCTGCAGGCAATCCTAGCCTGAAAGTGGAGCTGGAGGCTAGCCCGTACTTATAAGGGTTCGAGTCCCCGATTTGGCGATATTTGGCAGCTACCAGAAGGCGATCGTTTAATCGTGACCGAGGCTGGACGATTTTGGGTGCGGACACGCATACGGTCGAGTATATTTACTCGCTCGTTCGTCGGCGAAACACCAACGGCACCGGAGTCCCAACTAAGACGAGCTTTGGCAGCCGCATGTGCAATGTTGCCGAACAGAGTTCCGGGATCATAACAGGAGGATTTTGAGCGTGGAGCCGCGAAATTATTTTATTTAATATTTACCCCCTACTGTTTGTCTCGCCTTATGCCCTCTGGCAAGCTCACATGTTTTTTTTTTTGTTTAAACCTAACCTCATTGTGCCGGTCCAATACCCAAACCTTTGAAGGCATGAGCCATTGCATGCACATCATCACACATATATTGCCTACCGCGCAAATAAAGCGTAATATTCACAGAAATTTAAGTTGTTAAATAGTTAAGAAAAAAAATCAGTCAAATCCGAATTTAGTGAAACCTTAATGACATTAATACTACCTTTAAGATAGTTAAATTTTTAGAATGAAAAACAAAATTGTTTTTCGCTTTAGCTATTTTTGCATAAAAGCTTTTTAGCAAAGACACCCAACCCAACCCCAAGACTTCGACCTGTCGATCAATTTTATCTCGTTTCAGCAACCACCGCTCAACACATTGAAAGATCTTTCAGCGTGGGACAACAGTTGGAGTGAGTTGAAGATTATCTAAAGTAGTATATGTTCTTGTTTGAAAAGTAAACGCGCCTTCCGCGTCGTATAAATTCGAATGGTTGAGAAGTGTTCGGTTGTTGGTTGGCTGTTAGAGGCAAAAGCTGCAAGCTATAGAGCACAAGCAGTGCACGCTCTTCAAGCATTGCCTATTTTTAGGCTGGAATTAACAAAAAAGAAAAAGAAAACAACTAAAACGAACACTAAACATTTGAATAAACATTGAACATGAATGAAATTGATTAACATAAAGAAAAAAAAAAAACAAAAAATAAAAAGAAAGAATAACCATAGATTTTTAGTAATATATATTGAAGCCCTAATGCCTATAATTAAGATCCCAAGCCATGAATATTATTAATAAATTGTACACTATGAATATGAATTAAATAATTTTTTTAGGGAAAATCATGCTGCATTATAGGGACGCAGGGTAGTCGTGGAAAAGTTTTTTTTGGGATCCTTGATTTTATTCGGCCGTAAAGGATCATGGTAGGGTGGGCGACTGCTTCGGGGAAGCAATACAAAAAAATTTTTTGTTTTTGGTTTTGATCGGTAGTCGTTATAGTTTAGTGGACCTATCCTTTGTAACTTCCTCCATCCCCGCTCCTATCCTTAACCTCCTCATTAGGTACGCGAAATTAATTATTTATTACTGTCCCGAGCAAGTCTCAAAGCATTTTTCTATACCCACTCCCAACAGCGACGAGCATCGGCCGGCTGCAAGCGCGTACCAATGCTTTTTTTTAGAGACCAATCTCACCAGCTCCTTACCCGTGACATGTTACACGCTCAAAACGAAAACAGGATATCTCAAACGCAACGTCCATCGCATCTGTCCTTTACCTTTGGACACCTAAAATCAATTCTTGTTGGAAGCTTTAGGAAGGACCTTCCAAGGCGGGGTGTATGTTCGCGCCATATATTTAAATATTAATTTTTCGCGCCAAACTATTAAACATTGTCGTTAGCGAACACTAGTATAAGTTGGTATTTTTATGAACCAGTGAAAAATGTACTAAATGTAGAAAAATGAATTGTAATCGATATGAATAATGAGATCGATAACTTGTAACATAGAGTCTAGCCTTGGAGGAACGAGCAGCTCGGATCGGCATATTGAAGCCAAATAAAAATATAATATTTAGCTCTAATATTGAAGCGTGCTAATTACCTTCGGCCATTTGGTCGGTCGATTTGAATTTTCAAAATTTTTATATATTATTATTTCATTTATAGATTGAATATGTTCCTTTAAGGAAGTGCTGAAAATAAGTAATCTAGAGGATAAGATATACAACACATTTTATGTTTATGTGATCTCTTAAAATTTCGATCATCAATCTTTGGAACGTGGCGGGCGCATTCTTGAGCCCGAATGGCATTCTAATAAATTCATGTAGCTTTCTTCCTATCTTCTTCCTTTACTAGTATTTGATGGTAGTCCTTGGCTAAATCTATTGTTGTAAAGTACAGCGCCCTTCCGAGATTATCGAGAATTGATTCGATATTTGGAATTGGGAATTTATCGTCAATAGTTATTTCGTTCAGTTTTCTGAAATCTACTACTATTCGAAACTTTCGTTTTCCTGAGTGCTCTTACTTCTTTTTATACTCTGATACTTAAAGAATCATAGCATATTGGTTTTGTGCAATGTCCGTCATCGTGTCCGTCCGTCTGTCCGTCTGTCCGTTTGAACGCAACTTTCTTCGACACCTATAAAGCTAAAGACTTGAAACTTTGCAACTATGTTTATCTAAAAAGCGGTCAATTAAATGTCAAGATTGGTGTGCCACACCTACTAGGATGCTGGGAAATTGATAGCATCGATAACTGAAAGCCGATAAAACCAAATATTTCTCAAATTCTTACACCTAGAGTTACCAAATTATGCACGAAGACAGCTATTCACGTCCCTCAAAAAACTACATCAAAATTTTGGATGCCACGCCCACTTATTCCGCCCCCTAACCACCCTAGTCCTTAAAATTGGAAACCCCCTAGATTTTACATTTTTTGTGCTAGAGCCACCAAATTTTGTGTCAAGATAGGCAATGACGTTTCCCATAAAAATGCATCAAAACTTTGGATGCCACGCCCACCCATGCCGCCCACCTTTTAAAATAGAAAACATGCATTAATTGCACAGTTTTTTTGCTAGACTCACCAAAATTGGTTTTAATGTTGCTAGTGCATTGCCCAAAGATCTGTATGAAAAATTTGTCGGCCACGCCTACCCCACCGTACCAGCCTCCTCCACCTTTAAAAATTGAAAATGAATTGCACAGTTATTGGAACTCAATGCTTGTATTAACCTGGCGCCTTTTTATTACAATTATAAAGATTAGCTACAATTGGTTTTAATTTACAATTATAAGGATTATCTAACCTTCAATAAGTTTTAATTAAAAAACTCAATGCGTAATCTATTGGTTTGATGATTGTTTAATCTTTTGCCAAGCAATCGATAATTCAAAACTTATCTCTGTTCATTATACTACACATAAGATGGCGCTGCGTGGTCATTTACAATCAGTATGTATGCAAAAATAGCAATTTCGTAAAAATTACAAAATGTATTTAGCTAAAAGAACACCCCTGCCGCCAACAGTCTCACATAGCAAATACGAATTTGTCAGTGTTTTTGAGCAAGAGTCACTAAGTTTGATAAGAAGACAGCTGGTGAAAGATCCTTAAATTAAAATCGGACGTTCAGTTATCTTTTACAGTTTTTCATCTAAAAACACCCAATGTGTTAAAAAGAAAGTTGGCAAGCTTTCCCAATCAGCCAACTCCTACCGCCCCCACTTTGTACCATTGCAAGCAGACTCCTTACCATCCGTTCTTTATTTCGCAGTCGGTAGCTTCCGACAACAATCCTAGAGATATCGCATCTAGGATATTAAATCGCCTTCTGCTGCAACAATCCCTCTAGCACTTAAGGGTGCCTCAAGACACTTATCATATTATATTGTTTAAAAAAAAAGCGGTTGGGTTTTATTTAAACCTAATTCTTTTGGCGGGTCCCTAAGATCGTGCCAATCATATGTTTAAAAGCTTTCAGAGGTTTTGGAAGCTTTACGGGACTTTTACTTCGACTTGCACAGCACATATGTTTTTCCCCGCCTAAAATTGTTCGTGGACCATGCCGCAGATTGCTGATTAAATTAAAGTGTTAAGACTAATATATAAGTAACCCGTATTTTTTTCGTTAAAGGTATGTTTATTCTTAGTCAAAATCAAGTTTCACATTGGTGAATATATAAAAGTTGTGCGTTGGAGTAGTGAAATAGCGATAAGTGCCTTGAGACACTCTTGGGCCGTTGGGCGTACTTTTTTGCCGAAAATATTTCACATCGACAAGGCACTTTTACATGGGAAGTTTTGTTTACTGCACAATTTTTCTCCACAGAAATTGAGTTTGAAAAGAATAAATGTCTCAACTAATGCGAAAACGCTACAAACTGTCGGATTTGACGGATGAACAACTTCTGGACATGTTTGATTCTGTCAATGATGAATTGTTAAGTGAATCAAGTGACGAGGATGGCGACGACTTAAATTTGGAAAATGCACTTAACGCAGCACTGAACGAGGCTTCAGCTGTGGACTTGACCATTGACATTAACTTGGACACTGTCGAAAATGTGGAAAGTACGCTTGAGGAGCCTGAACCAACTAACAAAACTTTAAAAAAAAGAACTCGATCACCCTTGCCATCATTTGAAGATGGAGCACCTATACATTTGCCATCTTCTGGTGGCTTCAATGGTTTGGGTAAGCGGTGCTAGTCCGTAAAATTATATTCAACTAATTTATTGAATCAATTTTGAAAGATCGAATCAAAATAATATGGCGAAAGCAATCGATGCAGCTGCATATCAATGATATCGCCTTTCAGGGAGACTCGAAGCTGTCAGCAGATATAATGGATCTCGAAACTCCATTACAGCTATTTTGTTACTTTTTCGATACAAATATCATGAATATGATTGTGGAGGAGACCATTCGCGCAGCTTTCAAAGCTTACATTAATAATCATTTCAAAACGACCATTGACGAAATGTATAATTACATTGGGATATTAATGTATATGTCAATCTATCGTTACCCAAATTTGAAAAGCTACTGGGGAAGAAATGCGTTTGAGCCCATACAACACTGCATGCCGCGAAGCAAGTTCGAATTGATTAAACAATATTTCTCAATGCGTGATGAAAGCAAACGTATCAAAAAGGGCGAACCTGGATATGATCCTCTGTTCCGTACGCGTGAGTTTGTAGACTGTCTTAACCAAAGGTTTGACTCGGTCCCAAAGCAAGCACGTCTTTGTGTCGACGAACAGATGTGTAGCACGAAAATGAAACACCACCTGCGGTAGTATAAGCCTAATAAGCCCCATAAATGGGGTATAAAGCTATTTGTACTGTGTGATTCTTTTGGGTATGCTTACCGCTTTGAAGTCTACACATTCGCAGGTGATAATGTAATCCTGCCTGGTCACCCAGATCTTGGTGCTGCGGCTAACATTGTTGTACGTTTATCAAATACGGTAAATACTTTCAAGCACCACATAATTTATTTTGACAATTTTTACACTTCATTACCTTTGATGGTCTATCTGCGTGCCAAAGGTATTTATAGCCTTGGCACTGTGCGTGAAAATCGTATCCCCAATTGTAAGCTGCCAAATGATAATTCCATTAAAAAAGAGAAAAGAGGATTTTCAGATGAGTATATGGGCACATCTTACGGTGTCCAAGTAAGCAATGTGTTGTGGAAAGACAACAAAGCCGTTCGCCTCTTATCCACCTATGTTGGAGTCAAGCCATTTATAACGACCAACTCGCATGACAGAGTATCAAAGATTGCTAGATACGACAGAAAATCTAAGCGGCACTTAGACATTGAATGTCCACAAATTATTCGCGAATACAACGCCCATATGGGCGGCGTAGATCTAATGGATGGACTTATGGGCCGTTACCACATTAGAGCCAAAACTCAAGATTGCGCCACTCGAATATTTTATCATTGCATTGATATGGCAGCAACAAACGCTTTTATTTTATATAAGCGTATATTCAAAGAAAAACTGGAAACTGGAACAGAGAGCCAGACGCTGGAACTCCCCGAATTTCGGGAAGCGATTGCAGCTGGATTGGTAGCACTAAAAAACAGGCAAATGCAAGGCCGACCACGCAGTGCTCAATGGACAACACGGTCTCCATCCTGTCAGCGACCTTCACCAGGTCGATCTCCACTATCGCACCAACCCTCCCAACCATAGCTAAGGCACGGTCAAAAATGTAAACATCCAATTTCTGATTTGCGGCATGACCTGCTGAATCATTTTCCTCGTTGGTTGGGTCGAGTTAGTGGGCGAAAGTGGTGCAAACACTGCAAAACTTCACAAACTCAGTGTATATGCTCAAAATGTAATTTGCACTTATTATGCACACCTAACAAAAATTGTTTCTACGAATATCATAATAAAACATAATTTTTTGTCAGTTATGCACTAACGATTTTTTTTCCTTTGAAGCCCCAAGAGTGCCTTGAGGCACTTATTCATTCTTTCTCACCTTACAGGTTAACGAAAGCTTCTACACCATTTCTGAAGTAATTTTTGAGCTCAGTGATAGCAGTATTCCTTAAAAAAAATTATTCGGCAACATTTGTTTAATTATTTTAGAAAGTAGCCTTAGAGGGTTAAGCTAGAGCCCGTAAATTGGGTAGAAAGATAGAAGGCAGCATCTACCAAAGATGTGTATCAAAATTTTGAATGCCACGCCCACCTAAGCCACCCGCCTTATAAAATCGGAATTGGCTATATCTCTAACAGTTTTTGAGCCAGAGCCACCAAACTTGGTAGGCAGATAGATAGTGACAGTTAAAAACATTTGATTCCAATATTTGGATGCCACGCCTACCTCTGCCGCCCACCTTTTCAATTTGGGAGTTAAGTTATCTTCCACAGTTTTTGAGCTAAAGTCACCAAATTTGGTAGCTGGCGATGTTTACCACATGGCCCACTTCCTTCGCCCCTGCATTCTCCCTTATCTACCGTTATTTTACTGGTATCAAAGTATTCCGCAGTCGGTTGCGTTCGACTGCAACGTTTTTACTTGTTTCTTTTTGAGTCTTTTTTTTTTTTTTGTGGAAGGTTAAATATATATATTTTACAAAGTCGCGACGGCAAAATATATCCGACTGAATACTACGACGGCCACGGGGTAAAGAGAGCGAGTCAATCTCGATCGGTGCGGATATCGCCCGATCTTCCGATCGATCTTCGCTGCGAGAATTGCAAGAGTTGCATTTTCTCTATTTAAGTGAGCGCGACTTAATCAGCCGCGTAACTCTAGATGGCGAGTTAATTAGCCGCATAACTATAGGTGTCGCAGCTCAAATTGGTTTTGGCAGTTACTATTGCATAATTTCAGGCAGAAAAATGAAAAACAAATCTAAGGCCAGCGCACTACTATTTTTTTTCCGTTTTTGGTAATAACAGTGGTTCTTTTATTGCAATTTTATTCGGACTTGGCTTGGTGCCTTCTTTTGTTAGGATATGCCCTAAAAATTATCCTTTCTCATAAATTAACATATGTATGTTGTTCGCGCCATATATTTAAATATTCATTTTTCGCGACAAACTATTAAACATTGTCGTTAGCGAACACTAGAATAAGTTGGTATTTTTATGAACCAGTGAAAAATGTACTAAATGTAGAAAAATGAATTGTAATCGATATGAATAATGAGATCGATATCTTATAACTTAGAGTCTAGCCTTGGAGGAACGGGCAGCGCGGATCGGCATATTGAAGCCAAATAAAAATATAATATTTAGCTCTAATATTGAAGCGTGCTAATTACCTTGGGCCAGAACATTGGCGCCCGAGCAGGGACCCTTGGAGAAGGTTCAAATCTGGATGGAGTTCATCAATGAGCTCAACTTCAAATTCTTATAATACTCCAAGACGCATCAAGCCGGCTTGTATCGAATTGTGAGTCAAACTGTTTTAGTGCATTTAATATTTCTTGCAGGCATGTTTATTTCAAATTCGATTAGTGTGTATTTATCTTCCTTTTTGTGCATGTGTTTCGGAAACAGATATTGGAAACAAACCGCTAATTGAAAGCGCGGGTTAAGTGAATTGCTCACAAGGGAAAAGCAAAGAGGAAGATAAATAAAGAGTTCGGCAAAGTAACTGCGCTCAATTTGGAAACGAACTTGTACACATTTAGGTACAGTTGTGAGCAGCACAAATAATTCATCATAATTGTGTGTTGCTAGGGGTCAAGCATTGAGACATGGCTCCAAAAAAGAGCAAAGCAGCTGATGCGCTATCTTCACGTCATAGTTTAGTAAATTCGCGACAAAAAATAGAAGAATTATATTGTGAAATTAAAGCAAAGTTATTGAGCGCGATGGGGCAAGGGAATCGTTGGCATAACCCAAGCGATTCGTTAAACATTACACAGTCTCCACGTGCCCCAAAACTTCCAGTTATGAAGTTACCAGAGTTTACGGGTAAATTCACTGAATGGACTAGCTGGTTTAACACGTTCACAACTCTAGTGGGTTCAGACCCAGATCTGGATGATTTATCTAAATTTATTCATTTAAAATCATCATTAGGGGTTGCACTGAGTAGTACTATTGACTGCTTGGAGCTGTCTGAAGTGAACTACAAAAGAGCTCTACGCCTGCTGCAGGATCGATATGAAAATAAAGCAATCATTGTTCAGTCACATATAAACGAGTTATTTAATTTAAGACGTCTTAAACAGGCCGATTCTGAGGCGTTGAGAGCACTAGTGGATAGCGTGATCTCTCAGCTTGTGGCGCTTAAGTCGCTAAGAAACAGAAACAGAAATTCTTGACGCGATAGTTTTTCATTTGATTCGTTGTAAACTTGATGAGGAAACAATGGACAAGTGGGATAATGAATGGGATAGTTCGAAATTGCCTTCGTGGTCTTTACTTTCGCAATTCATAGTAAACCGAGGCTTAAACTTATCCAATCGAGAGGTGCGTCGTGTAGTATGCAAATGAAATAATAAAGAAGAAGTAAAAAAGGCTAGTTTAGCAGCAATTGTGGAACACAGTACGCAAAACGGTTGTTATCTCTGTACTGGCACACATGGGCTAAAGGCATGTCCAAAGTTTAAGCAACTAACTCCGGTTCAACGTTACCGTAAAATAAAAAGGCATGGATTGTGCTTAATATGCTTCAGCAAGCGTCATAAGACTAGAAGCTGTACGGGTCAGTGTTGTAACACTTGCAACAAGCCACATCACGACATGCTTCACCGAGAGTTGGCTACTGAGTCAAGTGAGTCGGAAGCTAAAAGTCATACTAGGGCGGAAAATAGCTCAGTGCGCAGTGCGCTGTTATCACGGTCGGCCTCAAGTTATTTAGCAACTGCTGATGTGCTGATCAAGGGCAATGACGGCAACTATCATGAATGCAGATGCGTACTAGATTCTGGAAGTCAACTCAACTTCATAACAGTAGGTTTAGCCACCACACTTGAGCTCAATATGCATCCATCCAAAATAAGCCTTAGTGGCATAGGAAATGCAAAGTCTCAGATACTTGGCGAGGTTAATGCGACAATTAAGTCAAGAGTAACAAGATTTTCTGTAACGGAGCACTTTGGCGTGTTAACAGAAATCACTCAATACAATCCTACACGTTCAAAACTGGGCTCAAATTAGCAGCCGCCCAAAGGGGTCACACTAGCGGATCCTAATTTTAGCTCCGCAAGCAATATTGACATGCTTTTGGGAGTCGCCCTCTTTTTATACCCCTAACCCATAAAATGGGTAAAAGGGGTATAATGGTTTTGTGCAAAAGTATGTAACAGGCAGAAGGAAGCATCTCCGACCCCATAAAGTATATATATTATTGATCAGCATCAACAGCCGAGTCGATATAGCCATGTCCGTCTGTCCGTCCGTCTGTCCGTCTGTATGAACGCGTCGATCTCAGAGACTACAAGAGCTAGAGACTTCAGATTTTGAATATAAGTTCTCATATACCATGAGCGGAACAAGTTTGTTTCAAATTATCGATAACTATTCTGGTTTCCGATATACAAATACAATCGATAGCAAAAAAATCTCGAGTTTGGAAAATGTAAAAATGGGGATTAAAATAATAATAACGATAGAACTTTTCTGAAAACTTCACCGAAATCGGTTGAGAAACACCAGAGATATCGAAGATTCAAGTTAAGGTCACAGATGTATACAGACAATGACTGTACGCGTTAAGTATAGGGTTCGGGGTATCTCCTAGTCGGGAAATCTCGACTAGAGCCTTCTTACTTGTTTTTAAATGAATTGTGGCAGGGCAAATTAAATGTAAAAATAAGCCAACACTACAAAAGTCACTCTAAGGTTGGGTAGTTGTAGGTGAATTACATTCGACTTCTAACGTAGCTTTATTAACGAGGGAAGATGAACAGAAAGAGCCTGACCAATTGCAAGAATTGGTGCAGAAGTTTTGGAGGTGCGAAGAAGTGTAGCAAGCCGACACAAACTGCACAGAAGAAGACAAGCATATTGAACGTAGTTTTCTTTCGAACATCACACATACTGAGTCGGGACATCTCAAGGTAGCTCTGCCCTTTAAAGACTCAACTAGAGAGTTAGGAGCTTCTTATAAAATAGCACTTAAGAGGTTTCTGAATTTAGAAAAGAAGCTTAGTCGTAACCGAGAGTTAAAAGAGCAATATGCTCAATTTATCAATGAGTATAAGGAATTGGGACATCTAGAAATATTAGAAGGCGCGGAAATGGAAAAAGTGAAGTATTTCTTGCCTCATCACCCGGTGATTCGACCGGAGAGTGTAACGACCAAATTAAGAGTCGTGTTCGACGCGTCCTGCAAGTCTAGTAATGGAGTCTCTCTCAACGATCTTATGCTTGTTGGCCCAAGGTTACAGCCAGAATTATTTGAGACATTGACCAAATTTAGGTTCTATAAATTAACCTTAACGGCAGATATTGCAAAAATGTACCGACAGGTGTTGGTCATAGAGCCTCATCGCGATTACCAGTGCATTCTATGGAGACAGAGCTTGAACACGCCTGTTCAATCGTTGCGCCTAAAGACAGTCACTTATGGGACCAATTCTGCGCCATACTTGGCTATACGTTCCCTTCTCTACCTTGCAGAGAAATACGCCAATCAGTACCCGTTAGCAATGGAAGCCGTTAGACAGAGTTTCTATATGGACGACATGCTTTCCGGTGCAGATTCGGTGGTGGAATTAAAAAAATTAAAGCAAGAACTGACCCCGTTGAAGCAGCTTGGCAGATTTGAACTGCATAAATGGCGCAGCAACTATCAGGGTAACTTAAGTAACGACGCTTATCTAGAACCTTTAATGTTCAAAACAGAAGACGCTGGTAAAATGTTGGGAATAGTTTGGGATTGTTGTAAAGACAAATTTTATTTTTCCTATAATATTACTTACTGTTCAACTATTACTAAGTGGACAGTACTTTCGGAATTGTCTCAGATATTTGACCCATTGGGTTTTTTAAGTCCAATACTCATTTTAGGTAAAATATTTGTACAAGAGCTGCGGTTGGTTAAGCAAGGTTGGGATGAAGAGTTAGATCCTAGTCAGGCCGTTCAATGGAGAAAATACAGAGAAGAATTAATGAAAATAGATAAGTGCTCCCTACCTCGTTCAGTTATTCCAACTTCTGCTGGTTTGAGTACGTTGGAACTTTACGGGTTCTCAGATGCTTCTATTCGGGCTTACGGAGGAGCGATTTATGCTCGCGTAATGAAAAGCAACGGTGAAATTACAGTGAGTTTGGTTACGGCCAAATTTAAGAGCGCGCCCGTTAAGGTCTCATCGTTGCCTCGTTTAGAACTGCAGGGAGCACTATTAATGACGAAATTGATGAGTACAGTGCGATCCTGCTTACCTTTGCAAGTCACATGCGTCAAATATTTTACCGACTCAACTATAGTGCTCAACTGGCAATCATCGCATGCCAGCAAATGGACTACGTTCGTTGCCAATCGCGTAGCACAAATCCAAGAACTGTCTAATATACAGGACTGGTTGAAGGTTGAGTCAAAGTCAAGCCCAGCAGATATATTATCAAGGGGGATGTACCCAACTGAACTAAACAAGTCCACATTATGGTGGCAAGGCCCAGACTTTTTAGTAAGGCCAAAAATTGACTGGCCAAAAGAAGGCTGGCAATACAATAATATTGAACTACCAGAGCAGAGAAAAAGTACATTTGCACTTGTTGTCAGTTGTAGTAAAGCAGAAATTTGGAAGAGTCTGGTCGCAGAGAGTAAATTCGCAAACGATTTCTTGAAGTTACAGCGAGTATTTAGCTATATTTACCGCTGGCGAAACTCAATCAAAGCGACAAGGCTAGCAAGCTCGTAAAGTCTAACTGCAGCAGAAATGGCAGGAGGTCTAAGATATATAGTGTTTAATGTTCAGCAAAAAAAAATTGCATGATGAATTTATTCAGCTAAGAGACAACAAACGCATAAAATCAGCAAAAATACAATGCTTGACTCCTTTTATTCACGAGGAAGGGGGAATTCCTATTATAAGAGTAGGTGGTAGACTAACGAACTCTGGGCTAGCGTTTGAGGCAAAGCAGCCAATTTTGATGCCAGTTAGTCACTTAGTAGTTAATGCTTTGGTCATGCACACGCATCGATAGAATTTACATGCCGGGGCACAGTCGTTGTGTGCTTTTTTGCGGCAGAGATATTGGATCATTAATTGCAGAAAATTGGCTCGCAAGGTGGTACGCAGCTGTGTAAGATGCTTTCGCCTGCGTCCAACTTTAGGAAGTCAGCTAATGGGATCGTTACCGGCCAATCGTGTGAAAGGTGGAACGTATCCGTTTGACCGTGCTGGACTGGACTTCACTGGACCAATCTGGATGCACTTTAACATCCGAGGAAAGCGGCCGGTCAAAGTATATCTGTGCATATTCTTGTGCTGCCTGACTAAGGCATGCCACCTGGAGGTCGTCTCAGACTTGAGCGCTAACGCCTTTATTGCGGCTCTGAAGCGCTTCTTTGCCAGGCGAGGGCTAAGCACTGATCTGTATTGCGACAACGCCAATAGCTTTGTGGGGGCATCTCGCGAGCTTAAAACGAATGCAGCCAATTCGAACCAGAGTTCGATTGAAGACGAGTGTACCAAAAATGGCGTCCGATTCCATTTTATCCCGCTACGCTCCCCTCACTTCGGAGGGTTATGGGAAAGTGTCGTCAAGGTCGCTAAGCAGCTGTTAATCAAGTGCACTAATAGCGTCGCACTTAACTACGAAGACTTATCAACTGCTATTGCCCAAGTGGAAGCAGTGATGAATTCAAGGCCGCTATATCCCGTATCATCGGACCCAAATGACTTGGAAGCCCTGACACCAGGACATTTTCTAGTGGGGCGGCCCTTAAATGCGCTAGTAAAAATTACGACAGCCCGGAAGTATGCAATTTTTTTTGTCGTAAATCTTGTCCCAAAACCCCAAAAATAACATCCGAGAGATACATCCCGCAGCTACTTGGCTTAACAAGTTGGAAGTTAATTAAGTCGGCTAAGACAATAACTACCGACTTAAACCGAACTTTAAATAAAAAAAAAGGAAAAAAAAAGAAACAAAATAAATAAATAAGAAAACAAAGAAAAAGAAAAATTTTTTTTTTGGGGATAGGACCTGATGATAGCGCTATCTAGCGGCGACCAAATCTGGTAAACGATAAAAGTGTTAGGAATCGCCAGATAGATTTTAGGGACAAAAATCAAAATACCAGATTTAGGGAAAAGGGATAGCCGACCAAAAATCTGGTCACCTGACTGTTTCCGGCAGATAGCTCGAGGAGTGAGTTTTTGGATCGAGGCAGATCGAGAGGCGACGCGGCCAAGCGGCAAAAAGACATAACCCGAAAGAACAAAAAAAAAGTTTTTTTTAAACGTCTTTATTTCAAATTTTTAAAAATAAAACAAAAAGAAAAAAAAAACGAAAATCGCGAGTGCGAACACCTCAACCCGATCCCAACAACAACGTTGGTAAAGGCGAATTGGAGCTGCAGGCAATCCTAACCTGAAAGTGGAGCTGGAAGCTAGGGTTCGAGTCCCCGATGTGGCGATAATTGGCAGCTACCAGACGGCGATCGTTTAACCGTGACCGAGGCTGGTCGATTTTGGGTGCGGACTCGCATATGGTCGAATATATTTACTCGCTCGTTCGTCGGCGAAACACCAACGGCAGCGGAGCTTGCGGCGTGGCAATCACTGGAGAGGTGGAAGTCTCAACTAAGACGAGCTTTGGCAGCCGCATGTGCAATGTTGCCGAACAGAGTTCCGGGATCATAACAGGAGGATTTTGAGCGTGGAGCCGGGAAATAATTTTATTTAATATTTACCCCCTACTGTTTGTCTTATGCCCTCTGGCAAGCTCACATGTTTTTTTTATTAAACCTAACCTCATTGTGCCGGTCCAATACCCAAACCTTTGAAGGCATGAGCCATTGCATGCACATCATCACACATATATTGCCTACCGCGCAAATAAAGCGTAATATTCACAGAAATTTAAGTTGCTAAATAGTTAAGAAAAAAATCAGTCAAATCCGAATTTAGTGAAACCTTAATGATATTAATACTACCTTTAAGATAGTTAAATTTTTAGAATGAAAAACAAAATTGTTTTTCGCTTTAGTTATTTTTGCATAAAAGCTTTATAGCAAAGACACCCAACCCTACCCCAAGACTTCGACCTGTCGATCAATTTTATCTCGTTTCAGCAACCACCGCTCAACACATTGAAAGATTTTTCAGCGTGGGACAACAGTTGGAGTGAGTTGAAGATTATCTAAAGTAGTATATGTTTTTGTTTGAAAAAGTAAACGCGCCTTCCGCGTCGTATAAATTCGAATGGTTGAGAAGTGTTCGGATATTGGTTGGCTGTTAGAGGCAAAAGCTGCAAGCTATAGAGCACAAGCAGTGCACGCTCTTCAAGCATTGCCTATTTTTAGGCTGGAATAAACAAAAAAAAAAACAACTAAAACGAACACTAAGCATTGGAATAAACATTGAACATGAATGAAATTGATTAACATAAAGAAAAGAAAAAAACAACACAAAAAAAATAAAAAGAAAGAATAACCATAGATTTTTAGTGATATATATTGAAGCCCTAATGCCTACAGTAACAATAGTTTGGCGCCCAACTTTAGGGCCAAAGCGTAAGAGTTACTAAAGCCCAACTTCAGGGTCAAAGCGATTAAATAAGTTTGAGCTCATTGTTGCCATGGCTTAAATAATTTTGATGCCCAAACACAGGGTCGAAACTACATTTTTGGTTCAATACAAACATTTATATGTATTTTTAGGAAGTCAGCGACATCAAAGACTTTCACCTCCTTCGTGTCATTCTTTTCGTTGTCCGAGTCTTGTAGTAGAGATATGCTTAAATATCTGTGGGTTTATATGTTAACACTTATATCGCAAATCAAAAGTTGCGACAAGACTGCAACATTGGTGTAGATTGTGGAAACGAAGTAAATTTTGGGACTTCTGCCCAATCCAAAAATATCACCTTTGTCGTCACCTTAGTAAGTGCAAAACTTAAGCTGGAAAATGGTTTAACTGTGGACTAGATCTATGCTCATCCGCTTAGGCTATGCATTATAATCCTTTCCCTTACTGAGGTTAGTTAACGAAGCATACTTGTGCAGGAATGATGACTAGTAAAAGCTAGTTAGTCGCACAAGAATGGTAATCTTTCTGTGTTAGCATTTCATTTATAACGCTATTTTGTAAGATAGCACGAATGGATGCAGAAAGTTAATTAAACATACTTTTGAAGATAGTTTTCAAAAGTAGCTGGAAACAAGTTTTGTGGCCATAGTTACAACTTGCCGCGCTTGGTAAATGTCTTAATAAATTCAACTTCTGTTGTCTCGTCCCTTTCTGCTGCCAGTTCAAACCAATAGACTTAACTGTCTGTTACCTGTAGTGTAAGCATGATTTTCCCGATTATATATATGTCCTCATTTGCTAAACTTAAAACAAATAAATAAACTAAAATAAGAAAACAAAAGTTATATCTACTCAATAGGTAAATTAATTAAAATAATTATATCAAAACAAAAATATTCAATCGATATACAAATTTAAATCATTACGTATTAACATTTTTATATTATTGCTAATATTTGTTCTTAACAAGACCTTCAACTTGAAATGCCCATTGAACCCGAAACTAATTGTTGTGTATGCACTAGAGAAGTGGAGCATCCCAATCAATTAATAGCCACCAGGTGCAACCATTTCTTTCACCACGCGTGCTTTAACACTAATCAGGGAAGTACAAATATTTGTCCAGTTTGTCGAACGGCCTTGAGCAAGTCAACAGTAAATTTAGCGCAGGAAATGGCAGAAGCTCAACCCGGTACGTCTGGTATTACGACCAGGTCTAAAAGTGCATCAAATTCGGATACTGTACAGCAGATCGCAGTCGTTGGCTTCTGCACAGAATCGTCCGGGGATGAATTTAGGAGAATCACCACCGTACGCAGATGCAACTCAACCGACAGGTTCAAATCAGCATTCGAGCGCATCAGCACACATTTCAGGCACCCACAGTGTGCAACAAGATGCAGCCTCCCTGCAACAGGCTTTAATAAATGCAATGGCTGCTGTTTTGCATCAGCAGACTGCGGTTATATCTCAGTCAATAGAAGCTGGGTTCCAAAGACTGCAAGCTCCAGCCTCAGGCCCGGGCATTGCAGGTACAAGCCATCATCAATCGTTTGACGAATTTATAGGCTTGCCCAATCGACCAGGTGGCGACTATGCACCGGTGCCGCCAGCGACATCAGTAGCCCCAAATATGTCAGCTTCTTCTTCCCAATTGCGTACTGATAAAATCAGCCAAATTATTTCCAATTGGAAGTTAATATTTACTGGGCATTCGACTCTATCAGTAGAAGATTTTCTATACCGCGTCGAAGCCCTGACACACCAGACTTTGGAAGGAAACTTTACACTGTTAGCCCACCATGCTAGTAATTTATTTGAAGGTAGAGCTAGTGAGTGGTTTTGGCGATACCACAAAAGCACAACCTCGATCGAATGGAGAGCTCTGAGTGCGGCAATTCAAGCGCAGTTTAGAGGACGGATTTAGAAATTCGTACAGTTAAAATTTAATGAGAACTTTGACGTGTTTTTTGAAGCCATAATGTCGTTAGCTGATAAATTAGTACAGCCTATATCAGAATTGTCATTACTAGAAGTGCTTCGAGCAAATCTTCTCCCAGAAACTCAGCATGAAATTTTGTTTGTGCCCATATATAGCGTAGGACAACTACGGGTGGTGGTTCGAAATGCAAGTACTGGCAAAACCTATCTTGCCGATGAATAGGCTTAGACCCAGACCACAAGTCAGCGAAATCGTCGAACATGAAGAGCAACCTGACGATACTCCCAACACAGGCGATGAGTTCGAGGGCGAAATTGCCGCTATCTTGCTCACCTGTTGGAATTGCGGAACAGATGGGCATCGATTCCAAGATTGCCTAGCCGAACGCAGTGTTTTTTGCTACGGGTGTGGCAAACCAGACACCTATCGCCCCTCTTGTCAAACATGTCTTTCAAAAAACGGCCAAAAGCGTGTACTGACCAGTGCACGCAAACCTGTTTCAACATTTAATATGAACCCCGAATAACTTCACTTTTAAACAATGCTGAATTTAATTCCCCAGATACGTCAAATACCCCAACTATGTCCCAACATTTTCAATTGCACGCCCATCAAAATCCTTGTACAGACTTAACTCAAAAAAAAAAAAATAGAAATAAAAAGCGATGGGTATCGTATAAATTAAAGCGTAAGGAGATGCTACAGGCCCTAATTAGCTCCGTAGTAGGAAACAGGCAAGACTTACGTCCTTACGCATCCGTCCAGCTTCTTAACAGAACCCTTAGTGGGTTGATGGATACAGGGGCAACGGTCAGTTGCATTGGTGGCAAATTAGCAACTGAATTGATTGATAGCAAGTTCCCGTTCAAGCCTGTTAGATCGACTGTTCGCACCGCAGATGTCCAAAAGCAAAATATTATAGGGAAGATTAGTACCGATATTGTTTATCAGGATAATACCAAAGCTTTAACTTTCTATATTGTGCCTCGACTTGGTCAAGATTTATACCTAGGAATTGAGTTTTGGAGTGCGTTTGACCTGTTGCCGCTATTCATGGCAACTAAAACCCACATCCCAGTCGTAGAAGGCATTACTTCTATTGAACCAGAAATTGTTCTTGCTGCTGATCAAAAGCAATTGAACAATTTCCGTCGTTTGTAAAAAGAGGCCTCGGAAGGACACATTGGTTATCGCATGAAATTGATGTAGGAGACGCAAAGCCCATCAAGCAGCGCCATTACGCTGTGTAGCCAGCGGTTGAAAAATTGATGTATGCCGAAATAGACCGAATGTTGAAGCTCGGTGTTATAGAAGAGTCCAACAGCCCATGGTCTTCTCCAGTAGTTTTAGTTAGGAAGCCAGGCCAAATGCCTATCCCATGCCACTCTTTGATGGCATATTGAGTCGTCTGCCAAAAGCCGAGTTCATATCCAGCATCGATCTCAAGGACGCCTATTGGCAAATTCCGCTCGATAGCGCTGCCCGCAAGAAAACTGCCTTCACGGTACCTGGAAGACCTTTATACCAGTTCACGGTCATGCCGTTTGGGTTATCCAACGCGCCTCAAACCATGTCCAAATTAATGGACAGAGTCATTCCTGCAAATTTAAGGAATGAAATTTTTATTTACCTAGATGATTTGTTGGTGGTGTCTGAACATTTCAATCGTCATCTCGCTGTCTTGTCCGAATTGGCAACTTGTTTATCTAAAGCCGGCTTAACTATAAATGTAGAGAAAAGCAAATTTTGCAGGCAGGAAGTGAAATACCTAGGACACGTTATAGGAAACGGAACGATTCAGACAGACCCCGAAAAGATCTCTGCCATTAGAGACTTCCCGATTCCTCGATCTGTCAAGGAGGTAAGAAGATTCTTAGGAGTGACCGGATGGTACCATAAGTTTATTCAAAACTACGCAGGAATTGCTGCGCCCATCACAGATACGTTAAAGAGTCGAAAAAGTTTAACTGGACGGATGAGGCCCAGCAAGCATTTGAGCTGCTAAAGCATGAGCTGTGTAAAGCCCCAGTTTTGCATAGCCCAAATTTTTCTGTCCCTTTTTCCATTCATTGCGATGCAAGTCACACTGGCGTAGGAGGCGTGTTAATGCAAAAGGATGAACAGGACAATGACGTGCCTATTGCCTTCATGTCCCGTAAGCTGAACCACTGCCAAAGAAATTACTACGTGACTGAAAAAGAGTGTTTAGCAGCCATTTTGTGTGTAAAAAAAATTCCGACCTTATGTGGAGGGTCAAGAATTTTCAATTATCACTGACCATGCGTCGTTAAAATGGCTGATGTCCCAAACAGACCTTAGTTCTAGGTTAGCTAGATGGGCCCTAAAATTACAGGGATTTAATTTCAAAATTTAGTTTTAGTTAGGAAGCCAGGCAAAGTGCGGCTATGTATTGATAGTCGTAAGTCGAACGAGGTGACCGTTAAAAATGCCTATCCCATACGACTCATTGATGGCATATTGAGTCGACTGCCAAAAGCCGAGTTCATATCCAGCATCGATATCAAGGACGCCTATTGGCAAATTCCGCTTGATAGCGCTGCCTGCGAGAAAACTGCCTTCACGGTACCTGGAAGACCTTTATACCAGTTCACGGTCATGCCGTTTGGGTTATCCAACGCGCCTCAAACCATGTCCAAATTAATGGACAGAGTCATTCCTGCAAATTTAAGGAATGAAATTTTTATTTACCTAGATGATTTGTTGGTGGTGTCTGAACATTTCAATCGTCATCTCGCTGTCTTGTCCGAATTGGCAACTTGTTTATCTAAAGCCGGCTTAACTATAAATGTAGAGAAAAGCAAATTTTGCAGGCAGGAAGTGAAATACCTTGGACACGTTATAGGAAACGGAACGATTCAGACAGACCCCAAAAAGATCTCTGCCATTAGAGACTTCCCGATTCCTCAATCTGTCAAGGAGGTAAGAAGATTCTTAGGAGTGACCGGATGGTACCATACGTTTATTCAAAACTACGCAGGAATTGCTGCGCCCATCACAGATACGTTAAAGAGTCGAAAAAAGTTTAACTGGACGGATGAGGCCCAGCAAGCATTTGAGCTGCTAAAGCATGAGCTGTGTAAAGCCCCAGTTTTGCATAGTCCAAATTTTTCTGTCCCTTTTTCCATTCATTGCGATGCAAGTCACACTGGCGTAGGAGGCGTGTTAATGCAAAAGGATGAACAGGACAATGACGTGCCTATTGCCTTCATGTCCCGTAAGCTGAACCACTGCCAAAGAAATTACTACGTGACTGAAAAAGAGTGTTTAGCAGCCATTTTGTGTGTAAAAAAAATTCCGACCTTATGTGGAGGGTCAAGAATTTTCAATTATCACTGACCATGCGTCGTTAAAATGGCTGATGTCCCAAACAGACCTTAGTTCTAGGTTAGCTAGATGGGCCCTAAAATTACAGGGATTTAATTTCAAAATTTGTCACTGAAAAGGAAGTGATAACCTGGTGCCGGATGCTCTATCGCGTGTCTTCTCAGAGACCATTTCAGCAGTCAGCCTAGGAGATATTGTAGATCTGAAATCCGACGCATTCAGTTCTCCAGATTATCAGCAGCTTAGGGTCAGAATAAGTGAGCAAAATTGTCCGATTGGCGATGTCAAAATCATTGATAAGTATATATATATCGGCGGACTGAACATGCTACCGGTGAACACTTAACTGATGATTTATGTTGGAAGTTGTGGATCCCCTCAAATTTGGTGACTGAAGTCATAAGACAGCACCATGAAGATCATGTAGACGCTGGATCGATTACGCAGGTATCTTTTCTGGCCAAACATGGTTGCAGACGTCAAAAATTATATAAACAACTGCGCTGTTTGCAAATGCACCAAGCATTCGAACCATCCACTAAGACCGCCGTTAGGGACTTCGACTGAGAGCCAAAGATTTTTCCAAAGGCTATATATAGATTTTCTGGGTCCGTATCCCCGCAACCGTGCTGGCAATGTAGGAATTTTTGTAGTCCTAGACCATTTTTCAAAATTTCCGTTTTTGCTGCCGTTGAAAAAGTTAACAGCTGAGGCTATCATTAGATTTATGGAGGAAGGCCTGTTTCATTGTTTCGGCGTGCCCGAAACGATCGTTTCGGACAACGGCGTACAATTTAAATCGCAAAAATTTAATGAGTTGCTGAAAAAGTATAAAATTGAGCACGTATATACGGCTTTGTACTCACCACAAGCAAATGCCGCGTAACGAGTGAATCGGTCAATTATAGCTGCTATCAAAACTTATATAAACCCAGATCAGACAAATTGGGATGTGCAGCTCAGCCACATAAGTAGTGCGTTGCGCGCTAGTAAGCACTCCGCGATAAATACCAGCCCATACCGAATAGCGTTCGGCCAGCATATGGTTACTAATGGAGCATTATACGAGCTTTTACGCAAGTTAAATCTCCTAGAAGATCGCTCAGTTTGTTTCGACAGAGGCGACTCTTTCGACTTGTTGCGTGTTAAAGCCCAAAAAGGCATTCAACAACAAGTCGAGCAGTAGACTTCGAAGTCGGAGATGAAGTCTACCGACGTAACTTCAAACAAAGCTGTTTTGTACAAGGGTACAATGCTAAATTGGCCCCGAATTTCGTAAAAGCACGAATAAAACGTAAACTTGGCAAATGTTACTATTGTAAGGACGTTTTCTATGGCCGAGGTCGGCGTCTCAATCGCGTCCGGGGTCTTTTACAGATTATTTGTAAAATGCCGGAACACTGGAGTGAGCCGCACCGAGGTGGGGCACCAAGACGCAGACATATATGGGTCGGAGGGGTAGTACCGCCGCTCGGTTCGACACCTTCAGAGTGGACTAAGGGAAAGGCTCAGGGTCCAGGGTGATAACCCGGAAGACTCATCAGCTCCTTTCCTCAGACCACCCTTCGGCGTCGACCCGGCGTAAAGCCAGTCTTCGGGATACGAAGGAACGGGAACCAAGTACTCATCTGGCTCGGCTAGGGTAAGACCCGGAAGCCTTGCCAGCTGACCACCCGGTCCCGCCCACCTCGTTTTGCTCACCGGCCGCGCCATCGGACGCGTGCAGGTGGCCTAGGTGGCGGCCCGGGGCGCACAGGGGTAAAACCCGGAATGCGTCCCAAACTACCCCACCCACGGCCCGCTACACTTCCAACGCGCGGGTATTACAGTTGTCGCTACACACGGATCGGACCAAGAGGCAGACATCGCAGAATCTAGAGTAAAACTCGGAGGGATTCGCTTTTCTGCCCCCCATGCCCGACCCATGTGGGCCGTATGGTGAGGCTACCCGAAGACAGAGGCTTCGACTACCCGCTGAAAGGGAAAAGAAAGGGTATAGTGGAGTGACAATAAAGAAAAACACACACCAAATATATATTCTAAGGTTTTATTCCATGTGTGTGTGTGGCGGGGGGTGTAGCAGGTGTGTTTGTGTGCAGCGGGTGTGAGCGTAGCGGTGTGTCCGGGGGCCGTGTGTATGCTCCGGCGTGTGTGCCTGTGTGTGGTGTGTAGTGTGTGTGTGCGTGGGTGTGTAGCGTGTGTGTGCGTACGCTTGCCCAAAACGACTACCGGTACTGTCACTTGCACTATTACGTTACACTTGCACTTGCAGTCACTGTCGATCACTGTTGTTGTTGTTTTACATTGCCGTAGCCGTTGCTGTTGTTGTTGTTGTTGCAGGGGGGGCTGCGCTGTCCGTTGCTGTTGGTAGCTGCTGCTGGCGTTGCTGTGTCCGTTGCTGTTGTTGTTGCCAAGGCTGGCGCTGCGGTGTCCGTTGCTGTTGTTGTTGTTGTTGCAGGTGGCTGCGCTGTCCGTTGCTGTTGTTGCCAACGCTGGGGCTGTTATGACCGTTGCTTTTGTTGCGGTTGTGACCGTTGCTGTTGTTGTTGTTGCCGATGCTGCTGTGGCCGTTGCCGTGGTAGCCGTTGCCGATGCCTTGCGTTGCTGTTGCGTGCGTACCCGCCGGCGCGTAAAACCCGACTCCTCGACCAAAATAAAAATCTCCTGTGCCAAAATCTGCATCCTAATGCCAGCTGCCGTAAGAGTGTTGAGCAACGATCAGTCTGGAGCATTTCGCGTTGCGCACTCCTTGTTGCGCATCGATCGAGCTTTTTGTCGTTTACGCGCTCTCCCTTTTGCGCATTGACCGAGTTACCAACACTACGGTCACTGACGACAAGCAGCTTTTGTGAGGTAGCAAAATGCTACTTCACACTATGAAGTGGAAAATTTACAGGGCAAGTCTATTGGCAAATACCATGCCAAAGATCTTAAGCACTAATTCGACTACAAGCGGTGATCACCCTTTGGTTGTTGGTTATTCAGCCCCAAAGTGTGATTTTGGCCGGGGAGAGTGTAATGGGCCGCTTGTCGATTAAAATAAAAAAAAAATTACGACAGCCCGGAAGTATGCAATTCTTTTGTCGTAAATCTTGTCCCAAAACCCCAAAAATAACATCCGAGAGATACATCCCGCAGCTACTTGGCTTAACAAGTTGGAAGTTAATTAAGTCGGCTAAGACAATAACTACCAACTTAAACCGAACTTTAAATAAAAAAAAAGGAAAAAAAGAAAAAACGAAATAAATAAATAAGAAAAAAAGAAATATAAAATTTTTTTTTTTGGGGATAGGACCTGATGATAGCGCTATCTAGCGGCGACCAAATCTGGTAAACGATAAAAGTGTTAGGAATCGCCAGATAGATTTTAGGGACAAAAATCAAAATACCAGATTTAGGGAAAAGGGATAGCCGACCAAAAATCTGGTCACCTGACTGTTTCCGGCAGATAGCTCGAGAAGTGAGTTTTTGGATCGAGGCAGATCGAGAGGCGACGCGGCCAAGCGGCGAAAAGACATAACCCGAGAGAACAGAAAAAAAGTTTTTTTTAAACGTCTTTATTTCAAATTTTTAAAAATAAAACAAAAAGAAAAAAAAACAAGTAAAAACGTTGCAGTCGGACGCAACCGACTGCGGAATACTTTGATACCAGTAAAAGAACGGTTGATAAGGAAGAATGCAGGGGCGAAGGGAGTGGGCCATGTGGTAAACATCGCCAGCTATCATGTTACCAAATTTGGTGACTTTAGCTCAAAAGCTGTGGAAGATAACTTAACTCCCAAATTTAAAAGGTGGGCGGCAGAGGTAGGCGTGGCATCTTAATTTTTGAATCAAATGTTTTTAACTGTCACCATCTATATTCATAAAAAGTTTGGTGGCTCAGGCTCAAAAACTGTTAGAGATATAGCCGATTCCGATTTTATAAGGCGGGTGGCTTAGGTGGGCGTGGCATCCAAAATTTTGATGCACATCTTTGGTAGATGCTGCATTCTATCTTTCTACCCAATTTAAGGGCTCTAGCTTAAAAACTATAAGAGATATCGAAATTTCCGATTTTAAATAGTGAGCGGCAGAGGTGGGCGTTGGCATCCATCCAATTTTTCATGCAGATCTTTTGTAGATGTCACCATATATCTTCCTACCAAATTCGGTGACTCTAGCTCGAAAAATGTGAAAACTATAGGCGTTTCCAATTTCAAGTAGAAGGGGGGTTGGGATCGGAATCATGGGGCGTGGCATCCAAAACGTCAATATCTATCTTCACACAAAATTTGGGGTGGCTCCCCAAAAAATGTGAAAACTATAGGCGTTTCCAATTTCTTGGTGAAAGGGGGCGGAATCAGGGGGCGTGGCATCCAAAATGTTGATGCATATTTTTGGGGAACGTCAATATCTATCTTGACACAAAATTTGATGGCTCTAGCCCAAAAAATGTGAAAACTATAGGCGTTTCCAATTTCGTGGAGAAGGGGGGATGGGGGCGGAATTAGGGGCGTGGCATCCAAAATTTTGATGAAATTTTTTGGGAGAACGTCAATATCTATCTTCAAAAAAAATTTGGTGGCTCTAGCCCAAAAAATGTGAAAACTATAGGCGTTTCCAATTTCATGGAGAAGGAGGGGGATGGGGGCAGAATTAGGGGGCGTGGCATCCAAAATGTTGATGCATGTTTTTGGGGAACGTCAATATCTATCTTGACACAAAATTTGATGGCTCTAGCCCAAAAAATGTGAAAACTATAGGCGTTTTCAATTTCATGGAGAAGGGGGGATGGGGGCGGAATCAAGGGGCGTGGCATCCAAGTTTTAATGGGGAACGTCAGTACCTATCTTGACACAAAATTTGGTGCCTCTAGCCCAAAAAATGTGAAAACTATAGGCGTTTCCAATTTCATGGAGAAGGGGGGATGGGGGCGGAATTAAGGGGCGTGGCATCCAAGTTTTGATGGGGAACGTCAGTACCTATCTTAACACAAAATTTGGTGGCTCTAGCCCAAAAAATGTGAAAACTATAGGCGTTTCCAATTTCGTGGAGAAGGGGGGATGGGGGCGGAATCACGGGGCGTGGCATCCAAAATTTTGATGAATTTTTTTGGGGAACGTCAATATCTATCTTGACACAAAATTTGGTGGCTCTAGCCCAAAAAATGTGAAAACTATAGGCGTTTCCAATTTCATGGAGAAGGGGGATGGGGGTGGAATCAGGGGCGTGGCATCCAAAATTTTGGTGCATATTTTTGGGGAACGTCAATATCTATCTTGCCACAAAATTTGGTGCCTCTAGCCCAAAAAATGTGAAAACTATAGGCGTTTCCAATTTCAAGGAGCAGGGATGATGGGGGCGGAAGGAGTGGGCGTGGCATCCAAAATTTTGATGCAGTTTTTTCAGGGACATGACTAGCTATCTGCGTGCAAAATTTGGTAACTCTAGCTGTAATAATGTGAGAAATATTTGGTTTTATCGGTTTTCAGTTATCGAATTTATCGATTTCCCAGCCTCCTAGTAGGCGTGGCCACCCAATCTTAACACTTTATCTGTACCGTCTATAGATAAACATAATTGCAAAGTTTCAAGTCTCTAGCTTTACGGGTGTCGAAAAAAGTTGCGTTCATACGGACGGACGGACAGACGGACACCATGACGGACATTGCACAAAACCAATATACTATGAGACCTTCGGTATCAAAGTATAAAAACGAAAATCGCGAGTGCGAACACCTCAACCCGATCCCAACAACAACGTTGGTAAAGGCGAATTGGAGCTACAGGCAATCCTAACCTGAAAGTGGAGCTGGAGGCTAGCCCGTACTTATAAGGGTTCGAGTCCCCGATGTGGCGATAATTGGCAGCTACCAGAAGGCGATCGTTTAACCGTGACCGAGGCTGGACGATTTTGGGTGCGGACACGCATATGGTCGAATATATTTACTCGCTCGTTCGTCGGCGAAACACCAACGGCAGCGGAGCTTGCGGCGTGGCAATCACTGGAGAGGTGGAAGTCTCAACTAAGACGAGCTTTGGCAGCCGCATGTGCAATGTTGCCGAACAGAGTTCCGGGATCATAACAGGAGGATTTTGAGCGTGGAGCCGGGAAATAATTGTATTTAATATTTACCCCCTACTGTTTGTCTCGCCTTATGCCCTCTGGCAAGCTCACATGTTTTTTTTATTAAACCTAACCTCATTGTGCCGGTCCAATACCCAAACCTTTGAAGGCATGAGCCATTGCATGCACATCATCACACATACCACCGCCTACCGCGAAAATAAAGCGTAATATTCACAGAAATTTAAGTTGCTAAATAGTTAAGAAAAAAATCAGTCAAATCCGAATTTAGTGAAACCTTAATGATATTAATACTACCTTTAAGATAGTTAAATTTTTAGAATGAAAAACAAAATTGTTTTTCGCTTTAGTTATTTTTGCATAAAAGCTTTATAGCAAAGACACCCAACCCTACCCCAAGACTTCGACCTGTCGATCAATTTTATCTCGTTTCAGCAACCACCGCTCAACACATTGAAAGATCTTTCAGCGTGGGACAACAGTTAGGTGAGTTGAAGATTATCTAAAGTAGTATATGTTTTTGTTTGAAAAAGTAAACGCGCCTTCCGCGTCGTATAAATTCGAATGGTTGAGAAGTGTTCGGATATTGGTTGGCTGTTAGAGGCAAAAGCTGCAAGCTATAGAGCACAAGCAGTGCTCGCTCTTCAAGCATTGCCTATTTTTAGGCTGGAATAAACAAAAAAGAAAACAACTAAAACGAACACTAGGCATTTGAATAAACATTGAACATGAATGAAATTGATTAACATAAAGAAAAAAAAAAAAAAAATAAAAAGAAAGAATAACCATAGATTTTTAGTAATATATATTGAAGCCCTAATGCCTATAATTAAGATCCCAAGCCATGAATATTATTATTAAATTGTACACTAAGAATATGAATTAAATAATTTTTTTTAGGGAAAATAATGCTGCATTATAGGGACGCAGGGTAGTCGTCGAAAAGTTTTTTTTAGGGATACTTGATTTTATTCGGCCGTAAAGGATCATGGTAGGGTGGGCGACTGCTTCGGGGAAGCAATACAAAAAATTATTTTTTTTTTGTTTTTTGGTTTTGCTCGGTAGTCGTTATAGTTTAGTGGACCTATCCTTTGTAACTTCCTCCATCCCCGCTCCTATCCTTAACCTCATCATTAGGTACGCGAAATTAATTATTTATTACTGTCCCGAGCAAGTCTCAAAGCATTTTTCTATACCCACTCCCAACAGCGACGAGCATCGGCCGGCTGCAAGCGCGTACCAATGCTTTTTTAGAGACCAATCTCACCAGCTCCTTACCCGTGACATGTTACAAGACTCAAAACGAAAACAGGATATCTCAAACGCAACGTCCATCGCATCTGTCCTTTACCTTTGGACACCTAAAATCAATTCTTGTTGGAAGCTTTAGGAAGGACCTTCCAAGGCACCCCGCGTTCGCGCCATACATTTAAATATTAATTTTTCGCGCCAAACTATTAAACATTGTCGTTAGCGAACACTAGTATAAGTTGGTATTTTTATGAACCAGTGAAAAATGTACTAAATGTAGAAAAATGAATTGTAATCGATATGAATAATGAGATCGATAACTTGTAACATAGAGTCTAGCCTTGGAGGAACGAGCAGCTCGGATCGGCATATTGCAGCCAAATAAAAATATAATATTTAGCTCTAATATTGAAGCGTGCTAATTACCTTCGACCATTTGGTCGGTCGATTTGAATTTTCAAAATTTTTATATATTATTATTTCATTTATAGATTGAATATGTTCCTTTAAGGAAGTGCTGAAAATAAGTAATCTAGAGGATAAGATATACAACACATTTTATGTTTATGTGATCTCTTAAAATTTCGATCATCAATCTTTGGAACGTGGCGGGCGCATTCTTGAGCCCGAATGGCATTCTAATAAATTCATGTAGCTTTCTTCCTATCTTCTTCCTTTACTAGTATTTGATGGTAGTCCTTGGCTAAATCTATTGTTGTAAAGTACAGCGCCCTTCCGAGATTATCGAGAATTGATTCGATATTTGGAATTGGGAATTTATCGTCAATAGTTATTTCGTTCAGTTTTCTGAAATCTACTACTATTCGAAACTTTCGTTTTCCTGAGTGCTCTAACTTCTTTTTATACTCTGATACTTAAAGAATCATAGCATATTGGTTTTGTGCAATGTCCGTCATCGTGTCCGTCCGTCTGTCCGTTTGAACGCAACTTTCTTCGACACCTATAAAGCTAAAGACTTGAAACTTTGCAACTATGTTTATCTAAAAAGCGGTCAATTAAATGTCAAGATTGGTGTGCCACACCTACTAGGATGCTGGGAAATTGATAGCATCGATAACTGAAAGCCGATAAAACCAAATATTTCTCAAATTCTTACACCTAGAGTTACCAAATTATGCACGAAGACAGCTATTCACGTCCCTCAAAAAACTACATCAAAATTTTGGATGCCACGCCCACTTATTCCGCCCCTAACCACCCTAGTCTTTAAAATTGGAAACCCCCCTAGATTTTACATTTTTTGTGCTAGAGCCACCAAATTTTGTGTCAAGATAGGCAATGACGTTTCCCATAAAAATGCATCAAAACTTTGGATGCCACGCCCACCCATGCCGCCCACCTTTTAAAATAGAAAACATGCATTAATTGCACAGTTTTTTTGCTAGACTCACCAAAATTGGTTTTAATGTTGCTAGTGCATTGCCCAAAGATCTGTATGAAAAATTTGTCGGCCACGCCTACCCCACCGTACCAGCCTTCTCCACCTTTTAAAATTGAAAATGAATTGCACAGTTATTGGAACTCAATGCTTGTATTAACCTGGCGCCTTTTTATTACAATTATAAAGATTAGCTACAATTGGTTTTAATTTACAATTATAAGGATTATCTAACCTTCAATAAGTTTTAATTAAAAAACTCAATGCGTAATCTATTGGTTTGATGATTGTTTAATCTTTTGCCAAGCAATCGATAAGTCAAAACTTATCTCTGTTCATTATACTACACATAAGATGGCGCTGCGTGGTCATTTACAATCAGTATGTATGCAAAAATAGCAATTTCGTAAAAATTACAAAATGTATTTAGCTAAAAGAACACCCCTGCCGCCAACAGTCTCACATAGCAAATACGAATTTGTCAGTGTTTTTGAGCAAGAGTCACTAAGTTTGATAAGAAGACAGCTGGTGAAAGATCCTTAAATTAAAATCGGACGTTCAGTTATCTTTTACAGTTTTTCATCTAAAAACACCCAATGTGTTAAAAAGAAAGTTGGCAAGCTTTCCCAATCAGCCAACTCCTACCGCCCCCACTTTGTACCATTGCAAGCAGACTCCTTACCATCCGTTCTTTATTTCGCAGTCGGTAGCTTCCGACAACAATCCTAGAGATATCGCATCTAGGATATTAAATCGCCTTCTGCTGCAACAATCCAGCAGCGACGATGTAAAGTCTTTAAAGGAGCTGCTCATCACCACCATAGAGTCCTTTGCTTCACCGAAGGGACTAGGGATTGACATTTCAACATGGGATCCAATTTTCATTGCCATCCTGAGAAATAAAATGGATGGCGCAAATAAAACACTCTATGAACAATCATTGGGTAATACCAAGGAAATCCAGCCACTGGACACCATGCTCCAATTCTTAGAACAGAGAGTTCGAGCTATGGCTACTGGAAAAAGGGCATCTGGAAATTTTAAAAAGGAGTCAAAAGCACAACATGTGCAACATCGTCAAGTGTACAAAGAGGATGTCATTATTGCAAAAAGAAAAGTCACTATTTATCTAAATGTGACGATTTTCGCGCTAAATCAATTAGCGAGCGCCTAAACTGGTTGCAAGGACAAAAACTATGCGTCAACTGCTTTAAAAATGACCATAAAACAAAGTCGTGCCCAAGCAACTTCAGCTGTTTTAAGTGCAACAAAAAGCACCATACTCTAGTACATTTGGAGAATGCTATCGCATCAGCAGTAGCAGAGCCACACCCACAAGTTGTGGCATCTGCAAACAATCAAAATTACAACCTACTCGCAACAGCAAAGGTAGCTGTACAAGCAAACAATGGACAGCAGGCAACATTCAAGGCATTACTGGACTCTGGATCGCAGATCAACGTTATCTCTGAAAGACTAGTGAAAAAGTTGGCACTAAAGCGTCATGAAACAACACTCCAGATTGAAGGCATCAGAGGACAGCCAAGAGTCAGCAAGGCTCGGGTGAATGTCGATCAGCACTACCGATTAGAGCATGCCGGTCAATCTACCTCTTGCGGACCCTAACTTCAACAAGCCAGGAAAAATCGAAATGTTGATTGGAGCAGTGCACTGTTTTTCAATATTGCTCCCACAACAGCATAGAATGTTTCATTCTGGTCCAATGATACAACAAACTGAGTTTGGTTGGATCATTGAAGGAAAAATAAATGCTGCAACTAAATCATCAGCCATTTGCGCAGCAGCAACAAATGAAGAAACAAATAAATTAATGGAACAATTTTGGACACTGGATAGCATGGAGTCAGCAGAGAAACATCGAACACCCATTGAAGCGCATTGTGAGACTCACTTCTTAGAGCACCTACAAGTGGCGGTGGACGGCAGATTCATCGTTAAACTTCCATTTGCTGGACACTGTTAAGCCCTGGGAGACTCCATGGAGATTGCGACTAAACGGTTCTTATCTTTAGAGTGCAGAACCTTTGCAGACACGTGGAAACAGTACGCAGCTTTCATGGCGGAGTATGAGAAGTTAGGACACATGAAACAAGTGTCACCTTAACAAATTCCGAAAAACCATTACGTAATTCCGCATCATTGCGTGTCGGAAAGCACTACAACAACACTTCGAGTTGTTTTTGACGCATCATGTAAAACATCTGCTTGAAAATCGCTGAATAGCATACTGCATTCAAGCCCCACGGTTCAAAGCAATCTAATGTCTATCCTGCTACGATTCAGAACACATAAATATGTGTTTACGGCTGATAATGAAAAAATGTATCGTCAAGTATGGATCAATCCGGAAAATCAGTTTCATCAACTTATTGTATGGCGCAACAACTCATAACAACAGATTAAGTACTACCGGTTAAAAACAGTCACATATGGCACGAAATCTGCACTAGCAATAAAATGTTTGGATCATCTGGCAACTAAGAATATGGAAAGATTGCAGATGGGTGCAACGGCACAAAAACGTGACTTTTATGTAGATGATTGCCTAACTGGCACCGATTCAATTATAGAAGCGATACAATTTCAACAAGAGCTCAACAGAATCCTTCAGCCATCGGGATTTAAGCTGCGCAATTGGTGTTCAAACAATGAGCAAATATTGCAAGGAATTCCGAAAGAAGACATAGTGATCGATGTAAAGCAGTACAGCAACAAGGATTACAAAACGTGCAGTCTGCTCGGAGTGTGCACAGATCTTCGACCCCCTAGGCTTGTTCGCTCCAGTCGTGGTAAAGGCTAAAATTTGTATGCAACGGCTCTGGGGATTAAAATCTTGATTGGGACGACGAGTTACCTGCAAATCTTCGAAACGAATGGGAGGATTATCGAGAGGAGTTGCAGAGCCTTAATTCAATGCAAATTCCAAGGCACATTTATAATGGCAAGACTCCAATCACAAAGGAATTACACACCTTTGTAGATGCGTCAGAGCGCGCTTATGGCGCCGCAATATACGTACGCGCAAAGTACAGAAATAAGCAAATATCTGGGCCGTTACCATGTTCAAAGTCTAGAGTGGCTCCAACAGCAAAACAGTCACTTCCTCGACTGGAGCTATGTGCTGCACTATTTGGTGCTGAGCTTACAGAGAGGGTTCGACGCGATTTAGACCTCAACAGCAACAAAGTGCCAGGATACTTCTACTGTGGTTCTTTCATTGATCAATGCAGCTGCATATACATATCACACGTTTGTCGCAAACCGAATAGCAAAAATTTAGGCCTTTACAAGCCAAACTCAATGGCGCCATGTATCATCGGCTATCAACGCAGCAGATGTACTCTCAAGAGGAATATCGGCACGAAAATTACCCGAGCCCAATCTATGCTTTATGGACCAGTGTTTCTGCATGGCTCTCCAGAGAAATTTTCACCCCCAGCAATTTGGAAAGAAAAACAAAACATGTAAGTCTGGCAATATCTCCAACTACAATAGGTGAAGAATTATACACTTGTAGACACAGCAATTCTATCACAAGTTACAACGCATTGTGGCTTACAAAAAATTCAGATCAGCAACTTCCACGCTGTGCGTCAAGGAATTGGATCGTGCTCGCAACGTATTTTGCTGACCTAAAATCGTTGCAGCGTCACGGCATGGTGGACAAAAAGAGTTCCATTTCATCGCTGTCCCCATTACAAGGTTCAGACGGACTTGTGCGAGTTGAAGGCAGATTGGATCAAGCCCCACTCCTTTACAATGCAAAGCACCAGATTTTGCTGCCCTACAACGATCCAATTGTAAAAATTATATTGCGAGAACTGCATGAAGACAACATGCATTGCGGTGTCCACGCCTTACGAGCAACTGCAAGACAGCAATATTGGATCCTCAACGACAAAACAATGTCAAGGAACATTATTCACAATTGCGTGAAATGTAACAAGGCAAGGCCCAAGTTAATTAACCAAATTATGGGCAATTTGCCAGCCGACCGAGAAACACCAACACGCCCCTTTCTTACTACAGGCGTAGATTACTGCTGACCAATCTGGATTCATCATAAAATCCGAGGAAAAAGACCAAATAAGGCATACATAGCCGTATTCTGCTGCTTCTCTACAAAGGCGGTACACCTTGAGTTGGTCAGCGATCCGACGACAAACGCCTTTTTGGGAGCTTTGCGGCGCTTCTTAAGCCGCCGCGGCAAATTTCAAACAATTCATTGTGACAATGCCACTAACTTTATTGGAGCAAACAACCAGCTGAAGGAACTGAAAGGAAATTTCTTTGGTGAAAAGGCTCAAGCAGAGATCATCAATCACTGCAACAAGAAACAAGTTCAAATTCATCCCGCCACGAGCGCCATCGTTTGGAGTCAAGTCAGCTAAACGACTGCTGGTTACCACTTCCAACAATGCAACCCTAACATTTGAGGAATTTAACACGGTCATCGTCGAAATTTAAGCAATCTTGAATTCACGGCTAATTACACCGATGTCAAATGACCCAACGGACACCACTTCTATCACCCCAGCACACTTCCTGATTGATGAAACGCTCACTACTCCTCCCGATGTCAACGCCGACCGATATGAAAAATCATTACTGAAACGTTGGGAACTAGTATCCAGAATTAAGCAAGGATTCTGGAAGCAATGGTCAGAGGAATACTTGCAAGAGCTACAAGCCAGACACAATTGGAAAACCATCAATCCCAATATCAAGGAAGGCATGCTTGTCTTAATAAAAGAAGATAACATACCTGGGATGACTTGGCCAATGGGACGCATTGTAAAAACATATCCATTGCTAATAGTCATGTACGAGTGGTTGACATGAAAACCGCCTCAGGCACCTTCAAGCGCCCCATAAACAGGCTGGCGCCAATCTTTCCAGAGGAAATGGCAAAGAAAGCAGAGGACACGGATAACAATGACGCGCCGGTCGCCCAAAGGAAACGACTAATGTCGCCAACGATAACCTCGTCGTTGCTAGTCCTGCTTCTAATGTTACCTTTGGTACTGACACAGTCAGTATCGGGGACAAGGTTCGACACGAAGCCTGGGGTATATTACGAAAAAATTGGAACAACAATGAGAACAATATCGGACTGGTCCACGGTTGTATACTATGAATTAGACCCATACTGGCGAGACATGAAGACATTTAATTCAGGCAAAAAGGAGTTCCAATACATATGCCAAGAACTAAACAATATACACACATGTGATGCTGTATCACAGCAGTATAAACACTTGTATGATGAACTGCAATCGGCAAACTCACTCATGCAACATACTCACAAACGCCGCTCCCCATTTAATGCAGTGGGTAATATTGCGAACAGTCTATTTGGAATATTAGGTCCGAAAACAAAACACATGCTTCATTCCACTGCTGGCACCTGATTGTCGCACAAGCTGAGGTTTTGATCGCGAGCGAGTGTACAAAAAAAAGTAAAAACCTTGCAGTCGGAAGTAACCGACTGCGTAATACTTTGATACCAGTAAAAGAACGGGTGGTAAGGAGACTGCTTGCAAAGGAGTGGGCCGAGTGGTAAACATCTCCAGCTATCATGTTACCAAATTTGGTGACTATAGCTCAAAAACTGTGGAAGATAACGGAACTTCCAAATTTGAAAGTTTGGCGGCAGAGGTGGGTGTGGCATCCAAATTTTTGAATCAAATGTTTTTAATTCTCACCATTTATCTGCCTACCAATTTGGGGCGGAATCAGGGGGCATGACATCCAAAATTTGTATGCATTTTTTTGGGGAAGGTGTCGCAGCTCAAATTGGTTTTGGCAGTTACGATTGCATAATTTCAGGCAGAACAATGAAAAACAAATCTAAGGCCAACGCACTACCATTTTTTCCCGTTTTTGGTAATAACAGTGGTTCTTTTATTGCTATTTATTCGGACTTGGCTTGGTGCCTTCTTTTGTAAGGATATGCCCTAAAAATTATCCTTTCTCATAAATTAACATATGTATGTTGTTCGCGCCATATATTTAAATATTCATTTTTCGCGACAAACTATTAAACATTGTCGTTAGCGAACACTAGAATAAGTTGGTATTTTTATGAACCAGTGAAAAATGTACTAAATGTAGAAAAATGAATCGATATGAATAATGAGATCGATATCTTATAACTTAGAGTCTAGCCTTGGAGGAACGAGCAGCGCGGATCGGCATATTGAAGCCAAATAAAAATATAATATTTAGCTCTTATATTGAAGCGTGCTAATTACCTTCGGCCAGAACATTGGCGCCCGAGCAGGGACCCTTGGAGAAGGTTCAAATCTGGATGGAGTTCATCAATGAGCTCAACTTTAAATTCTTATAATACTCCAAGACGCATCAAGCCGGCTTGTATAGAATTGTGAGTCAAACTGTTTTAGTGCATTTAATATATCTTGCAGGCATGTTTATTTCAAATTTGATGAGTGTGTAAGATAAAAAAATAGAAAGTAACAAATAATAGTCGAAAGTGCAGTGGTGTTAAAATTAGGTAAAGCAAGACACGTTTTATTGGAAGTGCTGTGCTGTATGTATGTACATAGTCACATGCAAAATTCTAACGGCAAGTCGCCAGTGCAAGTGTTTGTGCCTACATTCTGAAGCGCATACAGATTAGTTGTATGCATAGCTACATAGATAACGGACTGCCTTTGCGACATTTAGCTGCCTTTCATTTATCTTCCTTTTTGTGCATGTGTTTCGGAAACAGTAATTGGAAACAAACCGCTAATTGAGAGCGCGGGTTAAGTGAATTGCTCACAAGAGAAAAGCAAAGAGGAAGATAAATAAAGAGTTCGGCAAAGTAACTGCGCTCAATTTGGAAACGAACTTGTACACATTTAGGTACAGTTGTGAGCAGCACAAATAATTCATCATAATTGTGTGTTGCTAGGGGTCAAGCATTAAGACATGGCTCCAAAAAAGAGTAAAGCAGCTGATGCGCTATCTTCACGTCATAGTTTAGTAAATTCGCGACAAAAAATAGAAGAATTATATTGTGAAATTAAAGCAAAGTTATTGAGCGCGATAGGGCAAGGGAATCGTCGGCATAACCCAAGCGATTCGTTAAACATAACACAGTCTCCACGCGCCCCAAAACTTCCAGCTATGAAGTTACCAGAGTTTACGGGTAAATTCACTGAATGGACTAGCTGGTTTAACACGTTCACAACTCTAGTGGGCTCAGACCCAGATCTGGATGATTTATCTAAATTAATTCATTTAAAATCATCATTAGGGGTTGCACTGAGTAGTACTATTGACTGCTTGGAGCTGTCTGAAGTGAACTACAAAAGAGCTCTACGCCTACTGCAGGATCGATATGAAAATAAAGCAATCATTGTTCAGTCACATTTAAACGAGTTATTTAATTTAAGACGTCTTAAACAGGCCGATTCTGAGGCGTTGAGAGCACTAGTGGATAGCGTGAACTCTTAGCTTTTGGCGCTTAAGTCGCTAAGCACAGAAACAGAAATTCTTGACGCGATAGTTTTTCATTTGATTCGTTGTAAACTTGATGAGGAAACAATGGACAAGTTTGATAATGAATGGGATAGTTCGAAATTGCCTTCGTGGTCTTTACTTTCGCAATTCATAGTAAACCGAGGCTTAAACTTATCTAATCGAGAGGTGCGTCGTGTAGTATGCAAATGAAATAATAAAGAAGAAGTAAAAAAGGCTAGTTTAGCAGCAATTGTGGAACACAGTACGCAAAACGGTTGTTATCTCTGTACTGGCACACATGGGCTAAAGGCATGTCCAAAGTTTAAGCAACTAACTCCGGTTCAACGTTACCGTAAAATAAAAAGGCATGGATTGTGCTTAATATGCTTCAGCAAGCGTCATAAGACTAGAAGCTGTACGGGTCAGTGTTGTAACACTTGCAACAAGCCACATCACGACATGCTTCACCGAGAGTTGGCTACTGAGTCAAGTGAGTCGGAAGCTAAAAGTCATACTAGGGCGGAAAATAGCTCAGTGCGCAGTGCGCTGTTATCACGGTCGGCCTCAAGTGATTTAGCAACTGCTGATGTGCTGATCAAGGGCAATGACGGCAACTATCATGAATGCAGATGCGTACTAGATTCTGGAAGTCAACTCAACTTCATAACAGTAGGTTTAGCCACCACACTTGAGCTCAATATGCATCCATCCAAAATCAGCCTTAGTGGCATAGGAAATGCAAAGTCTCAGATACTTGGCGAGGTTAATGCGACAATTAAGTCAAGAGTAACAAGATTTTCTGTAACGGAGCACTTTGGCGTGTTTACAGAAATCACTCAATACAATCCTACACGTTCAAAACTGGGCTCAAATTGGCAGCCGCCCAAAGGGGTCACACTAGCGGATCCTAATTTTAGCTCCGCAAGCAATATTGACATGCTTTTGGGAGTCGCCCTCTTTTTATACCCCTAACCCATAAAATGGGTAAAAGGGGTATAATGGTTTTGTGCAAAAGTATGTAACAGGCAGAAGGAAGCATCTCCGACCCCATAAAGTATATATATTATTGATCAGCATCAACAGCCGAGTCGATATAGCCATGTCCGTCTGTCCGTCCGTCTGTCCGTCTGTATGAACGCGTCGATCTCAGAGACTACAAGAGCTAGAGACTTCAGATTTTGAATATAAGTTCTCATATACCATGAGCGGAACAAGTTTGTTTCAAATTATCGATAACTATTCTGGTTTCCGATATACAAATACAATCGATAGCAAAAAAATCTCGAGTTTGGAAAATGTAAAAATGGGGATTAAAATAATAATAACGATAGAACTTTTCTGAAAATTTCACCGAAATCGGTTGAAAAACACCAGAGATATCGAAGATTCAAGTTTAGGTCACAGATGCATACAGACAATGACTGTACGCGTTAAGTATAGGGTTCGGGGTATCTCCTAGTCGGGAAATCTCGACTAGAGCCTTCTTACTTGTTTTTAAATGAATTGTGGCAGGGCAAATTAAATGTAAAAATAAGCCAATACTACAAAAGTCACTCTTAGGTTGGGTAGTTGTAGGTGAATTACATTCGACTTCTAACGTAGCTTTATTAACGAGGGAAGAAGAACAGAAAGAGCCTGACCAATTGCAAGAATTGGTGCAGAAGTTTTGGAGGTGCGAAGAAGTGTAGCAAGCCGACACAAACTGCACAGAAGAAGACAAGCATATTGAACGTAGTTTTCTTTCGAACATCACACATACTGAGTCGGGACATCTCAAGGTAGCTCTGCCCTTTAAAGACTCAACTAGAGAGTTAGGAGCTTCTTATAAAATAGCACTTAAGAGGTTTCTGAATTTAGAAAAGAAGCTTAGTCGTAACCGAGAGTTAAAAGAGCAATATGCTCAATTTATCAATGAGTATAAGGAATTGGGACATCTAGAAATATTAGAAGGCGCGGAAATGGAAAAAGTGAAGTATTTCTTGCCTCATCACCCGGTGATTCGACCGGAGAGTGTGACGACCAAATTAAAAGTCGTGTTCGACGCGTCCTGCAAGTCTAGTAATGGAGTCTCTCTCAACGATCTTATGCTTGTTGGCCCAAGGTTACAGCCAGAATTATTTGAGACATTGACCAAATTTAGGTTCTATAAATTCGCCTTAACGGCAGACATTGCAAAAATGTACCGACAGGTGTTGGTCATAGAGCCTCATCGCGATTACCAGTGCATTCTATGGAGACAGAGCTTGAACACGCCTGTTCAATCGTTGCGCCTAAAGACTGTCACTTATGGGACCAATTCTGCGCCATACTTGGCTATACGTTCCCTTCTCTACCTTGCAGAGAAATAGGCCAATCAGTACCCGTTAGCAATGGAAGCCGTTAGACAGAGTTTCTATATGGACGACATGCTTTGCGGTGCAGATTCGGTGGTGGAATTAAAAAAATTAAAGCAAGAAGTGACCCCGTTGTAGCAGCTTGGCAGATTTGAACTGCATAAATAGCGCAGCAACTATCAGGGTAACTTAAGTAACGATGTCGGGAGCAGAACATTCTGTTTATACTTTGTATTAAAATAGTAGTAAATGTAATTGCCTGCACCAATGTTTGCTTTGCCTAAAACATATGTTAATCTCTTTTATTATGAATGCTTTTAAAGCTTGCATGCTTGCACAGTTAAAGCTCTTGCGCTCTCTTTATCTCTATGTTAATAGATCGTTTGCTTTAACGACCAACGATCACTCTCGTTTCATAAGCGCATGGAAGCGAACAAACCTTCCCGGTGTCGCAACAAATTAATAAACTAATATAATTAAATAAATCCGAACACAAATTCTTTCGTTGGCAATTAGTGCGAAGGTGGAAATAGTTCTTCCTCCAAACATTGGTGACCCCGACGTGATTCGTTTTCTAATTATCGTTTATTAATTTGTATAAATAAAGTTGTAATTTCGCGTGGGTTGATTTGTTACAATTCGGTATCAAATCTTCCATACACTTCGTGGTTATTTGTAACAAGTCGGCGAAAAACACATGTTTGGACATTCGTTTTATACTCTGTGCTTTTGAGTTGCTTCGTGCGTTGCTGTACATTACCGCAGTCGTGCATTGACCCTTTGAATAGCGACAGATGCTGCCAAGGGCAATAAAGGTCAACCGCTGCATAAAACGAGCGTCTTTATAACTCATAAAACATTTTTGATCCTATTCTTTCGTGGATATTTGTTACAAGTCGGTAACAAATATAAATACCTTTCGCGGATATTTGTTGCAATTCGGTAACAAATATAAATACCTTTCGTGGTTATTTGTCACAATTCGGTAACAAATATATGCCTGGCACTTCGTTTTTGACTCTCGCTTTGTGCTGGTTCGTTCGGTAGCATTTATTGTGCGTTACGGCAAGTGCTCTAGCTCAGCATCACAGTTACCTTTTGGGTAGCAACAGACGCTGCTAAGTGCATTAAAACTCCACAGCCGCAAAAACAGGGTGTTTTTTAATTCACCAAACGTTATTTTGTGCAGTAAAAATAAAACAAAGCGCTAATTATGCCCGCCACAGGTGCCAGTGATTATGACTTTTATAAAGCAAAGGCTGATGCTTCTAAGCGGCAATTAACGGCTTTAAATTCGTACTTGGATGATGAGACAGTCGCCGCCTTCGATGAAGCAGATCTCTTAGTGCGCATCGAAATGCTGGCTAATTTGAAGGCCGATTTCAACGCGGCACAGACTGGTGTGGAAAAATTGGACTTATTGGAATTGACATCCGATGCGCGCTTTCATTTTGATGAAACTTTTGCAGAGGTTAAGTCAAAACTTTCTCGAGAACTTATGACTATTCAACGCAAGAGTAGTGATGCCAACTCAACCACAGTGCGGCATACATTGGGCGATACAACTTCATCCGGCAACGTCACCATTAAAACATCAAGGCTACCTCAACTGCAGTTGCCCAAGTTTAGTGGATCGTATATGGATTGGCCCAACTTCTACTCTATTTTCAGCACTGTTGTTGAAAATGATGCTGAGCTAACAAGAGTGGAAAAACTTCAGCATCTACTGTCCAGTTTGGAGGGAGTCGCCTTGGAAACAATTCGTTCGTTGGAACCTACAGAGAATAACTATGATATTGCTTTAAACCTGCTTTGCAATAGGTTTGATAACAAGTTACTTCATTTTCAGGCACATGTAAAATCGATTTTCGGGCTTAAAGGTGTGGATAAGGGCTCAGCTACTGGTCTACGGGCGCTCAGCGACAAAATGAACTCCCATTTAAGAGCTATAAACTCATTGGCCGATCCAAGCCAGATTTTGGATGGTATTTTAATTCACATCGTGGCTCAGAAACTGGATCAGCGCACACGTGAACGATGGGAGGAGTCACTTGCAACTAACGAACTGCCAGCGTGGACAAAAATGGCGTCATTTCTGGAAAAAAGGTGCAGAACCATGGAGAATTTGGAAAGCGCTACGGTAACGCCACCACCTAGCAATCAGGTTGGAAAATTATCGTATAAAATTAGCAAAAATTCCTTGGTTGTTTCAAACACGCATTCGTCATCAAATGTTAACTCAACATGCGTATTTTGCGATTCTGGAGAGCACTTTGGCTCGAAATGTGCTCGGTTTCTGAACCTTTCTCCTAATCTGCGTTATAAAGAAGCTAAAAAAATGCACTTATGCTTGAATTGTTTGCGCAAGGGGCACACTCTTCAGCAGTGCAGGTCCGGCCATTGCCGACACTGCCAATCAAAGCATCATACGCTTTTGCATATGACAAATTCAAACGCAGCCAGCTCCTTGCAACCACAGCTCTTGCCAGTTTCAAATCAAACGTCCTCCTCGCTTATATCTAGAACAAGTTTAAGCGCTCCACACCTAGCCTCGAACGTCGTGCCTGATAATTACATTTTGCTTGCTACGGCCATAGTCTTTGTGCAAAATCGCTTTGGAGAGCTTATTAAATGTCGTGCCATCTTAGACTCTGCATCTCAACTCAATTTTATTACAACCCGCTTTGCAAATCAGCTGCAGCTAAAAACACGTCGCTCACATATTGCAATATCTGGAATCGGAGAATCAACACTTGATTCGGATAGGGCAGTTGACATCGTCGTCAGGTCGCAAAACGAAAGCTATGGAGCGTCAATAGGAGCCGTCGTGACACGAACCATCACTGACTACCAGCCGCAGTACGATTTCAATATAAAAATGTTGCACATACCCAATAACATTGTTCTAGCTGACCCAAAATTTCATTTATCTCAACGCATAGATTTGCTAATTGGAGCAGGCCTATTTTTCGAATTAATTTGCACTGGGCAAATTCGTTTAGCAGAAAGCAAGTTGATATTGCAGGAAACCAAACTCGGTTGGACAGTGTCTGGAGCCATCTCACACAGCGCTACAAAGCACTCAGCACTTGTTTCGCTCACAAAGTCACCAGCAATTCGGGTACAAGATGATTCGCTTGAAGAAATAGTTAAACGATTTTGGGAAATCGAAAATTCTTATGCTTCGCCAGTATCAGCCTCTGAAGAAGACTCGCTCTGTGAGGATTTCTTCAAACAAAATCACCTGCGTCTCGCTAACGGCCAATACTCGGTCAAGCTTCCATTTAAAGTTGATGTTTGCAATCTTGGAAATTCGTACCAACGCGCTCTGCGCAGATTTAAGGGCTTGGAGGCTAAACTTGCCAAGGATTCCAACCTTAAATCCCAATATGCGGCGTTCATTCAAGAATACCTCAACTTAGGTCACATGTCGCTTGCCTTGGAAGACTGCACAGCAAAAAGGTTCTACTTGCCGCACCACTGTGTTCAAAAGCCAGATAGTACAACAACAAAATTAAGAGTTGTATTTGATGGATCTGCGAAGTCGACCTCCGGACACTCGTTAAATGATCTATTACTTGCAGGTCCCACTATTCAACCAAAGATATTTACAACGTTGCTCAGGTTCAGATTTTTTAAAATAGCTCTTTGTGGGGATATTTGTAAAATGTACAGATGCGTCAGAGTTTCGCATCCTGATGAGTATGTGCAAATAATACTATGGCGTGACAGTGCAGCTGATGAAATAAAAGCCTACAAATTGGACACACTAACATATGGAACCAAACCTGCAGCGTTTTTGGCAATAAGGACCATGCATCAACTAGCACTCGACGAGGAAGAAAATTTTCCTATTGGATCAATGATCGTAAGAAATCATTTCTACGTGGACGACCTTATGTCTGGTGGGAATAGTATCGAGGAGGTAGTAGAAATTAAACGGCAGGTAAAGCTCCTGCTAAGCCGTGGGCACTTCCCAATCCGAAAATGGTGCTCCAATGAGCCTGCCGTGTTAGAGGGTGAGCCCGAAGTGGACAAGGAAAAGTTGTTAACATTCGACGATGGAACTGGCATTGCGAAGGCTTTGGGGCTGGTATGGGATCTCAGCTCTGACAACTTTTTATTCAGCCTTTCAAAAATCCTACCAGATGGACCAGCTACGAAACGCTTCGTCCTATCCACTGTTGCCAGAACCTATGATCCGCTCGGCTTAATTGGACCAATCATTACAAAGGCAAAGATATTTATTCAAACTTTATGGAAACATCAGCTTAATTGGGATGATATGATGCCAGAAGAGCTACAGGCTGCATGGAACCAGCTATTCTCTCAGCTCTGTATAGTCACCTCTTTTAAATTTCCTCGCTATGCGATGACTCCTGAAGCTTCATTTCAAATTCACGCATTTTGCGATGCAAGTAGCCTTGCATATGGCGCTTGCATCTATCTTCGGTCGGAATCTAAGGATTCAATTTCATCGCATCTTCTATGTTCCAAATCTAGAGTTGCCCCTCTTAAAACGCTTACCATTCCAAAACTGGAACTGTCAGCCGCATTAGTTTTGGCCGAGCTGCTCGACAACCTTGGTCACAGTATACCCTTTCAATGTGAGTACCATTGCTGGACCGATTCCACAATAGCGCTCTCCTGGATTCGCGAGTCGCCATCAGACTTCAACGTATTTGTCTCTAATCGGGTCGCAAGGATACAAGAGCTGACTCAAGGAATGACTTGGCACCATGTACCAACATCCTGCAACCCAGCTGACATACTATCTCGAGGCTGTACACCAAAGGAGCTGACTGGTCATCAGCTGTGGCAACATGGACCCCGGTTTCTCAGCAAGTCCAGCTCAGAGTGGCCTGCGAATGTGTTGCCTGCAGTTAACTTGCCAGAACGTCGTCGATGTGCTCTGATCGCAACATCTAAATATGATATGTCTTCCAATTGCAAATACCAAAATTCCTTTGCTTGTTTGCAACGTGTCTTCGCATATGTTCGCAGATTTTGGCTTATTATATCGAAAAAAGGAGTTCAGCCCACAAACAAGCTGACCGTCGAGGATTTACGCATGGGCTCATATCTCCTTTTAAGGAACATTCAAGAAATCACATTCGCTGTCGAATATGCGATTCTCTCGTCAAAGGGGTCACTTCCAGCCAAAAGCAGTCTACTTTCACTCTATCCGTTCATTGACGGTAATGGTTTGATCAGAGTTGGGGGCAGGCTGCAGAATTCGGAGTTGGAATACGACGCCAGGCATCCCATTCTCCTACCCAAGGGACATCCAGTCACAATTGCAATTATTGTGCATTATCACCACAAATTTCTGCATGCTGGGCCTAGAAGCCTCCTCGCAGCAATAAGGCAAGCTTATTGGCCAATTGGGGGGCTCAAAACGGTATCCAGAGTCATTAACAAATGCTTGAGATGCTTTCGGCTAAAGCCAAAGTATGCCGAGCACATTATGGGCAGGCTTCCAGCGGATCGTGTTCGTCCAAACCCAGCGTTTCACACCACAGGAATCGATTACTGCGGTCCCTTTCATTACAAGCCTGAGAGCAGAAGCAAGGCGCCGGTGAAATGCTATATAGCAGTTTTTATTTGCTTTAGTACAAAGGCTACGCATCTCGAAGTGGTCAGCGACCTGTCTACTGCATCGTTCATTGCGGCTCTGCGGCGTTTCATTAGCATCAGAGGCAAACCACGTGTCATATGGTCGGACAATGGAACGAATTTTGTTGGTGCTAAAAACGAATTGACTGAGTTGAAAAAACTTTTCTTGAGCGACCCACATAATAATGCTGTATCGAACATTTGTGTGGCAAATGGAATAGACTGGAACTTCATACCACCTCGATCTCCGCACTTTGGTGGATTATGGGAGGCGGCAGTGAAGTCTGCAAAATATCACTTTTATCGAACTGCTGGTTCTTCGACTTTAAACCTTGATGAGCTTCGGACATTGGTTTATGAAATTGCCGCAATTCTTAATTCTCGCCCTTTATATGCTATTTCAGAAAGCCCTGATGACGTTAATTTTCTAACCCCAGCGCACTTCCTCATTGGGTCAACATTCACCGCCATAGACGAGCCTGATATTACGCACTTAAAGGAAGGTCGTCTGGATCGTTGGCAGCGCGTATGTCAAATGCGTCAAAATTTCTGGCGTAAATGGAGCACGGACTACCTGTCAATCCTACAGGAACGCAGCAAATGGAAGACGTCACAAACAGCGCTTCAACCTGGCTCCATGGTGCTGATTAAGGACGAAAATCTTCCTCCTCTGAAATGGCGGCTTGGCAAGGTTGAGTCGACAATACCAGGAGCGGATGGCGTACCTAGAGTGGCATTGGTTCGAACCGCAACTGGTTTGGCCAAGAGAGCAGCAATGAAGCTTGCCGTTCTGCCCCTTTCTGACCAAGTTGGTTAAAAGTGGATCACTTTCAACGGGGGGGTATGTCGGGAGCAGAACATTCAGTTTATACTTTGTATTAAAATAGTAGTAAATGTAATTGCCTGCGCCAATGTTTGCTTTGCCTAAAACATATGTTAATCTCTTTTATTATGAATGCTTTTAAAGCTTACATGCTTGCACAGTTAAAGCTCTTGCGCTCTCTTTATCTCTATGTTAAAGTTACACCTATAGCTCGTTTGCTTTAACGACCAACGATCACTCTCGTTTCATAAGCGCATGGAAGCGAACAAACCTTCCCGGTGTCGCAATAAATTAATAAACAATAATATATAATTAAATAAATCCGAACACAAATTATTCGTTGGCAATTAGTGCGGGAAAGGGAAATTTTTTTAATTCTTCAACCAAAAAAAAATAATCTAAATTTTAAAATTTTAAAAAAAAAAAAGAGTAGATTTTGGGAAGTGTTTGGGGTTTTTTTTTTTAAAAAAATAAATTTTTTTTTTTATTATATTATTTATTATTTAAATAAAATTATGGGAAGTTTAGTAGGTTTTTTTTTTTTTTTTACCTTTGGGGTTTTTTGATTTTAAATTTTTTTTTAGGAAAAAATTTTTATAAGAGCGGGGGGTTGGTTAAGTAGGTTGGGGTGAAGAGTTAGATCCTGGTAGGGCCGTTTAAGGGAAAAAAAAAAAAAAAAATTAAAGAAAAAAGGGAAGGGCTCCCTACCTCGTTCAGTTATTCCAACTTCTGCTGGTTTGAGTACGTTGGAACTTTACGGGTTCTCAGATGCTTCTATTCGGGCTTACGGAGGAGCGATTTATGCTCGCGTAATGAAAAGCAACGGTGAAATTACAGTGAGTTTGGTTACGGCCAAATTTAAGAGCGCGCCCGTTAAGGTCTCATCGTTGCCTCGTTTAGAACTGCAGGGAGCACTATTAATGATGAAATTGATGAGTACAGTGCGATCCTGCTTACCTTTGCAAGTCACATGCGTCAAATATTTTACCGACTCAACTATAGTGCTCAACTGGCAATCATCGCATGCCAGCAAATGGACTACGTTCGTTGCCAATCGCGTAGCACAAATCCAAGAACTGTCTAATATACAGGACTGGTTGAAGGTTGAGTCAAAGTCAAGCCCAGCAGATATATTATCAAGGGGGATGTACCCAACTGAACTAAACAAGTCCACATTATGGTGGCAAGGCCCAGACTTTTTAGTAAGGCCAAAAATTTACTGGCCAAAAGAAGGCTGGCAATACAATAATATTGAACTACCAGAGCAGAGAAAAAGTACATTTGCACTTGTTGTCAGTTGTAGTAAAGCAGAAATTTGGAAGAGTCTGGTCGCAGAGAGTAAATTCGCAAACGATTTCTTGAAGTTACAGCGAGTATTTAGCTATATTTACCGCTGGCGAAACTCAATCAAAGCGACAAGGCTAGCAAGCTCGTAAAGTCTAACTGCAGCAGAAATGGCAGGAGGTTTAAGATATATAGTGTTTAATGTTCAACAACAACAAACGCATAAAATCAGCAAAAATACAATGCTTGACTCCTTTTATTCACAAGGAAGAGGGAATTCCTATTATAAGAGTAGGTGGTAGACTAACGAACTCTGGGCTAGCGTTTGAGGCAAAGCATCCAATTTTTATACCAGTTAGTCACTTAGTAGTTAATTCTTTGGTCATGCACACGCATCGAAAGAATTTACATGCCGGGGCACAGTCGTTGTGTGCTTTTATTTTTTTTGTGTGCAGAGATATTGGATCATTAATTGCAGAAAATTGGCTCGCAAGGTGGTACGCAGCTATGTAAGATGCTTTCGCCTGCGTCCAACTTTGGAAGTCAGCTAATGGGATCGTTACCGGCCAATCGTGTGAAAGGTGGAACGTATCCGTTTGACCGTGCTGGACTGGACTTCGCTGGACCAATCTGGATGCACTTTAACATCCGAGGAAAGCGGCCGGTCAAAGTATATCTGTGCATATTCGTGTGCTGCCTGACTAAGGCATGCCACCTGGAGGTCGTCTCAGACTTGAGCGCTAACGCCTTTATTGCGGCTCTGAAGCGCTTCTTTGCCAGGCGAGGGCTAAGCTCTGATCTGTATTGCGACAACGCCAATAACTTTGTGGGGGCATCTCGCGAGCTTAAAACGAATGCAGCCAATTCGAACCAGAGTTCGATTGAAGACGAGTGTACCAAAAATGGCGTCCGATTCCATTTTATCCCGCTACGCTCCCCTCACTTCGGAGGGTTATGGGAAAGTGTCGTCAAGGTCGCTAAGCAGCTGTTAATCAAGTGCACTAATAGCGTCGCACTTAACTACGAAGACTTATCAACTGCTATTGCCCAAGTGGAAGCAGTGATGAATTCAAGGCCGCTATATCCCGTATCATCGGACCCAAATGACTTGGAAGCCCTGACACCAGGACATTTTCTAGTGGGGCGGCCCTTAAATGCGCTAGTAGAACCGACAGACGAGGAGTTGGTCAAGCTGTCACATACAAACCACTGGAAGCGGATTCTGGTTGTCCATCACATGTTTTGGCGCCGTTGGTCAGCGGAGTATCTAACGCTCCTACAACAGCGCACTAAGTGGACAGCTACTGTACAAAATTTGAAGATTGACACCTTGGTGCTCATCGTCGAGGACAACTCGCCGCCTGGACATTGGTTATTAGGGCGAGTAAGCGAGCTGCACCCAGGAACTGATGGCGCTGTGCGAGTAGTGACGCTCAAAACGAAAACAGGATATCTCAAACGCAACGTCCATCGCATCTGTCCTTTACCTTTGGACACCTAAAATCAATTCTTGTTGGAAGCTTTAGGAAGGACCTTCCAAGGCACCCCGCGTTCGCGCCATATATTTAAATATTAATTTTTCGCGCCAAACAATTAAACATTGTCGTTAACGGACACTAGTATAAGTTGGTATTTTTATGAACCAGTGAAAAATGTACAAAATGTAGAAAAATTAATTGTAATCGATATGAATAATGAGATCGATAACTTGTAACATAGAGTCTAGCCTTGGAGGAACGAGCAGCTCGGATCGGCATATTGAAGCCAAATAAAACAAGTGAAAACGTTTCAGTCGGACGCAACCGACTGCGGAATACTTTGATACCAGTAAAAGAACGGATGGTAAGGAACTCTGCTTGCAAAGGAGTGGGCCGGGTGGTAAGCATCGCCAGCTATCATGTTACCAAATTTGGTGACTTAAGCTGAAAAAATTTGGAAGATAACTGAACTTCCAAATTTAAATGGTGGGCGCAGAGGTGGGTGTGGCATCCAAATTTTTGAATCAAATGTTTTTAACTGTCACCATCTATATTCATACCAAGTTTGGTGGCTCTAGCTCAAAAACTGTTAGAGATATAGCCGATTCCGATTTTATAAGGCGGGTGGCTTGAGTGGGCGTGGCATCAAAAATTTTGATGCAGATCTTTGGTAGATGTTGCTTTCTATCTTTCTACCGAATTTAGGGGCTCTAGCTTAAAAACTGAAAGAGATATCGAAAGGTCCGATTTTAAATGGTGGGCGGAAGGGGTGGGCGTGGCATCCAAGTTTTGATGGGGAACGTAAGTACCTATCTTGACACAAAATTTGGTGGCTCTAGCCCAAAAAATGTGAAAACCATAGGCGTTTCCAATTTCAAGAAGCAGGGAGGATGGGGGCGGAAGGAGTGGGCGTGGCATCCAAAATTTTGATGCATATTTTTGGGGAACTTCGATATCTATCTTGACACAAAATGTGGTGGCTCTAGCCCAAAAAATGTGAAAGCTATAGGCGTTTCCAATTTCATGGAGAAGGGGGGATGGGGGCGGAATTAGGGGCGTGGCATCCAAAATTTTGATGCATTTTTTTGGGGAACTTCAATATCTATCTTGACACAAGATTTGGTGGCTCTAGCCCAAAAAATGTAAAAACTATAGGCGTTTCCAATTTCAAGGAGCAGGGATGATGGGGGCGGAAAGAGTAGGCGTGGCATCCAAAAATTTGATGCAGTTTTTTCAAAAATATGACTAGCTATCTGTGTGCAAAATTTGGTAACTCTAGCTGTAAGAATGTGAGAAATATTTGGTTTTTTCGGTTTTCAGTTATCGAATTTATCGATTTCCCAGCCTCCTAGTAGGCGTGGCAACCCAATCTTGACACTTTATCTGTACCGTCTATAGATAAACATAATTGCAAAGTTTCAAGTCTCTAGCTTTAAGGGTGTCGAAAAAAGTTGCGTTCATACGGACGGACGGACAGACGGACAGACAGACACCATGACGGACATTGCACAAAACCAATATACTATGAGACCTTCGGTATAAAAGTATAAATATAATATTTAGCTCTAATATTGAAGCGTGCTTATTACCTTCGGCCATTTGGTCGGTCGATTTGAATTTTCAAAATTTTTATATATTATTATTTCATTTATAGATTGAATATGTTCCTTTAAGGAAGTGCTGAAAATAAGTAATCTAGAGGATAAGATATACAACACATTTTATGTTTATGTGATCTCTTAAAATTTCGATCATCAATCTTTGGAACGTGGCGGGCGCATTCTTGAGCCCGAATGGCATTCTAATAAATTCATGTAGCTTTCTTCCTATCTTCTTCCTTTACTAGTATTTGATGGTAGTCCTTGGCTAAATCTATTGTTGTAAAGTACAGCGCCCTTCCGAGATTATCGAGAATTGATTCGATATTTGGAATTGGGAATTTATCGTCAATAGTTATTTCGTTCAGTTTTCTGAAATCTACTACTATTCAAAACTTTCGTTTTCCTGAGTGCTCTAACTTCTTTTTATACTCTGATACTTAAAGAATCATAGCATATTGGTTTTGTGCAATGTCCGTCATCGTGTCCGTCCGTCTGTCCGTTTGAACGCAACTTTTTTCGACACCTATAAAGCTAAAGACTTAAAACTTTGCAACTATGTTTATCTAAAAAGCGGTCAATTAAATGTCAAGATTGGTGTGCCACACCTACTAGGATGCTGGGAAATCGATAACATCGATAACTGAAAACCGATAAAACCAAATATTTCTCAAATTCTTACACCTAGAGTTACCAAATTATGCACGAAGATAGCTAGTCATATTTTTGAAAAAACTGCATCAAATTTTTGGATGCCAAGCCCACTCTTTCCGCCCCCATCATCCCTGCTCCTTGAAATTGGAAACGCCTATAGTTTTTACATTTTTTGGGCTAGAGCCACCAAATCTTGTGTCAAGATAGATATTGAAGTTCCCCAAAAAAATGCATCAAAATTTTGGATGCCACGCCCACTTATTCCGCCCCTAACCACCCTAGTCCTTAAAATTGGAAACCCCCCTAGTTTTTACATTTTTTGTGCTAGAGCCACGAAATTTTGTGTCAAGATAGGCAATGACGTTTCCCATAAAAATGCATCAAAACTTTGGATGCCACGCCCACCCATGCCGCCCACCTTTTAAAATAAAAAACATGCATTAATTGCACAGTTTTTTTGCTAGACTCACCAAAATTGGTTTTAATGTTGCTAGTGCATTGCCCAAAGATCTGTATGAAAAATTTGTCGGCAACGCCTACCCCACCGTACCAGCCTCCTCCACCTTTTAAAATTGAAAATGAATTGCACAGTTATTGGAACTCAATGCTTGTATTAACCTGGCGCCTTTTTATTACAATTATAAAGATTAGCTACAATTGGTTTTAATTTACTGTCTGCATGTATGCAAATGTCTACAATTATAAGGATTATCTAACCTTCAATAAGTTTTAATTAAAAAACTCAAAGCGTAATCTATTGGTTTGATGATTGTTTAATCTTTTGCCAAACAATCGATAAGTCAAAACTTATCTCTGTTCATAATACTACACATAAGATGGCGCTGCGTGGTCATTTACAATCAGTATGTATGCAAAAATAGCAATTTCTTAAAAAATTCAAAATGTATTTCCCAATCGGCCAACTCCTACCGCCCCCACTTTCTACCATTGCAAGCAGACTCCTTACCATCCGTTCTTTATTTCGCAGTCGGTAGCTTCCGACAACAATCCTAGAGATATCGCATCTAGGATATTAAATCGCCTTCTGCTGCAACAATCCAGCAGCGACGCTGTAAAGTCTTTAAAGGAGCTGCTCATCACCACCATAGAGTCCTTAGCTTCACCGAAGGGACTAGGGATTGACATTTCAACATGGGATCCAATTTTCATTGCCATCCTGAGAAATAAAATGGATGGCGCAAATAAAACACTCTATGAACAATCATTGGGTAATACCAAGGAAATCCAGCCACTGGACACCATGCTCCAGTTCTTAGAACAGAGAGTTCGAGTTATGGCTACTGGAAAAAGGGCATCTGGAAATTTTAAAAAGGATTCAAAAGCACAACATGTGCAACATCGTCAAGTGTACAAAGAGGATGTCATTATTGCAAAAAGAAAAGTCACTATTTATCTAAATGTGACGATTTTCGCGCTAAATCAATAAGCGAGCGCCTAAACTGGGTGCAAGGACAAAAACTATGCGTCAACTGCTTTAAAAATGACCATAAAACAAAGTCGTGCCCAAGCAACTTCAGCTGTTTTAAGTGCAACAAAAAGCACCATACTCTAGTACATTTGGAGAATGCTATCGCATCAGCAGTAGCAGAGCCACACCCACAAGTTGTGGCATCTGCAAACAATCAAAATTACAACCTACTCGCAACAGCAAAGGTAGCTGTACAAGCAAACAATGGACAGCAGGCAACATTCAAGGCATTACTGGACTCTGGATCGCAGATCAACGTTATCTCTGAAAGAATAGTGAAAAAGTTGGCACTAAAGCGTCATGAAACAACACTCCAGATTGAAGGCATCAGAGGACAGCCAAGAGTCAGCAAGGCTCGGGTGAATGTCGATCAGCACTACCGATTAGAGCATGCCGGTCAATCTACCTCTTGCGGACCCTAACTTCAACAAGCCAGGAAAAATCGAAATGTTGATTGGAGCAGTGCACTGTTTTTCAATATTGCTCCCACAACAGCATAGAATGTTTCATTCTGGTCCAATGATACAACAAACTGAGTTTGGTTGGATCATTGAAGGAAAAAATAAATGCTGCAACTAAATCATCAGCCATTTGCGCAGCAGCAACAAATGAAGAAACAAATAAATTAATGGAACAATTTTGGACACTGGATAGCATGGAGTCAGCAGAGAAACATCGAACACCCATTGAAGCGCATTGTGAGACTCACTTCTTAGAGCACCTACAAGTGGCGGTGGACGGCAGATTCATCGTTAAACTTCCATTTGCTGGACACTGTTAAGCCCTGGGAGACTCCATGGAGATTGCGACTAAACGGTTCTTATCTTTAGAGTGCAGAACCTTTGCAGACACGTGGAAACAGTACGCAGCTTTCATGGCGGAGTATGAGAAGTTAGGACACATGAAACAAGTGTCACCTTAACAAATTCCGAAAAACCATTACGTAATTCCGCATCATTGCGTGTCGGAAAGCACTACAACAACACTTCGAGTTGTTTTTGACGCATCATGTAAAACATCTGCTTGAAAATCGCTGAATAGCATACTGCATTCAGGCCCCACGGTTCAAAGCAATCTAATGTCTATCCTGCTACGATTCAGAACACATAAATATGTGTTTACGGCTGATAATGAAAAAATATATCGTCAAGTATGGATCAATCCGGAAAATCAGTTTCATCAACTTATTGTATGGCGCAACAACTCATAACAACAGATTAAGTACTACCAGTTAAAAACAGTCACATATGGCACGAAATCTGTACTAGCAATAAAATGTTTGGATCATCTGGCAACTAAGAATATGGAAAGATTGCAGATGGGTGCAACGGCACTAAAACGTGACTTTTATGTAGATGATTGCCTAACTGGCACCGATTCAATTATAGAAGCGATACAAGTTCAACAAGAGCTCAACAGAATCCTTCAGCCATCGGGATTTAAGCTGCGCAATTGGTGTTCAAACAATGAGCAAATATTGCAAGGAATTCCGAAAGAAGACATAGTGATCGATGTAAAGCAGTACAGCAACAAGGATTACAAAACGTGCAGTCTGCTCGGAGTGTGCACAGATCTTCGACCCCCTAGGCTTGTTCGCTCCAGTCGTGGTAAAGGCTAAAATTTGTATGCAACGGCTCTGGGGATTAAAATCTTGATTGGGACGACGAGTTACCTGCAAATCTTCAAAACAAATGGGAGGATTATCGAGAGGTCTGCAACTTAATTCCTTAATTCAATGCAAATTCCAAGGCACATTTATAATGGCAAGACTCCAATCACAAAGGAATTACACACCTTTGTAGATGCGTCAGAGCGCGCTTATGGCGCCGCAATATACGTACGCGCAAAGTACAGAAATAAGCAAATATCTGTGCCGTTACCATGTTCAAAGTCTAGAGTGGCTCCAACAGCAAAACAGTCACTTCCTCGACTGGAGCTATGTACTGCACTATTTGGTGCTGAGCTAACAAATAGGGATCGACGCGATTTAGACCTCAACAGCAACAAAGTGCCAGGATACTTCTACTGTGGTTCTTTCATTGATCAATGCAGCTGCATATACATATCACACGTTTGTCGCAAACCGAATAGCAAAAATTTAGGCCTTTACAAGCCAAACTCAATGGCGCCATGTATCATCGGCTATCAACGCAGCAGATGTACTCTCAAGAGGAATATCGGCACGAAAATTACCCGAGCCCAATCTATGCTTTATGGACCAGTGTTTCTGCATGGCTCTCCAGAGAAATTTTCACCCCGAGCAATTTGGAAAGAAAAACAAAACATGTAAGTCTGGCAATATCTCCAACTACAATAGGTGAAGAATTATACACTTGTAGACACAGCAATTCTATCACAAGTTACAACGCATTGTGGCTTACAAAAAATTCAGATCAGCAACTTCCACGCTGTGCGTCAAGGAATTGGATCGTGCTCGCAACGTATTTTGCTGACCTAAAATCGTTGCAGCGTCACGGCATGGTGGACAAAAAGAGTTCCATTTCATCGCTGTCCCCATTACAAGGTTCAGACGGACTTGTGCGAGTTGAAGGCAGATTGGATCAAGCCCCACTCCTTTACAATGCAAAGCACCAGATTTTGCTGCCCTACAACGATCCAATTGTAAAAATTATATTGCGAGAACTGCATGAAGACAACATGCATTGCGGTGTCCATGCCTTACGAGCAACTGCAAGACAGCAATATTGGATCCTCAACGACAAAACAATGTCAAGGAACATCATTCACAATTGCGTGAAATGTAACAAGGCAAGGCCCAAGTTAATTAACCAAATTCTGGGCAATTTGCCAGCCGACCGAGAAACACCAACATGCCCCTTTCTTACTACAGGCGTAGATTACTGCTGACCAATCTGGATTCATCATAAAATCCGAGGAAAAAGACCAAATAAGGCATACATAGCCGTATTCTGCTGCTTCTCTACAAAGGCGGTACACCTTGAGTTGGTCAGCGATCCGACGACAAACGCCTTTTTGGGAGCTTTGCGGCGCTTCTTAAGCCGCCGCGGCAAATGTCAAACAATTCATTGTGACAATGCCACTAACTTTATTGGAGCAAACAACCAGCTGAAGAAACTAAAGGAAATTTCTTTGGTGAAAAGGCTCAAGCAGAGATCATCAATCACTGCAACAAGAAACAAGTTCAAATTCATCCCGCCACGAGCGCCATCGTTTGGAGTCAAGTCAGCTAAACGACTGCTGGTTACCACTTCCAACAATGCAACCCTAACATTTGAGGAATTTAACACGGTCATCGTCGAAATTTAAGCAATCTTGAATTCACGGCTAATTACACCGATGTCAAATGACCCAACGGACACCACTTCTATCACCCCAGCACACTTCCTGATTGATGTAACGCTCACTACTCCTCCCGATGACAACGCCGACCGATATGAAAAAGTCGTTACTGAAACGTTGGGAACTAGTATCCAGAATTAAGCAAGGATTCTGGAAGCAATGGTCAGAGGAATACTTGCAAGAGCTTCAAGCCAGACACAATTGGAAAACCATCAATCCCAATATCAAGGAAGGCATGCTTGTCTTAATCAAAGAAGACAACATACCTGGGATGACTTGGCCAATGGGACGCATTGTAAAAACATATCCATTGCTAATAGTCATGTACGAGTGGTTGACATGAAAACCGCCTCAGGCACCTTCAAGCGCCCCATAAACAAGCTGGCGCCAATCTTTCCAGAGGAGATGGCCAAGAAACACCCTCTCAATGAAGCAGAGGACACGGATAACAATGACGCGCCGGTCGCCCAAAGGAAATGACTAATGTCGCCAACGATAACCTCGTCGTTGCTAGTCCTGCTTCTAATGTTACCTTTGGTACTGACACAGTCAGTATCGGGGACAAGGTTCGACACGAAGCCTGGGGTATATTACGAAAAAATTGGAACAACAATGAGAACAATATCCGACTGGACCACGGTTGTATACTATGAATTGGACCCATACTGGCGAGACATGAAGACATTTAATTCAGGCAAAAAGGAGTTCCAATACATATGCCAAGAACTAAACAATATACACACATGTGATGCTATATCACAGCAGTATAAACACTTGTATGATGAACTGCAATCGGCAAACTCACTCATGCAACATACTCACAAACGCCGCTCCCCATTTAATGCAGTGGGTAATATTGCGAACAGTCTATTTGGAGTATTAGGTCCGAAAACAAAACATATGCTTCATTCCACTGCTGGCACCTGATTGTCGCACAAGCTGAGGTTTTGATCGCGAGCGAGTTTACAAAAAAAAGTAAAAACCTTGCAGTCGGAAGTAACCGACTGCGTAATACTTTGATACCAGTAAAAGAACGGGTGGTAAGGAGTCTGCTTGCAAAGGAGTGGGCCAAGTGGTAAACATCTCCAGCTATCATGTTACCAAATTTGGTGACTATAGCTCAAAAACTGTGGAAGATAACGGAACTTCCAAATTTGAAAGTTTGGCGGCAGAGGTGGGTGTGGCATCCAAATTTTTGAATCAAGTGTTTTTAATTCTCACCATGTATCTTCCTACCAAATTTGGTGGCATTAGCTCAAAAACTGTTAAGGATATAGCCGTTTCCAATTTTCTAAGGCGGGTGGCTTGGGTGGGCGTGGCATCCAAAATTTTGAAGCAGATCTTTGGTAAATGTTGCCTTCTATATTTATACAGAACTTAGGGGCTCTAGCTTCAAAACTGTAAGAGATATTGAAGTTTCCCATTTTAAATGGTGGGCGGCAGAGGTGGGCGTGGCATCCAATATTTTGATGCAGATCTTTTGCAGATGTCACAATCAGGGGGCATGACATCCAAAATTTGTATGCATTTTTTTTGGGGAACGTCAATATCTAGCTTGACGCAAAATTTTGTGGCTCTAGCCCAAAAAATTTGAAAGCTATAGGCGTTTCCAATTTCAAGGAGCAGGGAGGATGGGGGCGGAAGGAGTAGGCTGTGGCATCCAAAATTTTGATGCTTTTTTCTCAGGGACATAATTAGCTATATTAGTCCCAAATTTGGTAACTCTAGCTGCAGGAATGTGAGAAATATATGGTTTTATCGGTATTCAGTTATCGAATTTATCGATTTCCCAGCCTCCTAGTAGGCGTGTCAACCCAATCTTGACACTTTATCTGTCTCGCCTATAGACAAACATAATTGCAAAGTTTCAAGTCTCTAGCTTTACGGGTGTCGAAAAAAGTTGCGTTCATACAGACGGACGAACTGGCGGACGGACGGACAGACACCATGACGGACATTGCACAAAACCAATATACTATGAGACCTTCGGTACCAAAGTATAAATAGGTTCGTACACTTGCAAAAAAGAAACGGTTTTCCACTTCTTAATGTATAAGTGCATAATCAAATAAGTGAATAGCGCGCTTGAAAATTTAAATTTCATAATTTTATGTGCATGTATCACTTTGCACAGTGCACAATTTTATTTTCTTTTTGATTTGTGTGCTTTTGACAATTGATTTACGACCCAAGTAGCGTTTGTTGTTGTAAGTGTTGTTGTTGGGCCCGCACTGCTACTTTTTGTTGGTGTCATTGATTTAAAAAAACAACAACAACAAAACAAAACTTGGTGCATCTAGAGAAATTTTGCACACCAGAATATGTTATGGGGGTGGTTTTACCTACTTGCTAATTATCAAACTCAGACAAAGCGTAACACATACATACCTAGAACAAGTAAGAAGGCTCTAGTCGAGATTTCCCGACTAGGAGATACCCCGAACCCTGTACATAACGCGTACTGTCATTGTCTGTATGCATCTGTGACTAAACTTCAATCTTCGATATCTCTGGTGTTTCTTAAACGATTTCGATGAAATTTTCAGAAAAGTTATATCGTTACCCATTATTTCAACCCCCATTATTGTAATCGATTCCATGTGTATATCGGAAACTAGAATAGTTATCGATAATTTAAAAAAAATTGTTCCGCTCATGGTAGAGGAGAACTTATATTCAAAATTTGAAGTCTCTAGCTCTTATAGTCTCTGAGATCGACACGTTCTTACATACAGACGGACGGACAGACGGACAGACGGACATGGCTATATCGACTCGGCTGTTGATGCTGATCAAGAATATATATACTTTATAGGGTCGGAGATGCTTCCTTCTGCCTGTTACATACTTTTGCACAAAACCATTATACCCCTTTTACCCATTTCATGGGTTCGGGGTATAAAAGCAAGAAATTTTAGTTTTGATCTACCATTTGCCATTGTTTTGATATAATTTTAGAGCTGACATTTATAACTTTGGTTGGTGTTGCAAATGCACATATGTAAGTACATTGTTGTACATATATATTAACAAATGCAAGTGCAAATATAAATGCATGCATACATTGTTGACATCTGAATTCAGTACGTGCGAAGAAGGTAGGGATACTAAGATTTTTGTTAGATAGAGCCGAAATGGAAAAACAAAGGCGCATGATCGGAGCGAGATTTAAAAATAATTTGTCATCCAGCGCCGAACATGAAGAGCGATGCGCGCGCGTGTTTACGTTTTAAGCCGCCTCTTTGGGTTGGGACCAAGAGCGCGACTCACACGTATGACGCAGAAATGCATAGATTCGATGAATGTATTCATGATGCAGGTGTACCTATGCCGACTGTCACCACAACAGTAAGTAAGAGAGCTTATAAGTTATCCATAAAGTTATCCATAGTTTCAACTTATATTTGTAAATTTTCTAAATTTGAGATTTTTTCGTTATCGATTCCATGTTTACATCGGAAAACAGAATAGTTATCGATATTCTGAAATAAACTTGATTTGCCCATGGCTTAGGAGAATTTATGTTCAAAATCTGAAGTCTCTAGCTCTTTTAGTCTCTGAGATCTACGCGTTCATACATACAGACGGAAAGATGAACTGACGGACGGACAGACGGACATGGCTATATCGACTCGGCTGTTGATGCTGATCAAGAAGGTATATACCTAATGGGGTCGGAGATGCTTCTTTCTGCCTGTTACATACTTTTTCACAAAACAATTATACCATTTTTTACCCATTTCATGGGTTCAGGGTAGAGGTGGGCGAGGGCCGGGCTTTTTTTGGTGGCCCGTGGGCTTGCACAGGTCCGGAGCGGGCCGGGTCTCAAAAAAGAGCTTCGTGGGGGCCCGGGCCTCAGCGAAAAGGCTCGGCCCGGTAAGGCCCGAAAAAGCCCGACAAGAAACCACAAATATATTTTATTAGCTTTAAATTTCTAAATAGTTGTGTATAAAATGAGGTTAAAATATTCATTTATAGCAATTTAAAAAAAAATCATAATAAATGCTAACGAAGAGATTTTTGAAAAAAAAATAAATTGTGCTGTTACTATAGGAATTGTTTGGAAAAACTATATGCATCAAAAAACGTTTCAAAATTAGACTTTTACAAATCTTAATTTGCAATGAGTACTTAATGGGCTAAATAAAGTTAATAAAATTTAAATGGATTTTAAATGACTGTTTCATTGGTACCATACTTCACGTGAAGAAGTTCAAGCTATGAGTAGATTTAACTTTAAATAATGTGTAAATACTTATGACCTCCCCTGTAAATAGGAGCAGTTAGGACTTATATTTATAAGACCACCAGTGTTGCAGATTTGTTTTATTAAGTATTGTATTACATACAAAGTTAATAAATAATTTTAAGTTTGTATTATAAAATAAGTGAATTTTAAAACAAATTAATCCATATCTTCAAATGCATATGGTTTTTATATGTACATTCATATGTATTAATTTCGGGCCGGGCCGGGCCGGGCCTCCATGAAAAAAAGTCGTGCTGGGTCGGGCCGGGCCACTTAAGAAAGACTTCGTGTTCGTGCGTGCCCGGGCCTCAGAAAATAGGCCCGCGCCCACCTCTAGTTCAGGGTATAAAAATAAAGTAAAATTTTACGCATGGATTGCTTGCAAAAAAAAGTATTCTTATATTTTGTAGCCACAGTAAGATAACAGAGAGAAGAACATAGAAGAAGATATGTAAATAGTACTCACTGCAAGCAGCATCGGAGACAATTTACTCATCTAGACTTGACATCCCGCTCTTTTGAAAACTGCTGGCTGAAATTAAGTGCGGGTACGATTAGATATAAATAACGAGTAGGTATATATGTACCATATATGCGATCGAAGCGCAAAGCAATATGCCGATAACAAAGAAGAATAACGCTGTACGTTTGCTAACTGGCAAATACTGCACGCCTGGCTAGCTTTTTTGTTTAATAAACGACTCCACTGTTACTGCTAATTAAGAGTCTATATATATAATTGGGTCGAATATGCATCATTCAGCCTGTTACATACATTCGCACAAATGCATCATACCCTCTGGTAAATTGATTAAATGGTCATTTCATAAGCAAGTGCATTTTGTGTGTACGCATCTATTTATTTAACGTATTTAAACACAAAATGGAATAACGAAAAGAATAACGCTGTGCGTTTGCGTACTGGCAACTGCTGCTCGCCAGCCAGTGCAGCTGGCATTGCCTATCTGATTGTGGGACAGGGGGCGCACCAGCGGAAAGCAAGTAGCGGTTAAAAATGCATAAGTATTTGCATACGTGTCACTTGTTTCATTTTTGCCTGGACTAGCTTCGCCGAGATTTTCGTAATTTTGTTTTCTCTATGCACTTGACTAGCTCGCTAGGAGATACCCTATACCCTAAATGCTATGCGGAACGACATGGCCAAATCGAGTCGCCTTATGATGCTGATCAAGAATATTTATACATAACTAGGTGACCCGGCAAACGTTGTTTTGCCATGCATATTATTACTGGGAAACATTTTTTCAGTTCAATGAAAATAACTATCTACTAAAAGTATGCGGGGATTTACCTATCAATTATAAGATTTCTTAACAATAAAGAATAATCAACACAAACAAACTGGATGGTTTTCCCACGCGAGAACATGCCACATATAGTTGTCCGTGGGAAAAGCATGGTGTTTCCAAATCTAAGCCACATACAAACAATGCCTGCCCTTGTGACTTATTGATCGTCATAGCGAATGCCAGTCTAATTGGGAATTGATTGCGTTTGAATTCAATTGACACATCTGTATTAGTCATAGGGATTCGTGGCAGCAACACATTTTCGGCTTGAAACTTTCCATTCAAAATGATGGCGTCAATAATGTTTCTCATTCGTTTTTTAATGACTAATCGTGTGCCATTACATAGCCGTGGTGGGTTCAAGTTACGAAGCAGAATGATCGGAGATCCAACCTTCAATTGTAAATGGTGTGGTGGCATGCCTGGCAAATCCAATGAATTTAAAAACTCAATTGGATAATTCACAGATTTGTTGGTATCGCAAACTGCATGGATGGATTTGTATGACACCAAGTCCTCAGGCAACAACTGTTTTATCTTTAAATTCAACCTATTGACGTCCACATTTTTTGCTGCCAAAATCGCTCTTTCTGTCAGCCAATTATGATTTTCATATTTTGTGTGTACATCGGGAAATATGTTATCGATGAGAGTATTTTGCGAGTCGATGATTGAGCAGAAGTTCGTCTGTAGTTTTATGCATCCAGTATTTTCATGTACAGCAACTTTCCCATCGCCAATATCTAACAGTTGTTTAGAGAAAGTTTCGGCGAATATATCCTCAAGCATTTTAACGCCCATGTTCAGCTGTACTTTTTCAACATTACGGCACAGTCGCGATGATTTTTAACAAGCGTTGTATTCATCAGGGTACGTCGAACGAGGAATAACGTGAAGTGTTTGTCTAAAATCACCTGAAAGTAGTAATTTTACATTGTTTCAGCACTGTGGCCATAGACGATTGTTTTTTTTATGTTGCACACTGCATCTGGATTATTTTGAATGTTTAATGGCAGCTTAAATGCTGAATGAGCTATTCTGCCTCCATTTAATAAAGTCGCTGCAATGCCAGAAGATGCAACGGCCAATGCGATGCCATTTTTTGATCGTATCTCGGCAAGAAGTAGCGAAATAAGGAACGTTTTGCCAGTTTCACGTGGTGCATCCAAAAAAAAAGAATCCTCCTTGTCCTGCCGAAACTGCCAGCATTATGCGGTCGTAAATAACTTTTTGTTCATCATTTAGTAGTGGAACATTGCGACTAACAATGCCTGCCATTTCTACAGTATCTTACTGTAGTGCACGATTCATATCTGAGTTGAGTAAATCAGATGCATTGAATATTTGTGATTATCCCACAACATTTGTGCTCGAGCCGGGAAACATGTAGTCAGTACTATAACAAATAGTATATGAATTTGTGTTCCTGTGGAGCTTAATGCTGCTTCAGCAAGCATGCTGTCCCAGTGATTGTCGTCTTCTAGCAAGCTTAGTGCAAGGCATGCATCTTTATAAGTTGGATACTGTTTTCCATCTACCTTGCGTATATCTTTAAATGACAATGGTCCGGTGACATTCACCAACAACAGTCGCAGATAAAAGCACTCAGTCTGCCTTGGATTGACTGTATATACACGACACTAACTATTTGATTTGAATAAACCGGGGCACGCATCAACTGCTGTTCCCTGCTTGCGGGCCATCAATTTTTTCGATTGAGGCCATGTAAAATATCGTGGAACTTCAGAATAGAGCAGAATTTTTGCGAAGACACCAAAAGCATCCGCACGATTGTACAGTTCAAAAAATTCGGTGAGAGTATTTTTAGGTGGATTTATAGCATGCTCAAGCGCTGTACCGTCCGCGAAATATACGCGCTGGCCGTTTTCAAAATGGACAGCTAAATGTATACCTGCTGGATCCCGTTCATGAATTGGGAAACCGAAAATCCGCCAGACAGCTTCATTGGAACTGATATTCCGGACAATTTGGTAATTCATAATTTCATCATTTTGATTCACCGGAGGTGCATTTACATTAGTATATTCAATTCTTAATATAGCCATATCACTTCCTTCACATACTTGCAAATATATTTGATACTCTTTACCGAACTGCATGACTCAACAAAAATATGAGCTTTGAATGTTTTGCTCAGCAGAGGTGAATATGGTACCACCGATTACAATTTGTGAAAGTGACGAAAAATCGATGTCCGATTTATATTCAAACGCAAGGCAAAGAAGTGATGCGCGTGCCAATGCGCTTTACACTTGCAACCGCTGTTGCTTACGTGTTCTTAATGTGTCGGTGACTCGTTGTCGGGCCAATCTTTGTCTCAATGCATTAGCTCGAAGGCGTTTGATGAGTTGATGTTGACTTTCATTAGCACGTAAGATTGCCATCTGATTTCTCGAACTTTCATTGTCCGTCAATTGATCTTCTGCCAATATATTTAGCCGATTGTTTTGGATAAACTGTAAATTCCGAGTCCGTCGACCAATATTTCGCCTTCTTTCACGTAGACGTGGCAATGTTTTAAGTAAGTATTTTGAAATATCGAAAAACGGCATATAAAATTGCCTTATCGTTGCTCGATGAGTCTGACGGAATCGCTTGCTTAAGAAATTTTATTAAATCCATCACAAAATTTTGAAAAGAGGACAAAGGAGTATGGGAGCTACCCGAAGGAGTGGTCGGATCGGGTCCAGATTTGGTATGCGTAATTTTTTTACACGCCCTTATGTTTCGACCAAGTTTCGTTCAGATTGATTAGTTTTAATGTACAAAAGTTTGAAAAAAAAGAACATAGGTGCTCAGGAGGTACCTGAAGGACAATTTGAATTGGGATGCAAAATAGATGTTGGCCGATGCGCAGACTTTACCGGTAAGCACTCAAAATCTCACGAAAATCTATCGAGCTATTTCGGAGGAGCTTAGCAACGAAATTTGTGACACGAGAATTTTATATATTAGATTATTATTAGTAATCAACAAATTGACACAAAACTATTATATGCGCCTTTGCAAGCTGTTTGCAATTGAGATTCCAACTCTTGCCATGTCACTTAATGGTTGTATAGTGTTATTGTTGTCATCAGTTGGCAACACAAAATCAAATACCCTATCTCGTCTTTCGTGACACAAGTTATGCAGGACACAGCAGACATTTATAATTTTTGCGACCTTAGCTCTGTGATATTGGAAGCAGTCTTGAAGAGATCTAAAGCGAATTTTGATAACACCAATTGTTTGCTCGACTACATTTTGAGCAGACGCAAGCCGCATGTTAAAATTATGTTGCTCTGAGCCCGCAGCTGGACTCCTATACGGAGTTAGCATGAAGGGCTCTAGAGGCTACCCAGAGTCTTCCAGTAGCCAACTGTTTTGACTGATGTGCAAAATCTGTTGGCTTCATAATTCGTATGTGTGCCGTCAATGCATCCAATTACGTCCAATAACCGCCGTCTGATCTAGTTTTATAAAGCGAGGACAAAGCCTTCTATCAAGGAGTGGAATCCATAACGTTTTACAAACTAAAGATCGAGAAACAGCCAAGTCCTTGTCTTTCCCAATTACTCCTTGAAAAAAACCAACACCCAAGAAACGTAGCACTATTGCCAGTCGCAGTATTGGCGAAATTGATGATGATGGCATGTCATCCCTAATTAGGTGAAATACAATATCATCAGGCTGCTTGCGCGTGAGAGTGTCGAATTTCATCTGCAATTCTGTTGCAACGGCATCCGCGCAACTGCGTTGTCAGCTTTTTTTGTTTTGCGCGTGTTAGCTCCTCCCGTTGTAGACTGAAACCCGTCCTCGGGTTTCATCCTGCTTGTTCTGCGCTGATATAGTTTCCACGAGAAGTAGGAGAAGAGCGATGGATTCAAGCAGCCAAATGATCGTGATGAAATTTCCGATCTTAGATCCCCGATATGACGGAGATTCTTTAGGCTTAGGTTCCAGCGACTATCTGACTGTTCCCGGTGCTGTCCACTAAACATTGTTGCGCTGTTTATATCTAAGATGCCCTCGCCTATTATCGTTATGGGCTCCAGATGTCCGGGTTGTGTGGCACATGCGACGGTTCCTTATACAAGTTGTCGGGCACACGATGCATTCTGTAGTCTCCCGCAGAAGGTGGTGCTCACAGTAGTGGTGCAGTCGCGCACAGCGTAGGTCTTTGTTCCGCAATCAGCCACCGTATTAGCTTCTTCTAGATCCAATAAAATATTATTGTGCTGAACGGGAAAAATATCCTTTTTTTTTTAACAGTTTAACTTAGGTTTAAGGTATTTTATCAAAAAGTATATTAATTCGGAATTTTGGAAAGCTTTATTATGAGAGACTTCTAAAAGATCCGTTATGCTAGTATTTTAAGTTGCTCATTTAGGCCCAATTTTTCAATGTCCGGTTTGTCAACTTATTCTAAGTTTTGTCGAATTTGAGTTTCTCAATTTTCGGTTAGCACTTATTTATCCGATGCACGGAAGTCCGTTTACTACATATACCGATGCTAAGTAACGATATATAAATATCAATACAATCATCGTAAGGCGAACAGCTGACTCAAGCTGACACTTGCATTGTTTATTTATTTTTTTAAGAATCAATATTCCAAAATACTTATTTAAGTCTTCTAGGTCCACAAACATATGCTCCTCAACAACTAAAAAGTTTTTCCCTCGTTGCCGTTTGCAACAGGGCTCATAGAAAGTTATCATATATACATTTTGATGTGCAACATGTAGCAGTTTAGGAGTCACAGGCAAAAACAAAACCAAAACTGAATCCCCGTTAAGGTTGGCAGCACCATTCGGCGGTAGTGATATACCGATGATAGGTTAATTTGGCTTAGAGAAAACCAAATTGGATAACTGCAGTATAGCTCGACCATAAGAGTTATTCCGAAGTTAACTTATTCCAAGTTTAACTGAACATTTAGAAATCGGGCCTTAACAATTCATTTATGGTATATCAATGCTGACTAGTATAAGAAGGCTGATTAAGTTTATTTTTGCAAGTGTTACGGAGAGGATTAAGACTTCAAAGTTTGTAATTATCTTTATATTTTTTGCCAAACTTGTTGCGTAAAAGTGTTCATACTTGTCCCAGATCGTCAACTATAGGTTTGTGGTCCGCCTTAAGTCTCAATGTCGCTTTGGTCAAGGTCATGGCATCCATTGTTAAACTGAAAAAATATCCTAGCCTAAAGTGAATATTAATTTTTGTTCGTTATAATTACTTAAAATTGTTATGAATTTTAAATGCTTAAATTTACTTAACCTTCTGCTATGTTTGGGTCAATTTGACCCAATTTTGTTTTTGATGCATCGAAAAATATGGGATAATCTGATCGAATCTACTAGATTCTTTTCGCACTTGTTAACTGTATAAAATTTGACGATTTCACGTAAAAGTTAAAATAAAATATTTTTATTATTTCGCTGAAGAATCACTTTAATGTTTCTGCAGCACTTAATGTGTTTGTGGGTCATTTTGACCCACCAAGTGATTTAGTACAAATGTGCTAAGCTTGACTGCTTATTTCATTCACAATATACCGATAAGAGACAAATTAATCGATAAATGCTCATATTTTTCAATACAGCTTTATCGACTATCGATAATTTCATTTGCGTTGCGAAATCGGGGAATTCCCGTAAACGTAGTGCACAAATACCATATCTTATTCGACGCATAGAAAATTTGCTCAGTTGCTTCTTGTCAGTCGAACAGAAACGTTTTCAGTGAAGGTATTCAGAAAATGGAGCAACTTAAAAAAGTAAGGTATGTCTTTTATATATCTTAGTACTGTTTCTAATATTGTTTTCTTTTGAAAAGATACTAAGCAATGAAGAAATTATTCAAATTGTGAATGCTAATGAGGATGACATTTTTGACGATAGTGACGATGATGAAGACTATGAACCGATCAATGCAAACGACGATGACATTTCAGAACTGTCTTCCAGTGAAAGTGTGGAAAGTGTTTTACTTGAGGATAACACAAGCACAGATAAAGACAACACAAGTTCTGATTTATCAAAAGATAAAAGTATTTTGTGGCAGGATCAGCCACCACCTATCTCCAAAGGAAGAATTCCTGGCAATCAAGTTATTTCCCACTCACCTGAGCCGACTAAACGTGCTATTTCCATGGTTACGGACAAAAAATCAACGTTTGATATATTCTTACCTTCGAGTATAAAAGAAGTCGTTCTAGAAATGACGAATAAGAAAGGAATGGAATTGTTTGGAAGCGTTTGGAAAATCATCGACTTGATAGAATTGGAAGCATATCTTGGACTGCAAATTTTGGCAGGAGTTTATAAATCACATGGCGAAAGCCTACTACATTTGTGGGATGAAAGTGATGGTAGGCCAATTTTCCGAGCTACAATGAGCCCAGAAAGATTTATGAACATTTCACGGTGCCTTCGATTTGATTCCGCTAATGACAGAGAGCAAAGAAAACAACGCGACAAATTAGCTCCACTACGGAGCATTTGGGACCAATGGAACCGCCGGCCAAAAGTTTTTTATAATCCACACGAAAGTGTGACAATCGATGAGCAGTGCCTTATCGTGGACGCTGCAGCTTTAGGCAATACATTCGGTCAAAGCCCGCGAAATACGGCATTAAAATTTGTGCTCTCTGCGATTCAACAAGAGAGTATGCCTGGAACATGGAAGTTTATTTAGGACGTGCAAGAAATGCAGCGCCGGAAAAGAATCAAGGTATTCCGTATTCAAATGCACTTAAAGTATAAAAACTTCTCTAAAATTTGAATAAATATTCGGCTTTTAGGTGAACGCGTTGTTCTTTCTCTATCGGAGCAGTTTCCCAAGGGAAACACTATTACGTCCGATAATTTTTTTACTACATTCAATCTGGCCTCACAACTACTTCGCCGAAATATAACCTTAGTAGGCACAGTCAGAAAAAAAAAATCTTTTCTGCCCCAAAACATCATTGACACTAAAACTACTTATACTTATTATTCTTATTCACGGATAACATAACAATTGTGGCGTATGTACCAAAAAAATACAAACTCGTAGTTGCACTAAGCTCCCTCCATCATTCTCCGATTGTAAGTGATGAAAAGAAAAAGCCAGAAATAATTCTTCATTACAATAAAACCAAGGCTGGAGTGGATGCACTCGATCAATTAGTGGCAAACTACACATGCAAACGACAGACAATACGTTGGCCAGTAGCGTTGTTTTCAAACATGATGGATATTTCTGCATACAACGCGTATGTTATATGGACAGAAATTAACAGCTCCTGGAACTCAAACAAACTATTCAAACGCAGAATTTTTCTAGAGAAGCTTGGAAAAATGATGATCAAACCCCACATCAAAAGGATTCGAGAATCTTCTCAGCCTGCAACAGCAACCTTGCCTTCAAGTTCCCGTCCCGAAATTGAATCTACAAAAAAACTTCTGCGTTGCAACTTTTGCCAGCACACAAAAAACTCCAACAAATATTCAACTGTTTGTAGCAATTGTCCAAAATTTGTTTGCAAGGAACACAGCCGCTTGATGTGCATTAATTGTAAATAAAAATTTATAGACATATGTACCTATATTACAATACAAAATTCAAAAATTTATTTAAAACACTATTCGAGCACTGAGATTATATGGGTGGGTCAAATTGACCCAAAACATAAAGCGTGTAATTTTTTCCTAACATAGCAGAAGGGTTAAGGTTGTCCTCATGGACCACCTTTCCTTAAATAAGAACCGTCGTTCCTAGGTCTGCTTAGGGATGGCAAAATTTTTGAAATAATCGATTAATCTATCAAATGATTAATCGCAAGAAAAAAAATAATAATTGCAATTAATCGCAATTTGAGCAATTAATCGAGTATTTAATTTTTAAAGAGTACACTAAAATCAACATTTTACAAAAATTAAATGTGATTTTCAAATTAAAAATTTAATCATTTTGATGTGAAAAAGAAATTTAATACAAAATGAAATTAAATACAAAACGAAATTTAATACACAAATCAGTGATGTAACCATGACTGCAGGAATAAAAGTTTTCCCAAACGTTTTGTGGTTAATCTGTTTCTTTTAAGAGTAGCTGTTGCACATGCTTTCGAAAACAGTCTCTCCGCGGGTACTGATGTTCCCATTAAATGGCAATATTTGTTGGCAAGAGTGTAAAGCTTTGGGTAGACTGATCTCATTTCGTCCCAAGCATCAATGACATTGCGCTTTAGTTCCAGACTTTGAGCATTTAGAAAGAAAGCCAATTCATCTTGTGGCATGTCATCATTTTTCTTCCTTCTTTTATGAATTAAAGACTTATGCGTAGCCCAGAGGTCAAAATCTTCTTCAATTGATCCCACTGAGGTCTCGCTACTGCTTTCAATACTGTCTTCAATGTTTTTCATTTCAGTTCGCAAATGCTTCATAACTGCAGCAAGCGTTAAAGGGTCACTGAAATGAATTTTTTTGAATCTGGGGTCTAATAGAGTCGACGCTGCCAGAAGAAACATGTGCTCCGTAGATCCAAACCTACGGTCAAACTCATTTAAAATCGTACATTTTAGTTTTACGGCGGCAGGATGAATGATGATTGTTTTCACCAATTATTGACGTCCACAATGCACAAGCGGGATTACTTGGCTGAGAGATGCACACTTTTCACCACTTATTTGGACTGTCATTGCTTCTAATGGACGTAAAATGTTTAACATTTCAAGAATTGCATTTTTATCTTGCGGTGATATCATTGGCGGAGAGTCATTAAATTCAAAAAGAATAGAACTTATATATGAAACAAGTTTTATGAAGCGTTCGAGCATATAATACGTGGAGTTCCACCTAGCTTTAACATCAAGAATACATTTCAGCATTTTGCCCTCGCTCACTCCAGCGTTTGATTGAACCTCACGAAGCTGGTCACTTGCTTTTACGCTGCGCTTGAACCATTTCACAATTTCTCGACATTTCGAAATAATTGCGGTAATTTCTGTTATATTCAAAGAATTCTCACACACCAGATTCAAAGTGTGAGCGATGCAAGGAATGTGCCGCTTTTTGCCGAAGGTGTTATGTATAGCTTTAACCACATTCGCTGCATTGTCTGTCGCAACAGCAATAATATGTTTTTCATCTATTGAAAAATCGTTTAAAGCAGCTATTAAGACATCAGATATATGTCCAGCTGTATGCGCTTCTGTTAAAGGAAAAACTCCGATGGCTATATTCATTTGTTCATTTTTATATACGCCATGAACGGTAATTCCAAGCATGCTCTTCATTGCAGTGTCTGTCCAAGCGTCTGTTGTAATACATAAACATGTTGATTTACGAAATATCTCCAAACATTTTTCTTTTTCAGTCGCATATAAAGAATCTATGAGCGCTTTGATAGTGTTTCTTGATGGAACTTTAAACAAAGGAAAATGGTTTTTCATGAAGTCCAAAAATCCTTTACCTGTTGAAATAATTTAAAAATAAGTACATTTACAAATGAATCACTTAAGAGCAGTCAAAGTGCCACTTTAAAAGTCTACTTCTTCAGTGACATTAAAGCAGTGATGGGCATGCACACATATCGGCACAGTTTTCACACGCATACAAGCACAATGTTTTCAATGCTTATAGCGTACGTGTGATGATGTGCAATCGGCCGCGGCAGAGGGCCTATGCACATTCGGCAGCGCGCTGCCTAACGTCGCGACGCGCCCATCACTGCATTAATAATAATTCCATTATTACTTACCTTCAACAAAATCAAAAGGCAAATTGTCTTTGACTATCATGCCTACGATTCCATTGGTAAGCTTTTCTTTTTTTGACCCTCCTGTTGCAAAGCTTTGAATTTTATTGAAAGAACTCAATTTGAGAGGTTGACGATTGTTACTACTGCAACTAGGTTCGTTGTCGTTGTTGTTGCTGGAAAAACTGCTGCCGCTGCTGCCTTTGTTATTGTTGTTGCTGCTGGCTTTTTTGTTGAACATACTATTCATTATGCTGTTGTCAGTGGATTGATTGCTGTTTTCAGTGGATTGAGTGCTGATTTCTTCATCAATTAGATTAATAAAATCTTCTTTGGATTTAGATTTTTTCTGCTGAAATATATTTAAATTTATTTTATGAGGCGTTCAAAATGGTGCTCAAATGTTTGCGACTTACAAGATCATCAGCTTCTTTCCGATGTTTTAATTTAATATGCTGAAGCATATTTGTTGTGTTATTGGAAAATTTTAAATTCTTTCCACACAATAGTCATTTTACCAAACTGGTTTTATCCACTTTGGAAAAATATTTCCACACTTCACTCTTGTTAGGTGCCATTTTGTAATACAAAACTCGTCCGGCTTATTCACTTTTTTCACTCTTTGTGAAATAGCGCGCTTTCGCGTCGCTTTTAACATTTACAGAGTGACCGTGTTACATATTGCTTAAGGTTGGAATGCTGTTTAGGTGTATGGTATGTGTATGGTATGGTGGTATGGCGGTACAAATGGTAGGCAGTATGAGACAGTGGTGTAAATAACTATCAAATAATAGAGTTACCAACAAACAAATAATAATTTCAGAGCCTAATACAATCTTAGTTTGCAAAAAATTTTGCTAAAAAGTAAAATTTAAAAAAAAAAAAAATTGCGATTATTTACTCATTACTCGATTAATAATCAATTAATAAAAAATAAAAAAATCATATAATTTAATCGTTTCTTGGCCAAAATGAATCGATTATTTCCTTTCATTCGATTAATCTTGCCATCCCTAGATGTGAGTACACTTTGTGCGATGAAGCAGCAGTGTTGCTGTCATTAAATTTTTTACTGCAAATGAGGCCTAAGTGATCAACAGGGGAAATTGCAGTAAGCTGTGCTACCAAAAGGCAAAGCGTTACTTCCTGATCAATAGTTTTTGTAGGTAATTGTACAAAATCTATTTTGTTTTTTTGCGCAAAGCCTTTCGTGGAACTAGTGTGTTTTTTTGTTGCGGCATGTGCACGTTAATCACTTAACTTTGCAGTAATACTGCACTTGCAGTAACTGCAATTAACTCGAGTTGTGTCTGTAATGTCTTTTTTGAGCCACTCCTTAAACTCAGTGCTCTGCATCCACACATCTCGAACTTTTTGCTTGTACACTTTCGGCATCGTGCTTTGTTCGCAAAAAATTGTAGAATGTTCATTAGCGATGGAAGTATTGGTCGTAAAATGTACATAAAGTAGAGGTGGGAGTGTATTTTGTAACAATGGATATCAATACTTAACCGATATATATGGAAATTCAGCACTTTGATTGTAAAACTAAACTAAATTTTACAGTCATAAAAAAAATAAATACATAACAAAAAAAAAGCCGAAGCGATTTTCTAAAAAGCTAGATTTCCCGCCTCCCGCATTTTTCAAATTTTACCCGCTGTAGACCTTTTTAAAAAGCTAGATCTGACGGGAATAAAGCGGAAACGGCAACACTGGTGCTGAGAGCGAATATATTCACAAAATGTGACTGTAATTGTCGTGCGTGTGAGTTCGCTCTTGATTGAAACAAAAACGATACACTTAGGTAGACCTGGCTTCGCTCTCCCTCTCTTTTGTCGCGTTGGAATTTTGTGCGGAGTCGATTAGCTAAGCTGTGTAGCTGTGTAGCAGCGTGGCTGTGTATGCAGCAGCATGGCTGTATGTGGCTGTGTATGCGATCGAAGCGCGAAGCAATATGTATGTGTATATGTAATACATTTGTCTTTTTTTTGCGTTTGCTGGCTTCGCCAAGATTTTTGCGTTTGCTGGCTTCGCCGAGATTTTCTTAATTCTGTTCTGTGTCTATGCCCCTGAATATGCAAGTGTGTGTATGCATGCACACACATTGCTCTAAAATTCACAGACCTTCCGCAACAATTGTTATTTTGCAGATATGTATCTAAGACGCAGATATGTTTGTTTTATTATTATTTTTTTATTGATTATATTAAAAATAAATTTAAATATATATATATATATATATATATATATTTATAAATATATTAAAAAAACAAGTAAAAACGTTGCAGTCGGACGCAACCGACTGCGGAATACATTGATACCAGTAAAATAACGGTAGATAAGGGAGAATGCAGGGGCGAAGGGAGTGGGCCATGTGGTAAACATCGCCAGCTATCATGTTACCAAATTTGGTGACCTTAGCTCAAAAACTGTGGAAGATAACTTAACTCCCAAATTGAAAAGGTTGGCGGCAGAGGTAGGCGTGGCATCCAAATTTTTGAATCAAATGTTTTTAACTGTCACCATCTATATTCATAAAAAGATTGGTGGCTCAAGCTCAAAAACTGTTAGAGATATAGCCGATTCCGATTTTATAAGGCGGGTGGCTTAGGTGGGCGTGGCATTCAAAATTTTGATGCACATCTTTGGTAGATGCTGTCTTCTATCTTTCTACCCAATTTACGGGCTCTAGCTTAAAAACTATAAGAGATATCGAAATTTCCGATTTTAAATAGTGGGCGGCAGAGGTGGGCGTGGTATCCTAATTTTTTATGCAGACCTTTAGTAGTTGTCACCATATATCTTCCTACAAAATTTGGTGACTCTAGCTCGAAAAATGTGAAAGCTACAGGCGTTTCCAATTTCAAGTAGAAGGGGGGATGGGGGCGGAATCAGGGGCGTGGCATCCAAAATTTTGATGCATTTGTTTGGGGAACGTCAATATCTATCTTGACACAAAATTTGATGGCTCTAGCCCAAAAAATGTGAAAACTATAGGCGTTTCCAATTTCATGGAGAAGGGGGATGGGGGCGGAATCTGGGGGCGTGGCATCCAAAATTTTGATGCATATTTTTGGGGAACGTCAATATCTATCTTGACACAAAATTTGGTGGCTCTAGCCCAAAAAATGTGAAAACTATAGGCGTTTCCAATTTCAAGGAGCAGGGATGATGGGGCGGAGGGAGTGGGCGTGGCATCCAAAATTTTGATGCAGTTTTTTCAGGGATATGACTAGCTATCTGCGTGCAAAATTTGGTAACTCTAGCCGTAAGAATGTGAGAAATATTTGGGTTTTTCGGTTTTCAGTTATCGAATTTATCGATTTCCCAGCCTCCTAGTAGGCGTGGCAACCCAATCTTGACACTTTATCTGTACCGTCTATAGATAAACATAATTGCAAAGTTTCAAGTCTCTAGCTTTACGGGTGTCGAAAAAAGTTGCGTTCATACGGACGGACGGACAGACGGACAGACAGACACCATGACGGACATGCACAAAACCAATATACTATGAGACCTTCGGTATCAAAGTATAATTATAGCAAAAACAATAGATACATATTTAATGATAATATGTATTTGCACAGGCATTTAAGGCATATTCATTTTTGTGGGGAGGGGTGTCTTCATAATACTGCACTGTATCACTACGACGAGGGGGGGAGGTTGTGGTTTTTGCCTTCGCTAGCTTCGCCGAGATTTTCGTAATATTGTTCTTCCTCTATGCCCTTGATTATGCAAGTGTCTATGTATTGAAATACAAAAAGGAATATGCCGATTAACGAAAAGAATAACGCTGTGCGTTTGCGTACATTGCAGCTGGCTTTGCCTATCTGATTGTAGGACAGGGGGCGCGCCAGCGGAAAGCAAGTAGCGGTAAGAAATGCATAAGTATTTGTATACGTGTCACTTGTTTCATTTTTGCCTGGACTAGCTTCGCCGAGATTTTCGTAATTTTGTTTTCTCTATGCACTTGACTAGCTCGCTAGGAGATACCCTATACCCTAAATGCTATGCGTAACGACATGGTCAAATCGAGTCGCCTTATGATGCTGATCAATAGTATATATAATTTGGTTGGAAATAATTCCTTTTACATGTTACATACATTCCCCAAAACCAATATACCCGTTTCGTGTGTACAATGCTGTCTGTATACAAATTAGAGAGCTGCATGAATGGCCAAAAAACGGCATTCGAGTATACAATGCGTAAAATGGATTGAATAGTATTGAGTACTTTGACAAAATTGTATAGGTGAACGCAGTGCGCTGGCAACGTACGCAGTCGCAACACATCAAAACGTCAGGCCACGGATCAAATAAATGAAAATTTACAGTTATATTTGAGTAGTACTAAAGCAACTCGAGTATAAATTCTGCTATGTATGTATGTACATAATTTTGTATTTTTTTTGCCTTACATATATATGGATGTGCATATGCCGTTAGGTCATAAATCGATTGTCAGCGGCGCGAAAATATCACCAAAAATGTGTGCACTGAGCGAAGTGATATATGCACAAAAATATGACAATTTAATTTGCCAGCGCATCGTTGACTTATTTGCCTATGCACGCATTCTCTAAGATGCAGGTCTACAGTATTTTTATAAGTGCACACACAGAACCCTTTTTTTATGACCCTGTGCCCGAGCTGCTTGTGCGTCGCGCTGACGGGGCGACCCTTGCGATCAGACAGTCAGCTTGTGCGTCAGTCTGGCGCCGAGCATACATATACACGTAATTTCTCTAGGCCCACGAAATGACTGGAATCACTACAAATGAGTGGAATCAGTTTACGCTTTAGTATGTTTTGCGTTTTCTACTCATAGTATTCAACTTCAATGTCATGAATTATGATGAATATTAGTTTCGACACATGCTACTATTCATATTCACCCATATTATGTTTTGTCTGCCACTCATTCTACGCTATTCAACTCGAATACATTCTATTAAATTACAGTTGTGAATGGACTTATGCAGCTCTCTAATACAAATCGAAAATGGGCAAATCCAAAAAAATGGGCAAATGCAAAAGAAGGAAACTACAACATTTGCTGGTTGCTGTGACGTAATAACGGCACACAGTAAAAATACCCTTAGTATCTATATATAAGTATAGTCAATGAAATCTCCTGATATATATTTCTCATATAATTATAACTTATTTGAAGTATTTTAACACAAAATAAGTTTATTTTATTTCGTATTTATATTCAACATATTTGGCATTTTAATGCAATACCTAACTCCCAAAATGTTAGTAAACATATATTATAGAGATCATGTTTAGGTATATTGCATTTATCTACTTATTTCAGCCAAGTTTCAATAATGTCAAGCTACCCTTCCTTGCTATGGTAGCAGCAAGCGATTCAAACAAAAGACTAAAATTTGCTAAACTCAACTTATACGACAACAACAAGAGAAATTAATTTAGGCAACAGCAAATCTTTGTCTCGCACATCGCACACTTTCAAGGCCAAGTTTACTGTTTTGAATTTCTATTTTTACTACTTCTCTATACACCACGCTTTGTTTACAAATTCAAAACAGCCGCCAACGTAAGCTACAAATTCAAAACTGCCGCCAACGTAAGCTACAAACCTCGAAGCTGACATGAGCCGCATCAAATTCAGCGAGTCAAAGAGAGGGAGAGCGAAGCCAGGTCTACCTGAGTGTATCGTTTTTGATTAAAAGCCCAAAGAGGCGGCTCAAAACGTGATCAGAGCGCGCACATTACACCGATTTACTTTATCACTTGCTGTAATAAACAATAAGAGAATATAATAAAAGGTTATAATGCACTTCCATCAACTCCTCGGCGTCCAAAAGATCTTTTGAAGCGGTGAAAGCTGCATCAAATATGGTGGCTGTTTTGTGCTGTTGAGCCAATTGAAATGAGTTTTGACTCAAATATGGTTTTAAACTTAACATCGGCGCTTTTTCTTTTTCTTTTATTTATTTAATAATGATTGTTTATGACCTTATAGAACTAATATATATATATATAATATAATTTTGTTTTTGGCTTGTATTTAAGATTGATTTTAATTAGTTTTAATTTTCATTGAACTTGTTAACACTTAGAGAATAAGAAAATTATAATATAGTTTTGATTGTTTAACTTGGTGTATGTACGAATTTTATGTGCGTTTGGGAGAATATGAGTGAATTTGTTGAGTTTAATGTTTTACTGCACTCGTTAGGATTCATTTTAATTTTAGAGAATAAGAAAATTATAATATAGTTTTGATTGTTTAACTTGGTGTATGTACGAATTTTATGTGCGTTTGGGAGAATATGAGTGAATTTGTTAGTTATTGTTTCACTGCACTCGTTAGGATTCATTTTAATTTTAATTTATTTTATAATGCTTATAGGTTGTAATTATTAACACTAAGGTGAGAATGTTGTATAGTTTCGCATTTCGACTTATGCATTTATTGGCATGGCAAAGTTTAAAGTTGATTAAACGTTTAAGCATACTTTTTCTTGCTTTTTTTGGTCATTTGAGTGAAACCACATGTTCAGCGTATACGCAATTATTGAGTTGTTTTTTTTTGCTCTCTGTTCGTGGCTTATCACTCGGTTGGTGGTTGAAAAAAACAATTGCTGCACTTGGTCATGGCTGGTTCTGCCGTGGACAGGTCAACTGCACTAGAGTCGGATGGGGGTTAGGTCGCGTGGTCACTAGAAGCCGGTCTCGGAGAGCTCGAATTGGTTCCCAGTTTGGGCACTAGATGCGCTCATCTAGCAGTGGCATTGTCACTATTTGGGTTTAATCAACCAGATTACCCATTATTAGGCTTGGGGCTGCCGTGGACGGGTCAACTTTGTTTATTCTTTATGTGAAATGATATATATATACTTATATATATATACTAGGTGACCCGGCAAACGTGGTTTTTATTTCTAGGGAACATTTTTTCAGTTCAATAAAAATAACTATCTACTATAAGTATGTGGGGATTTACTTATCAATTATATCAGTTGAAAAAAAATAAAGATTAATCTCTCAGCGCAATTGAGTGTCCAACACAAACAAACTGGATGGTTTTCCCACACGACAACATGCCACATAAAGTGGTACGTGGGAAATGCATGGTGTTCCCAAATCTAAGCCACATGCAGACAATGCCTGGCCTTGTGACTTATTGATCGTCATAGCGAATGCCAATCTTATTGGGAATTGATTGCGCTTGAATTAAATTGACACATCTGTACTAGTCATAGGGATTCGTGGCAGCAGCACATTTTCGGCTTGAAACTTTCTAATCAAAACGATGCACAGTGGGCCAAACAGGGTTGCTAGCTGAATTTGATTAATAACTCGAGTAAATACAGAGATATTTCAATGAAAATTTAAACTTAAGGATTTCAACGCATTCTTCACGTTCTCTCTTTTTCTAGGTCAACCATTTCTCATACCTCCCATACAACTGATTAATATACATTTTTAAGTTCTTGAAATTTTGCAATTTTGAAAAAAATTTTAAGGAAAATAAAAAAAAAACAAGTGAAAACGTTGCAGTCGGACGCAACCGACTGCGGAATACTTTGATATTAGTAAAAAAAAACGGATGGTAAGAAGTCTGCTTGCAAAGGAGTGGGACAGGTGGTAAACATCGCCAACTATCATGTTACCAAATTTGGTGACTTTAGCTCAAAAACTGTGGAAGATAACTGAACTTCCAAATTTAACAGGTGGGCGGCAGAGGTAGGTGTGGCATCCAAATTTTTGAATCAAGTGTTTTTAGCTGTCACCATCTTTATTCATACCAAGTTTGGTGGCTCTAGCTCAGAAGCTGTTAGAGATAAAGCCGATTCCGATTTTATAAGGCTGGTGGCTTGGGTGGGCGTGGCATCCAAAAATTCGATGCAGATCTTTGGTAGATGTTGCCTTCTATCTTTATACCGAATTTGGGGGCTCTAGCTTAAAAACTGTAAGAGATATCGAAATTTCCGATTTTAAATGGTGGGCGGCAGAGGTGGGCGTGGCATCCAAATTTTTGATGCAGATCGCTTGTAGATATCACCATGTATCTTCCTACCAAATTTGGTGACTCTAGTTCAAAAAATGTGGAAGATACACGCATATCCGTTTTAACAATGGCGGGGGTGGGGGGCGGAAGGTGTGGGCGTGGCATCCAAATTTTTGAAGCAGTTATTTTTGGGGAACCCATTACCTATCTTGACACAAAATTTGTTGGCTCTAGCCCATAAAATGTGAAAACTATAGGCGTTTAAAATTTAAAGTAGCAGGGATGATGGGGGCGGAAGGAGTAGGCGTGGCATCCAAAATTTTGATGCAGCTTTTTCAGGGACACGCCTAGCTATCTGCGCGCAAAGTTTGGTAGTTCTATCTTTAAGAATGTGAGAAATATTTGGTTTTATCGGTTTTCAGTTATCGAATTTATCGATTTCCCAGCCACCTTGTAGGCGTGGCAACCCAATCTTGACACTTTATCTGTCTCGCCTATAGACAAACATAATTGCAAAGTTTCAAGTCTCTAGCTTTACGGGTGTCGAAAAAAGTTGCGTTCATTCAGACGGATAGACGGACAGACACCATGACGGACATTGCACAAAACCAATATACAGTGCTTATCAAAATGATAAGACACATCAAAATTTTAAGTTTCTTCTCTTGCAAATGTTTGTTGTTGGAAATTAAAAAAAATAATGTATGAGGAACGAAAGTGCAAAGCATAGACTGTGAAAAAGCACCGTTACTTATTTTTTTAGCGTTGCCTGGAAATGCACCGTTAACTTTTCGAGGAAGTGCAAGAATTTTTCGTGTTTGCAAGCGTATCATAATTATAAGACACATTGGTTAAAAGTGAAGTTAAAGAGGTAGGATCGCGGATTTTGGCGCTTTTTATTGTTTGCAACAAGAGAATTGACTAAATTAATTAAAATGGGTCGCTCTAGTCTCCTTCAGGAGGAAGAAAAGGGCTCGATTCTTGCTTTTTCAAAGTCTGGCTGGACTGTTAGCCAAATTTCCGTGAAATTTGTCGAAGTCGCACTGCCATTGCAAATTTTTTGAAAAACCCGGAAAGTTACGGTAAAAAACGAAGCACTGGTCGAAACCCAATCTTAAATGAGCGTGAAAAACGGCGCATTATAAAGAACGCAAGCAATTCGACAGAATCATGTGTCCAGCTTGCTTCACTTTCAGGCCAGAAAGTGTCTGCCATGACTGTGTGGCGCACTTCAAATAAGTCTAAGTACATTTGCCGAGGTGTACTAAAGAAGGTACCCCATTTGACTCCACTTCACAAAGCGGCAAGGATCGATTTCGCGCTTAGAAACTTGGAAACAAACTGGGACTCGGTAAGAAAATGGTTATATGGGTACTTTGCATGTGTATTACCATTTTTTTTTCAAAAAGGTTATTTTTTCTGATGAGAAAAATTTAATCTGGACGGACCGGATGGATATCGCCATTACTGGCGTGATTTAAGAAAAGAACCGCTGCATTTTTCAAAGAGGAACTTTGGTGGCGGATCGGTCATGGTGAGGGGAGCGTTTAACAAGTTTGGAACGCTAAACTTGCAGTTTACCAGCTCCAGGATGAATAGCTCCGACTACATACAAGTGCTAGAAAGTAGTTTGCTATTATTCCTTTGCGAAAATAGGGAAGTCCCCTATATTTTTATGCAGGATAACGCGCGAATCTACACAAGTCACCAGACAAGGGCATTATAACAAGACTGTTCCGTCGATTTAATGGACTGGCCAGCATGCTCCCCGGATTTAAATCCAATTGAAAATGTGTGGGGGATACTGGCAAGACGTGTATAAAAAGAAAACACAGTATACGGAAACATAACTGAACTTAAGGAAGCAATTTTAAGAGAATGGGGTTTCCTTGAGCCTCAGTTATTAAAAAACCTGTCAGACTCAATGAAAAAGCGGGTTTTTGATGTTGGAAGAGCTCAGGGAAATTCAATTAATTATTAATTAATGAAATCTTAAATATATCATAACAAATTTTTTATTTGTAAGCGTTAAATTCAAAGATGTCTTATCATTTTGATACGGTTGAAAACACCATATTTTGTTAATTTGTTAAAAAAAATAAATATGTTTGAAATACTGCTATAAAATGATTTAAACCTGTTGTCTATTCTATTTTTAAATATATTAGCGAACTTTTTATTTTGCTAGGTAAGGTGTCTTAGAAAATATTTGAAAAAAACAAAGTGTCTTATCATTGTGATAAGCACTGTACTATGAGACCTTCGGTATCAAAGTATAAATAGTGCAAATTAAAAGTTAAGTAAAATAAAACAAACTTATTGGTCAGAATTCTATAAATCTGAATCAAACGAAATATTTGTAACATTAGTGACCTACCCAGCTACGACTCTATCTTACTTTATATATATTTTTTTTAATATTTGAAGCTTTTGATAAAGACGTTATAAACGGATGTGACGATATAATTAATCCATTTATGACATCTTCCATCGTATACTTCTTTTACGGGAATGGCTTTGACGTAAATTCCGGAATTCCATATTCCTCGCTTCAAGGGCTTCGGACATCATGCCAATAGGAAGTCCCACATGGGATATAATGGCTGCTCCATGTATTAATATTTTGTGCACAGAAGACGGCAGGTAGTACCAAGGATATGTTTCGCAAAATATTTCAGCTGTTTCCAGGGCATTTGAGCGGAATGCATCCGTATTGACTTCATATCCACTAGCCAAAACACGTCATATTACACTAAACTTGTAAATTAGTGTTTCGCAAACGCCTGTTTTGCGAGCTACCAAATCTGGTTGGTCAAAATAAGTCTGGCAGTATTTCCATTATTATACTTTGATACCGAAGGTCTCATAGTATATTGGTTTTGTGCAATGTCCGTCATGGTGTCCGTCTGTCCGCCTGTCCGTCTGTCCGTATGAACGCAACTTTTTTCGACACCCGTAAAGCTAGAGACTTGAAACTTTGCAATTATGTTTGTCTATAGGCGAGATAAATTCGATTACTGAAAACCGATAAAACCAAATATTTCTGACATTCTTACAGCTAGAATTACCAAATTTTGCACGAAGATAGCTAGTCACGTCCCTGAAAAAACTGCATCACAATTTTGGATGACACGCCCCCTGATTCCGCCCCCATCACCCCTTCTCCTTGAAATTTGAAACGCCTATAGTTTTCACATGTTTTGAGCTAGAGCAACCAAATTTTGTGTCAAGATAGGTAGTGAAGTTTTCCAACAAACTGCATAAAAAGTTTGGATGCCACGGCCACACCTTCCACCCCCACCCCCCGCCGTTGTTAAAACGGTAATTCGTGTATCTTCCACATTTATTGAACTAGAGTTACCAAATTTGATAGGAAGATATATGGTGACATCTACAAAAGATCTGCATCAAAAATTGGGATGCCACGCCCACCTCTGCCGCCCACCATTTAAAAATCTGAAATTTCGATATCTCTTACAGTTTTTAAGCTAGACCCCCTAAATTCGGTAGAAGGATAGATGGCAACATCTAATAAAGATCTGCATACTAACTTTGGATGCCACGCCCACCCAAGCGACCCGCCTTATAAATTTGGAATCGGCTATATCGTTAAGATTTTTTAAGCTAGAGCCTTTAAACTTGGTAGGAAGATAAATGGTGACAGTTAAGTCATCTTCCACAGTTTTTGAGGTAAAGTCAAAAAATTTGGTAACATGATAGCTGGCGATGATTACCACCCGGCCCACTCCTTTGCAAGCAGACTCCTTACCATCTGTTCTCTTACTGGTATCAAAGTATTCCGCAGTCGGTTGCGTCCGACTGCAACGTTTTTACTTGTTAGTATTGCCACTACCAGCTATGGGAATATCCACCAATAAACCCATATGTTTTGCCAACTGCAGTTGAATTTCGAACTTTCTACTTAAATCTCTCTGTAAGATGGGCCACGAAAGTGTTCAATTCTTTGCTATTTTCTTCCGGGTCATTTTCAGATAAATTTATATTCTTATAAAATGTACCAAATACAAATTTATTTAGGGCTAACATTATTTTTGGCCACTTTTTCGATAAGCCAAATGATTTATTTCATTGAGCGCAGTGAGCGCTTGGAGACTGACATTTGACCTAAAATGGGACTACAGAGTTGGTCGTAGTTGGTTATAATTTTGGACATTTTAACACCACAAGGACTCACACTTTACATAAATGCTTAAATTAGCTCTGATACGATTGGAAAACGTTACTTTTAGCCCAAAGTTGTCAGCATACGCTATAAAAACATAAATTCTAAATATGCTTACTTCTACAACATTTTTTGTGCTACACATGAAAAGACGGGTCACAAACATATAATTTTTATTTAGTACATACCTAATATGATTGAGAAAAGAAGATATTGACTCAAGAAATTGTCATATATATATATCGAAAAAGTCGTAACGGCAATATACATCCGACTGAACACTACGACGTTCACGAGGTAAAAGAGAGCGAGTCAACCACGATCGCATATGGCCCGATCTTCCGATCGATCTTCGCTGCAAGAATTGCAAGAGTGGCATTTTCTTTAATTGAGTGAGCGCGACTTAATCAGCCGCATAACTCTAGATGGCGAGTTAATCAGCCGCAAAACTATAGGTGTCGCAGCTCAAATTGGTTTGGGCACTTACAATTGCATAATTTTAGGCAGAGCCAATAAAAATATCTGAGGCAAGCGTACTACAAAATACGGTTTTTTCGTAAGTTGGGTGGCTCAACACGAATGTTAAAAGTTAAATCAGGGTAAGAGAAACTGTCTGGTTGGATAAAACTTTCAGCTATTTGCCTACTTAGTCAGTGTTGGTAGCTTTGGTGACACATTGTCTGCGCGTACTCAAGTTGTTGTTGTTTTTTTTGACGCGTTTAAGCTGCAGTTTCTACAAGTAGGTTTGTAGGTATCTGATTTTCCACAGTCATAGCAAAATACTTCGCATTCTGCCATGCACTCTTGGTAATGCTGACTTTTTCCCGCACAATTCCAGCACGATAATTCTACAGCTGATACTTCAAACTGACGGCTTAGCTTTAGCTATAGATTGTAAGAAAATCTCTCGCGTACGCACTAAATATCGTAGAGCTTTCACAGTACTTGCTGGCTCATACAATATATTATGTTGAATCTCATTCAACAAGTTGGCTCTTAGTGTTTCTGCCAAGCATTTTTCAGACATGGGCTCGGACAGTCTGTCAGCAAATGAAGCTATAACGCCATAGCAATCGTCAAACAATTCATTTAGTCGTTGTTTGCGACGTTCTATTTTGGGATCGTATGTTGTGGTCCGTTCGGAAGTCTTTAAACTGTGCACGCAGAAATACACAAAGTTCTGGCCAGTAAGCCTCGGATACACTTTTATGATATCGCCAGTACCACTCACTGGCGCTACCATCAAACAAATTACTTGCAAATCTGGCTGTCAAGTCAAAATTTCCTGTGAATTATGGGACGCTTCGGACATTTTTGCTGATTGAGAAGATCCAGATTTTGGCTGCATTGATACAGGCAACCTAAGAAACAGATCTGCAGTTTGATGCTCTACTTCAGCCGAAGGCTGCCTTGGCCCTGGAGAAACGTTAACTAAATTGGCTGTCGGTCTGACGCGTAGACCATCGGATATATGTAGCTTGTACTAGTCTATTAGTTTGATCGGCTAGACAGCTAGCAATAAGTCGAGACTTTTCTACCATGGCCACTTTTAAGGCTTCGGTTATTGATTGTTGAATCAGCTCTGCCATATTCGGTAAGTCTTGCTGTATATTTGCTAAACCCTGAGACATGTTGTTAACTTCTGAGTTGGGCATTATGATTGGTTCCAAATTGGTATCTTGCCTTGCTTGCGATCTTGTCTGTAAGGACTGAGTGGTGCTGGGCCACCTTGTATTTGAACTAGATGGCCTAGTGGGAATAATATTTTCAGTAGACGCTGAAGTCAGGTTGGTCAGACTTTGTTTGGAAACAGGACACACTATCCGTTTTTCGAATTTGGTATGGAAACACGCTCGATGGAAATTGTGTCTACAAGATGTTGCCAATAGCTGACCTTGATAAAGTATCATTTCTGAGCAGATACAACAATGGTTGCCGGTGTCACTTATTCTTGTTAAATTTTCGACGCTATGGGATAAATCGTTCTAAATATGCGCGTACAGTACATATATTACGGCGATCGCCCTGACTTGAGAGGTTCTTAAACTTTGTTCTTCAACCCGCTGCGAACGCGCTATTATCGACTCTCGGGCGCGGACTTGAGACGTTCGCAAATTTTGATCAGGGGATCTTGCACGGGTCTGTGACGCGTATTCTCTGTGACTTGCAAGACGATTTTCAATTTCTGATGAAGATTCTCCATCCCGACGTATTTTTATTGCCCTAGCTTGTGAACTTTTACTGGAAACTTGAGAACTTGATCTTTTAGGTATCTTTATCTTGAAATGATAAAACGAAAAAAAAATTAATAATACTAATATTATTTAACAAAATTATGTAGTCGACATACCGACAGCAGCGCCACCTACCGGGTCCAATTGATTTAGGGCCCAACTCTACTATTCTAAAATTAGTCGAATTTGAGTTTCTCAATGTTCGGTTAGCACTTACTTATCCGATGCCTGGAGGTCTGCTTAACACTTATTCCGATGGACCTAGAATACTCAAACAAGCCTTTTGGAATTCTGGTTCATAAAATAAAGTAATCAATTCAGGTGTCAGCTTGAGTCAGCGGTTTTTTGCCTTAGGATGATTGAATCGTATTTATATACAGAAGTGACATATAGATGAAAGGTTACTTTGGCTTTGAGAAATAATAAAAAAAAATAAATAGCTTATTACTATTACGCGTTTTCCCGAAGAAATGAGGTAAAAAGTAGCCTATGGTCATCAGGGATAATTTCAGCGTCTACGGATAAAAGAATTTTTCAAATCGGTCCAGTATCTTCGTAACCTTTTTAATCCAAACAAACAAATCTTTCCTCTTTATATATTAGTACAGATATAGATATAGATAATCTGGGAGTCATGCAAACGACAATGAACCAGAGTAGACGTCACTACCGGGGGTGTGCCAGAAATCTCCAGAAATTTTGGCTGGAGTAGGTTTTCAAATCTCTAAAAAAAAAGCCGTCGGTGTGCCAGAAGTTAGGGAGATTTCATTTTTTGGTAAAATGTTTCGGAGCAAATACGTAAAACGAAAATGCCCAAAAAGAGTTGCTACCTTTCAAAAATGAAAATTGCCTAAAATGTAATTGCTATTTTTGTCATTGTTTTCAAGGTTGGCCTCATGGCATTAGTGTTATATATAATAAATGGTAAAATAAAAATATGTTAGGTCTTATCTCTTGTAGTTCTTATACAAAACAAATATTTAATATTTTGCCCGCCAAGTAAATCATGTTGCTTGAAAGCCCTGCTATGGCAGCTTGCTTGAACAGCTGTTCTACGCACTTCGTATATGGCAAACCTGGTTTTGTTTACATTTTAAAAGTGTTCTTGGTGAGACTTTCCGCTGTAGGGGAAATGCCTAGGGTAGCAATAAGTAGAGTAAGGCGAATAGACGTTCTGTATGTGATCAAAGTTTATTATCGACTGAACATAGCACTGTTAGCATAACAGTGCGTGCATTTTATTATGCAGAATATGAACATAACATTACATAGTACATGGTTGCATTGAATGTTAAACCGAGTTTCAATAAGTGCAAAAGGTGAACGGTGTTTTCCCCTAAGGACCAATAATAAAATAAATGTAAAACAAATAATTTAATGCAATCTTAATTTAACGTACATTTCGGACGCTTAATGACTTTCCATAAATTAAATTCTTCTTCTTACTGTTACATTCACACACCTAACAAACTCCGCAAAAGTTGCCACCTCATAAAAAAAAGGTTTGCTGCAATAACTTAGTTAAATTTACAACAAACTGTACACTGCTCAACCATGCAATTTTTTTACCTTTTTTTTATGTTTATTTGTCACAAAAAAGGGTCTTTAAAATTTACCTATTAAAGACTCCGAATAATAGTTATTGTTAACCAAACAAGGTGGCAGCTCCTTTGTTAGGGACGGTTTTGGACGCTTACACAGAATGGCACATAGTCTTAGAGATTTGTTAAAGATTTATTAAAATCAAAAATCATGAATTAAAACATGTATTAAATTCAAATGTATTTGCAATATGCAACTAAGCTTAAAATTACCTTTCGAAAAAGTAACACTTGTTATACATTGCACATTTTATATTGCTTAAACTAACAAAATCTCTGGCCGAATTTCTTGAGGTTTCAAATTCATCTCGAACTGAGCTCTGGGTTGAGAAACTACGTGGGAAAAATAAAGAAAAGGTATTGTAGGCCCAATCATTGTATTGCGGCGGATTACAGAAAAAATAAATTAAACTGCTTTATCTTTGTCCAGCAAAATACTTTTAGGCTCTCGGTAAACCGGACGCTGGCTGCTGCATAAAACAGAAGTACCAGCTTGGCAATCTCAAACGATAAAGTGCGAATACCTTTACTGCGATTATAGAAATAGTGAGAATCCTAAGAAACTAAGAATGAATGACCTAACTAAGTTACTTATATGTTAAGCATATCATTAGAAGAGTTACTATGTTAATAACTTGACTGAAAACATATTTTTGAAAAATTTTTTTTTTTAAACTTTGCAATTTATTTTTTGCTGTATCCCTTAAGATAAAAAACTAGAAAAATGTCAAAAAATTTACAAATCTTACAAACATTAATTATCTAACAGTTCCTTTTCAACTGATAGCTTGGAGTCGCGGTCCTCAACTCATCGCTGGGTAGGAAGGTCATTACGATGAAGGCGGGATGGGCTGCACGTGTTTGTGAGGCCTCTCGCGAAATTTTTTGGTTGCGATGAAAGCTTGTTCAAGTTTCTTTCCTTGTGTTCCGCTATTACTTCCCTGACCGGTGGTACATTTAAGTCCCTTTGTATGTTTTCGTTGCGAACGTACCACGGTGCCCCGGTGATAGTTCTCAGGATCTTCGACTGGGCTCTTTGCACGATGTCAATGTTACTGCCGCACGCGTTACCCCATAGCTGGCAGCCATAGGTCCAGATTGGTTTCCAGACGGAGTTGTAAAGCAGAGCCTTGTAGTCCAGACATAGCGGAGAGCGAGCGTTGATAAGCCAATGGAGGCTATTGGCTTTGAGTTTAAGCTGTGTTCTCTTAACTTCAATGTGCCTGCGCCATGTAAGTCTTCTGTCCAAGTGTACTCCCAGGTACGTTACTTCGTTTGCATTCGGGAGTGGAGTGTTTTTAAGCGTGAGTGGTGGACAGTCTTGCCTGTTTAGGGTGAAAGTTTCATGTTTACATTTTTGTTCGTTTACCTTAATTCGCCAGTCGGATAGCCATTTTTCCAATTTAACCATATGACGAGCAAGTTGTGATGTTGCTTGCAGTGGGCATCTGGAGCTGCTGAGATGGCTGTATCGTCAGCAAAGGTAGATGTTGTTAGACCTCTGCATGTAGGTTTGTCTGATGTGTAGAGAACGTATAGTGTCGGCAAAAGTACGCTGCCCTGAGGAACTCCAGCTTCAATGCGGTGTTCGTCATATATTGCAGAGTTACATCTTACTGCAAACTTTCTGTCGTAGAGGTACGACTGTAACAGCTTATGTGTGTTGACTGGGAGCGTTGATTTGATCTTATACATCAGCCCTTCAAACCAGACTCATTCTAACGCCTGAGACACATCCAATAATATTGCAGAACAGTATTCTTGATTTTTGAACGCGCCTCGTATTTCTGATGTCATGCGGTTGACCTGCTCAATAGTGCTCTGTTTTTCACGAATTATGTTATGGAGATTAAGGAATTGATTAATCCGAGTCAGCAAACATTTTTCAAAGAAGTGAAAACATGACTACACTCATGTTTAAGTGCGACTAACAAAATTCAATAGTCTGTTACTTCATTAAACAATTCCATTAAATTTCACAAATATTATAAAAAATAACTATTGTGCTAACATTCCTGCCCCGTTGAAGGCCTCCGGCACTTTATCTCCTTCATTCGTGTTGTTTATTGGCAGCAAAGCCAACTTGTGAATTGCGCGCTTGATAATGCCTCCATTTGTCCAAACCTCAGCTACACGCACTTTACCATCGTCGCCTGGTATTGTTGAAACCATGCGACCTGTTAGCCATCGCTGCGGCGGCAGATTGTCCTCGTGAAAAAGAACTAGACAGCCAGTCATTAGATCTGGGCCCTCGATGTTCCAAGCGATGCGCTGCTGCAGACTGGCCAGGTAGTCCTTGGACCAGCTCTGCCAAAGCTGCTGCTTGAGTGCTGACAGGATTCGTCACAGCTTCAAATATCCGAAGCTGGCCTTGCTGCAGTTTCCGCCAATTTTTAATACTGAGGGCAGCGAAAGAAGAGGTTGCCCGATTAGCAAGTGGCCTGGCGTAAGAGTCTCTTCATCTCGTTGCCTGGCGATGCGATTGAGCGAGAGTTGAGCTGAGCCCCGACTTCCACCAGGTGAGTGCTCAACTCGACTGCGCTGTGCTTGCCGTTGCCTACCCATGGTAGCAACCGATAATTGGCGGCTTTGACGTTTGCCTCCCATAACCCGCCGAAGTGTGGTGACCGTGGTGGGATGAACGACCACTCGACTCCTTTCTGAGCTGCGTACGTTGTCAGGGGATCCTTGCTGCGGTGGAACGCTTCGTTCAACTCCTCGAGGACCCTGCTGGCTCCTACGAAGTTGGTGGCGTTGTCGCTGTTGACCTTCTCCGGCAGAACCCTTCTTCCGATGAACCTTTTGAAAACAGATAAATAGCTGTTAGTAGAAAGATCAACAACAAGCTCAAGGTGAACGGCCTTTGACGTAAAACACACAAAGACTGCCACATAAGTTTTTAAAGGTGGCTTCCCAAGTAGCCTTAACGAGACATGAAATGGACCTCAAAAATCTACTCCACAAATCTAAAAAAGGCGAGCTAGCCTTACGCGATCGGCGGGCAAATTGCCCATTATTTGCCCAAGTTGAATGGGTTTATACCGAAAACAGTGGACGCATTTCCTAACAATCTTCGTGCACGCCACTCGAGCATTAACTACCCAAATCTGCTGCCTTAGCAGCGACACCATCACCTTGGCCCCTGCGTGATAATGTGTTTGATGCAAGTTGCGAAGAAACAACTTAACCAATTGGGAATTTCGAGACAACAACAATACAAACTTGGCGTCATAGGGAATTTGAGCATTTAATAGCCTGCCTCCAACGCGAATTAAACGAAATGTCGCACCATCCAGCTCTATAGTGTGTATGAAGGGACTTAAACGTTGAAGATTTGGAACCAAAACTTCCGATCTTTCTAATTTGACGTATTCTGAACCCAACTCGAAGTAAGAAGGCTCTAGTCGAGATTTCCCGACTAGGAGATACCCCGAACCCTGTACATATCGCGTACAGTCATTGTCTGTATGCATCTGTGACTAAACTTCAATCTTCTATATCTCTGGAATTTCTTAACCGATTTCGATGAAATTTTCAGAAAAGTTATATCGTTACCCATTATTTCAACCCCCATTTTTACATTTTCCAAATTCGATCAATTTTTGTAATCGATTGCATGTGTATATCGGAAACGGAAATAGTTATCGAAAATCAGAAACAAACTTGTACTGCCTAGGACTTAGATGAGCTTATGTGCAAAATCTGAAGTCTCTAGGTCTTATGGTCTCTGAGATCGACGCGTTCATACATACGGACAGACGGACATGGCTATATCGACTCGGCTGTTAATGCTGATCAAGAATATATATACTTTATAGGGTCGGAGATGCTTCCTTCTGCCTGTTACATACTTTTGCACAAAAACATTATACCTCTTTTACCCATTTCATGGGTTCGGGGTATAAAAACGATAATTTAAGTTCTCTTCCTGATATAATTGCCTCGCGGTTCCGTTTTTTTCCTTGAATAAAACGAATACGTGAATCGCCATGATACGAAGTTATACGACGAACATCTTTCAACAAGATCGACAATTACATCTGCTTCGCTCTTTGCTACTGAACATACTGCCGCGGTTTTTTTTCTCGGACAGCTGTTAGTCACGAGAGATTTCAAATTGGTGGAGACAAGGCCATTTATCAGCTTGTAAGCAAGAAATCCGGCCCGTTTTCCCACAGGGAACACCTTAGACCATTTTCTTCTGTACCACTCGACACTAAATCAGCTGGATTCAGTTCTGTATAAATGCCGATCGTCTGTCTCATGAGTGAGATTCCGTTATTTTATGTATGCGAGAGATCGAAATTGGTACATTCATTTTCTATCGGTAAATTTAAGTATTTTTTTTCTTATATTGAGCTAAAATCGGATTGAATCTTGGTATTCAGAACGTTAGACTTATATTTAAGTACGTGCGACTTGATTTAAGTTCTTTAGCCCGAAATGCGTTCTTCAAATGTTATCCCGCTTTCGAGATGAAACTGACACCAAAATTATTTAACATTTTTTATACTTTGATACCGAAGGTCTCATAGTATATTGGTTTTGTGCAATGTCCGTCATGGTGTCTGTCTGTCCGTCTGTCCGTCTGTCCGTCTGTCTGTCTGTCCGTCTGTCTGTCTGTCCGTCTGTCCGTCTGTCCGTCCGTATGAACGCAACTTTTTTCGACACCCGTAAAGCTAGAGACTTGAAACTTTGCAATTATGTTTATCTATAGACGGTACAGATAAAGTGTCAAGATTGGGTTGCCACGCCTACTAGGAGGCTGGGAAATCGATAAATTCGATAACTGAAAACCGATAAAACCAAATATTTCTCACATTCTTACAGCTAGAAATACCAAATTTTGCACGCAGATAGCTAGTCATGTCCCTGAAAAAACTGCATCAAAATTTTGGATGCCACGCCCCCTGATTCCGCCCCCCTCCCCCCTTCTCCATGAAATTGGAAACGCCTATAGTTTTCACATTTTTTGGGCTAGAGCCACCAAATTTTGTGTCAAGATAGATATTGACGTTCCCCAAAAATATGCATCAAAATTTTCGATGCCACGCCCCTGATTCCGCCCCCATCCCCCCTTCTCCATGAAATTGGAAACGCCTATAGTTTTCAAATTTTTTGGGCTAAAGCCACCAAATTTTGTGTCAAGATATATATTGACGTTCCCCAAAAAAATGCATCAACATTTTGGATGCCACGCCCCTAATTCCGCCCCCATCCCCCTTCTCCATGAAATTGGAAACGCCTATAGTTTTCACAATTTTTGGGCTAGAGCCACAAAATTTTGTGTCAAGATAGGTACTGACGTTCCCCATCAAAACTTGGATGGCACGCCCACTGATTTCGCCCCCATCCCCCCTTCACCAAGAAATTGGAAACGCCTATAGTTTTCACATTTTTTGTGCTAAAGCCATCAAATTTTGTGCCAAGATAGATATTGACGTTCCCCAAAAAAATGTATCAAATTTTTGGATGCCACGCCCCTAATTCGGCCCCCATCCCCCCTTCTCTATGAAATTGGAAACGCCTATAGTTATCACATTTTTTGGGCTAGAGCCACCAAATTTTGTGTCAAGATAGGTACTGAAGTTCCCCATCAAAACTTGGATGCCACGCCCCATGATTCCGACCCCATCCCCCCTTCACCGTGAAATTGGAAACGCCTATAGTTTTTACATTTTTTGGGCTAGAGCCACCAAATTTGGTTATAAGATATATGGTGACAACTACAAAAGGTCTGCATCAAAAATTAGGATGCCACGCCCACCTCTGCCGCCCACTATTTAAAATCGGAAATTTCGATATCTCTTATAGTTTTTAAGCTAGAGCCCGTAAATTGGGTAGAAAGATAGAAGGCAACATCAACCAAAGATGTGCATAAAAATTTTGAATGCCACGCCCAACTAATCCACCCGCCTTTTAAAATCGGAATCGGCTATATCTCTAACAGTTTTTGAGCTTGAGCCACCAAACTTTTTATGAATATAGATGGTGACAGTTAAAAACATTTGATTCAAAAATTTGGATGCCACGCCTACATCTGCCGCCCACCTTTTAAATTTGGGAGTTAAGTTATCTTCCACAGTTTTTGAGCTAAAGTCACCAAATTTGGTAACATGATAGCTGGCGATGTTTACCACATGGCCCACTCCCTTCGCCCCTGCATTCCCCCTTATCAACCGTTCATTTACTGGTATCAAAGTATTCCGCAGTCGGTTGCGTCCGACTGCAACGTTTTTACTTGTTTTTTTTCTGTGTAGGCTTCACTAGAAGCGTCTTAAAAGCCGTGGATTTGGACTGTCGTGTACGTAGACAGACAGACGTATCGAGGAATCGATATCTTATGTAGCCCTAGTAAATTCTGCTTGAACCTGTTGTCATGTTCCGCTTGTCGAGATCCTAATAGATTAATTTTTGCTTTTAAAAATGCGCAATAATTTAATGCGTTTTGCACATAGCGTCATCTGCGAGTGAACAGCTGAGCTTCCCAAGAACTAATAGTAAAGAAAAATCTAAAAGGAACAACAACAAAACGTCACTTACCAAATCAACTGCATGGGAAGAGAGGGAGAGCGATGTAACGGAGTCTATTTCGGTACAACCAATACAGCGTTTGAAACGCGACTCAGCGAACACTGCAAAATTCATTTAAATTTGATGACAATGCTGTAATGTTATATTTTTATGTAAAAGATGTATGTATGAGTGTATTCATTAGTGATTGTTTTGTACTTTATTATATAAACAAAAAATGATATGCAGGCTCCCTGAAGATAGCTTAATACAACCCGAAACGCGTAGGAGAAAATTGATGGTTAAATAAAGTTAACCATTAAGAACAACAACGGCCTTTTAATCCAATAACATCATAAGAACTCAGAATTGTTGAAAAATGCGTGTAAATCGAATTTTCGGCAAATGGGCCTTCGGTAGATCTTTGGACCACGGAGTCACGTTCTTTTTCTGTAATAGCCCTTGAGCGAACAAGTTGTGCGCGTTGCAACCGTCTTGAAGTAAAAATAAATTGTAATTTACATATATATATATAGTGATTTCTTGCAGTTAATTTAAACCTTAAAGGACAAACGCCTATAGCTATTGTGAGTTTACATTGTTTAAATAATTTGGTAATACAAAATCGTGGTCAACCAGAAACTTCTGTTTTTTTTGTATTAGCTTTGGCGTACAGCATACGCTGCAGCAAGTTGTCGCGCAGCACGTTATTTCTTCAGTGCCTATTTCCAACATTTTTACGGGTAAATAAAAAGACACATATTTAAACCATTCAAAAGGAGACAAAAAATTAAATAAACGTTTTTTTTTTAAATGAGCCATTAGTCTGGAATTTATTACATATTTTTTGTTTGTTGCTGTGCATAGTGGCGAATTTTCGCTATAAGAAAACATTTTTTTTAAGCTTAATAGATATCTGAAAAATAAGACGAAAATATTTAATAAAATTTATCGATATCTCACTTAGTTATCGATATATAGATACTTAAAAGTTGGAAAGTTAACGAATACATATATGTATTTATTTGAACCATTTTTTTTAGTTATATCAGTTTAGAATCATCATCGTCGGATTGATAATTTACATTAAATGATGTTTTTTCGATAGAAAAATCAATATTATCATCATCATTTTCAAGTGGAGACTAATTAGAGTTGGGCTCATCGATTTCCTTTAAACTAAGTCCTTCATTAAGTTCACCATTCACTACTCCTGGATTGACCTTTTTTATGTCAAGAAGAAGTTGCATAATTTGCGAACCGTAGTCCTCATAATGGTTTTCTAAGCAATAACGTCGTTAGAAAAAGAGTGCCATATATTGTTGAACAAGCTTTGTTGAATTCCGACATATAATTTGTTTTTTTAACAGCTTTTTTTTGATTCTCCAAATCATTAATGGTGTTTGCTGGACTATCTTTACTCACAACTTCGCCTTTGCTATGATTTGTTTGCAAATGAACAGTTTCAGGTGAAACAAGTAAAAACGTTGCAGTCGGACGCAACTGACTGCGGAATACTTTGATACCAGTAAAAGAACGGATGGGAAGGAGTCTGCTTGCAAAGGAGTGGGCCGGGTGGTAAACATCGCCAGCTATCATGTTACCAAATTTGGTAACATTAGCTCAAAAACTGTGGAAGATAACTAAACTTCCAAATTTAAAAGGTGGGTGTGGCATCCAAATTTTTAAATCACATGTTTTTAACTGTCATACCAAGTTTGGTGGCTCTAGCTCAAAAGCTGTTAGAGATATAGCAGATTCCGATTTTATAAGGCAGGTGGCTTGGGTGGGCGTGGCATCCAAAATTTTATGCAGACCTTTTGTAGATGTCACCATATATCTTCCTACCAAATTTGGAGACTCTAGATCAAAAAAAGTGGAAGATACACGCATAGTCGTTTTAACAACGGCGGGGGGCGGAAAGTGTGGGCGTGGCATCCAAATTTTTAATGCAGTTTGTTGGAAAACTTCACTACCTATCTTGACACAAAATTTGGTGGCTCTAGCTCAAAATATGTGAAAACTATAGGCGTTTCCAATTTCAAGTAGAAGGTGGGATGGGGGAAGAATCAGAGGGCGTGGCATCCAACATTTTCATGCATTTTTTTGGGGAGCGTTTTCAATTTCAAGGAGTAGGCAGGATGGGGGCGGAAGGAGTGGGCGTGGCATTCAAAGTTTTGATGCAGTTTTTTCAGGGACGTGACTAACTATTTTAGTGCATAATTTGGTAATTCTAGCTGTAAGAACACATTCTTACATTGAGAAATATTTGGTTTTATCGGTATTAAGTTATCGAATTTATCGATTTCTCAGCCTCTTAGTAGGCGTGGTAACCCAATCTTGACACTTTATCTGTCTTGCCTATAAACAAACATAATTGCAAAGTTTCAAGTCTCTAGCTTTACGGGTGTCGAAAAAAGTTGCGTTCATACAGACGGACGGACGGACAGACACCATGACGGACATTGCACAAAACCAATATACTATGAGACCTTCGGTATCAAAGTCTAAACATTTCGTGAGCTCCAATTTACTGTCTGTACATGCCGTGAAGTGTTGTAATCGACATACTTTTTAATATAGGGCCGCAATTCCTTTTTTGATTTGTTATTCACTTTTAAAAAAAGGCCTGTCTTATCTTCTTTGCAGTATAAGCCAAGAACAGTTATTGTCATTTGTTCCGTTATACGTCCACGACTATATTTGCTTTTAGTTAAAAACGTTTCATCAATTTGCACCGTATTATCTTTTCCACCAAGTAACAAATCAGTGTGTGAAGCTATTACTTCAGCTATTTCACGACAATAACTGTAGTAGTCAACAACTGTATTCCAACTAAAGACCATCTCCACTTAGGCCACTGCTGCAAGTTTTCATAAACATCCGAAATCTTCATTTTGATGACAAAACATATAATAATTGCGAGAACTTCAATTACAGAAATGCGGCAGAAATAACCATCAAAAAAGGTGTGCAAAGTAGGGCTTATATTTTTTCTGCAGGCTTTAGAACCCTTTTTTTTTGATCCAGCTTAGGAACATCTCCATGTCCAGCGTAATTTAGTGCTTGAGTCAGATTCAACTTTCATTTGCAGCCCACAAAATTGTGGTGGAGTTGATTCACGCGACGGTATCAAACCTATTTCCTCTAAAAACGAAATAGTTTTTTCCACATTTCCAATAAATTCGTTAAAAGAACTAAAAATATTAAAATTGTTTAATTTGGGATGCAAGTTTGGGTGTTGTTCTACCGTTTTGTGTCACTTTGTGGTGTTACTCTTTGCTTGCATTCCAAGAATTTGTGTGTAGAGAAAATTGAGCGCGCAAAAGAATTAGAAATGGTTAAAAAAAGGCCGCAGTCGAAAAATTTTTGTAAACAAAAATCGCGCGACAAAAATTTTTCGCCTGTGACATTTTAAACTTTTTACTTTGTCCGCCATCCACCGCATCAAAAACAGATCGAGCTGGAGTTGGACCCTCCATACGAGCAATGTGACCAAGCCAGCGAAGGCGCTGAATATTAATTCGCTTGACTATGTCCACATCGCCGAATAGCTCATACAGCTCGTCGTTCCACCTGATACGGTAGGTTCCGCCAACGCAAACAGGTCCGAAGATCTTGCGAAGGATTTTTCTCTCGAAGACACCAAGAGCGACTGCATCTGACCGCGTCACCGTCCAGGCTTTCGCACCATATAGAAGCACTGGGAAGATGAGTGCCTTGAAAAGTGCTAGTTCCGTCTTTCGAGAGAGGGCTCTGTTGTTCATTTGCCTACTGAGCCCAAAGTAACTTCTGTTGGCAAGTGTAAGTGAGTCAAGACGCCGCGACTCTCTGTTACTGCACACCATAAACTTTGTTTTGCCCATATTCACTGCAAGACCAACTCTAGCCGATTCTATTTCAATAGCTCCAAAAGCCGCAGTCACATCACGTTTGGTACGACCAATGATATCAATATCATCAGCGTAACCTAGGAGCTGGACACATTTGTGTCCCAGTATTGTGCCCATCCGATGCACTCCAGCTTTTCTTATGACACTCCCCATCAGCAGATTGAAGAGCACACAAGATAGCGAGTCGCCTTGTCTGAGACCCCGCTTGGTATTGAAAGTTTCGGATTGGTCATTTCTAACCTTGACAGAGCTGATGGTGTTGCTCAATGTCATACTACAAAGCCGTATTAGCTTTGCAGGAATACCAAGCTCAGACATGGTGGCGTACAGGCGTCCTCGCCGTGGACTATCAAAAGCAGCTTTAAAATCGATAAACAGGTGGTAGGTGTCGATTTGGTTCTCATACGCTTTCTCCAGGATCTGACGTAGTGTGAAGATCTGGTCGACTGTGGACCGACCAGGACGAAAGCCACATTGACACGGTCCGATCAATGCTTCAGCATATGGCTTAAGTCTCTCACACATTACACTCGTGAGAACTTTGTATGCGACGGGAAGAAGACTGATGCCACGATAGTTGGTGCGTTCTGCTGCATCGCCCTTCTTCAGAATGGGTCAGATCATTCTGAGATTCTAATCATTGGACATGCTTTCCGCTAGCCATACGTTGCAAATGAGCTGGTGCATGCACCCTACCAACTCATCGCCTCCAGCCATAAACAATTCAGCCGGTAGCCCGACCGCTCCCGCGGCCTTATTGTTTTTAAGTCGTTTTATGGGGACTTCGACTTCCGTATAGCTAGGGATGGGAACTTCAACACCATCATCTCTGATTGGGGTTAGTGGATCTTCTTCATCAGACTCTTGGTTATCTCCAGCCAAAAGACTTTCGAAGTGATCCCTCCATAACCTCAGTACGGTCTCTGCATCTCTGACAAGATTTCCATCATCACTCCTGCAGGCAAGCGATCCAGACTTATACCCTTGAGTAATGCGTTCGACCCTCCGGTAAAAATCGCGGGCATCATTCCTGCTATTCTCCAACTTCTCACACTCAAGCCTTTCCATCTCCTGCTTCTTCCTCCTGTAAAGGCGTTTCTCATCTGTTCTCCGCGTCCTATAAATATCCACCACTGCCCGTGTGGCTCCTGCTTGCAGCGTCCGTCTGTATGCGGCGTCTTTTGCAGCAGTCGCCTCTCGACACTCCTTGTTATACCATGGATTCCGTTTTGGAGGACGTTGGAATCCAAGGAATTCCACAGCAGAAGCGTTAATGGCGGTATATGCACGTGCACATATATGAAGTACTTATAGGCGTTGGAGGGAGCTGGCCAAGTCGGCCTGAGAGTCGAGTGTAGAAGGCATCCCTGTGCTGTTGTGATTGCAGCTTTCCGATGTCAAGCTTTCTTGGCATACCTTGACGTGAAATTTTCGCGACACACAACCGTGCGCGAACCTTGGCTGCGACAAGGTAGTGGTCGGAGTCGATGTTAGGACCCCGACACGATATCACATCAAGAATGCTAGACGCATGTCTTGCATCGATCACAACATGATCAATCTGGTGGCAAGTCAGACGATCAGGTGACAGCCAGGTTGCTTTGTGGATGTTGAGATGACGGAATCTTGTACTACTAACTATCACATTGTGCGCAACAGCAAAACCTATAAGTCTAAGCCCGTTTGCCGAGGTAGACTCATGTAGGCTATGCAGTCCAACGGTTGCTCCAAAGATGCTTTCCCGTCCGATTTTGGCATTAAAATCTCCGAGGAGGATCTTAATGTCATGTGACGGGCAGCGGCTATACACTCGGTCGAGCTCTGTATAGAAAGCATCCTTGATAGCGTCGTCATTCTCTTCCATTGGGTCGTGCGCACAGATAAGGCTGATGTTAAAGAATTTGGCAGCTACTTGGATCGTCGCAAGTCTCTCGTTTACAGGTGTAAGCTGTAAGACTCGGTGCTGTAGCCTGGCTCCTAAGATGAATCCACAACCAAACTCGTGCCTCTCTGTATGACAGCTGTAGTATATGTCACAATTCCTTTGCTTCATGCATCCCCTTCCGTTCCATCGCATTTCCTGGATAGCTTTAATGTCAGCCTTCAAATTGCTGAGAGTATCCACTAGTTGTTGAGTGGCACCAGGTCTGTACAAAGTGCGTACATTCCAAGTGCATACTCTCAAATCATTGTCATTTTTGAATTTGCCGTGGTCGTCAACGTTGTTCGGTTATCTATCCGAGGCTCCTTTTACATTCTTCACTGATGTGATATTTTCCATGGGTGGATATCAAGTCCTACTCAAAAACATAATTTAAGGATTAGGATCCCGCCGTGCACTTTGGTTTATAGCTCAGCGGATGTTAAGTTACAGTCCAGGGAAAACCACGTGGCGGAAGTGCGTCGACTTGAAGAAAGCAGGGACAAGGATCACACTGGCGCCCACCAAGTTGAACGCAGTCAGTAGCTTTACCTTATATACTTTGTATTATTTATAATTTTTTTCATTTTTTTTGTCTCAAGTCTATTGAGTTCCGTTGGTAACTTTCCGACTTTTAAGTATCTATATATCGATAACTAAGTGAGATATCGATAAATTGTATTTAATATTTTCGTCTTATTTTTCATTCATCTATTAAACTTCATCAAAAAATTATCGATAGCTGTTGAGTATTTTCGGTCTTTTTTTTAAATCTATTAAGCTTCATCAACAAAAATTTTATTTTTCGATTTTTTTAGATTTTTTATTAACTATATCTCGATAACCAAGCGAGTTATCGATAAATTTATTTAATAGTCTTATTTTGTCGAGTTCTACAAGAATCAATCATCAGACCTTGGCGCCTGACATATACTAGAGTTCCCAATAAACCTAACCTGATGAACATGGTCATGTGTGTGGATCTACTTCTTCGACCCAGCGCTATCAACTTTAATTAAATATCTGCTACAACTATGGGATCAACTTTAACAACCTTCATATACATACAATTATTAAGGAATCCGAGCAATTTCCCTTTTTCATTTCATTTTTCATTTGTTGGTGTTTTAAGTGCATATTGAGAAAATAAACCTAGTGAATAATTATATATGTTGCGTTTCATACCATCACATACGCGTGTGCAGCGATCATACCACGAAAATGAAATTATCTTAACTTAATTTAAATGCTCGTAAAAAGGGAGAATGTGACGGTTCTGTGAAATTTAAAACTTATCATTAATGTCTTATATGCTAATAAGTCATTATACTTTGATAGTGAAAGTATCATAGTATATTGGTTTTGTGCAATGTCCGTCATGGTGTCTGTCTGTCCGTCTTTCCGTCCGTATGAATGCAACTTTTTTCGACACCCGTAAAGCTAGAGACTTGAAACTTTGCAATTATATTTATCTATAGACGGTACAGATAAAGTGTTAAGATCGGGGTGCCACGCCCACTAGGAGACTGGGAAATCGATAAATTCGATAACTGAAAACCGATAAAACCAAATATTTCTCTTATTCTTACAGATAGAATTACCAAATTTTGCACGAAGATAGCTAGTCACGTCCCTGAAAAAACTGCATCAAAATTTTGGATGCCACGCCCACTTATTCCGCCCCCATCCTGCCTGCTCCTTGAAATTGGAAACGCCTATAGTTTTCGCATTTTTTGGGCTAGAGCCACCAAATGTTGTGTCAAGATAGATATTGACATTCCCCAAAAAAATGCATCAAAATTTTGGATGCCTGATTCCGCCCCCATCCCCCCTTCTACTTGAAATTGGAAACGCCTATAGTTCTCACATATATTGGGCCAGAGCCTCCTAATTTAGTGTCAATATAGGTAGTGAAGTTTTCCAAAAAACTGTATCAAAAATTTGGATGACACGCCCACACCTTCCACACCCCACCCCCGCCATTGTTAAAACGGTTAAGCGTGTATCTTCCATATTTTCTGAACTAGAGTCACAAAATTTGGTAGGAAGATATATGGTGACATCTACAAAAGATCTGCATCAAAACTTTGGATGCCGCGCCTACCTCTGCCACCCACCTTTTAAATTTGGGAGTTAAGTTATCTTCCACAGTTTTTGAGCTAAAGTCATCAAATTTGGTAACATGATAGCTGGCGATGTTTACCACTCAGCCCACTCCTTTTCAAGCAGACTCCTTACCATCCGTTCTTTTACTGGTATCAAAGTATTCCGCAGTCGGTTGCGTCCCACTGCAACGTTTTTACTTGTTTTTGTTTAGAATTGCATGCGGAATGAAAAAAGTTCCGCAGTATATGACTTAAGTTTCCAGTAAGCTATTGCACGTAACTTGTTTTATTTCCTCTCTCTATCTCTCTCTCTCGTATGTTCACCATCTACAGCGAGCTTTCGCATGAGGCTTGTGATATTTGCAACAAATTGCAGAGATAATTCACTCATCTAGACACGACGTCGCGCTCATTTGAAAACTGCTAGCTCAAATCGAATGCGGGGACGATTAGCTAAAAATAAATAGTAGGTATACATGTATATGCGATCGAAGCGCAAAGCAATATGCCGATAACAAAGAAGAATAACGCTGTGCGTTTGCTAACTGGCAATTGCTGCGCGCCTCGCTAGCTTTGCCTGTATAATATGGTCTTTGTACATTTGTTTCATTTTTGCCTTTGCTGGCTTCGCCGAGACTTTCGTAATTTTGTTCTTCCTCTATGCCCTTGAATATGCAAGTGTGTGTATACAAAAAGCATAAAAACGAAAGGGCTAAGTATAAAAAGTTTGACTGAGATACCCTGTGCCCCGGACATTATTCATAAAGACATGGCCAAAACGACTCCACTGTTACTGCTAATGAAGAGTATATATATAAAAATTGGGTCGAATATGCATCCTTCAGCCTGTTACATACATTCCCACAAACGCATATATATATAACTGGGTCGAATATGCATCCTTCGGCCTATTACATACATTCGCACAAATGCAATATACCCACTGGTTAATTGATTAAATGGTAATTTCATAAGCAACTGCGTTTTGTGTGTACTCATCTATTTATTTTAAGTATTTAAATACATCAAGGAATATGCCGATTAACGAAAAGAATAACGCTGTGCGTTTGCGTACTGGCAATTGCTGCACGCCAGCCAGTGCAGCTGCTGTCTTTCAGATTGTAGGACAGGGGGCTCCTAAGTATTTGTATACGTGTCACTTGTTTCATTTTTGCCTGGACTAGCTTCGCCGAGATTTTCGTAATTTTGTTTTCTCTATGCACTTGACTAGCTCGCTAGGAGATACCCTATACCCTAAATGCTATACAAAACGACATGGCCAAATCGAGTCGCCTTATGATGTTGATCAATAATCTTAATATATATAAATTACGTGTCACGTTGTTTGTTCGCTATGGACTCCTAAGCTACTTAACCGATTTTAATAAAATCACACCGTGTGCAGTTTGATCCAATTTACAAGATAGGACAGTTTTTATCTCAATTATTTCGTTTGGATACCGTGAAAAAATGATTGTAATTTATTGTTTATATATGTGTCAATTATTGTTTAGTTCTATAAATCATAGATGGCGGTGACGTAAACGTCAAAGAGAATAAAAGCTACTGATTAGATTCAAATGAAATTCTGAAATAAGCTTTAATTTAGAAAGGAGCCAGTGGCCGAGGAGGTTTGTTCTTTTTGGGTGCCCCAGGAAGCACTGGCAAAACCTATATATTAAATTTGTTATTAGCTTAAATCCGAAGAAAATATTGAAAAGTTGCTGCTGCAAACAGGTGCGATGCACTTACCAATTCCGCGGAATGTAAAAAAAAAATGGTGTTCCTTTGCGTTCTATATTGCAATTTTTTAATATAATGTAAGTGATAGATAAAATTAATAGCTGCTGCAAACTAGCCACATTTATTAACAAACATTTTTTTGTAGCGTGGCAGAACAACGTCTGCCCGAGTCACCTAGTATATATATGTATATATATATAATTTGGTCTGAAATAATTCCTTTTGCATGTTACATACATTCCCCAAAACCAATATACCCCTCTCGTCTGTATACACATCGAGAATGGGCAAATGCAAAAGAACGGGCAAATGCAAAAGAAGGAAACAGCAACACTTGCTGGTTGCTGAGACGCACAAACAGCACAAAGTAAAAATACCCTTTGCTTCAATATTCAATTATGGTCTATGAAATCACGTTGTATATATTTTACATATAAATATAACTTATTTTAAGTATTTAAATACAAAACAGGTTTATTTTATTCCGTATTTATATTCAACATATTCAGACAAATAATGCAATACCTAATTGCCAAAATGTTTATAAACATATATAAAAAACATCATGTTGAGGTATATTTCATTTATCTAGTTATTTACACAAAGTTCAAATGAAGTCGATCTACCTTTCCTTGCTAGGGTAGCAGCAAGCGATTGAATCAAAAGACTAAGATTTGCTAAACTCAACTTATACGACAACAACAAGAGAAATTAATTTAGGCAACAGCAAATCTTTGTCTCGCACATCGCACACTTTCAAGGCCAAGTTTACTGTTTTGTCACTATTCTATGCTCCGCCCCTTTGTTTTGAATTCCTATTTTTATAACTTCTTTATACACCGCGCTTTGTTTACAAATGCAAAACAACCGCTAACGTAAGCAGTAAACGACAAAGCTAATCGTCCGAACATTCATTTTCAAGCAGTGTCAAATATTAGAGACTTTTCATGTCTAGATGAGTGTATTGTCTCTGCTAATTGCAGCGACACACATACCAACCCCAGGAAGTACTTCCAGCGTGGGATGATGTATGTAAGTTAATCTTTGACTTTTATTATCAGCCGCTCTAAATTACAAAACCATGCGTGCCTAACGTGAGTACATACCTTATCAAAGCTTTCCTTAAAAGGGGTATAATGGTTTTGTGCAAAAGTATGTAACACGCAGAAGGAAGCATCAACAGCCGAGTCGATATAGCCATGTCCGTCTGTCCGTCTGTCCGTCTTTCCGTCCGTATGTATGAACGCGTCGATCTCAAAGACTACAAGAGCTAGAGACTTCAGATTTTGAATATAAGTTCTCCCATACCATGAGCGGAACAAGTTTGTTTCAAATTATCGATAACTATTCTGGTTTCCTATATACACAATGGATCGATTACAAAAAAGTCTAGAATTTGGAAAACGTAAAAATTGGGGTTGAAAGAATGGGTAACGATAGAGCTTTTCTGAAAATTTAATCGAAATCGGTTCAGAATTACCAGAGATATCGAAGATTGAAGTTTAGTCAAAGATGCATACAGACAATGACTCTACGCGTTAATTATGGTGTTCGGGGTATCTCCTAGTCGGGAAATCTCGACTAGAGCCTTCTTACTTGTTTTTGTTTGTTTTTGAGAAACGCAAGTCGATATAAAAATAGAAATGCAACGAATGCATCAACTCATATGAAATTAACGTAGTCCGCAATTATGTTTAACTATTATTAACCCTCCCAATATATAAATTAATATTTTGTTTCTAAAATACTATTCTTATCAGATACATACTTATATAAATTTTATTTAATTATATTATTGGCCGTTATATAGAGAAATTGAATGATTAAAATGCCAATATAGCTAAGTATCGTTTAGTTCAAATTGTTTATAATAATCGCTTTATATAAAACTTCGGATTCATTTTATTTGCTTTCTTTCCAATTTAGCTTTTCGGATGTTTGCATAGCGGATTTGATTTTTATAAATTGTTTAAAAACAAATCAGCCTGCATTTTATTATGTGCATGCCCTGTTGAACTAATGATGCATGTACAAACTGCTTACCAACTGATCAACCGTCATTTGTTTTTACAAAGTCATCTGTTTTTTTTATTTTTTTTTAATTTCTTCTGCAAACTTGGGTATAAGCTATAAGAATCGCGTCTATTACTTCTATACAATTATAACTAAAAAAAAATTAAGTACATTTATAAACACTACCAAATATGAATTATATCCACCTTTCATGTGCTACTGTTATAATGAATTGATTTTCTTTTTTATGTGCATAACACCAACTTCCAATGGAGGTAGGATAGCTGATATAGGGCATCCCAAGGGATCCTGTTTTTTTTTCTATAATAGCCTGCTGGATCATGGCAGGGTGGGCGAGTGCACCAATCGGTAGCACCGAAGAAGGATTGTCTCAGTTAATTGATTTACTTGGTCCCCTTTTTATACCCCGAACCCATGAAATGGGTAAAAGGGGTATAATGTTTTTGTGCAAAAGTATGTAACAGGCAGAAGGAAGCATCTCCGACCCTATAAAATATGTATATTCTTGATCAGCATCAACAGCCGAGTCGATATAGCCATGTCCGTCAGACCGTCCGTCTGTCTGTATGTATGAACGCGTCGATCTCAGAGACTATAAGAGCTAGAGACTTCAGATTTTGCACATAAGCTCACTTAAGTCCTAGGCAGTACAAGTTTGTTTCCGATTTTCGATAACTATTTCCGTTTCCGATATACACATGCAATCGATTACAAAAATTGATCGAATTTGGAAAATGTAAAAATTGGGGTTGAAATAATGGGTAACGATATAACTTTTCTGAAAATTTCATTGAAATCGGTTAAGAAACACCAGAGATATCGAAGATTGAAGTTTAGTCACAGATGCATACAGACAATGACTGTACGCGTTATGTACAGGGTTCGGGGTATCTCCTAGTCGGGAAATCTCGACTAGAGACTTCTTTCTTGTTTTTTCTAGTGTAATGAATATTTGATTATATTGTGGATGCGACAGTTTGTTGCGGAGGAGTATAGTTCCTATTGGCTGGTGCTTCTTCTTATTAAATTATACTCCTGCCTAGAGCAATAGCTGCCATGTTTGCAAACGAGCATGTAATCATTTGGGCAATTAAGCTTCCGGTTTCTTTCTATCCTATCGCTGAATGGAATGTCAGTCTAGCAGCTCCACTCTTATATAGACTCGAGTGTTAGGTGCGTTAAAAACCTAACTACACGATGAACTTTTCTGATGATATATTTTCTCATTCTGTTTTAAAACATCTTCGCAAATCTGCTCGCATTTACACGATGAACTTTTTAATTCATTTGATTCTTTGTAAATGCAACTCTAATTTAAATTTATTGTCGATAAACATACATTTCGCCCCGAATTCAACAAGTTCTTTGGTCCAAAACGGGTCTTAGTCATTATTTGTGGAGGTTTTGGATGAGAGCTAGTGGCTTAGAGCTACAGTTTGCAGAGCATTTACAGACAATTACTTCATCTATCCTTTTATTATTCTTTTATCAAGTAGCTCAAGAAATGGTCAGCATACCTATTCTCAGGATGGGGGTTGCTTTGTTATCCACACACATATATAATTAATTGTTAATATCTCGTTTATCATTTTTAAATTGAAAATTTTGAGGTTATCACAAGATTTTCTATTAGTATAACTTTTTTTTAGTAAGTTGTTTAATATTCGGCTATGTTACAAAAACAATGTCAGTAAGTCGAAGTATAAACAGTTTAAATTCTCATGCTAGTTGTGAAATAGTGAGTTGTTGCGTTTGTACATTAGAAGTGGCACATCCGGCACAGCTCCTTGCGACCCGTTGTAATCATTATTTTCACCACACTTGTTTTAGCAATAGAATAGGTAACAAACGAGTCTGTCCTGTTTGTAGAACTTCACTAAGTATATCCAGTCAGAATTTAGCAGTTGAATTAGCCACATGCCAGCCTGCTAGGTTTTCATAAAAGCCCAGTGATATTATAACGCGATCTAAGTCTAGAGCCGCTAAGTTTTCAAATCAATCTACGACTACAGTCGCTACAATCAGAAAAATTCAGAGCGCGAATGCGGGAGCAAGCTTTCAATTAGGAGTGAGTCAGGGAAATGAGTCGTCATCAGTACCTCAGACTAACCCTGTCGATGTTATAGCTAGCAATAGCACAGGACTAGGTGCTAACCAGGGATCGAAAGCGTCTCAGCACCCTCACCGAATTTTAGAGACAAATAACGACTGCAGCAATGGCTCAACACACACAACTTTTATCCCGAGCAATTGAACTAGGTTTTCAAAGACTATCAGTGTAGAATCCTGTGGTCACCCTTGCTGATGTTCAACCCTCTGCTAGACAATCTGTTCATAGAAGAGAACGACAAGCTTTTGAACAACTATTTCAACTCCCAGGCCCAGTAGACTCTGAAAATTTTCCCAGGAATGATGTACAACCAGCAGTTAGCTCATCGCCAATAGGTTCGCAACAGTGCGGAAGTCTACGTTCTGATAGAATAAACCAGCTTATTTCGAATTGGAAGTTGATATTTTCTGGACATTCCTAGTTATCTGTCGACGATTTTATATATCGTGTAGCCGTTAGATGGCAACTTTGAACTGCTATACCGCTATGCTAGTAACTTTTTCGAAAACATCGGAAGCGAATGATACTGGAGGTACCATAAAAGTGTTTCTTCGGTTTGTTGGCCTGACTTATGTCGAGCGTTTAAGGCTCATTTTAAGGATGGTCGAACCGACTTGGATATTCGCACAGCCATTTCGTTGAGAAAACAGAAATATTGCGATGCTTTCGATACCTTTCATGAAGCTATTATGGTTTTAGCTGATAGACTTACACAGCCTAAGTCTGAGCAGTCACTACTTGAGGTGCTGCAAGCTAATTTATTACCGGAAGAACAGCATGAGATGTTGTATGTTTCGATTTATAACCTCGAGCTGTTACGACATGTCGTGCGCAGGCGAAAACGATTCATAAAAACTGTTACCAAAACTGTTTTACCTTCACCGCGCCAAGTTGCAGGACGACAGGTGCATGAAATTGCAATACAAGCAGATTGCGTGCAAGAATTGGACGTTAATGGGTTCGACAATCCAGAGACCGATGCAATAACTGTTTCGTGATGGAACTGTGGAAGACAGGGTCATCGTTACAAAGAATGTGTAGCAGATCGTAAAGAGTGACACATACAAGCCGCCCTGTGCAATGTTTCAAAAAACGAAGTGTCGCGTGCATCGTGGACCAGTGCACGCAAACTAGTTTCAAAAGCGACGAACACCGAGTAACTGAAGAAATGTTCAGTTCGCTCAAACCATTACCGGATTTGACTTTAATCACTAGTAGAACTTTGGATAATAATTCTAAAAACTTGCCTTAGGAGCTACCAGATGTTATAGAAAGGAATACTCATTATCAACAAGTAAGAAGGCTCTAGTCGAGATTTCCCGACTAGGAGATACCCCGAATCCTATATTTAAAGCGTGCAGTCATTATCTGTATGCATCTGTGACTAATCTTCAATCTTCGATATCTTTGATGTTTCAGAAAAGTTCTATCGTTACCCAATATTTAAACCCAAATTTTTTAAAATTTCCAAATTTGAGATTTTTTTTAATCGATCGCATGTTTATATCGGAAACGGAAATAGTTATCGAAAATCGGAAACAAACTTGTACTGCCTAGGACTTAGATGGGCTTATGTTCAAAATCTGAAGTCTCTAGCTCTTATAGTCTCTGATATCGACGCGTTCATACATACAGACAGACGGACGGTCTGACGGACATGGCTATATCGACTCGGCTGTTGATGCTGATCAAGAATATACATATTTTATAGGGTCGGAGATGCTTCCTTCTGCCTGTTACATACTTTTGCAGGAGCTACCAGATGTTATAGAAAAGAATACCCCTCTTACCCATTTCATGGGTTCGGGGTATAAAAACGAAGAATATCATATCGGAAGTTATGCAAAGTATCCCTTAATGTAATCTTGTCATCAGTTGTAAATAATGTCAGCGATCTTCGACCTTATGCTTCGGTGTATATGTTTTGCAAAACCATTAGCGGACTAATGAACACTTTCGCTTCCATTAGTTTCATTGGAGGTTATTTTGCACAAGAGCTGGTAAACAGTAATACCAAATCCAAGGAAATTAATTCCAAAGTTTGTACGGCAGATGGTCAGAAACATCGGATTATTGGTAGAATTACGACGCTCATTAGTTTCCGCATCCACTTTTCAAAGTTGAGTTTGAGCCTGAGACGCAGATAACTAAAAAATATGAGGCGCACCCCATCGACAAGCTTCAGTTTCTACTGCACCGTAGAATCACCGTTGAAGAGCCACATAAACTCAACGGCTCGGTACAATGCATGAACTGCCAAGAATACGTCCACACAAAGTCTTACTGCACACTGCGCCAGGTATGTGTAGCTTGTGGCGATCTTCATGAGTCGTCGCGCTGCCCAGCAAGCATAGGGGACTCTAGCAAAAAAAAGTGCGGCAACTGCGGCGGCAATCACTCAGCTAACTATAGAGGCTGCCCAATTTACAAAGAACTTAAGTCTCGCATCCACCAGCGTGTGAACACAGCACGCACGCAAAGCGCACATCCTAACTACATTCCATCGAAAAGCAACCCATACGTCTTCTTCTCGACTGCAGCCAGGTCCTCCATTGGTCCCGAATCCGTATCGAAAAACGCGACTTATGCAAGCGCCTTAAGATCAGGTCTGGTGCCTCCTGCCTCTACTGCACCGTACACACAAGCAAAGCATGTGGATCAAAATACGGCACAAGACAACAAGCCACAAGAGCAGCCACAAAGCAACTTCGAAGCAATGATATGTACGCTGCAGCAGAGCTTGACAGATTTTATGTCATTTATGCGCACAACTATGCAAGATTTAATGCGAAATCAAAGTATTTTGGTACAAATGCTACGCTACGTATATCTACGTGGAATGCTAACGGCGTTTCACACCATAAACTTGAGTTAACTCAATTCCTACTCGACAAGCACATCGACGTTATGCTACTCTCCGAAACACACCTTACAAACAAATATAATTTTACAATAAGCGGAAACACATTCTACGGAACCAATCATCCCGATGGTAAGGCACACGGCGAGACTGGTATTTTGATTAGAAGCCGGCTAAAGCACCACTACCACAAAGTGTTCGCCAGAAACTACCTACAGGCCACATCTTTAAAAATACATCTTGATAGTGGTAACCAAATTGCACTAGCTGCCGTCTACTGCCCCCCTCGATTTACCATATCTGAAGACCAATTTATGGAATTTTTCAACTCATTGGGAGAACAGTTTATAGCAGCAGGAGACTATAACGCCAAGCACACACACTGGGGATCTCGCCTATGAATCCAAAGGTAAAGCAGCTGTACAACGCACTTGTAAAAGTAAACAACAGGCTCGCCAAAGTCTGTCCTGGCACACAAACTTACTGGCCCACAGACTCCAAGAAACTACCCGACTTGATTGATTTTGCAGTTACCAAAAATATTCCCCGCAGTCTGATAAGCGCCGAAAGCCTCTCGGATCTTTCATCCGACCACTCGCCTGTTCTTATGCAAAAAATATATAAGTTCACACATTGAACTAAATCCGTATCTGAATGCTGAAGCTGACATCGAATCTATGGCAAACAAACTTGAGTCAGTCTTCGTCGAAGCAGCTCGCATCTCAACACCAACACCAGTAAATGCAGTACACGTCCAAATGACAACAAATCCTCAAATTGAACAGCTCGTTCATGAAAAGCGGCGCCTCAGACGACACTGGCAATCCCACAGATCGCCGTCAGCAAAGCAAAATCTAAGAAGAGCCACACGTAAACTCACCAATGCGTTAAAGCGAGAAGAAGAATATGCCCAACGCCGATACATTGAGCAACTATCAACATCTGGCACTAAAAACTCTTTGTGTAAAGCTCACCCAACTCTAAGTCCACCGATAGAAACAGTGATGCCTTTAAGAAACAATGCAGGCGGCTGGGCCCGGAGCGATGAAGACAGAGCCAACACTTTTGCGGATCATCTGCAAAATGTTTTCCAAAGTAATCTTGCTACAAACGCGTTCGTACTTCAGACCGTTATAAACGACTCTCGGCTTCAACATGAGCCAATTGTATTCCACCCGAATGCAGTCGCAAGAATTATCAACCAGCATCTAAGCCCGAAAAAATCCCCGGGCTGGGACTTCACAGCCCCAAAGATGATTATTGAGCTTCCCCCTTGTGCATTCTGCATCATTGCACAGTTATTCAATGCAATCACACAACTCGGCCACTTTCCAGAGAAATGGATAAAGTCTATCATCATAATGATTCCAAAGCTGGGCAAAGATAGAACAGCTCCCTCGTCGTACAGACCTATAAGCCTTCTATCGTGTCTATCAAAACTTTTCGAAAAATGTTTGCTGACTCGGATTCATCCATTTCTGAATCTCCGCATAATCCCATCACATCAATTCGGCTTTCGTTAAAAACACGGATTTATTAATGTCAACCGCATAACAGAAATACGAGGCGCGTTCAAAAATCGAGAATACTGTAGTGCAATATTTTTGGATGTGTCTTAGGCGTTCGACAGAGTCTGGTTGGAAGGTCTGATGTATAAGATCAAAACAACGCTCCCAGTCAACACACATAAACTGTTACAGTCGCACCTCAACGACAGAAAGTTTTCAGTACGATGCAACTCTGCAATATCTGACGAACACCGTATTGAAGCTGGCGTTCCTCAGGGCAGCGTACTTGGGCCGACACTTTACGTACTCTACACAGCAGACATCCCAACATGCAGAGACCTAACAACATCAACCTTTGCTGACGATACAGCTATTCTTAGCCGCTCCAGATGCCCACTGCAAGCAACATCACAACTTGCTCGTCATATGGTTAAATTGGAAAACTGGCTATCCGACTGGCGAATTAAAGTAAACGAACAAAAATGTAAACATGTAACTTTCACCCTAAACAGGCAAGACTGTCCACCACTCACGCTTAACAACACTCCACTCCCGAAAGCAAAGAGCCCAGTCGAAGATCCTGAGAGCTATCACCGGGGCACCGTGGTACGTTCGCAACGAAAACATACAAAGGGACTTAAACGTACTACCGGTCAGGGAAGTCAGAGCGGAACAAAGGGAAAGGTACTTGAGCAAGCTCTCATCGCACCCAAACAATCTCGCGAGAGGCCTCACAAACACGTGCAGCCGATCCCGCCTTCATCGTAATGATCTTCCTTCCCAGCGATGAGTTGAGGAATGCGATTCCAACCTACCGGTTCAAAAAGTATCTGTTAGTAATTAATGTCGGACGCAACCGACTGCGGAATACTTTGATACCAGTAAAAGAACGGTTGATAAGGGGGAATGCAGGGCCGAAGGGAGTGGGCCATGTGGTAAACATCGCCAGCTATCATGTTACCAAATTTGGTGACTTTTGCTCAAAATCGGTGGAAGATGACTTAACTCCCAAATTGCAAAGGTGGGCGGCAGAGGTAGGCGTGGCATACAAATTTTTGAATCAAATCTTTTTAAATGCCCCAATCTATCTTCCTACCAAGTTTGGTGGCACAAGCTCAGAAACTGTAAGAGATATAGCCGATCCCGATATTATAAGGCAGGTGGCTTAGGTAGGCGTGGCATCCAAAATTTTGATGCAGATCTTTGGTAGATGTTGCCTTCTATCTTTCTGCCGAATTAAGGGGTTTTAGCATAAAAACTATAAGAGATATCGAAATTTCCGATTTTAAATGGTGGGCGGCAGTGGTGGGCGTGGCATCCTAATAGATGTCACCATATATCGTCCTACCAAATTTGGTGACTCTAGCTCGAAAAATGTGAAAACTATAGGCGTTTCCAATTTCTCGGAGAAAGAAGGGATGGGGGCGGAATCAGGGGGCGTGGCATCCAAGTTTTGATAGGAAATGTCTGAACCTATCTTGACACAAAATTTGGTGGCTCTAGCCCAAAAAAAGTGAAAACTATAGGCGTTTCCGATTTAAAGGAGCAGGGATGATGGGGGCGGAAGGAGTGGGCGTGGCATCCAAAATTTTAATGCAGTTTTTCAGGGACGTGACTAGCTATCTGCGTGCAAAATTTGGTAATTCTAGCTGTAAGAATGTGAGAAATATTTGGTTATCGAATTTATCGATTTCTCAGCCTCCTAGTAGGCGTGGAAACCCAATCTTGACACTTTATCTGTCTCGCCTATAGACAAACATAATAGCAAAGTTTCAAATCTCTAGCTTTACGGGTGTCGAAAAAAGTTGCGTTCATACGGACAGATACCATGACGGACATTGCACAAAACCAATATAGTATGAGACCTTCGGTATCAAAGTATATAAAAAAATAAATTAGTTTCCGTGGGAAAATTAAGCAATTGTTTTTATTTACCGTCTTTGTCACAAGACCTATTTCTCGGAATAGATTTTTGGCGTTGTTTTGATTTATTGCCTTTATATTTGATTAATAAAGAGCAATCTCTGTCTGTCATGAGTTTAAAATTTGATGAATCCAGGGATGCATATTGGCAAATTCCGCTCACTACCAGGGCGAGGGAAAAACAGCTTTACAGTCCCGGGAAGGCCGTTGTATCAGTTTACAGTGATGCCGTTCGGATTATCGAGCGCCCCGCAAACTATGTCCGAACTGATGGACAAAGTTATCCCGGCAAATCTGGAAACCGAAATTTTTATTTATCTGGACGATTAACTCGTGGTATCCGATACTTTTGAAAGGCACATGGCCGTCCTTAAGGTTTTAGCAGAACAGCTATCGCTTTGAGGACTTACAATTAACGTCGAAAAATCTAAGTTTCGTCTTAAAGAAGTAAAGTCTCTCGGTCATATTATAGGAAATGGAATTATCAAGACTGACCCCGAAAAGGTAGCAGCCATACGAGACTTTCCAGTCCCAAAGTCAGTAAAGCAAGCACGAAGGTTCTTAGATACTACAGGTGGTACCACAAATTTATTCAAAACTATGCCTCAATTGCTTCTCCAATTACAGACACGTTAAGGCAGCGTCGCAAGTTTGTTTGGACCGACGAAGCGCAGAATGCGTTTGTAGACCTAAAAAATAAACGGTGTACAGTTCCTGTATTATATAGCCCCGATTTTTCATTGCCCTTCGCTATCCATTGTGATACAAGTCATACTGGTGTTTGTGGCGTATTGATGCAGCACGATTGCGATAGAAATGATGTTCCTATTGCGTTCATGTCCCGTAAGATAAATCAGCCGCAGAGAAACTATTCTGTGACGGAGAAAGAATGCTTAGCTGCCATAATGGCTGTCAATAAATTGAGAGCATACGTTGAGGGACAGGAGCTCTATGTACACACGGACCATGCGTCCTTGAAGTGGCTCATGTCACAGTCGCTAGGCCAGATGGGCACTTAAGTTGCTAGGATTTTCATTTAAAATCTATCACCGTAAGGGAAGCCAAAATGTGGTTCCAGATGCGCTGTCCCGAATTCATTGTGAAGACTTTTCGTCGATCAGAATAGATAGCATAATTGATCTTAAGGATAAACCTTTTATTCTGAGGAGTACCAAGAGCTAAGGAGAAAGATTGAAAGCCAACCGTCCCTTATGCCAGACATTAAAATTGTTGATAATATTATTTCTCGCCGTGCTGAGCATGCCTCTGTCGAACAATTCGCAGATGATACGTGCTGGAAGCTTTGGGTTCCCAAAGAACTTGTTCCAGAAGTGTTGAAGGAAAATCATGATAGTCCAGTGGCTTCTCATAGCGGTATCACGAAGACTCTTGAAAGAATTCGTCGTCATTTCTTTTGGCCAAATCTAGTAAATGATGTTAAATCGTATATTACCAGTTGTGCAATTTTTAAGTGCACAAAGCACCTTCGTTACGTCCACCATTACGGCCGTCCAATAATACTCAAAGATGCTTTCAAAAGATATTTGTGGATTTCCTCGGTCCCTATCCTCGCAGCCGATCAGGTAATATAGGCATTTTTGTGGTGGTAGATCATTTGTCAAAATACCCATTTATTAAAGAAGTACAGAAATTTACGGCTGAAGCCATAATTCGTTTTATAGAGGATGATATATTTTTACCTTCGGAGTTCGGAAATAGTAGTGTCGGACAATGGTGTCCAATTTAAATGAAATAAGTTCAATGCAATATGACGTGCAACACTGCTACACTCCTGTATATGCACCGCAAGCAAATGCTTCTGAGCGCGTTAACCGTTCAATTATTGCAGGCATTAAAGCGTATATAAACCCAAGTCAAACTAACTCGGATGAGAATCTTAGTCGAATTTGTTGTGCATTACGATCTAGTGTTCATGCAGCTAAATGTAGCAGCCCATGTTGCCTTTGGCCAACAAATGATCACTAACGGATCCACATATCAACACTTGCGAAATTTGCAAATGTTAGAAGACCGGTCCGTCACTTTTAATCGAGAAGACTCATTTGACATTATCCGAGAAGCTGCTAAAAACGGTATACAACAGCAGCATGGTAGAAATAAAAAACTTTATGATCTGCGTAGTCGTGAGGTTTCTTATAATGTGGGACAAGAAGAACATAGAAGAAACTTCCAATTTAGTAATTTTGTTAAAGGCTTTAGTGCAAAATTAGCACCAGCATTTGTAAAAGCCAGAATTAAAGCCAAAATCGGTCAGAGCTACTACGAGCTAGAAGATTTACAAGGTCACCCAATTGGTAAACATCACTCAAAAGATATTAAACAATGATCACCTTATTTGCATTTAGTTTTGCTATATTAACAATTGCTCTCCAAGCGGTTATCACTCTTTGATGTTTTCAACACCAAAGTGTGATGTTGGTAGGAGGGTGTGTAATGTTCCCGTTTTTATAGTTTTTTTTAGGATTTTTTACTCTAAATATTGTTTTTTTTTTTTTTCTTTTCTTTTTCTTTCCCCATCTTAGAAAATTGGTAAAGTTAAAAAATAATAAATAAAAAAAAAAAATAAAAAAATTAAAAAAAAAGTGTAAAATTGAATTAAAGGGATTTGTTTATTACTTAGGTCCTTTAGCTCCTTTTTTTCCCTTTTTATTCTTATTGCCCAGAAAAAAACCACCAAAATAAAATATAATTTATTTTTTTTTTTTTTTTTTTTTTTCTCCTTTTTTTTTTTCCCCTAGATCTAAATTTCTTACAACTTACTGTTACTTCTAATAATAACTTATATTGTAGTGATTAATAATTTCATATGTTTTATGTTATTTGTATGTTGGATTTGCTGTATGTGTGTACTTAAGAGCTAGGATTTTAACTTTAAGATTTTAATGTGTTTCATGTGTGTATGTATGTTTAAGAGTATTTATATAATCAATTAGGTTAGTATTGTAAACAAGGATAATTGGTTTTTTTTGTGGACGAGGTGCAACTATATCCTTCGATTTGCCAGATCGGTTGGGTGGATTCTGAGGAGTCTTCTTCTTGCCCTGATCCCATTGATCCTTCTCCGTCTGAGAAGACCTCTTGCCAGTCTGTTAGGGTGGCATGCAACCTTGTCCAGGTAACGCGCTGCCTGTTTGTTGATGGTGTCGCCAACCATGGGGACCCCACAATCGCGCTCTAAATCCCGTGTGCGTATATACCACTCCGCACCTGTGATTTGCCTAAGTAATTTGGCCTGAAAAACTCGGATTTTATTCAGGTGGGTTTTTGCCGCAATTCCATAAGCCTGGATGCCGTATCTCCAGATTGGCGCAAGGATAACCTTATAAATAAGGACCTTATTTCTGAGCGACAGTTTGTTGTTGGCGTTAAGGAGCCAGCCCATCCTTTTCGCCTTGGCTCGCAGTTTTGCAGCTACTTCAGCGGTGTGCTGCTTAAACGTAAGTCGCTTGTCTAATGTCACACCTAGGTACTTATGCCCTGTTTTATGCGGAAGGACTTCGCCGTGAAGGTACACTCCAGGACTTATATCCCTTCTTAACGTGTGGGTGACGCAGACGCACTTTTCTGGGTTGACGGAAATATTCCAACGGCATGCCCAGTTCTCAAACTTTTTGAGATATTCTTGTAATGTATCGGTTGCCGTGTAGATACACTCATCTCTTGCCATAATTGCAGTGTCGTCAGCAAAAGTGGCGATTAGAAGGTCCTGCGGGTCTTCAATAGGGATGTCATGCACTGTGGGCATGTCAGCTGTGAAAAGGCTGTATAGGGTAGGACCTAGCACGCTGCCTTGAGGTACTCCTGCTCGAATCCTCTTCTTCTGGGATGCAAGGCCATCCTGGACCACTCTGAAGGTCCTGTCAGAGAGGAATGATTTGACCATCAGGAAGATTTGAGGATTGAGCGTTCCCTTTATTTTAGTGAGCAAGCCGTCGTGCCAGACGCGGTCGAAAGCCTGTTGGATGTCCAAGTACGCTGCCACAACGTACTCCTTGGCGTGGAATCCTTCCAGGATAAAGTTGACCACCCTGTGCAGCTGTTCAGGTGTACCATGTCTGAGACGAAAACCAAACTGGAACGTTGGTAACTTTCTTTTGACTGCAGGAGTTTCCAGTATTCTCCGCAGGAGGCATTTTTCGAGCAATTTGCCAAAGGCTGGGAGAAGGCTTATTGGTCTGTATGATTCCAATTCATTAGGTGGCTTCCCTGGTTTGTGGAGCATTATTATGTTTGCGCTTTTCCAGGCGCTAGGAAAGTAGCTGAGGCGGAGTGCTGCATTGAAGATGAGCAGGAGGAACAATATTGCCTTACGTGGGAGCAGCTTTATTGTCCTATTGTCCATGTCATCTTCTCCCGGGGCTTTGCTGTTTTTTAAAGTCCTAATCTCTCCTTTGACCTCCTCGAAGGTGATTGGTGCGGAAGGGAGTGCCATTTGCAGCGGGACCTCCAATGATTCCTGTACCAATTGCACTCTATTAGTAGAGGCGGTGGCGTAGGGTTGGAACCTATCCTCCAAGTTGCAGGCAAAGGCTTCAGCACGATCCTGCGGATGCTTGGCCCATGATCCGTCAGGATTCCTGACAGGAAATTTAGGCTGCACTTGCCTTTTGTACTTCCTTGTAAGCCTCCAAAGGGCATACTTGGAGTCTTCATTGGGGGTGGCATCCTCAAGGAGTTTGTCGGTCGTCTCTTTCTTGATCGTTGCCAAGATCTTTCTAACCCTATTCGCTATCCTCCTGTAAATGCGATCTATAGCGGGATCGTAGGTACGAATGTACTCCCTCCTGAGACGTTTTTTAAGAGCAATTAGGCCCTCTGCTGCTGGATTCAGTACCAGTTTTCCACGTGTTGTGTGCGCGGGAGGTGGATTACCTGGAGCAGCGATGTTGGCTGCATTTTTGATTTTGCTCAGAAAATCTTCTATGGCGTCATCTACATCCTGAGTTGAAAGGATCTCCATACTCAGATAAAGGGATTCGCTCAACTCATCCTGGAACCTTTTAGGTCAGATCCTGGCAGGATAACCCTGTGCTTGGTCTGGGTTGTTCGTGGACTCAGCTCAATAGTTGCCAGGATTGGCAGGTGATCCGAAGAGAGGTCATACTCTTCTCGAACGGTAAGTAGGTGATCAGGAAGCCCCTTATACATAAAGAAGTCCAAGCAGGTGGGCGTCCCTCTCCTGTTGTACGGGTAATAGGTGGGTCTACCCGTAGCCAGGACCTGCGTGGAGTCACCAGTTACAGCTTGGTGCAGTGCTGTACCTCGAGGGTTCGCTCTAAAGTCACCCCAGAGCCGGTGCTTTGCATTAAAATCACCTCCAATAATGAATTTTTGGCCCAGTTGACCAAGAAGTACTTCGAAGCCCGCAGTGCTCCATGGTAGGGTTGGTGGTAAGTAAGCCGCACCCACAAGGATTTCACCAAACGCTGTGGACACCATTATAGCCGCTAGCTGGATGTAATTGTTAGTGACAGAGTGGAGGTGGTAGTGAATAAGCTCCTGCTTCACTAGGACACATGCTCCTCCTCTAGGCCTGCCTCCAGGGTGATCAGCTCGATAACAGGCGTATCCTTCCATCCAAAAGTAGGACCCTGCGTGTAGAAACGTTTCAGAAATGAGCATAATGTCAATATTATGCTTTGTTAGAAACAGTTTCAGCTCGTTAGCATTCGGAACTATGCTACGAGCGTTCCATGTTCCGAGGCGCAGAGAGGTCGCCATTATTTGGTTTGATTGTGAGTTTTTGTGGAGCGAAGCTCCCTTATCTCCTGTAGCAGCTCATTTATAGTGGCCTGGAGCCCAGCTATAGTTTGCTGCATGGATAGGATAACTTGAGCGAGTGGACCATCCAGGCCCGCGTATCCGGTTTTATTTTCAGGGTTGTGGTTTGGCTGATGTACTCCAAGGGTGGGCAGGTGAGTATTCTGGGTGTTATTGTGGGTTGAGCGACCCTGCGTTGCTCCCCCACTGGGGTTGGTGAGTCTCCTGGGCTGCGCTGTGGGTTGAGCGACCTTGAGTTGCTCCCCACTGGGCAGTGTGAGCATCTGGGTGGGAAAAGTGGGTTGAGCGGCCCTGTGCTGCTCCCCGCTGGGGTTTGTTTTGAGGGTGAGTTAGTTGTCTGCCTCCTGCGCCCATATGGCCTACTCGCGACGCATCAGCGTACGAGAGGCCTTGCTGGACAATTGCGGTGGGTATAAACTCTTGTGTATTGCGTTGTGGGTTAGATTTTTGGCCATTTCTGACCATAGGGGCAAGGTTTATGCCCGTTCCTCTGTTCTTTATCCTTCTAAGGTAAACAGGGCATTTTTTAAATGATGCCATGTGATTACCGAAGCAGTTGGAACATTCCAGGTCTTCTACAGTTTTAGCTTGACAGGCACTTGAGTTGGTCCAATGGTCTTTTCCGCATCTTTCGCATTTGGGCTGCTTTGTGCAGTAGTTACGGGTGTGGTCAAATTCGAAACACCTGTAACATTGCCTCATATCTGTATTTTTCCGTTTTAGCTCAACAATGACTCTCTGGACGGCTGTATCCTTCCTTTGGGGTTGTGTAGGTTAACCACAGTATGGCCCATTCCACAAAAGGCAGACTAAATCTGCGTCCTTGGGGTTAAGGCAGCCAAATTGCGCACTACCACTCGGAAAGTTCTGTCCTCAGGAAGGCAGAAGTGGGTGTATTGGATATGTCTTGCGGAAAGTACCCCTGTAATCTTCCGGTGAGTGTTCGAATCCACTGGAAGAACGCGCAGGTCTCCGTTTGGCGCCATTTTGAACTCATATGAGTCAATATCCACCACCGTATTGAGTATATCTTCCATAGCCTGTATGTTGTCAACTCCAGGAACCGTAATTGGCCTCGGTTTGGGCGGCTTAGCTGCATTTTGGGCAGGGATTGCTGGCTGTTGTTCGGCTGAGGGAACAGCTTCCTCTTCTGTCATCTCCATTTGGTCTTCGTCGTTTTGCTCATCCTCCTCATTAGCTAGAGGGGCAAATCGATTAGTTTCCGCTGGTTCATCCGAGCTTCGACCTTTTTTGGTTTGTTTTTTCGGTGAGTCGGATCCTCGCCGCTTTTTCTTTTTAATATTTTGCCAGGGTTCGGTGGACGGCACAAAATCTGGCATCTTCGAGGTGTTGGTAATTGGTGGCAAGGCTTTACCAGTGGCTAGCAATTGTCCGGCAGTACTGACAGCAGCTGTTGTGCCCTCAAGTTGGCCAGGTGCAACTCCATTTGGCGTGTTTAGGGTCGACAAGAATTCAGGCAACGGTGTGTTGCCAAGAGACATAGTCGAAGATATAGAGGGCCCCACAGTTGCCGCTACAGTATACGTTGTTGCCATACTTGATGACATGGAGATAGTGCAGGTGACGCTGGTGTCACTGCTAGTTGTTGCAGTTGGAAAAGAATACACTGATTCTCGCAGTATGCTATTGGAACCAGCACAAGTTGTTGTTCCGCTAGGGATGATTTGGGAGCGTATAGTTCCAGGGCTTGCACCGGCTATTTTTCTCATCTCCTCCAGTAGAGCTTGCCTTTTACTAGGAAGCGACTGAGGTGATGAGTTATTTTCCATACCTATTTTGTTATTATTTAAGAGTTTAATAATGCAATTGTCTATTGTCTATTGTATTTCACTTTCTATATAAAGTAACGGGACCGACCTCTCGCTTGCGCAGAGCGCAGTGCGAGGGGTAATGTTTTGCCCGAACGAGTGAAGAATGCAGACTTGTCGCGCACTCTTGTATGTTGTTGTTGTTGTTGTTGTCTGAATGCCGACACTGCATGAGACAGCGTCCGAAATTTCCCGTTAGTAATATTTTTAGCACACGAAACGGGCACAGTGGATACACACTTTCTATGCGTTCTAAGCGCGACACAACCGATCACAACGAGCGCAGATCAGGGCGAAAAAAATTTTTTTAACAACATATATATATATATAAACATATTTGGAAAAAGTGATTTCTTGCAGTTAATTTGAACAATAAAGGAGAAACGCCTATAACTATTGTGAGTTTACATTGTTTTAATAATTTGGTAGTATAAAATCGCGGTCAACCAGAAACTAGCTTTGGCGTGCAGTCTACGCTGCAGCAAGCTGCTGCGCAGCACGTTTTTTTCTTCAGTGCCTATTTCCAAAATATTTACGGGTAAATAGTTAAGACAAATATTTAAACCATTCAAGAGGAGACAAAAAATTAAATAAATTTTTTTTTAGAATGAGCCATTAGTTTGGAATTTATAACATTTTTTATACCCCGAACCCATGAAATGGGTAAAATGGTTTTGTGCAAAAGTATGTAACAGGCAGAAGGAAGCATCTCCGACCCTATAAAGTATATATATTCTTGATCAGCATCAACAGCCGAGTCGATATAGCCATGTCCGTCTGTCCGTCCGTCCGTCTGTATGTATGAACGCGTAGATCTCAGAGACTATAAGAGCTAGAGACCTCAGATTTTGAACATAAGCTCATCTAAGTCCTAGGCAGTACAAGTTTGTTTCCGATTTTCGATAACTATTTCCGTTTCCGATATACACATGCAATCGATTACAAAAATTTCTCGAATTTGGAAAATGTAAAAATGGGGGTTGAAATAATGGGTAACGATATAATTTTTCTGAAAATTTCATTGAAATCGGTTAAGAAACACCAGAGATATAGAAGATATAAGTTCAGTCCCAGATGCATACAGACAATGACTGTACGCGATATGTACAGGGTTCGGGGCATCTCCTAGTCGGGAAATCTCGACTAGAGCCTTCTTACTTGTTATAAATTGTTTAAAAACAAATCAGCCTGCATTTTATTATGTGCATACCCTGTTGAACTGATGATGCATGCACAAACTGCTTACCAACTGATCAACCGTCATTTGTTTTTACAAAGTCATCCGTTTTTATTTTTTTTTTTTAAATTCCTTCTGCAAACATGCGTATAAGCTATAAAAATCGCGTCTATTATTATAACTAAAAAATTAATTACATTTATAAACACTACCAAATATGAATTATATCCACCTTTCATGTGCTACTGTTATAACGAATTGATTTTCTTTTTTATGTGCATAACACCAACTTCCAATGGAGGTAGGATAGCTGCTATAGGGCATCCCAAGGGATCCTGTTTTTTTTTTTCTATAATAGCCAGCAGGATCATGGCAGGGTGGGCGAGTGCACCAATTGGTAGCACCGAAGAAGGAATGTCTCGGTTAATTGATTTACTTGGTTTTATGTCTTTTTTTTTGTCGGAATTTGAACTAATAACTAGGAAGCAATTATAATGCGTCGTCTATCCAAAAATCACCCACCCCAATCGCCGGCGATAATAGCCCATCCGCTTCACGTTGTTCATTACACTGTTAAAACGAGTTTGCAGACTCATCGCAACTGACTCATCCCAATCAAACTTTTGTCCCCGCAGTTCCTGAAGCAAGATTTTTGCTCTGGTGATTAACGGACACAATAAATCCCTGGCTCTCTATTGGTCAGCAGTTGAGGATGATTGGGCTAGATCGAAGCCCCAAATTTCAACACCTCAGTCACTTCTTTGCGAATAACTTTCAGCTCATTTAACGTATTGGCTCCAGTAAGCATATCGTCAACGTATAGCTTTAAATCACCCTTGATGCCATAGGATGCGTCTCAGCATAAATCTTTGACAGCTCAAAGACAGTGACAGTGTTCAAACAGTAAGTTTTGAGAGTATCAGTGGGTTTTTCCCTCCACAAGATCAATTGGAAATTCCGATCCTCGCTGGCAATATTATTTTGCCTATACATCTTCGAGATGTCAGCCGTTAAGGCATATTTATTCAATCTAAATCTTGCAAAAGTAGAATACAGCTCCCTCTGAATAGTTACACCCACCATTAAAGTGTCGTTCAATGAAATCGAGGTTGACGTTTTACTGGATGCATCAAAAACAACTCGTTATTTGGTGGTGATACTATCAGGTTTCAGGACACATTGATGTGGAATGCAGTAATGGTGTCCTGCAGGAGGGGTAAGAAGCAATGACATGTGTCCAAGGCTAAGATACTCTCTCATGAATTCTTGATACATGTTATTTAACTCGGTATTGCTTGCAACTTTTCGCTCTAACGCAAGATAATCCTAATACCGTTGGATTTATCTTAAAGGGAAACTTGACCGCAAAACGACCTGACGAAAGCCTTTTTACGGTCTGCTTAAATGTTTCTTCGCAGGCAACTTGTTCAGCTGATATACAGCCTTCGATCTCTCTGGAGCTTGCTCCAGTTCCCCAACCCTTCCACCAGAGAGTCGAGGGAGTAGTTGTTCTCAGTGACGGCTACGCTGCACACCTGAGCTCTATTCGATAGACTTCTAGTGTACTTTCCCAACACAATCCATCCGGAAAAGGTTTTTTGGATATGTGGTTGCTGGGAACTCACTTTTATTTGGTGTGGTGGTACCACAAATTTATTCAAAACTATGCCTCAATTGCTTGTTGCCTTCTATCTTTCTGCCGAATTAAGGGGTTTTAGCATAAAAACTATAAGAGATATCGAAATTTCCGATTTTAAATGGTGGGCGGCAGTGGTGGGCGTGGCATCCTAATAGATTTCACCATATATCATCCTACCAAATTTGGTGACTCTAGCTCGAAAAATGTGAAAACTATAGGCGTTTCCAATTTCTCGGAGAAAGAAGGGATGGGGGCGGAATCAGGGGGCGTGGCATCCAAGTTTTGATAGGAAATGTCTGAACCTATCTTGACACAAAATTTGGTGGCTCTAGCCCAAAAAAAGTGAAAACTATAGGCGTTTCCGATTTAAAGGAGCAGGGATGATGGGGGCGGAAGGAGTGGGCGTGGCATCCAAAATTTTAATGCAGTTTTTCAGGGACGTGACTAGCTATCTGCGTGCAAAATTTGGTAATTCTAGCTGTAAGAATGTGAGAAATATTTGGTTATATCGGTTTTCAGTTATCGAGTTTATCGATTTCTCAGCCTCCTAGTAGGCGTGGAAACCCAATCTTGACACTTTATCTGTCTCGCCTATAGACAAACATAATTGCAAAGTTTCAAATCTCTAGCTTTACGGGTGTCGAAAAAAGTTGCGTTCATACGGACAGATACCATGACGGACATTGCACAAAACCAATATAGTATGAGACCTTCGGTATCAAAGTATATAAAAAAAAATAAATTAGTTTCCGTGGGAAAATTAAGCAATTGTTTTTATTTACCGTCTTTGTCACAAGACCTATTTCTCGGAATAGATTTTTGGCGTTGTTTTGATTTATTGCCTTTATATTTGATTAATAAAGAGCAATCTCTGTCTGTCATGAGTTTAAAATTTGATGAATCCAGGGATGCATATTGGCAAATTCCGCTCACTACCAGGGCGAGGGAAAAACAGCTTTACAGTCCCGGGAAGGCCGTTGTATCAGTTTACAGTGATGCCGTTCGGATTATCGAGCGCCCCGCAAACTATGTCCGAACTGATGGACAAAGTTATCCCGGCAAATCTGGAAACCGAAATTTTTATTTATCTGGACGATTAACTCGTGGTATCCGATACTTTTGAAAGGCACATGGCCGTCCTTAAGGTTTTAGCAGAACAGCTATCGCTTTGAGGACTTACAATTAACGTCGAAAAATCTAAGTTTCGTCTTAAAGAAGTAAAGTCTCTCGGTCATATTATAGGAAATGGAATTATCAAGACTGACCCCGAAAAGGTAGCAGCCATACGAGACTTTCCAGTCCCAAAGTCAGTAAAGCAAGCACGAAGGTTCTTAGATACTACAGGTGGTACCACAAATTTATTCAAAACTATGCCTCAATTGCTTCTCCAATTACAGACACGTTAAGGCAGCGTCGCAAGTTTGTTTGGACCGACGAAGCGCAGAATGCGTTTGTAGACCTAAAAATAAACGGTGTACAGTTCCTGTATTATATAGCCCCGATTTTTCATTGCCCTTCGCTATCCATTGTGATACAAGTCATACTGGTGTTTGTGGCGTATTGATGCAGCACGATTGCGATAGAAATGATGTTCCTATTGCGTTCATGTCCCGTAAGATAAATCAGCCGCAGAGAAACTATTCTGTGACGGAGAAAGAATGCTTAGCTGCCATAATGGCTGTCAATAAATTGAGAGCATACGTTGAGGGACAGGAGCTCTATGTACACACGGACCATGCGTCCTTGAAGTGGCTCATGTCACAGTCGCTAGGCCAGATGGGCACTTAAGTTGCTAGGATTTTCATTTAAAATCTATCACCGTAAGGGAAGCCAAAATGTGGTTCCAGATGCGCTGTCCCGAATTCATTGTGAAGACTTTTCGTCGATCAGAATAGATAGCATAATTGATCTTAAGGATAAACCTTTTTATTCTGAGGAGTACCAAGAGCTAAGGAGAAAGATTGAAAGCCAACCGTCCCTTATGCCAGACATTAAAATTGTTGATAATATTATTTCTCGCCGTGCTGAGCATGCCTCTGTCGAACAATTCGCAGATGATACGTGCTGGAAGCTTTGGGTTCCCAAAGAACTTGTTCCAGAAGTGTTGAAGGAAAATCATGATAGTCCAGTGGCTTCTCATAGCGGTATCACGAAGACTCTTGAAAGAATTCGTCGTCATTTCTTTTGGCCAAATCTAGTAAATGATGTTAAATCGTATATTACCAGTTGTGCAATTTTTAAGTGCACAAAGCACCTTCGTTACGTCCACCATTACGGCCGTCCAATAATACTCAAAGATGCTTTCAAAAGATATTTGTGGATTTCCTCGGTCCCTATCCTCGCAGCCGATCAGGTAATATAGGCATTTTTGTGGTGGTAGATCATTTGTCAAAATACCCATTTATTAAAGAAGTACAGAAATTTACGGCTGAAGCCATAATTCGTTTTATAGAGGATGATATATTTTTTACCTTCGGAGTTCCGGAAATAGTAGTGTCGGACAATGGTGTCCAATTTAAATGAAATAAGTTCAATGCAATATGACGTGCAACACTGCTACACTCCTGTATATGCACCGCAAGCAAATGCTTCTGAGCGCGTTAACCGTTCAATTATTGCAGGCATTAAAGCGTATATAAACCCAAGTCAAACTAACTCGGATGAGAATCTTAGTCGAATTTGTTGTGCATTACGATCTAGTGTTCATGCAGCTAAATGTAGCAGCCCATGTTGCCTTTGGCCAACAAATGATCACTAACGGATCCACATATCAACACTTGCGAAATTTGCAAATGTTAGAAGACCGGTCCGTCACTTTTAATCGAGAAGACTCATTTGACATTATCCGAGAAGCTGCTAAAAACGGTATACAACAGCAGCATGGTAGAAATAAAAAACTTTATGATCTGCGTAGTCGTGAGGTTTCTTATAATGTGGGACAAGAAGAACATAGAAGAAACTTCCAATTTAGTAATTTTGTTAAAGGCTTTAGTGCAAAATTAGCACCAGCATTTGTAAAAGCCAGAATTAAAGCCAAAATCGGTCAGAGCTACTACGAGCTAGAAGATTTACAAGGTCACCCAATTGGTAAACATCACTCAAAAGATATTAAACAATGATCACCTTATTTGCATTTAGTTTTGCTATATTAACAATTGCTCTCCAAGCGGTTATCACTCTTTGATGTTTTCAACACCAAAGTGTGATGTTGGTAGGAGGGTGTGTAATGTTCCGCTTGTCGAAGTTCTAATAGATTTTTTTTGCTCCTAAAAATGGGCAATAATTTGTTGCGTTCCGCACCTAGCGCCATCTGTGAGCGAACAGCTGAGCTTCGCAGAAATTGATAACTTAAAGAAAACTCAAAATTGTTGAAAAATGCGTGTAAAGCGAATTTTCGGCAAGTGTGACTTGGTTAGATCTTTGGACCCCAGTCACATTCTTTTTCTCGAATAGCCCTTGAGCGAACAACCGTCCTGAAATAAAATTTATTTTTTTTTTTTTTTTTTTTTTTTTTCTTCATTTATTTGTTACCTTAGATCTAAATTTCTTACAACTTACTGTTACTTCTAATAATAACTTATATGGAAGTGATTAATAATTTCATATGTTTTATGTTATTTGTATGTTGGATTTGCTGTATGTGTGTACTTAAGAGCTAGGATTTTAACTTTAAGATTTTAATGTGTTTCATGTGTGTATGTATGTTTAAGAGTATTTATATAATCAATTAGGTTAGTATTGTAAACAAGGATAATTGGTTTTTTTTGTGGACGAGGTGCAACTATATCCTTCGATTTGCCAGATCGGTTGGGTGGATTCTGAGGAGTCTTCTTCTTGCCCTGATTCCATTGATCCTTCTCCGTCTGAGAAGACCTCTTGCCAGTCTGTTAGGGTGGCATGCAACCTTGTCCAGGTAACGCGCTGCCTGTTTGTTGATGGTGTCGCCAACCATGGGGACCCCACAATCGCGCTCTAAATCCCGTGTGCGTATATACCACTCCGCACCTGTGATTTGCCTAAGTAATTTGGCCTGAAAAACTCGGATTTTATTCAGGTGGGTTTTTGCCGCAATTCCATAAGCCTGGATGCCGTATCTCCAGATTGGCGCAAGGATAACCTTATAAATAAGGACCTTATTTCTGCGCGACAGTTTGTTGTTGGCGTTAAGGAGCCAGCCCATCCTTTTCGCCTTGGCTCGCAGTTTTGCAGCTACTTCAGCGGTGTGCTGCTTAAACGTAAGTCGCTTGTCCAATGTCACACCTAGGTACTTATGCCCTGTTTTATGCGGAAGGACTTCGCCGTGAAGGTACACTCCAGGACTTATATCCCTTCTTAACGTGTGGGTGATGCAGACGCACTTTTCTGGGTTGACGGAAATATTCCAACGGCATGCCCAGTTCTCAAACTTTTTGATATATTCTTGTAATGTATCGGTTGCCGTGTAGATACACTCATCTCTTGCCATAACTGCAGTGTCGTCAGCAAAAGTGGCGATTAGAAGGTCCTGCGGGTCTTCAATAGGGATGTCATGCACTGTGGGCATGTCAGCTGTGAAAAGGCTGTATAGGGTAGGACCTAGCACGCTGCCTTGAGGTACTCCTGCTCGAATCCTCTTCTTCTGGGATGCAAGGCCATCCTGGACCACTCTGAAGGTCCTGTCAGAGAGGAATGATTTGACCATCAGGAAGATTTGAGGATTGAGCGTTCCCTTTATTTTAGTGAGCAAGCCGTCGTGCCAGACGCGGTCGAAAGCCTGTTGGATGTCCAAGTACGCTGCCACAACGTACTCCTTGGCGTGGAATCCTTCCAGGATAAAGTTGACCACCCTGTGCAGCTGTTCAGGTGTACCATGTCTGAGACGAAAACCAAACTGGAACGTTGGTAACTTTCTTTTGACTGCAGGAGTTTCCAGTATTCTCCGCAGGAGGCATTTTTCGAGCAATTTGCCAAAGGCTGGGAGAAGGCTTATTGGTCTGTATGATTCCAATTCATTAGGTGGCTTCCCTGGTTTGTGGAGCATTATTATGTTTGCGCTTTTCCAGGCGCTAGGAAAGTAGCTGAGGCGGAGTGCTGCATTGAAGATGAGCAGGAGGAACAATATTGCCTTACGTGGGAGCAGCTTTATTGTCCTATTGTCCATGTCATCTTCTCCCGGGGCTTTGCTGTTTTTTAAAGTCCTAATCTCTCCTTTGACCTCCTCGAAGGTGATTGGTGCGGAAGGGAGTGCCATTTGCAGCGGGACCTCCAATGATTCCTGTACCAATTGCACTCTATTAGTAGAGGCGGTGGCGTAGGGTTGGAGCCTATCCTCCAAGTTGCAGGCAAAGGCTTCAGCACGATCCTGCGGATGCTTGGCCCATGATCCGTCAGGATTCCTGACAGGAAATTTAGGCTGCACTTGCCTTTTGTACTTCCTTGTAAGCCTCCAAAGGGCATACTTGGAGTCTTCATTGGGGGTGGCATCCTCAAGGAGTTTGTCGGTCGTCTCTTTCTTGATCGTTGCCAAGATCTTTCTAACCCTATTCGCTATCCTCCTGTAAATGCGATCTATAGCGGGATCGTAGGTACGAATGTACTCCCTCCTGAGACGTTTTCTTAAGAGCAATTAGGCCCTCTGCTGCTGGAGTCAGTACCAGTTTTCCACGTGTTGTGTGCGCGGGAGGTGGATTATCTGGAGCAGCGATGTTGGCAGCATTTTTGATTTTGCTCAGAAAATCTTCTATGGCGTCATCTACATCCTGAGTTGAAAGGATCTCCATATTCAGATAAAGGGATTCGCTCAACTCATCCTGGAACCTTTTTAGGTCAGATCCTGGCAGGATAACCCTGTGCTTGGCCTGGGTTGTTCATGGACTCAGCTCAATAGTTGCCAGGATTGGCAGGTGATCCGAAGAGAGGTCATACTCTTCTCGAACGGTTAGGTGGTGATCAGGAAGCCCCTTATACATAAAGAAGTCCAAGCAGGTGGGCGTCCCTCTCCTGTTGTACGGGTAATAGGTGGGTCTACCCGTAGCCAGGACCTGCGTGGAGTCACCAGTTACAGCTTGGTGCAGTGCTGTACCTCGAGGGTTCGCTCTAAAGTCACCCCAGAGCCGGTGCTTTGCATTAAAATCACCTCCAATAATGAATTTTTGGCCCAGTTGACCGAGAAGTACTTCGAAGCCCGCAGTGCTCCATGGTAGGGTTGGTGGTAAGTAAGACGCACCCACAAGGATTTCACCAAACGCAGTGGAAACCATTATAGCCGCTAGCAGGATGTAATTGTTAGTGACAGAGTGGAGGTGGTAGTGAATAAGCTCCTGCTTCACTAGGACACATGCTCCTCCTCTAGGCCTGCCTCCAGGGTGATCAGCTCGATAACAGGCGTATCCTTCCATCCAAAAGTAGGACCCTGCGTGTAGAAACGTTTCAGAAATGAGCATAATGTCAATATTATGCTTTGTTAGAAACAGTTTCAGCTCGTTAGCATTCGGAACTATGCTACGAGCGTTCCATGTTCCGAGGCGCAGAGAGGTCGCCATTATTTGGTTTGATTGTGAGTTTTTGTGGAGCGAAGCTCCCTTATCTCCTGTAGCAGCTCATTTATAGTGGCCTGAAGCCCAGCTATAGTTTGCTGCATGGATAGGATAACTTGAGCGAGTGGACCATCCAGGCCCGCGTATCCGGTTTTATTTTCAGGGTTGTGGTTTGACTGATGTACTCCAAGGGTGGGCAGGTGAGTATTCTGGGTGTTATTGTGGGTTGAGCGACCCTGCGTTGCTCCCCACTGGGGTTGGTGAGTCTCCTGGGCTGCGCTGTGGGTTGAGCGACCTTGAGTTGCTCCCCACTGGGCAGTGTGAGCATCTGGGTGGGAAAAGTGGGTTGAGCGGCCCTGTGCTGCTCCCCGCTGGGGTTTGTTTTGAGGGTGAGTTAGTTGTCTGCCTCCTGCGCCCATATGGCCTACTCGCGACGCATCAGCGTACGAGAGGCCTTGCTGGACAATTGCGGTGGGTATAAACTCTTGTGTATTGCGTTGTGGGTTAGATTTTTGGCCATTTCTGACCATAGGGGCAAGGTTTATGCCCGTTCCTCTGTTCTTTATCCTTCTAAGGTAAACAGGGCATTTTTTAAATGATGCCATGTGATTACCGAAGCAGTTGGAACATTCCAGGTCTTCTACAGTTTTAGCTTGACAGGCACTTGAGTTGGTCCAATGGTCTTTTCCGCATCTTTCGCATTTGGGCTGCTTTGTGCAGTAGTTACGGGTGTGGTCAAATTCGAAACACCTGTAACATTGCCTCATATCTGTATTTTTCCGTTTTAGCTCAACAATGACTCTCTGACGACCCACTTTAATTATACTCAGAGCGTCTTTGTTGTTTACGGCCTTTTAGGGTCAACAAACCAAACATTTTGTTTGGGAGCCTCCTCGGTGCTCTCCGGTTTGTTGGACGGCTGTATCCTTCCTTTGGGGTTGTGTAGGTTAACCACAGTATGGCCCATTCCACAAAAGGCAGACTAAATCTGCGTCCTTGGGGTTGAGGCAGCCAAATTGCGCACTACCACTCGGAAAGTTCTGTCCTCAGGAAGGCAGAAGTGGGTGTATTGGATATGTCGGAAAAGTACCCCTGTAATCTTCCGGTGAGTGTTCGAATCCACTGGAAGAACGCGCAGGTCTCCGTTTGGCGCCATTTTGAACTCATATGAGTCAATATCCACCACCGTATTGAGTATATCTTCCATAGCCTGTATGTTGTCAACTCCAGGAACCGTAATTGGCCTCGGTTTGGGCGGCTTAGCTGCATTTTGGGCAGGGATTGCTGGCTGTTGTTCGGCTGAGGGAACAGCTTCCTCTTCTGTCATCTCCATTTGGTCTTCGTCGTTTTGCTCATCCTCCTCATTAGCTAGAGGGGCAAATCGATTAGTTTCCGCTGGTTCATCCGAGCTTCGACCTTTTTTGGTTTGTTTTTTCGGTGAGTCGGATCCTCGCCGCTTTTTCTTTTTAATATTTTGCCAGGGTTCGGTGGACGGCACAAAATCTGGCATCTTCGAGGTGTTGGTAATTGGTGGCAAGGCTTTACCAGTGGCTAGCAATTGTCCGGCAGTACTGACAGCAGCTGTTGTGCCCTCAAGTTGGCCAGGTGCAACTCCATTTGGCGTGTTTAGGGTCGACAAGAATTCAGGCAACGGTGTGTTGCCAAGAGACATAGTCGAAGATATAGAGGGCCCCACAGTTGCCGCTACAGTATACGTTGTTGCCATACTTGATGACATGGAGATAGTGCAGGTGACGCTGGTGTCACTGCTAGTTGTTGCAGTTGGAAAAGAATACACTGATTCTCGCAGTATGCTATTGGAACCAGCACAAGTTGTTGTTCCGCTAGGGATGATTTGGGAGCGTATAGTTCCAGGGCTTGCACCGGCTATTTTTCTCATCTCCTCCAGTAGAGCTTGCCTTTTACTAGGAAGCGACTGAGGTGATGAGTTATTTTCCATACCTATTTTGTTATTATTTAAGAGTTTAATAATGCAATTGTCTATTGTCTATTGTATTTCACTTTCTATATAAAGTAACGGGACCGACCTCTCGCTTGCGCAGAGCGCAGTGCGAGGGGTAATGTTTTGCCCGAACGAGTGAAGAATGCAGACTTGTCGCGCACTCTTGTATGTTGTTGTTGTTGTTGTTGTTGTCTGAATGCCGACACTGCATGAGACAGCGTCCGAAATTTCCCGTTAGTAATATTTTTAGCACACGAAACGGGCACAGTGGATACACACTTTCTATGCGTTCTAAGCGCGACACAACCGATCACAACGAGGGCAGATCAGCGACTGAAAATTTATTGTAACCTACATATATATATATATACACATATGTGTATAAAGTGATTTCTTGCAGTTAATTTGAACAATAAAGGAGAAACGCCTATAACTATTGTGAGTTTACATTGTTTTAATAATTTGGTAGTATAAAATCGCGGTCAACCAGAAACTAGCTTTGGCGTGCAGTCTACGCTGCAGCCAGCTGCTGCGCAGCACGTTTTTTTCTTCAGTGCCTATTTCCAAAATTTTTACGGGTAAATAGTTAAGACAAATATTTAAACCATTCAAGAGGAGACAAAAATTAAATAAATTTTTTTTTTAGAATGAGCCATTAGTTTGGAATTTATAACATTTTTTATACCCCGAACCCATGAAATGGGTAAAATGGTTTTGTGCAAAAGTATGTAACAGGCAGAAGGAAGCATCTCCGACCCTATAAAGTATATATATTCTTGATCAGCATCAACAGCCGAGTCGATATAGCCATGTCCGTCTGTCCGTCCGTCCGTCTGTCTGTCTGTATGAACGCGTCGATTTCAGAGACTACAAGAGCTAGAGACTTCAGGTTTTGAATATAAGCTCTCCTATACCATGAACGGAACAAGTTTGTTTCAAATTATCGATAACTATTCTGGTTTTCGATATATACATGTGATCGACTTCAAAAAAATCTCGACTTTGGAAAATAAAAAAATAGGGATTGAAATAAGGGGTAACGATAGAACTTTTCTGAAAATTTCATTGAAATCGGTTGAAAAAGACCAGAGATATCGAAGATTGAAGTTTAGGTCACAGATGAAGTATAGTGTTCGGGGTATACTCTAAAGCTTTCATTTTTATCAATTTATCTAAGCTTCTACCCATTGAACTAAGCTTAATCTAAGCTCACTCGAACTATGACAAGGCGGAACTGCTTTGTATACATAAGTTCTTATTGTTATTTTACTGATCAATTATTTTTCTTTGCGAAAATGTCAGAAATAGTTAAGGACGTGCCAATCCTTATTTTTATATTTGTTTTTTAGCGACGTTTCTAATTGTTTGCAATTGTTAATACAGGCTCGACGTCATGAATCAAAGGGGGTGATTCGAAACAATTTAAAAATTGTGAATGAAATGTATTAGGCTTTCCAGATAGCGCTATTTCGAATGTTGCCAAACATTCTCATCAGTGACCTTTCTGTTTGGAATTATTAAACTCAAACTGATCGTATATGAAACTATAGTCGGGGACAGGAGTTGAACCTGGGACCTCTCGTTAACGAGGCGGAAGTCTTAGCCACTGGGCTATTCCCTGACGTCATCCATCCCCGGCTTATCAGAGTTTTACATCAACGACTGCATTTGTAATTCTAACCATTTACTCTAAAGCTTTCATTTTTATCAATTTATCTAAGCTTCTACCCATTGAACTAAGCTTAATCTAAGCTCACTCGAACTATGACAAGGCGGAACTGCTTTGTATACATAAGTTCTTATTGTTATTTTACTGATCAATTATTTTTCTTTGCGAAAATGTCAGAGATAGTTAAGGACGTGCCAATCCTTATTTTTATATTTGTTTTTTTAGCGACGTTTCTAATTGTTTGCAATTGTTATTACAGGCTCGACGTCATGAATCAAAGGGGGTGATTCGAAACAATTTGAAAATTGTGAATGAAATGTATTAGGCTGGCCAGATAGCGCTATTTCGAATTTGTTGCCAAACATTCTCATCAGTGACCTTTCTGTTTAGAATTATTAAACTCAAACTGATCATATATGAAACTATAGTCGGGGACAGGAGTTGAACCTGGGACCTCTCGTTAACGAGGCGGAAGTCTTAGCCACTGGGCTATTCCCTGACGTCATCCATCCCCGGCTTATCAGAGTTTTACATCAACGACTGCATTTGTAATTCTAACCATTTACTCTAAAGCTTTCATTTTTATCAATTTATCTAAGCTTCTACCCATTGAACTAAGCTTAATCTAAGCTCACTCGAACTATGACAAGGCGGAACTGCTTTGTATACATAAGTTCTTATTGTTATTTTACTGATCAATTATTTTTCTTTGCGAAAATGTCAGAGATAGTTAAGGACGTGCCAATCCTTATTTTTATATTTGTTTTTTTAGCGACGTTTCTAATTGTTTGCAATTGTTAATACAGGCTCGACGTCATGAATCAAAGGGGGTGATTCGAAACAATTTGAAAATTGTGAATGAAATGTATTAGACTGGCCAGATAGCGCTATTTCGAATGTTGCCAAACATTCTCATCAGTGACCTTTCTGTTTAGAATTATTAAACTCAAACTGATCGTATATGAAACTCTAGTCGGGGACAGGAGTTGAACCTGGGACCTCTCGTTAACGAGGCGGAAGTCTTAGCCACTGGGCTATTCCCTGACGACATCCATCCCCGGCTTATCAGAGTTTTACATCAACGACTGAATTTGTAATTCTATCCATTTACTCTAAAGCTTTCATTTTTATCAATTTATCTAAGCTTCTACCCATTGAACTAAGCTTAATCTAAGCTCACTCGAACTATGACAAGGCGGAACTGCTTTGTATACATAAGTTCTTATTGTTATTTTACTGATCAATTATTATTCTTTGCGAAAATGTCAGAAATAGTTAAGGACGTGCCAATCCTTATTTTTATATTTGTTTTTTTAGCGACGTTTCTAATTGTTTGCAATTGTTAATACAGGCTCGACGTCATGAATCAAAGGGGGTGATTCGAAACAATTTGAAAATTGTGAATGAAGTGTATTAGGCTGGCCAGATTGCGCTATTTCGAATGTTGCCAAACATTCTCATCAGTGACCTTTCTGTTTTGAATTATTAAACTCCAACTGATCGTATATGAAACTATAGTCGGGGACAGGAGTTGAACCTGGGACCTCTCGTTAACGAGGCGGAAGTCTTAGCCACTGGGCTATTCCCTGACGACGTCCATCCCTGGCTAATCAGAGTTTTACATCAACGACTGCATTTGTAATTCTAACCATTTACTCTAAAGCTTTAATTGTTATCAATTTATCTAAGCTTCTACCCATTGAACTAAGCTTAATCTAAGCTCACTCGAACTATGACAAGGCGGAACTGCTTTGTATACATAAGTTCTTATTGTTATTTTACTGATCAATTATTTTTCTTTGCGAAAATGTCAGAAATAGTTAAGGACGTGCCAATCCTTATTTTTATATTTGTTTTTTAGCGACGTTTCTAATTGTTTGCAATTGTTAATACAGGCTCGACGTCATGAATCAAAGGGGGTGATTCGAAACAATTTAAAAATTGTGAATGAAATGTATTAGGCTTTCCAGATAGCGCTATTTCGAATGTTGCCAAACATTCTCATCAGTGACCTTTCTGTTTGGAATTATTAAACTCAAACTGATCGTATATGAAACTATAGTCGGGGACAGGAGTTGAACCTGGGACCTCTCGTTAACGAGGCGGAAGTCTTAGCCACTGGGCTATTCCCTGACGTCATCCATCCCCGGCTTATTAGAGTTTTACATCAACGACTGCATTTGTAATTCTAACCATTTACTCTAAAGCTTTCATTTTTATCAATTTATCTAAGCTTCTACCCATTGAACTAAGCTTAATCTAAGCTCACTCGAACTATGACAAGGCGGAACTGCTTTGTATACATAAGTTCTTATTGTTATTTTACTGATCAATTATTTTTTCTTTGCGAAAATGTCAGAGATAGTTAAGGACGTGCCAATCCTTATTTTTATATTTGTTTTTTTAGCGACGTTTCTAATTGTTTGCAATTGTTATTACAGGCTCGACGTCATGAATCAAAGGGGGTGATTCGAAACAATTTGAAAATTGTGAATGAAATGTATTAGGCTGGCCAGATAGCGCTATTTCGAATTTGTTGCCAAACATTCTCATCAGTGACCTTTCTGTTTAGAATTATTAAACTCAAACTGATCATATATGAAACTATAGTCGGGGACAGGAGTTGAACCTGGGACCTCTCGTTAACGAGGCGGAAGTCTTAGCCACTGGGCTATTCCCTGACGACATCCATCCCTGGCTAATCAGAGTTTTACATCAACGACTGCATTTGTAATTCTAACCATTTACTCTAAAGCTTTCATTTTTATCAATTTATCTAAGCTTCTACCCATTGAACTAAGCTTAATCTAAGCTCACTCGAGCTATGACAAGGCGGAACTGCTTTGTATACATAAGTTCTTATTGTTATTTTACTGATCAATTATTTTTTCTTTGCGAAAATGTCAGAAATAGTTAAGGACGTGCCAATCCTAATTTTTATATTTGTTTTTTTAGCGACGTTTCTAATTGTTTGCAATTGTTAATACAGGCTCGACGTCATGAATCAAAGGGGGTGATTCGAAACAATTTGAAAATTGTGAATGAAATGTATTAGACTGGCCAGATAGCGCTATTTCGAATGTTGCCAAACATTCTCATCAGTGACCTTTCTGTTTAGAATTATTAAACTCAAACTGATCGTATATAAAACTCTAGTCGGGGACAGGAGTTGAACCTGGGACCTCTCGTTAACGAGGCGGAAGTCTTAGCCACTGGGCTATTCCCTGACGACATCCATCCCCGGCTTATCAGAGTTTTACATCAACGACTGCATTTGTAATTCTACCCATTTACTCTAAAGCTTTCATTTATATCAATTTATCTAAGCTTCTACCCATTGAACTAAGCTTAATCTAAGCTCACTCGAACTATGACAAGGCGGAACTGCTTTGTATACATAAGTTCTTATTGTTATTTTACTGATCAATTATTATTCTTTGCGAAAATGTCAGAAATAGTTAAGGACGTGCCAATCCTTATTTTTATATTTGTTTTTTTAGCGACGTTTCTAATTGTTTGCAATTGTTAATACAGGCTCGACGTCATGAATCAAAGGGGGTGATTCGAAACAATTTGAAAATTGTGAATGAAATGTATTAGGCTGGCCAGATAGCGCTATTTCGAATGTTGCCAAACATTCTCATCAGTGACCTTTCTGTTTAGAATTATTAAACTCAAACTGATCGTATATGAAACTATAGTCGGGGACAGGAGTTGAACCTGGGACCTCTCGTTAACGAGGCGGAAGTCTTAGCCACTGGGCTATTCCCTGACGACATCCATCCCTGGCTAATCAGAGTTTTACATCAACGACTGCATTTGTAATTCTAACCATTTACTCTAAAGCTTTCATTTTTATCAATTTATCTAAGCTTCTACCCATTGAACTAAGCTTAATCTAAGCTCACTCGAACTATGACAAGGCGGAACTGCTTTGTATACATAAGTTCTTATTGTTATTTTACTGATCAATTATTTTTCTTTGCGAAAATGTCAGAAATAGTTAAGGACGTGCCAATCCTTATTTTTATATTTGTTTTTTTAGCGACGTTTCTAATTGTTTGCAATTGTTAATACAGGCTCGACGTCATGAATCAAAGGGGTGATTCGAAACAATTTGAAAATTGTGAATGAAATGTATTAGGCTGGCCAGATAGCGCTATTTCGAATGTTGCCAAACATTCTCATCAGTGACCTTTCTGTTTAGAATTATTAAACTCAAACTGATCGTATATGAAACTATAGTCGGGGACAGGAGTTGAACCTGGGACCTCTCGTTAACGAGGCGGAAGTCTTAGCCACTGGGCTATTCCCTGACGACATCCATCCCTGGCTAATCAGAGTTTTACATCAACGACTGCATTTGTAATTCTAACCATTTACTCTAAAGCTTTCATTTTTATCAATTTATCTAAGCTTCTACCCATTGAACTAAGCTTAATCTAAGCTCACTCGAACTATGACAAGGCGGAACTGCTTTGTATACATAAGTTCTTATTGTTATTTTACTGATCAATTATTTTTCTTTGCGAAAATGTCAGAAATAGTTAAGGACGTGCCAATCCTTATTTTTATATTTGTTTTTTAGCGACGTTTCTAATTGTTTGCAATTGTTAATACAGGCTCGACGTCATGAATCAAAGGGGGTGATTCGAAACAATTTGAAAATTGTGAATGAAATGTATTAGGCTGGCCAGATAGCGCTATTTCGAATGTTGCCAAACATTCTCATCAGTGACCTTTCTGTTTAGAATTATTAAACTCAAACTGATCGTATATGAAACTATAGTCGGGGACAGGAGTTGAACCTGGGACCTCTCGTTAACGAGGCGGAAGTCTTAGCCACTGGGCTATTCCCTGACGACATCCATCCCCGGCTAATCAGAGTTTTACATCAACGACTGCATTTGTAATTCTAACCATTTACTCTAAAGCTTTCATTTTTATCAATTTATCTAAGCTTCTACCCATTGAACTAAGCTTAATCTAAGCTCACTCGAACTATGACAAGGCGGAACTGCTTTGTATACATAAGTTCTTATTGTTATTTTACTGATCAATTATTTTTCTTTGCGAAAATGTCAGAAATAGTTAAGGACGTGCCAATCCTTATTTTTATATTTGTTTTTTTAGCGACGTTTCTAATTGTTTGCAATTGTTAATACAGGCTCGACGTCATGAATCAAAGGGGTGATTCGAAACAATTTGAAAATTGTGAATGAAATGTATTAGGCTGGCCAGATAGCGCTATTTCGAATGTTGCCAAACATTCTCATCAGTGACCTTTCTGTTTAGAATTATTAAACTCAAACTGATCGTATATGAAACTATAGTCGGGGACAGGAGTTGAACCTGGGACCTCTCGTTAACGAGGCGGAAGTCTTAGCCACTGGGCTATTCCCTGACGACATCCATCCCTGGCTAATCAGAGTTTTACATCAACGACTGCATTTGTAATTCTAACCATTTACTCTAAAGCTTTCATTTTTATCAATTTATCTAAGCTTCTACCCATTGAACTAAGCTTAATCTAAGCTCACTCGAACTATGACAAGGCGGAACTGCTTTGTATACATAAGTTCTTATTGTTATTTTACTGATCAATTATTTTTCTTTGCGAAAATGTCAGAAATAGTTAAGGACGTGCCAATCCTTATTTTTATATTTGTTTTTTTAGCGACGTTTCTAATTGTTTGCAATTGTTAATACAGGCTCGACGTCATGAATCAAAGGGGGTGATTCGAAACAATTTGAAAATTGTGAATGAAATGTATTAGGCTGGCCAGATAGCGCTATTTCGAATGTTGCCAAACATTCTCATCAGTGACCTTTCTGTTTAGAATTATTAAACTCAAACTGATCGTATATGAAACTATAGTCGGGGACAGGAGTTGAACCTGGGACCTCTCGTTAACGAGGCGGAAGTCTTAGCCACTGGGCTATTCCCTGACGACATCCATCCCCGGCTAATCAGAGTTTTACATCAACGACTGCATTTGTAATTCTAACCATTTACTCTAAAGCTTTCATTTTTATCAATTTATCTAAGCTTCTACCCATTGAACTAAGCTTAATCTAAGCTCACTCGAACTATGACAAGGCGGAACTGCTTTGTATACATAAGTTCTTATTGTTATTTTACTGATCAATTATTTTTCTTTGCGAAAATGTCAGAAATAGTTAAGGACGTGCCAATCCTTATTTTTATATTTGTTTTTTTAGCGACGTTTCTAATTGTTTGCAATTGTTAATACAGGCTCGACGTCATGAATCAAAGGGGGTGATTCGAAACAATTTGAAAATTGTGAATGAAATGTATTAGGCTGGCCAGATAGCGCTATTTCGAATGTTGCCAAACATTCTCATCAGTGACCTTTCTGTTTAGAATTATTAAACTCAAACTGATCGTATATGAAACTATAGTCGGGGACAGGAGTTGAACCTGGGACCTCTCGTTAACGAGGCGGAAGTCTTAGCCACTGGGCTATTCCCTGACGACATCCATCCCTGGCTAATCAGAGTTTTACATCAACGACTGCATTTGTAATTCTAACCATTTACTCTAAAGCTTTCATTTTTATCAATTTATCTAAGCTTCTACCCATTGAACTAAGCTTAATCTAAGCTCACTCGAACTATGACAAGGCGGAACTGCTTTGTATACATAAGTTCTTATTGTTATTTTACTGATCAATTATTTTTCTTTGCGAAAATGTCAGAAATAGTTAAGGACGTGCCAATCCTTATTTTTATATTTGTTTTTTTAGCGACGTTTCTAATTGTTTGCAATTGTTAATACAGGCTCGACGTCATGAATCAAAGGGGGTGATTCGAAACAATTTGAAAATTGTGAATGAAATGTATTAGGCTGGCCAGATAGCGCTATTTCGAATGTTGCCAAACATTCTCATCAGTGACCTTTCTGTTTAGAATTATTAAACTCAAACTGATCGTATATGAAACTATAGTCGGGGACAGGAGTTGAACCTGGGACCTCTCGTTAACGAGGCGGAAGTCTTAGCCACTGGGCTATTCCCTGACGACATCCATCCCTGGCTAATCAGAGTTTTACATCAACGACTGCATTTGTAATTCTAACCATTTACTCTAAAGCTTTCATTTTTATCAATTTATCTAAGCTTCTACCCATTGAACTAAGCTTAATCTAAGCTCACTCGAACTATGACAAGGCGGAACTGCTTTGTATACATAAGTTCTTATTGTTATTTTACTGATCAATTATTTTTCTTTGCGAAAATGTCAGAAATAGTTAAGGACGTGCCAATCCTTATTTTTATATTTGTTTTTTTAGCGACGTTTCTAATTGTTTGCAATTGTTAATACAGGCTCGACGTCATGAATCAAAGGGGGTGATTCGAAACAATTTGAAAATTGTGAATGAAATGTATTAGGCTGGCCAGATAGCGCTATTTCGAATGTTGCCAAACATTCTCATCAGTGACCTTTCTGTTTAGAATTATTAAACTCAAACTGATCGTATATGAAACTATAGTCGGGGACAGGAGTTGAACCTGGGACCTCTCGTTAACGAGGCGGAAGTCTTAGCCACTGGGCTATTCCCTGACGACATCCATCCCTGGCTAATCAGAGTTTTACATCAACGACTGCATTTGTAATTCTAACCATTTACTCTAAAGCTTTAATTTTTATCAATTTATCTAAGCTTCTACCCATTGAACTAAGCTTAATCTAAGCTCACTCGAACTATGACAAGGCGGAACTGCTTTGTATACATAAGTTCTTATTGTTATTTTACTGATCAATTATTTTTCTTTGCGAAAATGTCAGAAATAGTTAAGGACGTGCCAATCCTTATTTTTATATTTGTTTTTTTAGCGACGTTTCTAATTGTTTGCAATTGTTAATACAGGCTCGACGTCATGAATCAAAGGGGGTGATTCGAAACAATTTGAAAATTGTGAATGAAATGTATTAGGCTGGCCAGATAGCGCTATTTCGAATGTTGCCAAACATTCTCATCAGTGACCTTTCTGTTTAGAATTATTAAACTCAAACTGATCGTATATGAAACTATAGTCGGGGACAGGAGTTGAACCTGGGACCTCTCGTTAACGAGGCGGAAGTCTTAGCCACTGGGCTATTCCCTGACGACATCCATCCCTGGCTAATCAGAGTTTTACATCAACGACTGCATTTGTAATTCTAACCATTTACTCTAAAGCTTTCATTTTTATCAATTTATCTAAGCTTCTACCCATTGAACTAAGCTTAATCTAAGCTCACTCGAACTATGACAAGGCGGAACTGCTTTGTATACATAAGTTCTTATTGTTATTTTACTGATCAATTATTTTTCTTTGCGAAAATGTCAGAAATAGTTAAGGACGTGCCAATCCTTATTTTTATATTTGTTTTTTTAGCGACGTTTCTAATTGTTTGCAATTGTTAATACAGGCTCGACGTCATGAATCAAAGGGGGTGATTCGAAACAATTTGAAAATTGTGAATGAAATGTATTAGGCTGGCCAGATAGCGCTATTTCGAATGTTGCAAAACATTCTCATCAGTGACCTTTCTGTTTTGAATTATTAAACCCAAACTGATCGTATATGAAACTATAGTCGGGGACAGGAGTTGAACCTGGGACCTCTCGTTAACGAGGCGGAAGTCTTAGCCACTGGGCTATTCCCTGACGACATCCATCCCTGGCTAATCAGAGTTTTACATCAACGACTGCATTTGTAATTCTAACCATTTACTCTAAAGCTTTCATTTTTATCAATTTATCTAAGCTTCTACCCATTGAACTAAGCTTAATCTAAGCTCACTCGAACTATGACAAGGCGGAACTGCTTTGTATACATAAGTTCTTATTGTTATTTTACTGATCAATTATTATTCTTTGCGAAAATGTCAGAAATAGTTAAGGACGTGCCAATCCTTATTTTTATATTTGTTTTTTTAGCGACGTTTCTAATTGTTTGCAATTGTTAATACAGGCTCGACGTCATGAATCAAAGGGGGTGATTCGAAACAATTTGAAAATTGTGAATGAAGTGTATTAGGCTGGCCAGATTGCGCTATTTCGAATGTTGCAAAACATTCTCATCAGTGACCTTTCTGTTTTGAATTATTAAACCCAAACTGATCGTATATGAAACTATAGTCGGGGACAGGAGTTGAACCTGGGACCTCTCGTTAACGAGCGGAAGTCTTAGCCACTGGGCTATTCCCTGACGACATCCATCCCTGGCTTATCAGAGTTTTACATCAACGACTGCATTTGTAATTCTAACCATTTACTCTAAAGCTTTCATTTTTATCAATTTATCTAAGCTTCTACCCATTGAACTAAGCTTAATCTAAGCTCACTCGAACTATGACAAGGCGGAACTGCTTTGTATACATAAGTTCTTATTGTTATTTTACTGATCAATTATTTTTCTTTGCGAAAATGTCAGAAATAGTTAAGGACGTGCCAATCCTTATTTTTATATTTGTTTTTTTAGCGACGTTTCTAATTGTTTGCAATTGTTAATACAGGCTCGACGTCATGAATCAAAGGGGGTGATTCGAAACAATTTGAAAATTGTGAATGAAATGTATTAGGCTGGCCAGATAGCGCTATTTCGAATGTTGCCAAACATTCTCATCAGTGACCTTTCTGTTTAGAATTATTAAACTCAAACTGATCGTATATGAAACTATAGTCGGGGACAGGAGTTGAACCTGGGACCTCTCGTTAACGAGGCGGAAGTCTTAGCCACTGGGCTATTCCCTGACGACATCCATCCCCGGCTTATCAGAGTTTTACATCAACGACTGCATTTGTAATTCTAACCATTTACTCTAAAGCTTTCATTTTTATCAATTTATCTAAGCTTCTACCCATTGAACTAAGCTTAATCTAAGCTCACTCGAACTATGACAAGGCGGAACTGCTTTGTATACATAAGTTCTTATTGTTATTTTACTGATCAATTATTTTTCTTTGCGAAAATGTCAGAAATAGTTAAGGACGTGCCAATCCTTATTTTTATATTTGTTTTTTTAGCGACGTTTCTAATTGTTTGCAATTGTTAATACAGGCTCGACGTCATGAATCAAAGGGGGTGATTCGAAACAATTTGAAAATTGTGAATGAAATGTATTAGGCTGGCCAGATAGCGCTATTTCGAATGTTGCCAAACATTCTCATCAGTGACCTTTCTGTTTAGAATTATTAAACTCAAACTGATCGTATATGAAACTATAGTCGGGGACAGGAGTTGAACCTGGGACCTCTCGTTAACGAGGCGGAAGTCTTAGCCACTGGGCTATTCCCTGACGACATCCATCCCTGGCTAATCAGAGTTTTACATCAACGACTGCATTTGTAATTCTAACCATTTACTCTAAAGCTTTCATTTTTATCAATTTATCTAAGCTTCTACCCATTGAACTAAGCTTAATCTAAGCTCACTCGAACTATGACAAGGCGGAACTGCTTTGTATACATAAGTTCTTATTGTTATTTTACTGATCAATTATTTTTCTTTGCGAAAATGTCAGAAATAGTTAAGGACGTGCCAATCCTTATTTTTATATTTGTTTTTTTAGCGACGTTTCTAATTGTTTGCAATTGTTAATACAGGCTCGACGTCATGAATCAAAGGGGGTGATTCGAAACAATTTGAAAATTGTGAATGAAATGTATTAGGCTGGCCAGATAGCGCTATTTCGAATGTTGCCAAACATTCTCATCAGTGACCTTTCTGTTTAGAATTATTAAACTCAAACTGATCGTATATGAAACTATAGTCGGGGACAGGAGTTGAACCTGGGACCTCTCGTTAACGAGGCGGAAGTCTTAGCCACTGGGCTATTCCCTGACGACATCCATCCCTGGCTAATCAGAGTTTTACATCAACGACTGCATTTGTAATTCTAACCATTTACTCTAAAGCTTTCATTTTTATCAATTTATCTAAGCTTCTACCCATTGAACTAAGCTTAATCTAAGCTCACTCGAACTATGACAAGGCGGAACTGCTTTGTATACATAAGTTCTTATTGTTATTTTACTGATCAATTATTTTTCTTTGCGAAAATGTCAGAAATAGTTAAGGACGTGCCAATCCTTATTTTTATATTTGTTTTTTTAGCGACGTTTCTAATTGTTTGCAATTGTTAATACAGGCTCGACGTCATGAATCAAAGGGGGTGATTCGAAACAATTTGAAAATTGTGAATGAAATGTATTAGGCTGGCCAGATAGCGCTATTTCGAATGTTGCCAAACATTCTCATCAGTGACCTTTCTGTTTAGAATTATTAAACTCAAACTGATCGTATATGAAACTATAGTCGGGGACAGGAGTTGAACCTGGGACCTCTCGTTAACGAGGCGGAAGTCTTAGCCACTGGGCTATTCCCTGACGACATCCATCCCTGGCTAATCAGAGTTTTACATCAACGACTGCATTTGTAATTCTAACCATTTACTCTAAAGCTTTCATTTTTATCAATTTATCTAAGCTTCTACCCATTGAACTAAGCTTAATCTAAGCTCACTCGAACTATGACAAGGCGGAACTGCTTTGTATACATAAGTTCTTATTGTTATTTTACTGATCAATTATTTTTCTTTGCGAAAATGTCAGAAATAGTTAAGGACGTGCCAATCCTTATTTTTATATTTGTTTTTTTAGCGACGTTTCTAATTGTTTGCAATTGTTAATACAGGCTCGACGTCATGAATCAAAGGGGGTGATTCGAAACAATTTGAAAATTGTGAATGAAATGTATTAGGCTGGCCAGATAGCGCTATTTCGAATGTTGCCAAACATTCTCATCAGTGACCTTTCTGTTTAGAATTATTAAACTCAAACTGATCGTATATGAAACTATAGTCGGGGACAGGAGTTGAACCTGGGACCTCTCGTTAACGAGGCGGAAGTCTTAGCCACTGGGCTATTCCCTGACGACATCCATCCCCGGCTTATCAGAGTTTTACATCAACGACTGCATTTGTAATTCTATCCATTTACTCTAAAGCTTTCATTTTTATCAATTTATCTAAGCTTCTACCCATTGAACTAAGCTTAATCTAAGCTCACTCGAACTATGACAAGGCGGAACTGCTTTGTATACATAAGTTCTTATTGTTATTTTACTGATCAATTATTTTTCTTTGCGAAAATGTCAGAAATAGTTAAGGACGTGCCAATCCTTATTTTTATATTTGTTTTTTTAGCGACGTTTCTAATTGTTTGCAATTGTTAATACAGGCTCGACGTCATGAATCAAAGGGGTGATTCGAAACAATTTGAAAATTGTGAATGAAATGTATTAGGCTGGCCAGATAGCGCTATTTCGAATGTTGCCAAACATTCTCATCAGTGACCTTTCTGTTTAGAATTATTAAACTCAAACTGATCGTATATGAAACTATAGTCGGGGACAGGAGTTGAACCTGGGACCTCTCGTTAACGAGGCGGAAGTCTTAGCCACTGGGCTATTCCCTGACGACATCCATCCCTGGCTAATCAGAGTTTTACATCAACGACTGCATTTGTAATTCTAACCATTTACTCTAAAGCTTTCATTTTTATCAATTTATCTAAGCTTCTACCCATTGAACTAAGCTTAATCTAAGCTCACTCGAACTATGACAAGGCGGAACTGCTTTGTATACATAAGTTCTTATTGTTATTTTACTGATCAATTATTTTTCTTTGCGAAAATGTCAGAAATAGTTAAGGACGTGCCAATCCTTATTTTTATATTTGTTTTTTTAGCGACGTTTCTAATTGTTTGCAATTGTTAATACAGGCTCGACGTCATGAATCAAAGGGGGTGATTCGAAACAATTTGAAAATTGTGAATGAAATGTATTAGGCTGGCCAGATAGCGCTATTTCGAATGTTGCCAAACATTCTCATCAGTGACCTTTCTGTATAGAATTATTAAACTCAAACTGATCGTATATGAAACTATAGTCAGGGACAGGAGTTGAACCTGGGACCTCTCGTTAACGAGGCGGAAGTCTCAGCCACTGGGCTATTCCCTGACGACATCCATCCCTGGCTAATCAGAGTTTTACATCAACAACTGCATTTGTAATTCTAACCATTTACTCTAAAGCTTTCATTTTTATCAATTTATCTAAGCTTCTACCCATTGAACTAAGCTTAATCTAAGCTCACTCGAACTATGACAAGGCGGAACTGCTTTGTATACATAAGTTCTTATTGTTATTTTACTGATCAATTATTTTTCTTTGCGAAAATGTCAGAAATAGTTAAGGACGTGCCAATCCTTATTTTTATATTTGTTCTTTTAGCGACGTTTCTAATTGTTTGCAATTGTTAATACAGGCTCGACGTCATGAATCAAAGGGGGTGATTCGAAACAATTTGAAAATTGTGAATGAAATGTATTAGGCTGGCCAGATAGCGCTATTTCGAATGTTGCCAAACATTCTCATCAGTGACCTTTCTGTATAGAATTATTAAACTCAAACTGATCGTATATGAAACTATAGTCAGGGACAGGAGTTGAACCTGGGACCTCTCGTTAACGAGGCGGAAGTCTCAGCCACTGGGCTATTCCCTGACGACATCCATCCCTGGCTAATCAGAGTTTTACATCAACAACTGCATTTGTAATTCTAACCATTTACTCTAAAGCTTTCATTTTTATCAATTTATCTAAGCTTCTACCCATTGAACTAAGCTTAATCTAAGCTCACTCGAACTATGACAAGGCGGAACTGCTTTGTATACATAAGTTCTTATTGTTATATTACTGATCAATTAGTTTGCTTTGCGAAAATGTCAGAAATAGTTAAGGACGTGCCAATCCTTATTTTTATACCCCTAACCCATAAAATGGGTAATAGGGGTATAATGGTTTTGTGCTAAAGTATGTAACAGGCAGAAGGAAGCATCTCCGACCCTATAAAGTATATATATTCTTGATCAGCATCAACAGCCGAGTCGATATAGCCATGTCCGTCTGTCCGTCCGTCCGTCTGTCCGTCTGTCCGTCTGTCCGTCCGTCTGTATGAACGCGTCGATCTCAGAGACTACAAGAGCTAGAGACTTCAGATTTTGAATATAAGTTCTCCTATACCATGAGCGGAACAAGTTTGTTTCAAATTATCGATAACTATTCTATTTTCCGATATACACATGTTATCGATTATAAAAAAAATCTCAAATTCGAAAAGCGTAAAAATGGGGGTTAAAATAATGGATAACGATAGAACTTTTCTGAAACTTTCATCGAAATCGGCTGAGAAACACCAGAGATATCGAAGATTGAAGTTTAGGTCACAGATGCATACAGACAATGACTGTGCGCGTTAAGTATAGGGTTCGGGGTATCTCCTAGTCGGGAAATCTCGACTAGAGCCTTCTTACTTGTTTTTCTTTGCGAAAATGTCAGAAATAGTTAAGGACGTGCGAACCCTTATTTTTATATTTGTTTTTTTAGCGACGTTTCTAATTGTTTGCAATTGTTAATACAGGCTCGACGTCATGAATCAAAGGGGGTGATTCGAAACAATTTGAAAATTGTGAATGAAATGTATTAGGCTGGCCAGATAGCGCTAATTCAAATGTTGCCAAACATTCTCATCAGTGACCTTTCTGTTTAGAATTATTAAACTCAAACTGATCGTATATGAAACTATAGTCAGGGACAGGAGTTGAACCTGGGACCTCTCGTTAACGAGGCGGAAGTCTTAGCCACTGGGCTATTCCCTGACGACATCCATCCCTGGCTAATCAGAGTATTACATCAACGACTGCATTTGTAATTCTAACCATTTACTCTAAAGCTTTCATTTTTATCAATTTATCTAAGCTTCTACCCATTGAACTAAGCTTAATCTAAGCTCACTCGAACTATGACAAGGCGGAACTGCTTTGTATACATAAGTTCTTATTGTTATTTTACTGATCAATTATTTTTCTTTGCGAAAATGTCAGAAATAGTTAAGGACGTGCCAATCCTAATTTTTATATTTGTTCTTTTAGCGACGTTTCTAATTGTTTGCAATTGTTAATACAGGCTCGACGTCATGAATCAAAGGGGGTGATTCGAAACAATTTGAAAATTGTGAATGAAATGTATTAGGCTGGCCAGATAGCGCTATTTCGAATGTTGCCAAACATTATCATCAGTGACCTTTCTGTTTAGAATTATTAAACTCAAACTGATCGTATATGAAACTATAGTCGGGGACAGGAGTTGAACCTGGGACCTCTCGTTAACGAGGCGGAAGTCTTAGCCACTGGGCTATTCCCTGACGACATCCATCCCTGGCTAATCAGAGTATTACATCAACGACTGCATTTGTAATTCTAACCATTTACTCTAAAGCTTTCATTTTTATCAATTTATCTAAGCTTCTACCAATTGAACTAAGCTTAATCTAAGCTCACTCGATCTATGATAAGGCGGAACTGCTTTATATACATAAGTTCTTATTGTTATTTTACTGATCAATTATTATTCTTTGCGAAAATGTCAGAAATAGTTAAGGACGTGCCAATCCTTATTTTTATATTTGTTTTTTTAGCGACGTTTCTAATAATGCAATTGTTAATACAGGCTCGACGTCATGAATCAAAGGGGGTGATTCGAAACAATTTGAAAATTGTGAATGAAATGTATTAGGCTGGCCAGATAGCGCTAATTCAAATGTTGCCAAACATTCTCATCAGTGACCTTTCTGTTTAGAATTATTAAACTCAAACTGATCGTATATGAAACTATAGTCAGGGACAGGAGTTGAACCTGGGACCTCTCGTTAACGAGGCGGAAGTCTTAGCCACTGGGCTATTCCCTGACGACATCCATCCCTGGCTAATCAGAGTATTACATCAACGACTGCATTTGTAATTCTAACCATTTACTCTAAAGCTTTCATTTTTATCAATTTATCTAAGCTTCTACCCATTGAACTAAGCTTAATCTAAGCTCACTCGAACTATGACAAGGCGGAACTGCTTTGTATACATAAGTTCTTATTGTTATTTTACTGATCAATTATTATTCTTTGCGAAAATGTCAGAAATAGTTAAGGACGTGCCAATCCTTATTTTTATATTTGTTTTTTTAGCGACGTTTCTAATAATGCAATTGTTAATACAGGCTCGACGTCATGAATCAAAGGGGGTGATTCGAAACAATTTGAAAATTGTGAATGAAATGTATTAGGCTGGCCAGATAGCGCTAATTCAAATGTTGCCAAACATTCTCATCAGTGACCTTTCTGTTTAGAATTATTAAACTCAAACTGATCGTATATGAAACTATAGTCAGGGACAGGAGTTGAACCTGGGACCTCTCGTTAACGAGGCGGAAGTCTTAGCCACTGGGCTATTCCCTGACGACATCCATCCCTGGCTAATCAGAGTATTACATCAACGACTGCATTTGTAATTCTAACCATTTACTCTAAAGCTTTCATTTTTATCAATTTATCTAAGCTTCTACCCATTGAACTAAGCTTAATCTAAGCTCGCTCGAACTATGACAAGGCGGAACTGCTTTGTATACATAAGTTCTTATTGTTATTTTACTGATCAATTATTTTTCTTTGCGAAAATGTCAGAAATAGTTAAGGACGTGCCAATCCTAATTTTTATATTTGTTCTTTTAGCGACGTTTCTAATTGTTTGCAATTGTTAATACAGGCTCGACGTCATGAATCAAAGGGGGTGATTCGAAACAATTTGAAAATTGTGAATGAAATGTATTAGGCTGGCCAGATAGCGCTATTTCGAATGTTGCCAAACATTATCATCAGTGACCTTTCTGTTTAGAATTATTAAACTCAAACTGATCGTATATGAAACTATAGTCGGGGACAGGAGTTGAACCTGGGACCTCTCGTTAACGAGCCGGAAGTCTTAGCCACTGGGCTATTCCCTGACGACATCCATCCCTGGCTAATCAGAGTATTACATCAACGACTGCATTTGTAATTCTAACCATTTACTCTAAAGCTTTCATTTTTATCAATTTATCTAAGCTTCTACCAATTGAACTAAGCTTAATCTAAGCTCACTCGAACTATGATAAGGCGGAACTGCTTTGTATACATAAGTTCTTATTGTTATTTTACTGATCAATTATTATTCTTTGCGAAAATGTCAGAAATAGTTAAGGACGTGCCAATCCTTATTTTTATATTTGTTTTTTTAGCGACGTTTCTAATAATGCAATTGTTAATACAGGCTCGACGTCATGAATCAAAGGGGGTGATTCGAAACAATTTGAAAATTGTGAATGAAGTGTATTAGGCTGGCCAGATAGCGCTATTTCAAATGTTGCCAAACATTCTCATCAGTGACCTTTCTGTTTAGAATTATTAAACTCAAACTGATCGTATATGAAACTATAGTCAGGGACAGGAGTTGAACCTGGGACCTCTCGTTAACGAGGCGGAAGTCTAAGCCACTGGGCTATTCCCTGACGACATCCATCCCTGGCTAATCAGAGTATTACATCAACGACTGCATTTGTAATTCTAACCATTTACTCTAAAGCTTTCATTTTTATCAATTTATCTAAGCTTCTACCCATTGAACTAAACTTAATCTAAGCTCACTCGAACTATGACAAGGCGGAACTGCTTTGTATACATAAGTTCTTATTGTTATTTTACTGATCAATTATTTTTCTTTGCGAAAATGTCAGAAATAGTTAAGGACGTGCCAATCCTTATTTTTATATTTGTTTTTTTAGCGACGTTTCTAATTGTTTGCAATTGTTAATACAGGCTCGACGTCATGAATCAAAGGGGGTGATTCGAAACAATTTGAAAATTGTGAATGAAATGTATTAGGCTGGCCAGATAGCGCTATTTCGAATGTTGCCAAACATTATCATCAGTGACCTTTCTGTTTAGAATTATTAAACTCAAACTGATCGTATATGAAACTATAGTCGGGGACAGGAGTTGAACCTGGGACCTCTCGTTAACGAGGCGGAAGTCTCAGCCACTGGGCTATTCCCTAACGACATCCATCCCTGGCTAATCAGAGTTTAACATCAACGACTGCATTTGTAAATCTAACCATTTACTCTAAAGTTTTCATTTTTATCAATTTATCTAATCTTCTACCCATTGAACTAAGCTTAATCTAAGCTCACTCGAACTATGACAAGGCGGAACTGCTTTGTATACATAAGTTCTTATTGTTATTTTACTGATCAATTATTTTTCTTTGCGAAAATGTCAGAAATAGTTAAGGACGTGCCAATCCTTATTTTTATATTTGTTTTTTAGCGACGTTTCTAATTGTTTGCAATTGTTAATACAGGCTCGACGTCATGAATCAAAGGGGGTGATTCGAAACAATTTGAAAATTGTGAATGAAATGTATTAGGCTGGCCAGATAGCGCTATTTCGAATGTTGCCAAACATTCTCATCAGTGACCTTTCTGTTTAGAATTATTAAACTCAAACTGATCGTATATGAAACTATAGTCGGGGACAGGAGTTGAACCTGGGACCTCTCGTTAACGAGCCGGAAGTCTTAGCCACTGGGCTATTCCCTGATGACATCCATCCCTGGCTAATCAGAGTCTTACATCAACGATTGCATTTGTAATTCTAACCATTTACTCTAAAGCTTTCATTTTTATCAATTTATCTAAGCTTCTACCCATTGAGCTAAGCTTAATCTAAGCTCACTCGAGCTATGACAAGGCGGAACTGCTTTGTATACATAAGTTCTTATTGTTATTTTACTGATCAATTATTTTTCTTTGCGAAAATGTCAGAGATAGTTAAGGACGTGCCAATCCTTATTTTTATATTTGTTTTTTTAGCGACGTTTCTAATTGTTTGCAATTGTTAATACAGGCTCGACGTCATGAATCAAAGGGGGTAATTCGAAACAATTTGAAAATTGTGAATGAAATGTATTAGGCTGGCCAGATAGCGCTATTTCGAATGTTGCCAAACATTCTCATCAGTGACCTTTCTGTTTAGAATTATTAAACTCAAACTGAACGTATATGAAACTATAGTCGGGGACAGAAGTTGAACCTGGGACCTCTCGTTAACGAGGCGGAAGTCTTAGCCACTGGGCTATTCCCTGACGACATCCATCCCTGGCTAATCAGAGTTTTACATCAACAACTGCATTTGTAATTCTAACCATTTACTCTAAAGCTTTCATTTTTATCAATTTATCTAAGCTTCTACCCATTGAACTAAGCTTAATCTAAGCTCACTCGAACTATGACAAGGCGGAACTGCTTTGTATACATAAGATCTTATTGTTATTTTACTGATCAATTATTTTTCTTTGCGAAAATGTCAGAAATAGTTAAGGACGTGCCAATCCTTATTATACCCCTAGCCCATAAAATGGGTAAAAGGGGTATAATGGTTTTGTGCAAAAGTATGTAACAGGCAGGAGCAAGCATCTCCGACCCCATAAAGTATATATATTATTGATCAGCATCAACAGCCGAGTCGATATAGCCATGTCCGTCTGTCCGTCCGTCTCTATGAACGCGTCGATCTCAGAGACTACAAGAGCTAGAGACTTCAGATTTTGAATATAAGTTCTCCTATACCATGAGCGGAACAAGTTTGTTTCAAATTATCGATAACTATACTAGTTTCCGATATACACATGTGATCGATTACAAAAAAATCTCGAATTCGAAAAATGAAAAAAATGGGGGTTAAAATAATGGATAACGATAGAACTTTTCTGAAACTTTCATCGAAATCGGCTGAGAAACACCAGAGATATCGAAGATTGAAGTTTAGGTCACAGATGCATACAGACAATGACTGTGCGCGTTAAGTATAGGGTTCGGGGTATCTCCTAGTCGGGAAATCTCGACTAGAGCCTTCTTACTTGTTTTTCTTTGCGAAAATGTCAGAAATAGTTAAGGACGTGCCAATCCTTATTTTTATATTTGTTTTTTAGCGACGTTTCTAATTGTTTGCAATTGTTAATACAGGCTCGACGTCATAAATCAAAGGGGGTGATTCGAAACAATTTGAAAATTGTGAATGAAATGTATTAGGCTGGCCAGATAGCGCTAATTCAAATGTTGCCAAACATTCTCATCAGTGACCTTTCTGTTTAGAATTATTAAACTCAAACTGATCGTATATGAAACTATAGTCAGGGACAGGAGTTGAACCTGGGACCTCTCGTTAACGAGGCGGAAGTCTTAGCCACTGGGCTATTCCCTGACGACATCCATCCCTGGCTAATCAGAGTCTTACATCAACGACTGCATTTGTAATTCTAACCATTTACTCTAAAGCTTTCATTTTTATCAATTTATCTAAGCTTCTACCCATTGAGCTAAGCTTAATCTAAGCTCACTCGAGCTATGACAAGGCGGAACTGCTTTGTATACATAAGTTCTTATTGTTATTTTACTGATCAATTATTTTTCTTTGCGAAAATGTCAGAAATAGTTAAGGACGTGCCAATCCTTATTTTTATATTTGTTTTTTAGCGACGTTTCTAATTGTTTGCAATTGTTAATACAGGCTCGACGTCATAAATCAAAGGTGGTGATTCGAAACAATTTGAAAATTGTGAATGAAATGTATTAGGCTGGCCAGATAGCGCTATTTCGAATGTTGCCAAACATTCTCATCAGTGACCTTTCTGTTTAGAATTATTAAACTCAAACTGATCGTATATGAAACTATAGTCGGGGACAGGAGTTGAACCTGGGACCTCTCGTTAACGAGGCGGAAGTCTTAGCCACTGGGCTATTCCCTGATGACATCCATCCCTGGCTAATCAGAGTCTTACATCAACGACTGCATTTGTAATTCTAACCATTTACTCTAAAGCTTTCATTTTTATCAATTTATCTAAGCTTCTACCCATTGAGCTAAGCTTAATCTAAGCTCACTCGAGCTATGACAAGGCGGAACTGCTTTGTATACATAAGTTCTTATTGTTATTTTACTGATCAATTATTTTTCTTTGCGAAAATGTCAGAGATAGTTAAGGACGTGCCAATCCTTATTTTTATATTTGTTTTTTTAGCGACGTTTCTAATTGTTTGCAATTGTTAATACAGGCTCGACGTCATGAATCAAAGGGGGTGATTCGAAACAATTTGAAAATTGTGAATGAAATGTATTAGGCTGGCCAGATAGCGCTATTTCGAATGTTGCCAAACATTCTCATCAGTGTCCTTTCTGTTTAGAATTATTCAACTCAAACTGATCGTATATGAAACTATAGTCGGGGACAGGAGTTGAACCTGGGACCTCTCGTTAACGAGGCGGAAGTCTTAGCCACTGGGCTATTCCCTGACGACATCCATCCCTGGCTAATCAGAGTTTTACATCAACGACTGCATTTGTAATTCTAACCATTTACTCTAAAGCTTTCATTTTCATCAATTTATCTAAGCTTCTACCCATTGAACTAAGCTCAATCTAAGCTCACTCGAACTATGACAAGGCGGAACTGCTTTGTATACATAAGTTCTTATTGCTATTTTACTGATCAATTATTTTTCTTTGCGAAAATGTTAGAAATAGTTAAGGACGTGCCAATCCTTATTTTTATATTTGTTTATGCCAAACAACGGAAAATCCGCTAACCGCTCAGCACTGCTGCCGTCGCTATAACGGACATATATATTCACCTCATCCGAGCCCCATAGCCGACGGCAGCCTTTCACACCGGCTTCGCTCCACGAAGCCTAAGCGGCTAAAATTAGTCTAAATTTTCAAGTGTCAACTAGAGGTCATGCGATAATAAAGTTCCTTCATTTTAATGTAAAAAAACCTCAAGTGTTTTCAATCCTACGAAACAAAACTACCTACAAATACCCACGACGTTTAAATTCTACGTGCGAAGCCCCCCGACATTTTCATGGTCCTTCGAGCCGGATTTAAAATAACAAATCATTATAGTTTTCGGCAGCACGAGGATAAGAAAGAAGATAAGTATAAAATACATTGAAAATATTGGCATATGATCCGCCATATTTGTTCCGTCCGCCAAAGTGCTTAACAAGTATAAAGGGGAAACTATTCCTTTGCTTTCCACTGTTGTCTATATTCCAATTAGACTACTTGTTAAACGATATTCCAATTAGACATAAATATGCGCAAGTTTGTCTGCGCGATTTAAACATTTCCATCCATGTATGTACAAATATACATACACACCTGCGCGCAGATAGATTCCGTTCTGTTATCCGAATTCCACTTATTAAGTGTTCCAGAACAGCACAAATCATAAATAAAAGACGATAAAAATACGTTTTTATTAATATTTTATATATTTGTGCATACTTGCATACATATGTACAAACCACCACCAGTTGATCGGCATTTTTAAGCGCGCAAGCGTACATGTACATATGTTTGTATGTACATATGTTAATCCATACACAGAACACGTAGCACTTTTACATAATTGCTATTTTTCAATACATTACTCCTACATCCACACATATATATTCCATATACTTTCCATTTTACATATGCAACACACAATAATTACATACACAATTACACAATAAAAGCCGCACTTGCAAGTGAATTATTTTCAACACTTGTCAAGTCGCCGGCACTCCATAACATAAACAAAATACATAGTGCAATATAACATTTACTTGAAAATATAAAACAAAACACTGGCCGAGCATACAAAGAGATTAAGATTTAATAAAAACTTTATTTTTTGGGTGTTTTTTGCCGGCATAAATTACAATAACACCACATAAACAAACATATGCATGTGTAAGCTTTGCTAGTTCCGCTCTTGTGAACTGGTATAGTGTGACAAAGAATACTTTTTATAGAGGCGCTAACGTGTGTAGTGCGATATATCGTGTTCGTCAACATTCCGACATTTGACTTAGTTTAAAAAGTATTAATTATAATTTATAATTAATTTATCAATTCCGTTCTGTTTTTTCCGTTCGTATTTTTTCTTTGTTCCGTTTCCATTTCGTTCCGAGTGGGATATTCTAAATAATTTATAAATATTCGTTTGTAAATTATTTTAAGTCCGTTAACGTGTGAAATTGTAGATATTCTTTTACAATTTTATTTTCGTTGTTCCATTTCCATCTCGTTTCCGAGTTGGATATTCTAAATAATTTATAAATATTCGTTTGTAAATTATTTTAAGTCCGTTAACGTGTGAAATTGTGGATATTCTTTTACAATTTTATTTTCGTTGTTCCATTTCCATCTCGTTCCGAGTGGAAGATTCCAAATAACTTATGAATATTCGTTTCTAAATTATTTTAAGTCCGTTAACGGGTAAAATTGTAAATATTCTTTTACAATTTTAAGTTTTCTTGTTCCGTTTCCATTTCGTTTCCGAGTGGGATATTCTAAATAATTTGTAAACATTCGTTTGTAAATTATTTTAAGTCCGTTAACGTGTGAAATTGTAGATATTCTTTTACAATTTTATTTTCGTTGTTCCGTTTCCATCTCGTTCCGAGTGGAAGATTCCAAATGATTTATAAATATTCTTTTGTGAATTATTTTAAGTCCGGGTAAAAGGTTGTAAATATTATTTTACAACTTTCTCTCCGTTCCGATTCCATTTCGTTCCAAGTGAGTGGAATATCCGAATAATTTATAAATATTCTTTTATAAATCATTCTAAGCCCACTTATCATTGCTATATTTGTGAATAGTCTTTTACAAATATTTTTCTAGTCCGTTTTTATTTTGGTCACTTCCGACTTAAATAAATATCTCTCCAAAAAGACCCAGAGGTTCTCTTGTTTGCTACCTGATCCAACCCATAAGAATTTATTAATAAGTTTTGTGGACGGATAATGCCGATAGGGCCAGGTCAGGGAGAGAAAAAACAGTTGAGTGTTCCGTCCGTAAAGAGCACAAGAAGAAGTTCGCTTTCTTCACCAAATCTCCCGGTGAAGAAAACCTCCAGCGCCGTTACACCCAAGTCCAAGTCCGAGGCCCTCACGCCACTTGCCAAACCACCCATTTCGAGTTTGAAGCAGATAGCCACTCGGGCCGCTACCAAACTCAACTCCAAGGCAAACATGGCGATGTCTGATTTCATATCCGCTTCCGACAAGCTGATCCAATTCGAGACACGAATTAATGGTCCGTCAGCTACAGAACCCTCACTTTACACGCTTCAAGTCCGTCGCGACCACGTAAAGGTTCTGTGGGAAAAGGTCGAAAAAGAGTTCGAGAGTAGCTCAAGGGCACTCAGCCAAGGGTGTGGGAGTAGCGATGCTGTCGCGCTAACGGCAACGTACGACAATTGCTACACTGTATACGAGCGGTGTACGGCACAGTTATGCGAAGAAATAGAAAGGCTAAACTCCATTAATAGGCAGCCCGCAGTCCCGATAGCGTCTGTTTCTCGAGGCTGTAGTCTCCCGCCTGTTGACACAGAAGTGTTCTATGGAGACTACCTACTCCAGTCGAAAAATTGTTTCACCTCAATTCAAAAACTGGAGGTGAAGCAAAGGCAATCGTCTCGAAATCCCCGCTCACTCATGACGGTTTTGGCTCTGCGTGGCAGGCGTTATATGAGCGGTTCCAAAACAAGAGACTTCTGGTTAACAGCCAATTAAAAATACTTTTCAACTTGCCTACAGTCAGTGTAGAAACCGGTTCCGCTCTCAAAGAAATTCAGACCACTATCCAGAGTTGTCTCACAGCTTTGGAACATTCCGATGTGTCGACAGACAATTGGGACTGCCTTCTTATTCTTATGCTCTTCCAAACTACCAAAAGCTACACTGTCATTTTGGGAACAGTCCCTAACAGATAAAGCGGCCATTCCGAAGTGGGAGGAATTAAATAGTTTTTTGGGTGAACGCTATAGGACGCTGGAAGCTATCGAGGATGTCAAGCCTAGTTCCAGCGTTCAATCCAATTCGAGGCCTTCCAAGCCTCAAGCGTCTTCGAGGAACCTCCAAACCTTTGAAGCGAAGGTACATTCCAAGGTAAAATCTAGCAATGTATGTTCCAAAGAAAACCACCCAACCCGCTTATGTCCGAAGTTCCTTCAAATGACAGTTACCGATAGAGCCAACCTCGTGAAACAGCGGAGTTTATGTTGGAATTGTTTTGCAAAAAACCACCAACTTAAAGACTGCACAAGTGCGCATAATTGTTTGACGTGCAAGGGCCGCCACAACACGCTTTTGCATAAGGACGTGCCCGCTATGTCAGTTCCTCAATCGCAAAATAATAGACTACCTCAGATACAGTCCACTTCGAACCAACCCTGCGTTCAAAACTATTTTGCATCTGACATACGTGGCGTGCTCTTAGGTACCGCTCTAATAAAGGTTATCCATTTGGGCACTAAGTTCACGGCGAGAGCACTCATAGATTCAGGCTCAGAAGCCACATTCATTTCGAATAGATTGTTCGACAAAATCAAAATGCCCTTCCAAAGGGTTGAAGTCAACGTCTCGGGGCTCAATCAAGCGGTTGCAGCCCACCCCCGAAAGCTATGCCACTTCCATGTGGGATCTCCTATAAGGCCAAGACTTCAAATTGAAGTTTCGGCATATGTGCTCCCAGAACTGTCGGGAAATCTCCCGTCATATTCCATTCATCCAACCTTATTAAAGGATCTTCCAGACTTCCAACTGGCAGATCCGACCTTCTTCCAAAGTGCTCAAATAGATGTGCTACTAGGGGCGGATATCCTTCCGTCCATTCTTCTGGGTGCGTCGCGTCCAAATGTATGTGGCACTCTTTTGGGTCAAGAGACGGTGTTTGGCTGGATACTCAGCGGCCCGATCTCAAAAACCACACCCAATTCCATCTCGTCCTTCTCAACGCGCGTTTCGGTCAAGACAGAGTCGCGACTAAAGCAGCTTCTCACAAAATTTTGGGAGGTGGAGGATTTGCCGGCAAGACCGGTTAAAGAATCTGACTCTTTTTGTGAGAAAAACTTTGTCAAAACGACCACAAGAAACGCAAAGGGGAGATATGTGGTGACGCTTCCATTTCGCGACCCTGTTCACTGCAAAGTAGGTCACTCTAGATCCATGGCACTGGCTCAATTTCTGAAGAATGAGAGCCGTCTAAAGAGAGACCTTTCTCTCAAGGAGCAATATGACTCCGTTATTCAAGAATATTTGGATTTAGGCCACATGCGGCAAGTCAGCCCGAACGATGCAGCGACCAAATTCTATTTGCCCCATCATGCAATCCCTCATCCCTCATCGAACGGTCGCAGTTTGAATGATATCCTTCATCCGGGGCCCATTCTGCAATCTGACTTGACCGTCCAAATTCTAAAGTGGCGCTTCTTTCGATATGTCTTCGTTGCTGACATTACAAAAATGTATCGGCAGATACTGGTCCATTCAGATCACACTCCGTTCCAAAGAATTCTTTTCCGTGATAACCACGAGAATATCTGTGATTATGAATTAAATACAGTTACTTTCGGTGTCAATTGTGCTCCATTCCTTGCCATTCGGGTCTTACAGCAGCTCGCTGAAGATCTGAAGACCAAATATCCGCTGGCAAGTGAAATAATCACAAGTTTCATGTACGTCGATGATGTTTTGGCCGGAGCGCATTCCAAGCAACGAGCCGTAATAGCCATTGCGGAACTACAATCCGCTCTCGAAAGCGCTGGCTTCCCTATCCGTAAATGGACATCAAATTCGAGAGAAGTTTTGAGGGACATCCCAAAGGCTCACTTGTTGTGCGAAGATTTCCTGGAAATCGAAGACGCAAGCACGGCGAAAACTTTAGGTATCCGCTGGCAGGCCACCACAGATGCGTTCTTCTTTACTCCAGCTCCGATGCTTTCAAAAGAGAGTTTCACTAAGCGGGAAGTCCTTTCTCAAACAGCAAAACTGTTTGATCCAGCGGGGTGGCTTGCACCCTTCATTATTCGTGCGAAAATCTTCATTCAAGAGATTTGGCTGCAAAATCTCGGTTGGGATGAATCGTTGCCTACAGATCTTCTCCGCAAATGGCACGATTTCCTTCTGACGTATCCCGATGTCAGCAAGATTCGAATTCCAAGATGGATCACCTTTCGTGCCCAATCAGCACTTGAATTCCATGGGTTTTGCGACGCATCGCAGCGCGCCTATGGCGCTGCCTTGTACGCTCGTGTCGAAAACCACAATGGAGTGTCCGTGTTCCTTGTCCTTGTTCCAAAACTAGAGTGGCCCCAATCAAAACCATCTCTGTTCCACGATTAGAGCTGTGTGGAGCAGTCTTGTTGTCAGAATTGGCGTCAGTACTACTTCCACAGTTACCTGTCAGTAAATATGATACATATTATTGGACAGACTCAACTATCGTGCTGGCATGGTTGAGCAAACCTCCTTGCAACTGGACCACGTTTGTGGCAAACAGAGTGGCAAAAAACACGCAGTCAGTTGACATCAAAAAATGGTCTCATGTGTGCTCCGAGCAAAATCCAGCCGACTTGGCAAGTAGAGGCGTTTCACCCAACGAGCTGGTCAACAGCGCCTTGTGGTGGAATGGGCCCGAGTGGCTGTCTCAGCCCAGAGATCAATGGCCAACTCCAGTCGAGATCGCTCACGATACCATGGTCGAACAACGTGCGATCAAATGCAACATGACACAGAAGGCTTCAGATTTCGATTTCCTTGATCGTTTTTCGAGTCTCCATAGAGCGCTTCGAGTCCTGGCCTACATCCTAAGGTTCACTCAACGCTGCAGGGGGAAAGCGCTTTCCTTTCCGAGTGAGCTTAGCAGCAAGGAATTGTTCGACTCCCAAGAAAGGTTGATAATCCTCACGCAGCAATCAGGTTACTCCCAAGAGCACTGCTGTCTTCTCCAAAAGAAGCAGATACAAAGGTCAAGCAGCATCTACAACCTGAATCCGTATCTCGACCAAAAGGGAATCATGAGAGCATGTGGAAGACTAGGTCATTCCGAAACTTTGACATACGACGAGCGCCATCCGATTCTCCTCCAATACGAAGTTCGATTTTCGCGCCTTCTGGTGCAATTTACTCACCGAATATCGCTTCATGGCGGGAACCAATTAACGATGCGCCTCGTCCGGTCCAAATACTGGATTCCAAAGCTCAAGAATCTAATCAAATCCGTGATTAGCTCCTGTAAGGTTTGTGTGATTCACCGTAAGAAACTCCAAACGCAACTTATGGGAGACCTACCCGTTGATCGAGCCACTTTCTCCAGGCCATTCACTCACACGGGTGTGGATTTCGCGGGCCCCTTTGAAATAAAGAATTATACAGGCAGAGCCTGCTTAATTACTAAGGGGTATGTGTGCGTTTTTGTATGTTTCAGTACAAAAGCGATTCATCTTGAAGCCACCAGTGATTTAACGTCCGAAAAGTTTCTTGCGGCCTTCTCGAGATTTGCAGCCCGACGCGGCTGTCCCCGTCACGTCTACTCCGATAGTGGAAAAACCTTTGTGGGAGCCTCAAAGATACTGTTACGAGAATTTGTAGAAGTCTCTAAAGCCGCCATCCTGGCATAATACAGTCAGTCCGGCCTATCCTGGCACTTCAACCCGCCAAGTGCACCGCACATGGGGGGCTCTGGGAAGCAGGGGTTAAAAGCTTCAAGGCCCTGTTCTACAAATCCACGTCGGCCACAAAATATACGTTTGAAGAACTTTCAACTCTCCTATCCAAGGTCGAAGCGTGTCTCAATTCCAGGCCCATTTCCCCCATGTCAGAGGATCCCAGCGATCTTCTCGCACTTACCCCTGGTCATTTCCTCACGGGAGGACCCCTTCTTTCCATATCCGAGCCAGAAATTAATGAAACAGCTTCGTCCATTATTAACAGATGGCAACGGTTGAAGGCGTTAAATCAGCAATTTTGCAAACGCTGGAAAGAAGAGTATCTAAAAGAGCTCCACAAGCGCAACAAGTGGCAGTCCCCGACACGAGATCTTCAGATTGATGATATGGTTATCGTGAAGGAAGATAATCTCCCAGCCAAAGAGTGGCGTCTTGGCCGTGTCAGGGTCACCTATCCTGGTTCGGACAATAAGGTCCGGGTGGTGGATGTCCTCACCAGCCAGGGAGTGTTAAAGCGACCCGCTGCCAAACTACTCCTACTCCCTATGGACACTTCCGTTACTAAATCCTAATGTTTTTCTATGTACTCCCGACCTGTGTGCATCGTCCAGGGGATAACATACGAGTACACCTATGTTTCTTTACACTTTCTTTTGTTTTTGTTTACACAGAATGGCACCAAAGAAGGCACAGGCGCTGGATTCACGTCGGGCACGCGGTGAACAGTGAACAGAACCGCAGTTCAGCGTCGCTTGGAGCTAGCCAGGGAGCGGACCACGTCACCAGCCAAAGGTCCCCAGTCGGCGATGTCAACCTCATTGGTGCCGCTGCTGGAATTTAAAAGGATTACGCTGCTTCCCACCGTCTCCCTTTTTCTCAACAACGGCGTCACGCCGTACCAGCTGTCCGCACTCGTGGACCTGTGCAGCCCAATCAGCCGCATCAGCGCTTCCTTGGCAAAGGCTTTCGGGCTATCCGTCACCAGCGTCGGTGCGGATGAGGCCTGTACGGTGTTCCTCCACGACCGTGCGGCGACTTTCATGAGAGAGGCGGTGCTTAAGGTGGAGGAGGGCGTGGATGTGAAGACGCCCGCCAGAACGATCCCGGAGAGCGTCCAGGCACATTTCGCCAACGTTGTGCCATCGGACGCAACCTGGTTTCGTCCAAAGCGGATTGCCCTGGTGCTAGGAGCTGATCTGTTTCAGGAGCTCTTGGTGCCAGGACTCGTTCCCGGCCAGAACGGCCTTCCGGTGGCACAAAATACCATTTTCGGTTGGATGCTCTCGGGATCGTGTCCAGCGTAACTTGTCCAAAGGAGGTCGGCATCATTTCCGCTCCCCCCTTCCGTCCTAATCTTGCAATCCTTGCAAAGGGGGGGAGTATGTTTATGCCAAACAGCGGAAAATCCGCTAGCCGCTCAGCACTGCTGCCGTCGCTATAACGGACATATATATTCACCTCATCCGAGCCCCATAGCCGACGGCAGCCTTTCACACCGGCTTCGCTCCACGAAGCCTAAGCGGCTAAATTTTCAAGTGTCAACTAGAGGTCATGCGATAATAAAGTTCCTGCATTTTAATATAAAAAAACCTCAAGTGTTTTCAATCCTACGAAACAAAACTACCTACAAATACCCACGACGTTTAAGTTCTACGTGCGAAGCCCCCCGACATTTTCAATATTTGTTTTCTTAGCGACGTTTCTATTTGTTTGCAATTGTTAATACAGGCTCGACGTCATAAATCAAAGGGGGTGATTCGAAACAATTTGAAAATTGTGAATGAAATGTATTAGGCTGGCCAGATAGCGCTATTTCGAATGTTGCCAAACATTCTGATCAGTGACCTTTCTGTTTAGAATTATTAAACTCAAACTGATCGTATATGAAACTATAGTCGGGGACAGGAGTTGAACCAAGGACCTCTCGTTAACGAGGCGGAAGTCTTAGCCACTGGGCTATTCCCTAACGACATCCATCCCTGGCTAATCAGAGTTTTACATCAACGACTGCATTTGTAAATCTAACCATTTACTCTAAAGCTTTAATTTTTATCAATTTATCTAAGCTTCTACCCATTGAACTAAGCTTAATCTAAGCTCACTCGAACTATGACAAGGCGGAACTGCTTTGTATACATAAGATCTTATTGTTATTTTACTGATCAATTATTTTTCTTTGCGAAAATGTCAGAAATAGTTAAGGACGTGCCAATCTTTATTTTTATATTTGTTTTTTTAGCGACGTTTCTAATTGTTTGCAATTGTTAATACAGGCTCGACGTCATGAATCAAAGGGGGTGATTCGAAACAATTTGAAAATTGTGAATGAAATGTATTAGGCTGGCCAGATAGCGCTATTTCGAATGTTGCCAAACATTCTCATCAGTGACCTTTCTGTTTAGAATTATTAAACTCAAACTGATCGTATATGAAACTATAGTCGGGGACAGGAGTTGAACCAGGGACCTCTCGTTAACGAGGCGGAAGCCTTAGCCACTGGGCTATTCCCTGACGACATCCATCCCTGGCTAATCAGAGTTTTACATCAACAACTGCATTTGTAATTCTAACCATTTACTCTAAAGCTTTCGTTTTTATCAATTTATCTAAGCTTCTACCCATTGAACTAAGCTTAATCTAAGCTCACTCGAACTATGACAAGGCGGAACTGCTTTGTATACATAAGATCTTATTGTTATTTTACTGATCAATTATTTTTCTTTGCGAAAATGTCAGAAATAGTTAAGGACGTGCCAATCCTTATTATACCACTAACCCATAAAATGGGTAAAAGGGGTATAATGGTTTTGTGCAAAAGTATGTAACAGGCAGAAGCAAGCATCTCCGACCCCATAAAGTATATATATTCTTGATCAGCATCAACAGCCGAGTCGATATAGCCATGTCCGTCTGTCCGTCCGTCTCTATGAACGCGTCGATCTCAGAGACTACAAGAGCTAGAGACTTCAGATTTTGAATATAAGTTCTCCTATACCATGAGCGGAACAAGTTTGTTTCAAATTATCGATAACTATACTAGTTTCCGATATACACATGTGATCGATTACAAAAAAATCTCGAATTCGAAAAATGTAAAAATGGGGGTTAAAATAATGGATAACGATAGAACTTTTCTGAAACTTTCATCGAAATCGGCTGAGAAACATTAAAGATATCGAAGATTGAAGTTTAGGTCACAGATGCATACAGACAATGACTGTGCGCGTTAAGTATAGGGTTCGGGGTATCTCCTAGTCGGGAAATCTCGACTAGAGCCTTCTTACTTGTTTTTCTTTGCGAAAATAACAGAAATAGTTAAGGACGTGCCAATCCTTATTTTTATATTTGTTTTTTTAGCGACGTTTCTAATTGTTTGCAATTGTTAATACAGGCTCGACGTCATGAATCAAAGGGGGTGATTCGAAACTATTTGAAAATTGTGAATGAAATGTATCAGGTCACTGATGAGAATATTTGGCAACATTCGAAATGAAACTATAGTTTCATATACGATCAGTTTGAGTTTAATAATTCTGAACAGAAAGGTCACTGATGAGAATGTTTGGCAACATTCGAAATAGCGCTATCTGGCCAGCCTAATACATTTCATTCACAATTTTCAAATTGTTTCGAATCACCCCCTTTGATTCATGACGTCGAGCCTGTATTAACAATTGCAAACAATTAGAAACGTCGCTAAAAAAACATATATAAAAATAAGGATTGGCACGTCCTTAACTATTTCTGACATTTTCGCAAAGAAAAATAATTGATCAGTAAAATAACAATAAGAACTTATGTATACAAAGCAGTTCCGCCTTGTCATAGCTCGAGTGAGCTTAGATTAAGCTTAGCTCAATGGGTAGAAGCTTAGATAAATTGATAAAAATGAAATCTTTAGAGTAAATGGTTAGATTTACAAATGCAGTCGTTGATGTAAAACTCTGATTAGCCAGGGATGGATGTCGTTAGGGAATAGCCCAGTGGCTAAGACTTCCGCCTCGTTAACGAGAGGTCCCAGGTTCAACTCCTGTCCCCGAATATAGTTTCATATACGATCAGTTTGAGTTTAATAATTCTAAACAGAAAGGTCACTGATGAGAATGTTTGGCAACATTCGAAATAGCGCTATCTGGCCAGCCTAATACATTTCATTCACAATTTTCAAATTGTTTCGAATCACCCCCTTTGATTCATGACGTCGAGCCTGTATTAACAATTGCAAACAATTAGAAACGTCGCTAAAAAAACATATATAAAAATAAGGATTGGCACGTCCTTAACTATTTCTGACATTTTCGCAAAGAAAAATAATTGATCAGTAAAATAACAATAAGAACTTATGTATACAAAGCAGTTCCGCCTTGTCATAGCTCGAGTGAGCTTAGATTAAGCTTAGCTCAATGGGTAGAAGCTTAGATAAATTGATAAAAATGAAATCTTTAGAGTAAATGGTTAGATTTACAAATGCAGTCGTTGATGTAAAACTCTGATTAGCCAGGGATGGATGTCGTTAGGGAATAGCCCAGTGGCTAAGACTTCCGCCTCGTTAACGAGAGGTCCCAGGTTCAACTCCTGTCCCCGAATATAGTTTCATATACGATCAGTTTGAGTTTAATAATTCTAAACAGAAAGGTCACTGATGAGAATGTTTGGCAACATTCGAAATAGCGCTATCTGGCCAGCCTAATACATTTCATTCACAATTTTCAAATTGTTTCGAATCACCCCCTTTGATTCATGACTTCGAGCCTGTATTAACAATTGCATATACATTTTATTTAATTATGTTACTGGCCGTTATATAGAGAAATTGAATGATTAAAATGCCAATATAGCTAAGTATCGTTTAGTTCAAATTGTTTATAGTAATCGCTTTATATAAAACTTCGTATTCATTTTATTTGCTTTCTTTCCAATTTAGCTTTACGGATGTTTGCATAACGAATTTGATTTTTATAAATTGTTTAAAAACAAATCTGCCTGCATTTCATTATGTGCATGCCCTGTTGAACTGATGATGCATGCACAAACTGCTTACCAACTGATCAACCGTCATTTGTTTTTACAAAGTCATCTGTATTTTTTTTTTTTAATTCCTTTTGCAAACATGCGTATAAAGGGCTGTTTACTCTTGACTTAACTTAACTTAACTTAACGTAACGTAACGTAACTTAACTTAACTTAACTTAAGGAATGTATGCGTTTACTCTTGACTTAACGTAACTAAAGAAATCAGTGTGTCAGTGCTGTAGAATTATGTTAGCAGTGTTATCAAACAAAGTAAAATAAACAGCTCGTTGGCTCATTTTGAAAAAATTAATTATGGATAAAGTTGCAGTAGCATTTAGAGTTGAGGACAACACGTCCTCGCTTTCAAATAATGTTGGCAGCGACTCCTCTGATCGCCTTTCACAGATATCAACTTTAACAAACAAACATATCAATGCAAAAACCAATTCAACAATTTTTATCAATATACTAACCATTGCAAATTATTTTTTTTAAGTCTTTTGACTTGTTATCATACAACAAACTATGATTTTCAACTAAAATAATTAGCTTGTGCTTATCCATTTGAATATTTGACTTTGTAAACGTTTTGTAAAGAGCGATTAACGTTTTCCATCACAGTTTTTGATCAGCTGTTTGATTTTCACGATAATCAACACTGTTGAGTAAACGCTAACATTGAGAGCCATAAGGTAGATTGAGTCAGCTGAATCTTACGTTAAGTTAAGTTAAGTTAAGTCAAGAGTAAACAGCCCTTAAGCTATAAGAATCGCGTCTATTAATTCTATAAAATAACTAAAAAACAAGTAAAAACGTTGCAGTCGGACGCAACCGACTGCTTTATACTTTGATACCAGTAAAAGAACGGATGGTAAGGAGTCTGCTTGCAATGGAGTGGGCCGGGTGGTAATCATCGCCAGCTATCATGTTACCAAATTTTATGTCTTTACCTCAAAAACGGTGGAAGATGACTTAACTTCCAAATTTAAAAGGTGGGCGGCAGAGGTGGGCGTGGCATCCAAATTTTTATTCAAATCTTTTTAATTGTCACCATTTATCTTCCTACCAAGTTTGGTGGCTCTAGTTTAAAAACTCTTAAAGATATAGCCGATTCCAATTTTATGAAGCGGGTGGCTTGGGTGGGCGTGACATCCAAAATTAGTATGCAGATCTTTAGTAGATGTTGCCATCTATCCTTCTTCCGAATTTAGGGGCTCTAACTTTAAAGCTGTAAGAGATATCGAAATTTCCGGTTTTAAATGGTGGGCGGCAGAGGTGGGCGTGGCATCCAAAATTTTGATGCAGATCTTTTGTAGTTGTCACCATATATCTTCCTATCAAATTTGGTGACTCTAGTTCAAAAAATGTGGAAGATACACGCATAACCGTTTTAACAACGGCGGGGGGTGGGGGCAGAAGGTGTGGGCGTGGCATCCGAAATTTTGATGCTGTTTTTTCAGGGACGTGACTAGCTATCTTCGTGCAAAATTTGGTAATTCTAGCTGTAAGAATGGCAGAAATATTTATTTTTATTGGTTTTCAGTAATCGAATTTATCGATTTCCCCGCCTCCCAGTGGGCGTGGCAACCCTTTCTTGACACTTTATCTGTCTTGCCTATAGACAAACATAATTGCAAAGTTTCAAGTCTCTAGCTTTACGGGTATCGAAAAAAGTTGCGTCATACAGACGGACAGACGGACATTGCACAAAACGAATATACTATGAGACCTTCGGTATCAAAGAATAATTAAGTACATTTATAAACACTACCAAATATGAATTATATCCGCCTTTCGTGTGCTACTGTTATAATGAATTGATCTTCTTTTTTATGTGCATAACACCAACTTCCAATGGAGGTAGGATAGCTGCTATAGGGCATCCCAAGGGATGCTGTTTATGCTTTGATACCGAAGGTCTCATAGTATATTGGTTTTGTGCAATGTCCGTCATGGTGTCTGTCTGTCCGTCAGTCCGTCCGTCCGTATGAACGCAACTTTTTTCGACACCCTTAAAGCTAGAGACTTGAAACTTTGCAATTATGTTTATCTATAGACGGTACAGATAAAGTGTCAAGATTGGGTTGCCACGCCTACTAGGAGGCTGGGAAATCGATAAATTCGATTACAGAAAACCGAAAAAACCAAATATTTCTCACATTCTTACAGCTAGAGTTACCAACTTTTGCACGCAGATAGCTAGTCGTATCCCTGAAAAAACTGCATCAAAATTTTGGATGCCACGCCCACTCCTTCCGCCCCCATCATCCCTGCTCCTTGAAATTGGAAACGCCTATAGTTTTTACATTTTTTGGGCTAGAGCCACCAAATTTTGTGTCAAGATAGATATTGACGTTCCCCAAAAATATGCATTAAAAATTGGATGCCACGCCCCCTGACTCCGCCCCCATCCCCCCTTCTACTTGAAATTGGAAACGCCTATAGATTTCACATTTTTCGAGCTAGAGTCACCAAATTTGGTAGGAAGATATATGGTGACAACTACAAAAGGTCTGCATCAAAAATTAGGATGCCACGCCCACCTCTGCCGCCCACTATTTAAAATCGGAAATTTCGATATCTCTTATAGTTTTTAAGCTAGAGCCCGTAAATTGGGTAGAAAGATAGAAGGCAGCATCTACCAAAGATGTGCATCAAAATTTTGAATGCCACGCCCACCTAAGCCACCAGCCTTATAAAATCGGAATCGGCTATATCTCTAACAGTTTTTGAGCTTGAGCCACCAATCTTTTTATGAATATAGATGGTGACAGTTAAAAACATTTGATTCAAAAATTTGGATGCCACGCCTACCTCTGCCGCCCACCTTTTAAATTTGGGAGTTAAGTTATCTTCCACAGTTTTTGAGCTAAAGTCACCAAATTTGGTAAAATGATAGCTGGCGATGTTTACCACATGGCCCACTCCCTTCGCCCCTGCATTCTCCCTTATCTACCGTTATTTTACATGTATCAAAGTATTCCGCAGTCGGTTGCGTCCGACTGCAACGTTTTTACTTGTTTTTTTCTATAATAGCCCGCAGGATCATTGCAGAGTGGGCGAGTGCACCAATTGGTAGAAGGATTGTCTCAGTTAATTGATTTACTTGGTCCCCTTTTTACTTCTAATCTTTTTTCTTCTTTCACATGCCCGTAGTCGTTCGTTTGTCTTTTTTTTTTGTCGGAATTTTAGTACTCAAATATTAAAATAATTATACTTTGATACCGAAGGTCTCATAGTATATTGGTTTTGTGCAATGTCCGTCATGGTGTCCGTCCGTCTGTCCGTCTGTATGAACGCAACTTTTTTCGACACCCGTAGAGCTAGGACTTGAAACTTTGCAATTATGTTTGGCTATAGGCGCGAAAGATAAAGTGTTAAGATCAGTGTGCCGTGTGGGAAATCGATAAATTCGATAACTAAAAACCGATAAAACCAAATATTTCTCTCATTCTAACAGCTAGAGTTATCAAATTTTGCACGCAGATAGCCCTCAAAAAACGTTATTAAAATTTTGGATGCCACGCCCCCTGATTCCGCCCCTATCCCCACTTCTCCTTGAAATTGGAAACGCCTATAGTTTTTACATTTTTTTGGGGTAGAGCCACCAAATTTTGTGTCAAGATACGTAATGACGTTCCCCAAAAATATGCATCACAATTTTGGATACCACGCCTCCTGATTACGCCCCATACCCCCCTTCTCATTGAATTTGGAAACGCCTATCGTTTTCATATTTTTTGGGCTAGAGCCACCAAAATTTGTGCCAAGATCTGTAATGACGTTCCCCAAAAAAAAATGCATCAAAATTTTGGATGCCACAAACACCCAAGCCACCCCCCTTATAAAATCGGAATCGGCTTTATCTCTAACAGTTTCTGAGCTAGAGCCACCAAATTTGGTAGGAAGATAAATGGTGACAGTCAAAAACAATTGATTCAAAAATTTGGATGCCACACCCACCACTGCCGCCCACCTTTTACATTGGGAAGTTCAGTTATCTTCCACAGTTTTTGAGCTAAAGTCACCAAATTTGGTATTATAATAGCTGGCGATCTTTACCACCTGGCCCACCCCTTCCGCCCATGCATTCCCCTTTTGCAAAAAGACTCCTTACAATCAATCCGTTCTTTACTGGTATTAAGGTATTCCGCAGTCGGTTGGGTCCGACTGCAACGCTTTGCTTGTTTTTTAACTAATAACTAGGAAGCAATTTTAATGCGTCGTCTATCCAAAAATCACCCACCTCAATTCCCGGAGAGCTTCAGCCAGAGCAGCGCGTACTTCGATCGCATTAATAGCCCATCCGCTTCACGTTGTTCATTACACTGTTCCAACGAGTATGCAGACTCATTGGAACTGACTCATCCCAATCCAACTTTTGTCGCCGCAGTTCCTCATGCAAGATTTTTGGTCTGGTGATTAACGGACACAATAAACCCATTGGGTCATACAAACGCGACGTCTTCTAAGCTGTAATGAAACACGTCATTGACTGAGGTGAACGAATCAAATATAAGAGATTTATCTGGCTCTCTATTGGTCAGCAGTTGAGGATGATTGGGCTAGATCGAAGCCCCCAAATTTCAACACCTCTGTCACTTCTTTGCGAATAACTTTCAGCTCATTTAACGTATTGGCTCCAGTAAGCATACCGTCAACGTAGAAGTCGCTTGAAATCACCCTTGATGCCATAGGATGCGTCTCAGCATAAATCTTTGACAGCTCAAAGATGCAGCGGATCGCCAAAAACGGAGCTGAGGCTGTACCATAAGTGACAGTGTTCAAACAGTAAGTTTTGAGAGTATCAGTGGATTTTTCCCTCCACAAGATCAATTGGAAATGCCGATCCTCGCTGGCAATATTAATTTGCCTATACATCTTCGAGATGTCAGCCGTTAAGGCATATTTATTCAATCTAAATCTTGCAAGTTGCACCCACCATTAAAGTGTCGTTCAATGAAATCGAGGTTGACGTTTTACTGGATGCAACAAAAACAACTCGTTATTTGGTGGTGATACTATCAGGTTTCAGGACACATTGATGTGGAATGTAGTAATGGTGTCCTGCAGGAGGGGTAAGAAGCAATGACATGTGTCCAAGGCTGAGATACTCTCTCATAAATTCTTGATACATATTATTTAACTCGGTATTGCTTGCAACTTTTCGCTCTAACGCAAGAAACTGTCGCTTGGTCGTTTCGAAGGATAACCCTAATACCGTTGGATTTATCTTAAAGGGCAACTTGACCTCAAAACGACCTGACGAAAGCCTTTTTACGGTCTGCTTAAATGTTTCTTCGCAGGCAACTTGTTTAGCTGATATACAGCCTTCGATCTCTCTGGAGCTTGTTCCAGTTCCCCAACCCTTCCACCAGAGAGTCGAGGGAGAAGTTGTTCTCAGTGACGGCTACGCTGCACACCTGAGCTCTATTCGATAGACTTCTAGTGTACTTTCCCAACACAATCCATCCGAAGAAGGTTTTTTGGATTAGTGGATGCTGGGATCCCACTTTTATTTGGCCTACACTCAATAAGTCAAAAAAGATTTCTGAGCCAAGCAGTAAGTCAATCTTTGCGGGCTTGTAGAACCGAGGATCTGCCAGCTCAAAGTTTGCTGGAATACTCAATTGGGCAAAATTGACCTCATGATCTGGTTGATATGTAGATATTGACTTTAAAACGCAGAAATTTGGGGCAAAACTATGAGAATTGACCCGAGAATGAACTGACGTGTGAACTTTATGGCGTACTACCGAGTCATTATTCCCAATAGTGGTAATATTAATGCAAGACTCGTTTCTATGCAACCGTAAACGCTGTGCTAAGTCCTGTGTAATGCAATTTATTTGTGACCCGGAATCAAAAAGTACACGTGCTAGTTGAAACTGTCCAAATCTATCACGCACCTTTACTAACACAGTAGCAAGAATTAGTTGGTCGCTACCAGCAACATGACGCAAGGTCAAAAACTCCAGGGCGTGATTGTGACTGCACTTGAGGTAGTGAGCCGGAAACAGTTTACTTGTGCTCTCCCCCGTATCTGTGAAGAAGTGTGTTATGGGATTTTGAGCATACCCGACATCTTGTGGCCTTGCAATTCTCAACTGTGTGTCCTTGGTTAAGAAAATTTACGCACAAGCGATTCTGTTTTGTAAACTCAAAACGTTGAAAAACAGAGGGAGCGATGAAAGCTTGACAATTACCTAGCGTATAATTCATCGCTGAACAATAACGACCGTTTGACTTAGCTCACCGAACTGTTTTGGCACACGAAGCGATGATTTTGTATAACCTTTATTCGTTGAATGGGTAGGCTTGCTTTTGTTTTTAGTTGCTTATTCAGCAGCGAAATGTTGGTATCGTTGGTTGAACTGAGCCGCAAACTCTGACCAGTCAAGTTGTTCTTCAAAAGATTTTGTTGAGCTATGTGAATTAAAATGGCATTATTAATTTCTTTCTCACTTCCCAATGACTGTAACGATGAATAAAGAGCCGATATTTCATCAATCAAAGACCTTTAGCCTGAAGCAGAAGGTTTTGATAGTTTTGTTAAAGATAAGTCACTATGCACCAAACTCTCAAAAAGACTTATAACGTTCTTAAACTCGGCATGCTTTCTACTAAACTTCGGAAGACTCATTTTTGGCAAATGTGAGGAATGACGAAGACCACTACTATCCCCATAAATTACCTTCTGAGACTCATTTGCTTGTAATGAACAACGTGAAGCGGATAGGCTATTAATGCGATCGAAGTACGCGCTTGCTCTGGCTGAAGCTCGCGGGCAATTAGGATGGGTGATTTTTGAAAAGACGACGCATTAAATTTGCTTCGTAGTTATTAGTTATATGGAAAAATTATTTTAAATATTCGCGTACTAAGGTTTTGACAAAAAAAAAAGGGCAAACGAACGACTACGGACATGTGAAAGAAGAAAAAAGATTAGAAGTAAAAAGGGGACCAAGTAAATCAATTAACCGGGACATTCCTTATTCGGTGCTACCGATTGGTGCACTCGCCCACCCTGCCATGATCCTGCAGGCTATTATAGAAAAAAAACAGGATCCCTTGGGATGCCCCATAGCAGCTATCCTACCTCCATTGGAAGTTGGTGTTATGCACATAAAAAAAAATCACTTCATAATAACAGTAGCACACATAATTCATATGTGGTAGTGTTTATTAATGTACTTAATTATTTAGTTTTAATTGTATAGAAGTAATAGACGCGATTCTATTAGCTTATACGCTTGTTCGAAAAGAGTATTTAAAACCAAAAAAAAAACAAAGGACTTTGTAAAAATAAATGCCGGTTGATCAGCGCGGTTACTATCTGCCAGTTGGTAAGCAGTTTGTACAAATTATCGTGTTCCGTTGGAGTTATGCTTATTGAATCGATGTTACTCGCTACCCGGATTAAAACACGGCAGTTTGAGATTAGCTCGTTTTATTGGCACGTCTTGCCTTGATAAAGTAGCTTAAGATCTGATTTACAATTATACATTTTTGTTACCATAAACCCTAACTTGACGGCAGAATAGCTGGCAGAGCGGTTGGCAGCGCGGCCGACGAGCGGTTGGCAGAACGCCGGACGAAGCGACTGGACTGCTGTTGTTGTGGTCGCCCGAAAATGCTGATCTTGCGGCATGTGCAAGACTGTGGGAACAGACCATTGTTTATGCAATGCTACAACTATGTAGCAATGAAAACATAACGGCGGATGTGAGCCGCGTGATCGGTGGATGTGTTTACGCTGCAAATATGTAGCGACGTAATCACGCGTCGGCCGGGTGCCCATGGTTACTAGTTAACTGCTCCCCCTCTCAAGACATTGCCGTCCTCGGCAATGGTAATGCCTGCAATCATCTCGGTTAGCTCTTGCGCTTTCCTGATCTTTCTCTGACGTTGTTTGAGAAAAATGAAAGCGCACACGATGACGATGGTGATCACTGTTCCCAGTATGGCAATCATCGAGGTCGATCTTCCAACGGCTTCGTCTCTGAGTTCTCTGATGTAGGCCAAGTTTTCAGAGCTTAATCGGTGCAGGAACGGCATGCTCAGTATACCGTCATGTCCGGTGATGTTCAACATGGGCGACATCGCAACTCCTGGGAAGCGCCTCGGAATATTATTTCGATTTCTATACCGTGTCCCGTTTATTGTGGCCGTCGACTCGAACGTTATTAGAAAGGTGCCGTTGACTAATAGCTCTGCAACGCCATCTGTGCTCACCCTTGCCGGGCTATCGTTGATGATGATTATTCCGTCTTCGATGACCATGACGGGGCTTAGGTGACTACGTTGAGCTCTGCAGTGGGCCACCTCTCCTGAGTGAAGTTTCTGGGCGCATGTGCTGTTCTCTGCTATTTCGCAGAACGTTGTCGTGGTAATACTGCACAGTTGCTGACCGCTATAACCTTGGTGTCGCATTCGGCCACGGTGTTGTCGTCGTTAGTTAATTATACAGTTCTGACATGGTGTGCCACCGGGAATATGGTTACCTATTTACAGGAAAATCTAATCTTTGGGTAACTAATTATAAAATGTATTACATCTTCAGATTGTAGGACTTTGATTTTTGTTACTTCTAATATGCTAGATACAGATACTTCTATGGGTTGATCGATCAAGATTTCTTTGGTGACTCTGTGGTCCAAAATGACCGGATTTATAGTGTTTAATTTGGCAAGCGCAATGGTATGGAGTAAATTATTTATTTCAGTGATCAAAATTCTATTTCTTGTTAGTAATAGTTCGAAAAGGTGACTTGACTCTACTTCCTCTTTTTTAGTGTACATTAAAAGTTCGTTAACGGTATTTGTTATGTTATTTATCTGGTTTTGTGTTTCTGAATTAATGACAATTTGCTTATTGTTAGAATCTATTAAACGGCTTTCTATGGATCTTATGTGTTCTAAGTCCCTCGCATCTGGTGTTCCAGCTACAACTTTTAATGCCGTGCCAATGAAATCTAAACTTCTTGCATTCCTGTGATGAATTTTTAAGGCGGACAAAAGTGTTTTTATGTGTTCTGTGTCTGAATCTAGCAATTTCTGCATGTGTGATCGGGGAAACAAACTGACCATCTTGCTGGTCTCAGTAAGCATAGACGAATAATCTGACAGGTTGGCGGTATGCCTCAAGTACCCGTATTCTTTCCAAATAACCACCTCTCCATCCACAATAGGAATATATTTAGAATGTGAATAGTCCGAAACCCGAGCATGAACCAAGGCTACACATAGCAGTCATGGAAGCGCTATCCCGAAATTAAAACGAAGCCAAGGTAAGACGTGTGTGTGGTACAAATAGGATCTTATTTAATATTGTCCTTATGGACAACTCTCCCCTTAATTAAGACCGACGTCCCCAGGTCGGCCTCGACCTTTTCCTCAACATAAAGGGGGGTTAGCTTGTTGCCAAGCCTTTTGTTGCTTTTTACTAGGACTTTTCTCCTACATTGAAAGTCCTTTCCTGTCTGTTCTCGTTAACCCGACTGCGTTGAATTAATTACGCTTTATGTAACTTGTTTCTTATCGCTTGTTTTAATTCGGCAGTGGCAGAATGAACTATGTCAATTTGTTTTTTTAATTTGTAACGGAATGTATAGTGCCGTTGAATAACACGGTTGCCCTTAGGATAAGTTCTACTGTGTTGGCACTCCCGTTATGTATCCCCAAACCTCTCGCTAACTCGCTCAGCGTAGAGTGGAAACGCTCTACTTGCCCGTTAGATGTGCTGTGTAAGGGGGGTGCGTTACTTATGGAAACGTTGAAAAGGTTTGACAACAACGTTGGAATAGTTTCTGAGTTCAGTGCTGGTTCATTATCGCAGTACACGGACCTAGCGTGTGGGAAGATGATCATCAGCTGTATGAGAGCGACTTTAATATCCTCAATTGTTCGCGATGCTATCGGTTGCCCTACGGCGAATTTCGAGAATTTGTCTAAGCAGGTGAGGAAAAATTTTTTGTTTGTCGAATATATGTCGATATGCAAAAGCTCGCTTGTGAACGAGGGAATTGGCGTTTCACCCAAGGGCTGCTTGCCTGGGTGCCTGTCATATTTGGCCTTTGCACAAATTTTGCAGTTCAGGGCCACTTCGTTTGCTAATCTGGTCATGTTTGGGAAGTAATATTCGCTCATAATTTGTTTAACGTTTTCTTGAGCTGCCCTATGTGCACGATTGTGCTCTAGCGTGGTGATTTCAAGCATTTCGCTTCTTCTAAAAATGTCAGCCACGAGATTCTTACAATGTCTGAACTTGGTGGCTGGGAATGCCATCACCAACTCGTTCTGAATTTGTGCTAGTACGTGTAAGCTGCAGTGTAGGGCATTCACAACATTTGGGTTTACTAGTTCCTTTAAGACATCGAGCAACGTCTTTTCATTTGTGAAGCTGATTATGTGGCGTATTTTAGTCTTGAAAATCACAAATCTTTGTAATAACGGAAATCTTGCCTCTTCAATGATGATTTAGTTTCTAAAGCAGTTCAAGGGATTGTCAGTGGACTCTATTGTATATGCGTCAGACCTTGCGGACTGATTTTCCAGAGTATTTAAATTTTGTCGCGACAGTGCGTTAGCGATGTGGTTCTCTTTTCCAGGTTTATATAAGACGTTAGCATTGTGTTCATCAATGAACGCCTTCCAACGCTTAATCTTGGCATTTGGGTTTCTTTCCGAAACCGCGTATGCAAGTGGTTGGTGGTCGGTATAAATATTTATGACTTTTGCACCGTATAGGTAGTGGCGAAGTTTCCCTAAGGCCCAAACAATTGCAAGTAACTCTCGCTCGTTTATCGCGTAGTTGACCTCTCTGTCTTTTAGTGTTCTTGAGATCATTGTTATCGGACGACCGTTTTGGGAGAGAACTGCCCCTATACCATGACGCCAAAATGTTTCTTAACTTCTCGAAGGAATGCCTTTGTACTTTCGTTTAGTTCGATCGGAATTTTTCTGGATCGGTGTTTGCTAACGGAGCCATTTTCTCCTTTTAAAATATCGGACAACGGCCTTGCTATGGATGCAAAGTCTTTTACAAAACATCTGTAGTAGCTGGTCCCAAAAAACGCCTTACCGTTAACAGATTACTAGGCTCTTCGTACTCTTGTATGGCTTTAACTTTTTCGGGGTCAGTTTTAGCACCCTCCCCCGTAACGACAAATCCGAGATACTCCATGCTTTTTTTGAAAAACTGGGTTTTCTCTCGGGCCACTCTCATGTTGGCATCTATCAGATTCGTCAAAACCGCATCAACGTGTTTGACATGGTCATTTTCGTTTTCCGAGAAGACAATTACGTCATCTACGTAAACGTAACAGCATTTGCCTATGTACTCTCTGAGAACGTCGTCTATGGCGCGCTGGAAAATGCTGCCAGCATTTTTTAACCCAAACTCATACTTCCCTCCGTTCACAGAAAATGAGGTTTTTTTACGGTCCTTTTCTGCCAAGACTATCTGGTGGTAACCAGATTTCAAGTCTAACGTGGTGAAATATTTTGCCTTGCCCAGATTTGGTAAAATCATGGATGTGTCTGGCATTGGGTACTTGTCAGCTATTGTTACTTCGTTAAGTTTTCTAAAGTCCACAACAAACCTTTTTTTTTCCCCCCGAGCTCATTCACGCCTTTTTTTATCTACCACCCACAACGCGTTGTTGTAAGGTGACTTTGTTTTTCTGATAATGTTGTCTTTAAGGAGTTGTTCCATCTCCTTGGCAACAAAGTCTGCTACACCCATAGGATATGGATACAACTTGGTATAAATAGGTGACTCATTGGTGGTTCTAATTGTGGCAACAACGGCTGTATTGTAAGGTAACGCCTCGTTTGGGCTTGCAAAAATCTTGGCCTTGTCAGTTAGAACTTTTTCATATTTAGATTTGATATTGGCGGGTATCTCTAATTCTTTTATTTTTGTAAAATTAACATCTTTGCACTCATGGTAAGAAATTTTTTCTGTGCCGGTGCTGAGTTTGATCTCGCCATTTTTTTAAGTCAAGTGTTGCCTGTACCTGTGTTAACAGGTCATGGCCGATTATCCCGTAAAATGTGGATAAGTTTGTTAGGAGGAAATTGGGGCTGCTACCCCAAATATGCGTAAAAAAAACTTTTTCTCGGACTATATTAGACCCATGAATGGAATGGATGGTAAATGGTTTTTGAGTGGGAACTGCCTCTTTTAATTCCTAACAAGGTTTAATGTAATTTTTGGAAGCCCCAGTGTCTATTAAGAATTTAAAAGTTTTCCCCGCTACTGCTTTTTGTATAAAAGGCAGCAGCGACTTTCCCCTAAAAAATTGACGTAGTCAGTATCGCTGTCTTGTTCGTCGACTGCTTCAGCGGTTGCGGAGGAGGCAGCTTTGTCGTATGCGGCGGTGGGCTCGTCATCTTGTGACAAATGATCCACCCTTTGTCGTCTTTGACCTGTCATTCGTTCGGAGTTATTGCCCCTTTTTTGAGCTTGACCGCCCCTTGCGGCCCCTTGATCCTTTTGGAATGAGGTCGGCTGTCTAAATTTAAAGGAGGTGTCGACCTCCATGGGCTCCGGCCCCAGGTTGCTAGCAGGGGTTTGCTGGGCACCCTGTTGTCCGCCCTGCCTTGCGTAGGCTGGACATTTGGTATAGCCAGGGGCGGCTGCTGTACCCCTTTGTTCCTGCTGTCTGGCTGACCTAGCTTGAGGCTTTTGGTCCTGCTTGTTGGCCTTGTCCTCCAAGGACTTTGCAAAGTTTGCCGCAAAGGCATACCTATCGTGGTTCGATTCCACTTCCATTGTCATCGCTAAGGCTGAAGGTAGATCAGGTGGCTTCGAAGAATATAGTAAATCTGTCAAGTTCCTCTTTAAGCCTGATACGAACACCCTTAAGGCGTCAGACCTAAACTTTTCACACATACCCATGGCTAGTACTGGATCGTATGTCATTGTAACTTTGTTGGTCAGTAATGTCAATTGTTTTTCGACTTCATCGTAGTACTCTTGAATGTTCATGTTACCCTGTCTTAAGGTTCCCATTTCCTGCTCTATGACGTGCAAGGCACGTTTATCGTTGTAAGTGGCATCTAACCTACTTATAATAGCGTAAAAATTTAATATGGTATTAAATTGGGAAAGGACCGAACTTGCCCGTTCCCTTATCTTGCTTCTGATTATAAGTACCGCTTGGTAGTGTCTGGTACTGCCGTCAAAGGGTCTAAAGAGGCTGTAAGCAGCCTGAGCCGCCTGACGCCATGACACGTATGTCTCTGGCGTGCCCGTAAACTCTTGAAGGCATTTAACTGCGTCTAGCAGTTCATCACACACTATCCCTGGGACCACTTTTACATCCTCATATATTTTTATTTCTGGAGCGGTTAATTGTGTGGCACTAATTTTGTTCGTCAGATCGTCTAACTGCTTTCTGAATTCCTTTCGCATAGCTTCATTGGCCCGCTCATTTTGGGCGCATTGTGCAGATAACGCGGAGTTCACTGAGGCCTGTATTATGGCCGAAATCTGTTCGCTGCTCATGTTCATTGGTGTTGTTTCGCTAGACAACTTAAATTTGCGTACACCTATTATAAGCTCTTCCAGCTCACTGTCAGAATCAGAAATATACCACTTGACGACTGGGCCGTCACTCATAGGCAGATATTAATACGAAACACAATTAACGAACTAAAGGATTTATTTCGCACAAATAAGTATGTGATTATAAAAGAAAATAATTTGTATAAAATTTCTTAAAGGGGATTTATTTTGCACAATCAAGAATGTGCCTTTGAAAGATGACAAATCGTAAAAAATTTTCTAAAAGGATTTATTTTTCACTTATCTTCTTATATGGTTTTGGCTTTACTCATCCATGCGCTTGTTTCACTTTACACGAAAACAAAATTTTTTTTTTTTTTTTGTTGGCCGATTAGCCCATTTACATTTTTTATTAAATACTATTATTTAGTAGTAATATCGTAGGTGTTAGAACCGTTGGGCGCCAATTATCGTGTTCCGTTGGAGTTATGATTATTGAATCGATGTTACTCGCTACCCGGATTAAAACTCGGCAGTTTGAGATTAGCTCGTTTTATTGGCACGTCTTGCCTTGATAAAGTAGCTTAAGATCTGATTTACAATTATACATTTTTGTTACCATAAACCCTAACTTGACGGCAGAATAGCTGGTAGAGCGGTTGGCAGAACGCCGGACGAAGCGACTGGACTGCTGTTGTTGTGGTCGCCCGAAAATGCTGATCTTGCGGCATGTGCAAGGCATCCTATTTCGTTCGCCAGACTGTGGGAACAGACCATTGTTTATGCAATGCTACAACTATGTAGCAATGAAAACATAACGGCGGATGTGAGCCGCGTGATCGGTGGATGTGTTTACGCTGCAAATATGTAGCGACGTGGTGCCCATGGTTACTAGTTAACTTACATGCATCATCAGTTAAACAGGGCATGCACATAATAGAATGCAGGCTGATTTGTTTTTTAAGCAATTTTAGAAAAGCATCAAATCCGCTATGCAAACATCCGTAAAGCTAAATGGGAAATAAAGCAAATAAAATTAATACAAAATTTTTATATAAAGCGATTATTAATAAACAATTTAAACTATTATGGCATTTTTATCATTCAATTTCTCCATATAACTGCCAATATATAATTAAATTACATTTATATCAGTATAATTATGATAAGAATAGTATATTAGAAAATTATTCAGTAATATATTGGGAGGGTTGATAGTCTATATATATATAAAAGTTTGTCCTGATTGTCTACATTGCCACAGCCTAAACGAAAAGAGCTAGAATGCTGAAATTTTCACAAAATATTCCATGCAGGTAGTAAGTGAGCTCTAAGAAAGGATTTTTATTTTGGACAACTCCTTCGAGTACCTCCCATACATCCTGGAGCACATTGATTCATTCCACTGCTGGCGCCAAATTGTCGCACAAGCTGAGAGTTTGATCGCGAGCGAGTTTACAAAAACAAAACAAATGCGCAGTGACGCCTTCGCGTCGCACAAGCAAAGTCATTAAAAAAGGTTCGTACACTTGCAAAAAAGAAAATTTTATGTACATGTATTACTTCGCACAGTGCTCAACTTTTATACTTTGATACCGAAGTTCTCATAGTATATTGGTTTTGTGCAATGTCCGTCATGGTGTCCGTCTGTCCGTATGAACGCAACTTTTTTCGACACCCGTAAAGCTAGTGACTTGAAACTTTGCAATTATGTTTGTCTATAGGCAAGACCGATAAAGTGTCAAGATTGGGGTGCCACGCTTACTACGAGGCTGGGAAATCTATAAAATCGATAGCTGAAAACCGATAAGACTAAAAATTTCTCACATTCCTGCAGCTAGAGTTACAAAATTTTGCACAAAGATAGCTAGTAACGTCTTTCAAAAGACAAAAAAATTTTGGATATCACGCCCACTCTTTCTGTGGAAGATAACTGAACTTCCAAATTTAAAAGGTGGGCAGCAGAGGTGGGTGTGGCATCCAAATGTTTTAATTAAATGTTTTTAACTGTCACATCTATATTCATAAAAAGTTTGGTGGCTCTATCTCAAAAACTGTTAAAGACTTAGCCGATTTCAATTTTATAAGGCAGGTGGCTTGGGCGGGCGTGGCATTCAAAATTTTGATGCAGATCTTTAGATGTTGCCATCTATCTTTCTACCGAATTTAGGGGCTCTAGCATAAGAACTGTAAGAAATATCGAAATATCCGATTTTAAATGGTGGGCGGCAGAGGTGGGCGTGGCGTCCAAATTTCGGAAGCAGATCTTTTGTAGAAGTCACCATATATCTTCCTACCAAATTTGGTGACTCTAGTTCAAAAAATGTGGAAGATATACGCATAACCGTTTTAACAACGGCTGTCGGTAGGGGGGGGTGGAAGGTGTGGGCGTGGGAACAAAATTTTTGATGCAGTTTTTTGAGGGACGTGACTAGCTAGCTTCGAAATATATGGTTTTATCGGTTTTCAGCTATCGATTTTATCGATTTCCCAGCCTCATAGTAGGCGTGGCAAATCGATCTTGACACTTTATCTGACTATCCCATGGACAAACATAATCGCAAAGTTTCGAGTCTCTAGCTTTACGGGTGTCGACAAAAATTGCGTTCATACGGACGGACAGACGGACGGACACCATGATTGACATTGCACAAAACCAATATACTATCAAAGTATAACTGTGCTAACAAAAGTTTTGTTTATTTTATCATATAACTGAATACATTTGACTTGTTTTTTAGATTTGAAAAGTTGTATCTCTGTAACAAGCACTCCGATTTACGCGAAATAAATTTTGTTGTAATATTAATAATATTTTTCAATTTCATTTAGTGAAATTGTTGACCAGGCTTTTTTAATTGCTTCAACTAGGGTCCCAGAGTCACTAAATTGTCTTCCTCCTTCGAATACTCTCCTGGAGAAAAGTCCCCAAATGTTCTCGATAATGTTGATGTCAGGGGAGTAAGGCTGCCACTCGAGCAATTTTACGTTTTGGTCTTTAATCCACTGTTTTACAACCCGAGTGGTATGGATGGGAGCGTTGTCATGTTGGTACGTCCATTGAATATGACCATAAATCTCCGAAAATTGGGGAAAAGCCCTTTGGAGCACAGTCTTGTAAAAATTTGCGTTCATCTTCGAGGTGAAAAACTGGAGCTCGCATGTTCCATAAAACGATATGGCTCCCCACACCTAGGGATGGCAAAATGTTTGAAATAATCGATTAATCTATCAAATGATTAATCGCAAGAAAAAAAATAATAATTGCAATTAATCGCAATTTGAGCAATTAATCGAGTAATTACTCGATTCATTTTTTTTTTCATATTTGTTATGTTTTACATACATTTATTTAATTTTTAAATAATAGAGTACACTAAAATCAACATTTTACAAAAATTAAATGTGATTTTCAAATTAAAGATTTAATTATTTTGATGTGAAAAAAGAAATTTAATACAAAATGAAATTAAATACAAAACGAAATTTAATACACAAATCAGTGATTTAACCATGACTGCAGGATAAAAGTTTTCCCAAACGTTTTGTGGTTTATCTGTTTCTTTTAAGAGTAGCTGTTGCACCTGCTTTCGAAAACAGTCTCTCCGCGGGTACTGATGTTCCCAATAAATGGCAATATTTGTTGGCAAGAGTGTAAAGCTTTGGGTAGACTGATCTCATTTCGTCCCAAGCATCAATGACATTTAGTTCCAGATTTTGAGCATTTAGAAAGAAAGCCAATTCATCTTGTGGCATGTCATCATTTTTCTTCCTTCTTTTATGAATTAAAGACTTATGCGTAGCCCAGAGGTCAAAATCTTCTTCAATTGATCCCACTGAGGTCTCGCTACTGCTTTCAATACTGTCTTCAATGTTTTTCATTTCAGTTCGCAAATGCTTCATAACTGCAGCAAGCGTTAAAGGGTCACCGAAAAAAAAATTTTTTGAATCTGGGGTCTAATAGAGTCGACGCTGCCAGAAGAAACATGTGCTCCGTAGATCCAAACCTACGATCAAACTCATTTAAAATCCTACATTTTAGTTTTACGGCGGCAGGATGAATGATGATTGTTTTCACCAATTATTGACGTCCACAATGCACAAGCGGGATTACTTGGCTGAGAGATGCACACTTTTCACCACTTATTTGGACTGTCATTGCTTCTAATGGACGTAAAATGTTTAACATTTCAAGAATTGCATTTTTATCTTGCGGTGATATCATTGGCGGAGAGTCATTAAATTCAAAAAGAATAGAACTTATATATGAAACAAGTTTTATGAAGCGTTCGAGCATATAATACGTGGAGTTCCACCTAGTTGTAACATCAAGAATACATTTCAGCATTTTGCCCTCGCTCACTCCAGCGTTTGATTGAACCTCTCGAAGCTGGTCACTTGCTTTTACGCTGCGCTTGAACCATTTCACTATTTCTCGACATTTTGAAATAATTGCGGTAATTTCTGTTATATTCGAAGAATTCTCACACACCAGATTCAAAGTGTGAGCGAAGCAAGGAATGTGCCGCTTTTTGCCGAAGGTGTTATGTATAGCTTTAACCACATTCGCTGCATTGTCTGTCGCAACAGCAATAATATGTTTTTCATCTATCGAAAAATCGTTTAAAGCAGCTATTAAGACATCAGATATATGTCCAGCTGTATGCGCTTCTGTTAAAGGAAAAACTCCGATGGCTATATTTATTTGTTCATTTTTATATACGCCATGAACGGTAATTCCAAGCATGCTCTTCATTGCAGTGTCTGTCCAAGCGTCTGCTGTAATACATAAACATGTTGATTTACGAAATATCTCCAAACATTTTTCTTTTTCAGTCGCATATAAAGAATCTATGAGCGCTTTGATAGTGTTTCTTGATGGAACTTTAAACAAAGGAAAATGGTTTTTCATAAAGTCCAAAATTCCTTTACCTGTTGAAATAATTTAAAAATAAGTACACTTACAAATGAATCACTTAAGAGCAGTCTACTTTTTCAGTGACATTAAAGCAGTGATGGGCATGCACACATATCGGCACAGTTTTCACACGCATACAAGCACAATGTTTTCAATGCTTATAGCGTACGTGTGATGATGTGCAATCGGCCGCGGCAGAGGGCCTATGCACATTCGGCAGCGCGCTGCCTAACGTCGCGACGCGCCCATCACTGCATTAATAATAATTCCATTATTACTTACCTTCAACAAAATCAAAAGGCAAATTGTCTTTGACTATCATGCCTACGATTCCATTGGTAAGCTTTTCTTTTTTTGACCCTCCTGTTGCAAAGCTTTGAATTTTATTGAAAGAACTCAATATGAGAGGTTGACGATTGTTACTACTGCAACTAGGTTCGTTGTCGTTGTTGTTGCTGGAAAAACTGCTGCCGCTGCTACCTTTGTTATTGTTGTTGCTGCTGGCTTTTTTGTTGAACATACTATTCATTATGCTGTTGTCAGTGGATTGATTGCTGTTGTCAGTGGATTGAGTGCTGATTTCTTCATCCATTAGATTAATAAAATTTTTCTGCTGAAATATATTTAAATTTATTTTATGAGGCGTTCAAAATGGTGCTCAAATGTTTGCGACTTACAAGATCATCAGCTTCTTTCCGATGTTTCAATTTAATATGCTGAAGCATATTTGTTGTGTTAGAGGAAAATTTTCAATTCTTTCCACACAATAGGCATTTTACCAAACTGGTTTTATCCACTTTGGAAAAATATTTCAACTCTTCACTCTTGTTAGGTGCCATTTTGTAATAGAAAACTCGTCCGGTTTATTCACTTTTTTCACTCTTTGTGAAATAGCGCGCTTCTTCCGCGTCGCTTTTAACATTTACAGAGTGACCGTGTTACATATTGCTTAAGGTTGGTATGCTGTTTAGGTGTATGGTATGTGTATGGTATGGTGGTATGGCGGTACAAATGGTAGTCAGTATGAGAATAATAGGCAGTATGTAAATAACTATCAAATAATAGAGTTACCAACAAACAAATAATAATTTCAGAGCCTAATACAATCTTAGTTTGCAAAAAATTTTGCTAAAAAGTATAATTTAAAAAAAAAAAAAATTGCGGTTGTTTACTCATTACTCGATTAATAATCAATTAATAAAAAATAAAAAATCATATAATTTAATCGTTTCTTGGCCAAAATTAATCGATTATTTCCTATCATTCGATTAATCTTGCCATCCCTACCCACACCATTACTGCACCTGCACAAGTGTGATGACGACTTTAAAAACATTCTTCCTTTTGCATATCGTGGAAATAGTAATTATAGCCATCCGGTCCATCGGGGTTGAACTTCTTTCCGTTGGAGAAGACCACCGTATTCCACTCCTTGTTCCACGTCATGTGTTCTCGGGCAAATCGAAGTCGTGCTTCTTTACGAGCATCATTGAGAGGTGTTTTTTTTTTATTTTCAATCTCTTCAAGTGTTTGGCGCTTCGAATAATTCGTTTTACCGTGGCCACACTAGCATTTCAACTCATTCTTCCCTAATTTTACCAGCAGAAAGGTGAGAATATGAGGCAGTTCGTAGGATAACTCGCCTCTCCGATGCTGTTGTTGCATATTTTTTTTCTCCATTCATTTTTTTTTCCATAATCTGCTTCATTACGGAGAAAATTACTCACAACGTTTTGACTTCGACCGATTTTCTTGGCTATTTCATGGTGTTTTAAGCCAGATTCAATGTAGCCTTTTATTTGACCTCTTTTAAAATCGCTTAAAGGTTTTCCGCGGCCCATTTTAAGAAAAACTGATAGCAGTTGCTTTAAATTTTGGAATACAAAAGAATTCAACTCTTTTCAATCACGAAGTCAAGCAAAAAATGAAGTCAAAAGTGTCAAACCTATTCAGATAAGCCAAAAATAGAGCACACATTTAGCGAATTTCACGATGAAAGCAAAATTTAGAATTACCGTTGCATTTGTCCCGTTACTAGCTTCAAAATAAAAAGAAACGATAGAAAAAAATTCAAATGGAACAAAGAAAGAGAGAAAAATGTTAAGAACGATTTTCAAACCTATTCAGTTGAGCGGCACGTATATCTATTTTTATTCATTTAATTGTTTATTTTGTTTCAATTTTATTTGGTTAATTTTATTTATTTATTTATTTCATTGGACCTCGAGCCAGCAAAAACAACTTATTTATTTATTTCCTATGGTGTATTTATTTATTTTAGGTATGTATATATAGACATATTTTTATACTTTGCTACCGAAGGTCTCATAGTATATTGGTTTTGTGCAATGTCCGTCATGGTGTCTGTCCGTCTGTCCGTCTGTCTGTCTGTCCGTCTGTCCGTATGAACGCAACTTTTTTCGGCACCCGTAAAGCTAGAGACTTGAAACTTTGCAATTATGTTTGTCTATAGGCGAGACAGATAAAGTGTCAAGATTGGGGTGCCACGCCTACTAGGAGGCTGGGAAATCGGTAAATTCGATAACTGAAAACCGATAAAACCAAATATTTCTCACATTCTTACAGATAGAGTTACTAAATTTTGCACGCAGATAGCTAGTCATGTCCCTGAAAAAACTGCATCAAAATTTTGGATGCCACGCCCACTCCTTCCGCCCCCATCATCCCTGCTCCTTGAAATTGGAAACGCCTCTAGTTTTCACATTTTTTGGGCTAGAGCCACCAAATTTTGTGTGAAGATAGATATTGACGTTCCCCAAAAAATGCATAAAATTTTTGGATGCCACGCCCCCTGATTCCGAACCCATCCCCCCTTCACCATGAAATTGGAAACGCCTATAGTTTTCACATTTTTTGGGCAAGAGGAACCAAATTTTGTGTCAAGATATTTTGGGCTAGTGTCACCAAATTTGGTAGGAAGATATATGGTGACATCTTCAAAAGGTCTGCATCAAAAATTAGGATGCCACGCCCACCTCTGCCCCCCACTATATAAAATCGGAAATTTCGATATCTCCTATAGTTTTTAAGCTAGAGCCCGTAAATTGGGTAGAAAGATAGAAGGCAGCATCTACCAAAGATGTGCATCAAAATTTTGGATGCCACGCCCACCTAAGCCACCCGCCTTATAAAATCGGATTCGGCTATATCTTTAACAGTTTTTGAGCTAGAGCCACCAAACTTGGTAGGCAGATTTATAGTGACAGTTAAAAACATTTGATTCAAAAATTTAGATGCCACGCCTACCTCTGCCGCCCACCTTTTAAATTTGGGAGTTAAGTTATCTTCCACAGTTTTTGAGCTAAAGTCACCAAATTTGGTAACATGATAGCTGGCGATGTTTACCACATGGCCCACTCCCTTCGCCCCTGCATTCTCCTTTATCTTCCGTTATTTTACTGGTATCAAAGTATTCCGCAGTCGGTTGCGTCCGACTGCAACGTTTTTACTTGTTTTTTTTTTTTATTTATTTTTTATTATTTATTAAGTGCTGAACCTGTACTATCATAATTAGTACCTTAACAACACATAGGTGGAAAATGTAACATAAAGCCAAACCCCATAACCCATTTTGAGGTTTTTCGATAAAGGACGTCTTATTGAAGCCCAAGCGTCTTGGCAAAACCTGCCGCCATACAGGTCGGGCAGGGAGTAGTCCTCTTGCAAGCAGGCTGCGGTGTCTCAGCAACCTTTCGCTGTATCTGCTTGTGTGCCTTCCAATCTGCTCTTCAACTGTATGCAGTTTAATGTCCTTGTGGAGTGTGGAACCACGTACGTACCAGGGACAGTTGGTTATTTGTCGTAGTACTCGATTCTGCAACACTTGTTCTCGTTTATAATTGGACTTGGCTTCAATTCCCCAAATCTGCACTCCATAAAGCTATATCGCCAATACACATTGAACATATACAGCTCTTTTGCATCGCAGCGGCAGAGTGCTTCCTTTGTTGTTGAGCCAATGCAGTTGTTGCGGTCTGTGACGACATTTTTTGACTGTAGCTTTGAGATGTGGTCCAAAGGTTAGGCGCTTGACCAGGGTGATGCCGAGATACTTTGCCTGTGACGGCTGCTCCAGGGTAACTCCCTCTAGATTGATTGAAGGGGTATGCATCCGTCTTTTGAAGGTGAAACATGGGTTAATGGTTTTTTTCGGGTTAACTTTCATGTTCCACCGTTTGCACCAAGCTGCGAGAGTATCAATATACGCCTGTAAACCATTACTTGCTTCTACGCGTCTTTTGGAGCTATAGACGACTGCAATGTCATCTGCATACGTCGCAATAACTGCCTTAGAACGGTAGGGCTCTGTATATCTGCAGTGTACAAGGAAAAAAGCAGTGGACCAAGAACACTGCCCTGCGGCACTCCTGCACTCATTGCGTAATTGAGCGCATGTGTGTCCCTTACCTTGACATTGAACTCTCGTCCTTCCAGATATGACCTCAAAAGGCCGTAGTACTGTGCAGGTAGAATGTTTTTTATTTTGCACAGTAGGCCATCGTGCCACACCCTATCGAACGCTTGCTGCATGTCAATAAAGACAGCATTGGAGTACTCCAGGTCGTCAAAAGCCTGCATGATGTGCGTCACCAATCTGTTGACCTGTTCCACAGTGCCATGACCCTGTCGAAAGCCAAATTAGTGAACCGGCAAGATATTGCATTGGTTTATAATGACAGTTATCCGATTGGCAATAAGCCTCTCCCATAATTTAGACAAGGTGGGTAAGAGACTTATTGGCCGATACGACTCCGGATCAGCTTCTGGTTTGCCTGGCTTGTGTATCATCAGAATCGCAGCTAATTTCCATTGCTTTGGGAATACTTGGAGCCTTAAAATATCATTAAAAATTAATGTTACATAGAGGAGCGTTCTTTTAGACAATGCCGTAAACGTAGCATTGCAAATCCTATCTATACCCGGAGCTTCATTTTTCGGCAAGAGTTGGATCGCTTCAGTAATTTCTTCAATCCGTATAGGCTTTATAGGCAGGGACATTTGCAGTGGGATCTGCAGACCCAGATGGGTCTCCCTAGTTTGGTCAATCGTAGCGACGTCAAAAGGAGTAAAACGAGCTTCTAGATGTCATCCGAAAGCATTAGGCTGTTCCCTTTTGTTTTTAGCAAGTTCACCACCAGGACTCCGGACTGGAACCTGTCTAAAAGGTTGTCGTTTAAGCGATTTTGTACACTTCGCATCGATTGTGTAGTCCATTGAAGCCAGTTTTTGCTCGAAGAAATCACTTATTAGCTCCCTTCGAAGGCACCTCTTTGTTTTGATAAGCTCTTAAGCCTCCCTCGTAAGAACAATGCCATAACTAAAGGGACGTAACTCAACGTCATGATCCCATTATATAATGCAAAATCAATGCAAGTAGGTGTGTGACTGGACACATATGGGTATCTGGTTGGCGATCCTGTTGCAAGAATATTAGCTCCTCTGGCTGTAATGGCTTCGGCTAGTTCACGGCCCCTGGGTGAATTGTATGTATCTCCCCACAGCCAATGTCGTGCATTCCAGTCACTACCAACCAGATACCTTTGGCCGCAAGAAGCAAGTATGTCACTGATCTGCCTTTCTTCAACTCTGTTCCGTGGTGGACAGTATATGGCGCAAAATTCCATGTCTCCCAAACCCGTGGCTACTTTTATTGAAGATATTTGTATGGCTTGCGTTTCAATAAATCTTTGTGGGAAGTGACGGAGAGAACTTCTCACAAATACAGCTGCTCCTCCGACGCCGTGATTGTGTCGTGATGGCTTGTAAGCTGGATATATGGTATAGCCGTATATTTTTACTGTTTCCCCTTGGCTTAGTCGGATCTCATTTGGGAGAAGTATGTCAACGTTGTTGTTGTGAGCGAACAGCTCAACTTCTCTGGCTTTTCCTGCAATGCCATTGACATTCCAGATAAGGATCTTGAGTGAATTCATTGTGATGCTGAGGCACTGTTTTGGAGCTGGTGAGTCGATGTATCCCCAGTCCATTGCTTTATTATGTTGGCCTTTTCAGAAACCATATTTTCTAGCCGTTCTTGTCGTTGGCTATTTTGCGTGTTTTGTTGTTGTTGTTCTCGTTGCTGCTCCTGAAGCCACAAGAGGAATTGATGCTGCTGCTGTAGCTGCAGCTGTTGTTGCCATTTCAGGAATTGCTTTTGCTGTTGATCCAATAATGACTGAATGTCATCTGGGTGTTGATGCTGCATGATATTTTCTTTTGATATTTGCGTTTGAAGATCATGTAGACGGCGCTGGGCAGGTGCGTTGCCGTTTTTTGCTATTGAGGCATAGGATATGCGTCCAGTATTGACTCAAGGAGTGTTAGACATTTGTGGTGTGTTGTGCTGTCGAATTGGTTGTTGCTGCTGCTGTTTTTGTTGTGGTTGTTGTTGTTTTGGTTGATTTGTACATGCTTTTATTTAACTTGACTTGTCTGTTTGTACTGGAATCTTGTAATCAAAATTTCACCAATTTCCCGACTAGCTAGGGCTCTGAAATTTTCACCAAAGATGTGTTTCAGATGGTTAACTTTATTAAGCCATCAATTTTCTTCTACGCGTTTCGGCTTGTATTTAGCCTTCTTCAGGGAGCCTGCATAAAGTTGTTTGTTTAATAATAAGATACAAAACAATCACAAATGAATACACGCATACATACATCTTTTATATTAAAACATAACATTACAGCATTGTCATCAAATTTAAGTTTATATTGCACAAAGTATTTCTAGTGACGTTGGTCGTTTTGACTAACCGGACATTGAGAAATTGGGCCTAACACATTTTTTCTTATTGTTGCACCGATTCACATTATCACTTGCTGTTGCAAAATGTGAATTTATATATTCTAAGCTGTTTTGACAGCAACATTTCTTATAAACAGAACTCCAAGTAAAGCGCTAAGCGAAATGAATACTCCATATGAAATGTGGCATGATAGGAAACGAAATTTAAAGTACTTAAAAGTATTTGGTGCAACAGTTTATGTGCATAATAAGCTAAGAAAGAGAAAATTTGACGAAAAGACAAAAATGGGTATTCTAGTTGGTTACACGCCAAACGGATATAAGTTATGGGAAGCTGAATCAAGAAAATTTATAGTGTCTACAGATGTTGTTGTAGATGCGACTTATATGATCAATACCAGTGTAGTGGAAATTAAATGAATGAAACAAATGCCTGCGTCAATAATTTGCACTCCTCCACCGAAACGATTGCAAAAAGTGCGAAATCCTTTTGAGAGCGCAGTAGCTGAACGTCTACATTTGCCTTTAATCGGCAGTCCCTCCCTGTTTCAGTGCCGCTGTCGGACGCCTCAGCTCTCCTCAACACAGTTTGAATGGGATATTGAGGAGGTGTCGCAGCTAAAGCCTGCAGATTTGGATCCACATGAGACACAGTTTCATGACTCGCCGGATCCCGAACAGGAGTCCAAGGCTCAGTTGGCTATTAGTACATTTTTTAAAGAATCTCACATAGTGCCCAGTCCCGTGGACTGTCCACTGCGCAAGCAACGCATTATTTTTAATCAAATCTCTGACAATACGCCCATCTCCAATAAAAGCAAACCACGTTCGCAGGATTGTGAGGTACAAACCGAACTATCGCTGCCACCGGTTTTGCCCAAGGCACTGGAGGAGGCATTGCGTCCTTATTTACAGCCACATTTGGCCGGCTCTCACCACAAAAATTCGCGCAATGGTGTTGATCTCTTCAATATTTCAATGAGACGCAAACTCTTTGACCTCAAGAATGTAATCGTTCTTGGTGAAAGTGAAAACGACGAGGGGCAGCAGCAATTAAACGATGAAGACCATTCCCAGATGGTGGGCTCAAGTCCGCAGGCCAAGCAGACCATGTTTGCCGGTCGACTCTCCGACTCCGGGGGCAAGGGCTCCAGCAGCTTTGGTTGTATATCTCCCATACGCAACCTGTGCGGCCTCAATCCAGGCACACCTTATGACGGCAATGGGCCATGTGCCTCACGCAAGCGCAAAAATCTATTGGACGACCTGGATGATCCGCCTTCACCCATAGCGCCTTCGGAGCATTTGAGCAGGCTAGTACGGAAGAGCAGCAACCAGCATGTGACGCTCTCGGAACAAAGGGGTACAGGACGAACGGCATGTAAATTTACACCCGATCGCAGCTCCTCGCCAATGGCATTGGTCTACTCTACGGATTGTCGCATTAATCAACGAGTAAGTCGCTTGCGTGTAAACAGTGCTCGTCAATTATCTAGGAAATCACTAATTCAGGAAGTGGAACTTGCATTGGGCAATCGGGATGAACCAATTGACTTTGATACAGACCATGAGGATGAAGTGGACAAGGATGGTGATGGTATGCAATTGTCACAACTGTCCATGCATAGTTTGAACTACACTCGGACACGCCGCGTGGCCATCGTCGACGCCAGTCTATCACAATCATTTAGCGCCAATATGCTGGATGAGTCGGACAAGTCGGAGGAGCAGGAAAACGAGCCACCCACATCCCAGCCTGTGATCACTGAGGAGCCCAATCGGGCTGTACCAAGGATTGCATTGTATCGCACCGATAGTGGTTTCAATGAAACCAACAGCACCTCGAAATTAGCCTGTTCCCGGGAGCTGCCCAGTGTCAGCAATTACGATTGCAACACAATGGATGTGTCCATGACATGCTGCTCGACGCCCTAAACACGTGACTGACATTTCTGAGAAGGAAGAACGTATCTTCTCAACTACATACAAACAAAAATGTATGGCCATTTGTAAGTCTAAATTTTGTAATGCGCTTACCTGCAGAGAAGAGACTCGAAACTGCAATGTTTCCCACCTTATAAATCACCAAGGCCTTTCCTATCTATTGTTTAGTTTAGTTTATGTTATTAGGGGGATTGTGCTTTGTGAATTTTTAACGATCACGTTTCATGTTCGAAGTTGCCAAAATAATTGTTTAAGTTGAAATCGTTTGCAATCATATTATTATAAAGTAAATATTGACCATTCATTAACTATTGAATTCATTCATTTCATTTGCTTACAAATAAAAAAAGAAAAGAAAACAACTACCCATCCCTTCAAGCCATTTTTCCCCAACAGCTTAAAATGTTATATATATTTTTATAAACCGATAATATGAATTACATCCACAAAACGGTTTAAAAAAATTTATGAATAACAGAAGCTTAATAGTCATAGAAAAAGTAAATTGTTTAATTTTAAATTTAAATCAAAAAATTGAAACTCATAGACCTATAAACATTCTATTAACTAATTGATATTTTAAAACAATACGGATTCAAAATTAATTTTTTTACTGAAATGCAGCAAGAAAAAAAAAAGAAAGAATACACAATGAACATTATTCGAGACTTTACAACTTTTGATTTTTCCAATGCTTATAATGAGGGTTATTCTTAACGTAATCTAAAATGAAACAAAAACTATGTTTTTTATAATACTACATTTACACTATATTTTTTTCTGACACTACATTTATACTACATTATTTCTCAGCAAAATTACTGAAAATTTCAGTCTAATCAAAAAACTAATGAAAAACTTATTTATTATATGCTTTAAACATCAAATATTTTTGTGGATAATCCATAAACTCCTTTAAGCTTAAAGTTTGGAAAACATACAACTCAATTTATAAATTTTACATTAAGACAACCCAAAATCAACAATTGTCAGCTTTTGTGTGACGCCAAAACATTGAATTTTTTTTTATTTTTGTTCACGAAATTACATTTATCTTAATTTTTTCACTTATTTACCACTACTACCTATATTAAATTTTCGACTAATTCATAGAAAAACAAAAACAATTTTTTATGATAGCCCTCGAACAACGAATGTTCAGATCTAACGAATATTTTTGTGACTTTTCAATCAATTACCTATAAGTTTAAAGTTGTGGACAATTCTAAAGGAAAAAAAAACGATTGTCTTTTTGTTTTTTGGCTCCAAAATGTTGAATTTTTTGTGATTTTTTTTTTTTACGACAATACATACATATGAATAATGTTGCACTTAATTTTCACCACTGCGATATATACAATTTCAAACTAATTCAGAAAATAGTGAAAAATTGGTTAATGATAAGAATGAAACAGCAAATGTTAAGACCTAACGAATATTTTGGTGTCTATTCAATATAGTATCTATAAGTTTAATATTAAAAAAAAAATCGGAGCGACAGAAATTGCTGGGAAAAAGCTATAAAGGAAGAACTTGATTCTCTTTCATATAATGAAACCTGGTCTATTGTGCAGCGACCACAAGGGAAAAATATAGTTGATTGCAAATGGGTTTTTACTATAAAAACTGATGCATCTGGTAATCCAGCAAAATACAAAGCTAGACTTGTTACTCGAGGTTTCACTCAAGAATATCTTGTAGATTACGAGGGGACTTTTGCTGCAGTTGCTAGAATATCAAGCTTTCGATTTATTCAATCCTTAGCAAACCAATTTGATCTTAAAGTTCACCACATGGATGTGAAAACTGCATTCTTAAATGGCACGCTTAAATGGGATATCTACATGATGGTTCCTCAAGGAATATCACTTTAAAGTGATACAGTTTGAAAATTTAACAAAGCCATTTACGGATTGAAGCAAGCGGCAAGATGTTGGTTTGAAGTTTTTGAGAAATCTTTAAAAGATGCTGGTTTTGTTAATTCAGCTGTAGACCGTTGTATCTACATTCGTGATTATGGGAATATTCTTAAAAATATTTATGTTCTTTTGTATGTAGATGACTTGGTAATAGCAACAGAAAGCATGAACAAATTGTCAAACATTAAATCTTATTTAATGAAGAAATTTAGAATGACAGACTTATTAGAAATAAAGTATTTTATTGGTATTAAAATTGTAATTGAATTAAGTCAATCTGCTTATATTGGCAATGTTTTAAAGAAATTCAATATGGATGAATACCATCCTGTTAGTACTCCACTTCCAAGTAAATTGAATTATGAGGCTTTGAACTCTAATGATATTTGTGAAGCTCCGTGTAGAAATTTTATCGGTTGCCTAATATATATAATGTTATGTACACCCCCTGACTTAAGTACTGCAGTTAGTATTTTAAGCAGATATACCAAGAAAAGCAATAAGGAATTATCGCAATGCGTTAAAAGAGTATTAATTTTTCTAAAAGGTACAGTTGATCTGCAACTTACATATGTCAAAAATTCAAATTACGAGAACAGTTTTGTCGGATATGTCGATTCTGATTGGACAGGAAACGAAATTGATAGAAAAAGCACTACTGGATATTTATTTAAAATTTTTGATTCTTGTTTGATTTCCTGGAATACTAAGAAACAGAATTCAGTCTAAGCTTCTTCTACAGAAGCAGAATATATGGCTTTATTTGAAGCAGTTAGAGAGGCAATGTGGGTAAAGTCATTATCAGTAAGCATTAAGTTTAATCTAACTGAACCAACAAAAATATTTAAGGATAATCAAGGGTGTATAGTATAGCCAATAATCCAACTTGCCATAAACGATCAAAGCACATTGATATAATATACCATTTCTCTCGAGAACAAATCGAACAAACAGTAATTATTGTTGAGTATCTATACACAGATCAACAGCTAGCACATATTCTGACGAAGCCCCTGCCAACTGCGAAGTTCATACGACTGCGATCACAGATAGGTCCGTCTTATTATTACTATTTTAATTTATGAGAAATTTTTTTGATACATGAATCATTTGGTTTAATTGAATTAAATTTAATGTTTTTTGAAAGTTCAAATATAATTTTTGATATCTATGAAATGTCTTTGTATTTTTCTTAATAATTTAATTTCGTTGAATGAAATGTTAATATTTAATTTTAGAAATAATTTAACATGGTCTGGTTGGGTTTTTCTGGGTTTTCCCCAACCCTAGCAGCAAATGCTGGTACATAAATATAGTATCATTCCCAGACGCATAACTTGTCAAAGCTTTAATTTAATTTATGGTAATTGAAGTATTTTTTTTTTTGAGACCTATGTATATATTGAGGAGGCGTGTTGCAAAATGTGAATTTATATATACTACTGCAACATTGTTGCAGAAATATTATTTTGTATTCAACAATTCTCTCTGCTTGGAATTCACATATACATGCTTACAATAGATACATAGATCTCTGGCAACTTAACGGCATCCTCTTGGCGCACTGAAGCGTGTCGTCGTCTTTGCCTTTGCTCTATTCGATTCATTCTTTTCTGTATTTGAAAGCGACAAGTTGTGCACATTGAAAAGAAAGCTTTAAAAGAAATAAATTTGAACTGAATATTAAAACATAAATATATTGTGTGTAACTAATTATTTGCGCATAAATCCTAACACTTGCTGTAATAAGAGATATAATAAATGGTTATAATGCACTTACATCAACTCCTCGGCGTCCAAAAAATTTTTTGAGGCGGTGAGAACTGCATCAAAAAAGGTGGCTGTTTAGTGCTGTTGAGCCAATTGAAAATGAGTTTTGACTCAAATATGGTTTAAAGCTTAACATAGGCGCTTTTTCTTTTTGTTTTATTTATTTAATCATGATTGTTTAAGAACTTATAGAACAAAATATATATATAAATGGATTTTAATATTGTTTTTGGCTTGTATTTAACTTGTTAACACTTAAAGAATAAGAAAATTATTACATATGTAGTTTTGATTGTTTAACTTGGTGTATGTACGAATTTTATATGCGTTTGGGAGAATATGAGTGAATTTGTTGAGTTTATTGTTTCACTGAACTCGTTAGGACTCATTTTAATTTTAATTTATTTCATAATGCTTATAGGTTGTAATTATTAGCACTAAGGTGAGAATGTTGTATAGTTTCGCATTTATATTTATGCACTTATTGGCATGGTAAGGTTTTAACTTGATTAAACCTTTAAGCATAACTATACTTTGATACCGAAGGTCTCATAGTATATTGGTTTTGTGCAATGTCCGTCATGGTGTCTGTCCGTCTGTCCGACCGTCCGTTCGTCCGTCTGTATGAACGCAACTTTTTTCGACACCCGTAAAGCAAGAGACTTGAAACTTTGCAATTATGTTTGTCTATAGGCGAGACAGATAAAGTGTCAAAATATGGTTGCCACGCCCACTAGGAGGCTGGGAAATCGATTATATCGATAACTGAAAACCGATAAAGCCATATATTTCTCACTTTCCTGCAGCTAGAGCTACCAAATTTCTCACGAAGATAACTAGTCACGTCCCTTAAAAAAACTTCATCAAAAGTTTTGGGTGCCACGCTTACTCCTTCCGCCCTCATCCTCCCTGCTCTTTGAAATTGGAAACGCCTATAGTTTGCACATTTGTTGGGCTAGAGCCACAAAATTTTGTGTCAAGATTGATGATGACGTTCCCCAAAAATATGCATCAACATTTTGAATGCCATGCCTCCTGATTCCGCCACAAATCTACCAAAGATCTGCATAAAAATTTTGGTTGCCACGCCCACCAAAACCACCCGCCTTATAAAATCGGTATCGGCTATATCTCTAACAGTTTTTGAGCTAGAGCCGCCAAACTTGGTAGGAAGATAGATGGTGACAGTTAAAGTTTGGATGCCATACCCACCTCTGCCGCCCACCTTTTAGATTTGGAAGTTCAGTTACCTTCCACAGTTTTTGAGCTAAAGTCACCAAATTTGGTAACATGATAGCTGGATATGTTTACCACCCGGCCCACTCCTTTGCAAGCAGACTCCTTTCCACCCGTTCTTTTACTGGTATCAAAGTATTACGCAGTCGGTTGCGACCGTCTGCAACGTTTTTACTTGTTTTTCTTTCTTTTTTGTTCTCTTGAGTGAAACCACATTTTCAGCGTTAACTCAATTATTGAGTTTTTTTTTTACTTTGACTAGTTAGTGTCCTGCCTGCTTCGCTGCGCCGATAGTTTATATAAATTTTATGTTTGTAATGTAATGTTTTCATGCCTTTTTTTTGGCTTGTCGGTGAACCGATTACGTTTTTAACGCGATTTTTAACATTTTCAGTTTTACATTCCTCTAAAGGAATATAAACATCAAAATGTACATATATTCATTAATGGACCGGTAAAACGCAATTTTTTACAGGATGCATAATATTTCCAAATGCTTGTAATAAATTTCCATTTTGAAAAACTTGAAAATTTACAGCATCAATTTCTGCTGCTGCTTGAAGCTCACATGCAGTACCATAAGTATATGAATTTGACATAGCGCACTCCTATTGTTCAGAAGAGCTATAACACTCTCCATTTAAGTTTAAGCAGAAGCAAGCAAAAGTTTCCCAGTTGGTTACAACATGGGCTACAATATGTTGGCGTATGGTGCCATGGAAGCCTTGCCTACCAAAAAAAAGGTAGGAAATAGATCTAAAAAGGCAGGCTCCATCACCAATTATGGCAATAACCAAAAACTATACACTCTCTAGACTGGACAAGTCTCTCAATTTTGAACCCACTCAAAAAGGAATGCTACGACTAATAACTTCGTGGTTTGTAGCTTACGTTGGCGGCAGTTTTGAATTTTTAGCCTACGTTGGCGGCTGTTTTGAATTTTTAAACAAAGCGCGGTGTATAGAGAAGTAATAAAAATAGGAATTCAAAACAAAGGGGCGGAGCATAGAATAGTGACAAAACAGTAAACTTGGCCTTGAAAGTGTGCGATGTGCGACACAAAGATTGATTATTGCCAAAATGCATTAATCTTGTTGTTGTCGTAGAAGTTGAGCTTAGCAAATTTTAGACTTTTGTTTGAACCGCTTGCTGCTACCATAGCAAGGAAGGGTAGCTTGACATTATTGAAACTTGGCTGAAATAAGTAGATAAATGCTAATAAATAAATGATAAATGATCTCTATAATATATGTTTACTAACATTTTGGGAGTTAGGTATTGCATTAAAATGCCAAATATGTTGAGTATAAATACGAAATAAAATAAACTTATTTTGTGTTAAAATACTTCAAATAAGTTATAATTATATGAGAAATATATATTAGGAGATTTCATTGACTATACTTAAATATTGATACTAAGGGTATTTTTACTGTGTGCCGTTTTTCCGTCACAGCAACCAGCAAATGTTGTTGTTTCGTTCTTTTGCATTTGCCCATTCTTTAGCATTTGCCCATTCTCGATGTGTATACACACAGCATTGTACACACGAAACGGGTATATTGGTTTTGGGGAATGTATGTAACATGTAAAAGGAATTATTTCCGACCAATTTCTATATATATATGTTATTGATCAGCATCATAAGGCGAATCGAATTGGCCACGTCGTTTTGTATAGCAATTTGGGTATAGGGTATTTCAGAGCGAGCTTATCAAGTGCTTAGAGAAAACAAAAGTACGAAAATCTCGGCGAAGCTAGTCCAGACAAAATTTAAGCAAATGACACATATACTAATACTAATGCATTTTTTACCACTACTTGCTTTCTGATGGCGCCCCCCCTGTCCTACAATCACATAGGCAAAGCCGGCTGCACTGGCTGGCGCGCAGCAATTGCCAGTACGCAAACGCACAGCGTTATTCTTTTCGTTAATCGGCATATTCCTTTTTGTATTTATACATATATTTATACAATACATAGACACTTTCATATTCAAAGGCATAGAGGAAGAACAAAATTACGAAAATCTCTGCGAAGGCAAAAAAAGCTAGCGAAGGCAAAAACCACAACCTCCCCCCCCATGCATGCATGCATGCATACACACACTTGCATATTCAAGGGCATAGAGACAAAATTACGAAAATCTCGGCGAAGCCAAAAATGAAACAAATGTATTACATATACATTTGCAAAGATCATATTATACAAACAAAGCTATCGTGGCGCTCAGCAATTGCCAGTTAGCAAACACACAGTGTTATTCTTCGTTGTTATCGGCATATTGCTTTGCGCTTCGAATGCATATACATGTATACCTACCAACAACAATTCACTCAATTACTCGTTACTTATAAGTTATAACAGATCGTCTCCGCGTACGATTTCACTCAGCAGTTTCAAAATGAGAGACTTGTCCAGTCTAGAGAGTGTATAGTTTTTCCAATAACTGATTGCGGCACCAAAACACCACTAATATCTAAAGTTTCAATGGACATATTTTAATTTGGCTGTAAGTCAATTGACTTCACTGTAAAACGATTGTTACAACGTTACAGTATCTATACGTAAGTATAGAATTCAATAAAATTTAATATACCAAATTATATTATTTTAATAGAATATTCAGACTGCTTAGTTTTATTTGATTTTTAAATTCACTTAAGCAGTTTCTATGTAACTTTTATATAATAGCCAAAATACAAGACAACAATATATAATGTTGCTTCAATTATTAAGTCTAAAAGCGACTTATTTTTCTTGTGTTTAAAAAACAACAAAACAAATTAAAATATGTTGATCGTTATTAAAATATTTAAATAATAGCAATTAAATATTTTTACAACTTATCATTAAATACGTATTTTAAATGAATGTATACATATATAATACGAAAATCAGAATATTAAAAAACTCACTGATCCAAAAATCAACTTTCTTTGTTCACATTAAATATAATCTAAAATGCATAACCAATTCCCTTACCTTTGTATGTAAAAACATAAAGTGGGAAAGAGCATTACAGTTATTCTTCTAAGCAACAGATACCGAGCTCTTACATACAACGCTTGCACCAATAAGTATGTACACGTAGAGGAGTCAAACGCAAAAAATCCAATAGCCTAATTAGTCCAATTTGCGGAGGAGCCACCCTCATTCGGCTGCTGAAAGCATCGAGCCGAACGCAAATTTTGACTCGATACAGACGGACTGCCAGCAATTTGCTGTGTATGCGTCTGTATGTCAGCGACGTGATCGCCGTTAGGTGTATATATGTGTATATGTATGTTTCTGTATGCTGTTTGCTCTGAGCGGCTGTATATTGTGGAAGGGGGATAGCAGCAGCAGAGTGCGAACAACAACAACACATGTGCATTTTTTCTGTATTTGGTGGCTCCGAGATCAAATGAAGCAAAAATCATTAGGGCGAATGTATACCTAAATACACATATATATGTGTGTGTGTATGTGCGCATGCATATTTTTTCAGTTTTTGGTGGCTCTCAAGTGATTTGGGATTTTGTTACTTTTCTAGCAACGCATATCAATGTGTGTGTGTGTGCATGTGTATGTTCATGTGCAGCACATTTGAATGTATGCGTAGCAATTGCCTTGGCTATTCTTGACCTGTCTCAATTTTTATGATTTTTAGCAATTTTATTAAAAGTAACGATAGCTATAAAAATTATGTCATTAAGATATAATTTTTTATTTATTTTTAAAATTCATCATAATCATAAAGATGCATTGTCCATAGTTTATAATATGATTAATAATAATTTATATATTTTAATATATATATGTATATAATTATATATTATATATTTATGTGTTCTCGTGACCCTAAAACATCATAACTAAATCTATATTAAATGCCGACAGCCAATATTTAAAATTAAAATTTGGCGCGCATTTGAATCTGCCTACAAAACACAGGCAATTTCTGTTTTTCCACTTTCTGGTCATACATACTCTTTCGAGATATTAGCTATATGACACCAGATAACAACTTTGCCACACAACTACCATGCAGTTGCTCATTTACATATAAAATATGCACACATATTCCGAAAGAGTATTCAGAACTGTATTTCTGTTGAGATCGCTGGAACTTGTGTGCGTTTATTGAGTAGAGAAAAGGTTTTTTGTTGGCACGCGGTTGACGCGAGCCTGAGTTTTTCTTCCAGTTGCCGACACATGAACCACTTATACTCTTTCGGAATAAGTGTGCATATTTTATATGTAAATGAGCAACTGCATGGTAGTTGTGTGGCAAAGTTGTTTGCTGGTGTCATATAGCTAATATCTCGAAAGAGTATGTATGACCAGAAAGTGGAAAAACAGAAATTGCCTGTGTTTTGTAGGCAGATTCAAATGCGCGCCAAATTTTAATTTTAAATATTGGCTGTCGGCATTTAATATAGATTTAGTTATGATGTTTTAGGTCACGAGAACACATAAATATATAATATATAATTATATACAAAACGCGATTTGACTCCTCTACGTGTACATACTTATTGCTTGCACTTAAGAGCTAGGTGTGGGTGGTGCAAATTAGGCAATGCCATTCCCTTAACTGCAGCCTCATAGTTATGCTTAGATTAGCTTAGCTTAATGAGTGCGGAGGAGGTAGCGATATTAAGATATATTTTTGACATGCAGAGCGCTCGCATAAACAAAAGAGTGAGCGTAAATGGGCAACAACAAAGGCGCATGATTGAGTTTTAAGCCGATCTTTGGGAGCGCAACTCACACGTATGTTGCAGCCATGCATAGATTCGCTTAGCTGTGTATGCTGCTTGCAGTGACTACTAATAACCGTTACATATCTTGTAATGTTCCGCTTGTCGAGGTTCTAATAGATTTTTTTGCTCCTAGAAATGGGCAATAATTTGTTGCGTTTCGCACCTAGCGCCGTCTGTGAGAGAAAAGCCTGAGCTTCCCAGAAATTTATATTAAAGGAAACTCAAAATTGTTGAAAAATGCGTGTAAAGCGAATTTTTGGCAAATGGGCCTTTGTTAGATCTTTGGACCCAATTAACATTCTTTTCTGTCATAGCCCTTGAGCGAACAAGTTGTGCGAGTTGAAACCGTCCTGAAATAAAAAAAAAAACAAGTAAAAACGTTGCAGTCGGACGCAACCGACTGCGGAATACTTTGATACCAGTAAAAGAACGGATGGTAAGGAGTCGGCTTGCAAAGGAGTGGGACGGGTGGTAATAATCGCCAGCTATCATGTTATCAAATTTTATGGCTTTACCTCAAAAACTGTGGAAGGTGACTTAACTTCCAAATTTAATAGGTGGGTAGCAGAGGTGGGCGTGGCATCAAAAATTTTGAATCAAATGTTCTTAACTGTCACTATCAATCTTCCTACCAAGTTTGGTGGCTCTAGCTCAAAAACTGTTAAAGATATAGCAGATTCCGATTTTATAAGGCGGGTGGCTTTGGTGGGCGTGGCATCCAAAATTTTTAATCAAATGTTTTTAACTGTCACTATCAATCTTCCTACCAAGTTTGGAGGCTCTAGATCAAAAACTGTTAAAGATATAGCCGATTCCGATTTTATAAGGCGGGTGGCTTAGGTGGGCGTGGCATCCAAAATTTTGATGCATTTTTTTGGGGAACGTCAATATCTATCTTCACACAAAATTTGGTGGCTCTAGCCCTAAAAATGTGAAAGCTATAGGCGTTTCCAATTTCTTGGAGAAGGGAGGAAGGGGGTGGAATCAGGGGACGTGGCATCCAAGTTTTGATGGGGAACGTCAGTACCTATCTTCACACAAAATTTTGTGGCTCTAGCCCAAAAAATGTGAAAACTGGAGGCGTTTCCAATTTCATGGAGAAGGGGGGGATGGGTTTGGAATCAGGGGGCGTGGCATCCAAAATTTTGATGGGGAACGTCAATATCTATCTTGACACAAAATTTGGTGTCTCTAGCCCAAAAAATGTGAAAACTATAGGCGTTTCCAGTTTCAAGGAGCAGGGATGATGGGGGCGGAAGGAGTGGGCGTGGCATCCAAAATTTTGATGCAGTTTTTTCAGTTATTTCCGAAATTTTTACGGGTAAATAATTTAGAAAAAATGGTAAAACCATTCCAAAAGGAGACAAAAATTAAATAAATGGTTATTTTTTAGAATGGGCCATTAGTTTGAAATTTATTACATTTTTGTTTATTTCCCGTGCATAGTGGCGAATTCTCGCTATAATTATTTGCGAGCTTAATGCTTTATTATTAATTAATTAAAGTAATATTGTTAATCCCGAATGAATTAATACGAGCAATAAATTGTCAGCGGCACATATATATGGTATATACCGCCTTTGCCGCGCCCATGTTTGCTATGAAGATGTCTTAAACTAACCGCGCAGCTGTTGAACTTAAGAGAGCCTCTCTTAAACTCACCACCTTTTTGCGCACGCACAGCATACAAGCATGCCTACCAACATATGTGGGTCAGGTTAATTTGGCTATGTAAAGAGGCAGCGAATGCAGGTCATTAGTATTCTTTAAACAAACCCAACCTAATGAACATGGTCATGTGCGTGGATCTTCTTCTTCGACTCAGCGCTATCAACTTTAATTAAATAAATATCTGCTAACGCTATGGGATCAACTCTAACTACCTATTTACAAGTATTAAGGAATCCGAGCAATTTCCCTTTGTTTACATTTGTCGGTGTTTTAAGTGCATAATGAGAAACTAAACATAGTGAATAAATATATATGGTGCGTTGCATAACATCACATACGCGTGCGCAGCGATCATAGCACGAAAATGAAATTAACTTAACCTAATATTAATAATTTAAATGCTCGTAAAAAGGGAGATTGTGACGGTTCTGTGAATTTAAAAACATATCATTACTATCTTATATGCTAATAAGTCACTTTTGTTTAGAATTGCATGCGGAATGAAAAATACACAAAAATTTTTCGCAGTGTATGTCTTAGGCTTCCAGTAAGCTCTTGCACGTGGCTTGTGTTATCTGCTCTCTCTTATGTTCACCGTCTACAGCGAGCTTTCACACGAGGCTTGTGATATTTGCACTCTCTCTTTACCTAATTGCAGCGACACACACACCAACACCAGGAAGTACTTCCAGCGTGGGATAATGTATGTAAGTTACTCTTTTGCTGTTATTATGAGCGCTCTCTCTTTAAATATCCGCCAAACTGCTCGCCAAATAAATATGTCCACTTGATTATTTTTGTGGGTTTTTGAAAACGCAAGTCGATAATAAAAAAATATATATATAAATGCAACGAATGCTTCAACTTACATATATAAAATTAAAGTAGTTCGCAACTATATGCAACTATTATTAACCCTCCCAATATATTAATGAATATTTTTCTAATATACTATTCTTATACAATACTTAAATAAATTTGGGTTTATTATATTTTGGCCGTATATGAAGAACCAGAATGTTTAAAATGCCAATGTAACAATTTATCGTTTAGTTTAAATTGCTTATTAATAACTTATTTATATAAAAATTTCATATTAATTTTATTCTGGCAGAAAGTAACCTCGCTGATCAACCGGCATTTATTTTTATAAAGTCATGTGTTTTTTTTTTGTTTTTAAATCCTTTCTGCAAACATGCGTAGAAGCTTTCAAAATCGCGTCTATTATTTATGTATATGTATAACTAAATAAGTAACTACATTTATAACTATCTTAAATGAATTATATCAGCCTTTCGTGTACTACTTTTATAATGTACTGATTTTCTTTTTTTATGTGGATAACACACAACTTCCGATGGAGGTAGGATAGCTGCTATAGGGCTTCACAAGGGATCCTGTTTTGTTTTATAATGGCCCGCAGGATCATGGCAGGGGGGGCGAGTGCACCAATCGCTAGCACCAAATAAGGAATGCCCCGGATACTCGATTTACTTGGTCCCCATCTTACTTATACTCTTTTTCTTCTTTCTCATGCCCGTAGTCGTTCGTGCGTCTTGTTTTTGTCCAAACATTAGTATGCGAATATTAAAATAATTTTATAACTAAAACTAAGAAGCAATTTAAATGCGTCGTCTTTTAAAAAAAATCACCCACCGCAATTGCCGGCGAGCTTCAGCCAGAGCAAGCACGTACTTCGATTGCATTGATAGCCCATCCGCTTCACGTTGTTCATTACAGTCTTCTTCTTTGTTCTTCTCTCTGTTATCTTACTGTGGCTATAAAATATAAGAAAACTTTGGTGTGCAAGCAATCGATGCGTAAAGTATTACATTATTTTTATACCCTGTACCCATGAAATGTGTAGAAAAGGGTATAATTGTTTTGTGCAAAAGTCTGTAATATGGTGTTCACACTACGGTTGCGTTTTGCGTTAAATGCCAACAAGCAGCTTCTTTCCCCATTCAAATAGCATAGGGGCCTAGCGGTGACAAAAAGTTGAGTTTAGTTTGGATGCAGTTGCGTGTATTCGGTTTACGTAACTAATATATTCGATTGACTCAAAAGGAACTGCCCATTTTCGTATATCGTTCTCAACTATCACCAATAATTCAAATAGCGGTTTGCCGGCAAACAGAAACAAAAAATAAATAGCAATTCATTGGTAACATGTCGCAACAAAATGGTAAGCAATTGTTTTTCTTAAATATAATATGTATGTTAATTACAGGCTATGATAAGAGATTTTTGTGGTCGACTGCCGCAACAAAAGCGCTTATAGAGCTTTGGGAAGACAACATTGATGGGTTTCGGGGAGCCCGGAAAAACTTCCACATGGAAATAAAAAACAAGGTGGAAAACCTAATGAAAAAATACAGTTAAAAAATAAAGTTAAAAAAAAATAACAGCTTTTTGATTAACTTTTGTTAATTGCTTATTTACATAAATGTATTTATAGGCTGAATGTGCAAAGGTAGGACCTTCCGGTGGCACGCCGTCTACATGGGAGTATTTTGAGAGCGTGGCCAGAGCACTCAATAAGTCGGACACTGTGGACTGCCATCCCATAGCCGATAGCCTAGGTAATATATTGAATTATATATTGCATATATTTAATATATTACAATTCTTACAGACTTCTCGCGGTTAATTGAAGAGGAGCCGAGCTGCAGCGACAACTCGATGACAGAGCCGTCATGTTCGATGGCAAAGAGACGGCAGGTCGACAACTCGGTTAAATTAGTTGCCATTGAGGAGGGAAAATTGGCGGTTATGAAGCAATTGGCGGAAAATTCGGCCAAGTTCCAGAATGAAGTTTTGAATATCCTTAGAGCCCGTCATGCGGAGTAGTTTATAATAAATTTAAAAATAATGGCATAAATTTGAATTGTTTATTTAATTTTCATTACTATTTAAAAACTCTATTGCTAAAGCTTGACGAACTGCTTCGGCACTAGCATTCATATTGCCCAGCAAAACTTCAAACTCCGGTTGGACATTCAAATGTGCTGTTTCAGCTTCCCGTTGCCAGTTCTCGCACACGGAGCTGTTGTGCATATTACAAAAATTATGTAAAATGCAACAGCAAGCAATTATTTGAGAAGTTTTGTCAATACGGTTGTCCAATCCTTTCCCAATCCTCCGAAAGCGAGCCTTGAGATGGCCAAACGCGTTCTCCACCACGCGCCTGACTCTCGATAAGTTATAATTAAAGGCACGTTGCTGTGGTGTTGCTTCTACGGAAAATGGGTAGGGCTTCATCACGTTTCTTGAAAATTTAAAAGCCGAATCTCCAAGAATTAACACTGGAACCACTACGCCATTCACCTCCTTTGCATTATTTTGCAGCAAGTTAGAATTCATTAGCTTCGTTTTTAGGCTGGAGGTTTCGAAGATTCTCGAATCATGGCATCTTCCAGGACTGCCAACGCTAATGTAGGTGAATCTATAACTGTTAACATAAACAATTCTTGTAATATTTCAGATTTTAAATACGTAAAAAATATAATCTTACCGGTAGTCTACTAAGGCAAATAGCACGGTGGAATACAAACCCTTGTAGTTGCGGTAGTCCACGGCATGCTCAGACTTTGGTCGCACTTCAATGTTGCAGCCATCTATTTGCGATATTCAATTAAATTTTTTTTTATAATAACATTTACAAATATCTTACCCATTGCCCCAAAGCACTGTGGAAAGCCACATAAGGGGCAGAAGGAAGCATCTCCAACCCCATATAAAGTACATATATTTTTGATCAGCATCAACAGCCGAGTCGATATGGCCATGTCCGTCAGTCCGTCCGTCCGTCCGTCCGTCCGTCCGTCCGTTTGTATGAGCGCGTCGATCTCAAAGACTTTAAGAGCTAGAGACTTCAAATTTGGAAGATAACTTCTTCTAAGCCATAGGCAGATCACGTTTATTTCAAAGTATCGATAAATATTCTGGTTTCCGATATACACATGCAATCGATAATGAAAAAATCTCGAATTAAGAAAATGTAAAAAATAGAAGTTGAATAACTTTATAACTTCTTTGAAAATTTGGTCCAAATCGGTTAAAAAATACCGGAGATATTTGATATTTAAGTGAAGTCAAGAAAAACGGCACTACTGCAAGTCATTTTAATACACGGGTTCATGGTATCTTTTAGTCGGGATTTCTCGACTAAAGCGTTCTTACTTGTTTTCAGATTCGCTCATTCTCGTGTTGTGGTGACAGTTGGCATAGGTACACCTGCATCTTGAATTGAGCGAATCTATGCATGTCTCCGTCATACGTGTGACTCGCGCTCTTGGTCCCAAGCCCGAAGTGGCGGCTTAAAACTAAAAAACGCGAGCGCATCGCTCTTCATGTTCGGCGCTGGATGACAAATTATTTTTAAATCTCGCTCCGATCATACGCCTTTGTTGTTGCCCTTTTCGGCTCACTCTCTTATGTATGCGCGCGCTCTGCATGTTAAACAAAAAGCTTAGTATCGCTACCTTCTTCGCACGCACTGAATCAAAGCAAAACATTTCTAAGAGGCTGCAGTTAAGTGAATTGCGTAGCCCTAACTTTTGCATTGATTAAGTGTGTGCGGAGGAGGTAGGGTTATAAAACTTTATGATTGACATGCAGAGCGCGCGCATTAAAAAGAGAGTGAACATAAATGGGCAACAACAAAGGCGCATGATCGCCGGTCATAGCAGCGACGCGCGTGCTCTGCTAAGTTTTAAGCGGCTCTTTGGGTTTGGGACGAATTCATACGTACGACTCAGGCATGCATAGATTTCTATACAAACTTATGTGAACACCCTTTGCTTGTTCGAAATTGTATATCAATATTGTTAGTGTGTTACGTTTTGTTTGAGGTATATAAGCAGCAAGTGGGCAAATCCACCACTATACAAAGGTGTTCGAGATTATTTATTTTCGCGCAAAGTGCTCGATATTGAAAAACTAATACAACTACATGTATGTACATAAGTACATATGTATGCAACTTTGCATATATTTAAAATAAAATTTGCTTTCGTTTCTATTTGTTAGTTTTTTGCTTTCTTTTAGCTTGCTTCAGAAGTCAAGAATGTATGCATGCATTTATATTTGCACTTGCATTTGTTAATATATATGTACAACAATGTACTAACATATGTATGTATGTACTTACATATGTGCATTTGCAACCTCAACCAAAGTTACAAATGTCAGCTCTAAAATTATATCAAAACAATGGCAAATGGTAGATCAAAAGTAAAATTTCTTGTGTTTCTATGTATGTGTTTATGTGTTATGTTTTGTCTGAGTATGATAATTAGCTAGTAGGTAAAACCACCCCCATAACATATTCTGGTGTGCAAAATTTTTCTAGACGGACCAAGTTTTGTTTTGTTGTTGTTGTTTTTTTAAATCAATGACACCAACAAAAAGTAGCAGTGCGGGCCCAACAACAACACTTACAACAACAAATGCTACTTGGGTCGTAAATCCATTGTCAAAGGCACACAAATCTGAAAAAAAAATTGTGCACTGTGCGGAGTGATTATTTATTTATTATTCGGATGAGGATCATGCACTGCGACCGTTAGGATCTATTGTGCCCTCTTACAGCTCCTTGAACAGCCCAGTCGATCGCAGGGACACGACGATGTGGCATGGTCGGAGAGCCCTCATCTCCTCTGTAGACAGAAAGGGGCTCCCCAGAAGAGAGAGCCTCAGTCGACTGATGGCGGGACACTCTTCAAGCAGGTGCTCTGGAGTCTCATCCCCCTCCAGGCACAGTCTGCAAAGACTGTCTTCCCCTAATTTGAGATTATGCAGATGCTTGCGCAGTCTGCAGTGCCCGGTAAAGAAACCCGTGACTATCCGAAGAGATCCTTTGCTCAGCTTTAGACTGTCCTCAGTTCTCTTCTTGTTGTAAATACCTAGCAGTCGCTTGCTCTGTATTGCCCCCTGTGAAGACCACCAAGCGTCCACGCAGGCATTAAGCAGATCGATGCGACTGCTCTGACTAATAATCCCTGGTCCTAGCCCACAGCAAGGTTCAGGGCAGGTGGGAAAGGAGTGCTAGCTCCTCTCCTGGCCATAGTATCGGCAACCTCATTGCCGGGAATACCCGCATGTCCTGGTACCCAATAGATGGTGACTGTGTTGTTACTGCCCAACTTTTTGAATTCTTCAATTAATTGCCAAACCAGCTTGGAGACGATCTTGTAAGAACTGAGTGCTTTGATCGCTGCCTGGCTGTCAGAGAAAATGGCTATGTCTCTATGGACGAATCCCCTCTCGAAGTTAAGGGAGGCACATCTTTCAATCGCATGCACTTCCGCTTGGAATATGCTGGCGAATTTACCAAGGGGCTCATGATATTTGAGCCGGGGTCAGCAGACTCCAGCTCCAGCCCCCTCCTCTGTTAGTGATCCGTCCGTATACCATCTAATAGCATGTGGTTTCACATTATAGGTGGTCGACAGACTAGTCCACTCTGCTTTATTACTGAGTTCCGTTCTAAAGAGCTTCTCGAAACTAAAAAGGGTCATCTGCGCATATTGCGGAAAGGCCAACAGTGTGTCAGATGCACTAGTGACAGAATCGATTGCATTCGCTCCTGCCATTCTCATACTTGACCTGTTCTCACTGTATTTGATGTAAACATGCAAAGGCGGAAGTCCTAGCAGTACGTCCAGTGTTGAGGACTGGCTCGTACGCATTGCGCCCGAGATGCACGTGCAGGCAAGTCTCTGGAGTTTACCCAGTTGCCGTTTAGTGACATCAAGGTCTACACGTCTCGCCCAGACCACAGCGCCGTAGCTGACTAAAGGCCTCACCATTGCTGTGTACATACACAGAAGGATTTTTGGGGACACCCCCCAGTTTTTCCCTGCGAGAGATCTGCAACTCATTAGGGCCAGTGTGGTCTTACGTACCGCATACTCGACATGCTGTTTCCATAGTAGTCTCTTGTCCAAGCTTATCCCCAGATATTTTATCTCCGTAAAGAGTGGTTTTGTCGTACCCCCAATAGATATGGGTCTAATTTATTTTAACTTGTACCGATTGGAGAAAGCGACAATTGTGTTTTTTGCTGGATTGATATTCAGCCCCACGTCCCTGCACCAGTCCAAGCAAAGTCTTAGGCCCAGTGTAATATCACTTAGCGTGTTCTCGAAGTTACCTTTACAGACAATGGTAATGTCATCGGCGTAGCCTTGGCATACAAATCCATTATCTGTAAGTTTAACTAGTAGCTCGTCCACCACGAGACTCCAGAGGAGAGGTGATAGGACACCCCCCTGTGGACATCCTCTAGTGGTTTGGGCCCTGACCTTCAAATTGTTGACCGTGACTTCCGCTATTCTAGTGTCAAGGAGTTTGCCTAGCCAGAAAGTAAGTCCTGACTCAACCCCTTTACCCCGAAGCGCCCTAACCACAACATCATGTGCTGTGTTATCGAACGCACCCTCTATGTCCATGAAGGCACAAAGAGCAACCTCTTTGGCCTTCACTGAGCGCTGGAGGCTGTTTACTAGGTCTAGGAGAGCCGATTCTGTCGACTTTCCTTCTCTATAGGCATGCTGATGATCATGCAAGGGACTGGACACTAGATACAAGGTCCTAATGTGATTGTCAACTATCTTTTCGAGGATGTCAAGCTGATCGGCCTGAAGGATTTGGGGTGAAAGGGGTCCTTTTTCCCCACCTTCGGGATACAAATCACCCTGGCCGTCCTCCATGCCCTAGGTATGTAGCCCATAGCTAGGCTTCCCCGGAAAATACGAATGAGGAACACCATTAGCTGGTCCATCCCCTTCCGAAGAAGGACGGGAAGGAATTCGTCCGTACCTGGGGCCTTGTAGGGACTGAGCGTTCCAATGGCCCATCTAATCCTTTGCTCTGTTACTATAGCTGCAGCCAGGCTCCAGTCCGGTCTCCTGTTGGGGACCGTTTCGTAACAGCTGTCAGTGTTGGTGATGGTTCTACAAAGTGGAAAGTGAGTTTGCAGGAGAAGTTCTGCCTTCTACACCTCATTTACCGTGAAGGAACCATCTGGCCTTTTTAGACAGAGTTCGGAAAGCACTTGCCTTTCGAGATCGCTTCAAGGACTCTCACAGCTGGTGTGCCCTGTTCTAGGTTAGAGCAAAATCTCCGGAAATGAACACGCTTGCTGTACCGGATTTCCTTGTTGTATTCTGTTAGTTTCTTGGTGTACAGGTCCCATCTGTCAATATTTTTTTTGGCTGTATTAAACAGCTTCCTGAGTTCTGCTCGAAGCATCCCTAGCTTTTTATTCCACTAAGGGTTATCCCTGTTGGACTCTATGGATTTGGCTGGACAACTTGTATGATAGGCATTCAAAATCGTCTCGCCAACTTCTACTGAGAGTTGCTCTAGCTCTTCATGGGAAGAGAACCTCCTACTATGGTTCAGTCTGCTCAGATTTAAACCCAGGCAGGACTGGTAGAGCGGCCAATCGGTCCGCCGGGGATTCCTGATGACTTTACTAAACCTGAAATTGCTACTAATGTCGAAGAGAATGATCCTGTGATCCGACATTGACGGCTCTGTTGAGACCCTCCAATTGTTAACCAGCTCAGAGGCCCCCCCGTTGCCGGAAGTAATATGAAGTAGTTCGGCCCTATTTTTGGTGATAAAGGTGGGTTCAGCCCCCACATTGAACACCGTAAGGTCACTAGCTACAAGATAGTCAAGAAAGCACTCACCTCTACTGTTATTGTCCGTGCTGCCCCACGCTATACTGTGCGCGTTTGCGTCGCATCCCAGCAGCAATGGGAGTCTGTTGCTGCTGCAGTGTGCCACCAGATCCTTAACCTCTGTTGGGGGGGCTTCCGCAGTATCTCCCGGAAAGTATGCTGACGCCACCACCATACTCCCGAACTCGCCGTGATTAGCACCGCTACAAGATCCCTGCTGAGAAATTTTTAGAGGCAAAGAAAGTAAGTGTTCTTTCTCACCAAGATGCACGCTTTTGGAGATGTCTCCCTCATATCTGCAACTAGTTGCGAACTTACATGGTTTAGGCCGCAGATCCTACCTCTGACGACCCATGGCTCCTGGATGAGCACCAGCCCCAGGTCAGACCTGGAGGTCAACCTGCTGATGACAGCCGAAGCTGCCCTCGCGTGATGCAGGTTGATCTGTGCCACGCTGGTGGCCACCATCCTTAGAGCCCTGGTTCGCCCTCCGAGAGCGTCAGATATGCCGCTGACAGCGTCACGGTGGGTATCTGCTAATCATCGGACGGTTGCTCATCGCTCAAGGTGTCTACCTCGCTGCGCACGTGTGGCCGCTACAAGTCCGAGTCCAACTCGGCTTCCCAGGCCGCGATGGCTTCGGCTTCTGCTGACTCGTCGATGGGGCAGGTGAATGCTGCTTTGGTTGCAGCAGATGAAGTGCCAGGCACGTCGTCTGCTTGCACCTTCGCAGCCATCTCCGTCGCGACTTGCTTTTTGTGCAGCCGGCACCTCAATTGGCCGAACCTGAAGCTCACCAACATTCCCCTGTTCTTGAGGAGTGTGAGAGCTTCGTCCTCCATACCAAGCGTCAGCACCTTGCCGCCCTTGGTCTCTAGGCGCCTGAGCACGCGCCACGTCTCGGTGCGAAGACCCTTGTTCTGCTCAATGAGCAGCCCAAGAGATCTCTCCACCGTCTCGCCAGCCGTGCGTGGCAGGTAGATCGTGACGATGTTCGTCTCAGGGATCTCCTCTTGCGGGCATGTGCGGAGTTCTACACCCACTGCGTCACTGGCAGTCCAGTAGGACTAGACCATCCCGGAATTGGATGCCATTAAAGTTGAGGCTGGCGGTCCAGCCCTTCCTCATCTCATCGACATGGGCTTTCTCCACCGCCGACAGCTCCTCCTTGGTCAGCCGCTTCCTCGGGAAGTCACGAGCCAGTATAGCTAGGTTGGTACCCTTGGCTACACTGGCGTACGTGGCCGCCTTCGGTCGTTTCGAGCCGCTTGAGGTTCCTTGGCCCTCCGGAGCCGTGTTACCTCTACCCTTCGTCCTCTTGTGGTCCTTGGGGAGTTCAGTTGGCGACGTATGGTGGAGTTGTCGCTGCCTCCCCGCCACGGCCTGGCCGTCGGTTCGCTCGACTGGAGACGCGGTCGGGGCCCGATGCTCCAGTGCTCTTCTGCGCGCCTCTTCCGGCATCAAGCCACGCTCGAGGTACCGGAGCTACCACTTGCGAGTGGCTCCGCTGAGGCCCTGCCTTAGCTGGTCGCCAGAGCCGCCAGGCTGGCCTGGTGCCGGTAGAGGCGGCTTCTGCTGCAGCCTCTGCCTGTTGCGGCGTCTCCCCTGCTTGCTGTGATAGCCCGCAGGGCAGCCACCGGCGCAGTGCCGGGCACTGCCGACCCACCCCTACGTCCGTCCGTGTGGCGGCCTGCTTGACAGCCACTAGAGACTTGAAAGTCTCTGCACTCTTCGAGGTGCTCGGCTTCGGGGACGAGCCCTTCGGCTGAGCAGTGCTCTTGGAGTGAGGGGCCGCCTCTTCCATCCGCTCTGCTGTCTGAGTTGCAGTTAAGCCCCGCGTGTTTTTCAAAAATTTTTTGGTTTCCATAGACTGATCCCACGAGTTTAGGGGAAAGTAGTACCGGCGTGTCATAGCCCCCACTAACACGCCGGGGCCAGGTATACTCACCGAGGCGGCCAGGTATCGGTGAGGCTCCGTTCAGATACAATCGGTTACCCCTTACTGCAAACCAGCCAATGAGCACGGACAACGTAACACTCTGGCTTAGGGGGGTGAGGTGGCAACCTTGCCTCAGGACGTCACCATTGCCCTAAGTGAGATGTGGGGGATAGGAATTGGGTAGGAACACATGTAGGAGAACGGGTAGGAACACATGTGCGACGCGAAGGCGTCACTGCGCACTTGTTTTGTTTTTGTAAACTCGCTCGCGATCAAACTCTCAGCTTGTGCGATAATTAGGCGCCAGCAGTGGAATGGGTCAAAGTGCTCCAGGATGTATGGGAGGCTCTCGAAGGAGTTGTCCAAAATAAAATTCCTTTCTTAGTGCTCACTGACTACCTGCATGGAATATTTTGTGAAAATTGCAGCCTTCTAGCTCTTTTCGTTTAGGCTGTGGCAATGTAGACAATCAGGACAAACATTTTTATATATGTATATAGTGACATATTCATTCTGAAGTGACATATTCATTCTGATTATGTCAACTACATACTAACCAATAACAGCTATGCCCAAACTGTTATAAACATTCCAGCGATATGCGCACAAAAATAAACATTCAATTCTCAGTTTTTTCAATAAGCACTCACCCACAAATGTAAACATAAAACTGTTTCAAATCACTCACCCACAAATGTAAACATAAAACTGTTTCAATATTAATCAATAAATATTTTGGAGTCAGTCTAAAGCTGCTCGTTCAAAAAGCCAGTTCAAATATCTTATTGGCACAGCCGGTAGGATAACATTAAATTGAGGATCCTGATGTAATAACTACGTTATTAATTATTGTCCCTTTCATTGTTATCCGCTAAACAACTTACGCAAAGGCAACCCAAGCTACGGTCAATATCGCGTCAAGTTTCAATTAAAAAACCTCGACAGTGCCGTGTGTACCGAAAAATCGCATATTGCCAAGTCCGCGGATTGTTAAAACAAAAAACTTGAAAATAATTCAAGAAGACGCGATAGAATTCAAAGAGATTATAATTCCAGAGACATTTGGCTTTTCTCAGAAACTTTTGAAAGTGCTATCTGTGCAAACAAAACCCAACATAAGCCATAAGTTTTCGAAATAAGTGAACTAAATTAACACTAATCAAGAAAAAAGACATAGGTATAAAAATTAAGTGAAACTAAAATTAAATTATAAGATCAAAGTAAGATAAGTGTAGATGAAGAAAGAAATCAAGAAGAACTTATTCACCATGAATTCTTAGAACAGTATTATGAGCAAACAGCCCCATATTTTGAAAATTGTCCCCAAAATTTCCAAAATCAAAGTTGTCTCCAATGTTCAGATTACACATACACAGAAGCCCCAGTAGCCGAAGATGTGACAGAAGAGGCAAATGAATTAGAAATTAATCAAGCCGAAAATTTTCAGCCACTAGCCTCGGAAACCAACAATACATAAAAATAACACATAAAGGCAAAAGTCTAAAATGTTTAATAGACACAGGGTCTACAGTAAATATGATGACATCCAATATTTTTAATTTAAATGTTTATGACACCGATTGCCTTATCCAAACTAGCAATGGACCATTAACAGTTTCAAAAAAAATTATTGTCCCGTCAAACAACTTGTTCAAAGGTGATAACGAATTAACATCAATTTTCTTCAAATTATGATCTATTGATTGGTAGAAAAATGCTTTCACAAGCACAAGCCGTTATAGATTACAAATCCCAAATTGTAACTCTATACAACAAAAATTATAAATTAATAAACAATATTCCAACAGCAAATCAAAATCACTTTTTAATCCAACCAAATTCCGAAATAAATAAACAATTCAAAAATCAAATCAAAGAAAGTTCTAAAAATCAAGAATCAGCTAACTCAAGTCCTTAACGATTGAACATTTAAACGACGATGAAAAATATTACTTATAAAACTTGTTAAAGCAATATCAACATATTCAATACCAAGAAGGCGATTAACTTAGTTTCAGTAATCAAGAAAAACACATTATCAATACTACGCACAATTCTGCTATTTATTCAAAACCGTAGAGTTATCCACAAGCCTATGAACAAGAAGTTGAACAACAGATCAAAGACATGTTAGAACAAGGTATTATACGACCAACCAATTCCCCTTATTGCAGTCCCATATGGATTGCTCCGAAAAAGTAAGATGCTTCAGGTAAACAAAAATTCAGAATTGTAATTGACTACAGAAAACTAAATGAGGTAATAATAAATGACAGATATCCAATTCCAAACATGGATGAAATCTTAGGAAAGCTGGGTATATGCAATTATTTCACAACAATTGATCTTGCAAAATGGTTCCACCAAATTGAAATGCATCCAGATTTCATTCACAAAACAGCTTTCTCTACAAAGAAAGGCCACTACGAATATCTTCGTATGCCATTTGGTCTTAAAAATGCACCTGCAACCTTTCAACTTTGCATGAACAATGTTTTGGGACCATTACTATATAAACATTGTTTAGTTTATCTTGACGATATCACTGTATTTTGAACATCACTAGAGGAACATTTGAACTCACTCCAACTAGTTTTCGAAAAGCTCTCAGGAGCCAACGTCACCAACTTGACATATGCGAGTTTCTTAAACAAGAAACTGCATTCTTAGGACATGTTATAACCAAGGACGGAATAAAACCAAATCCAGAAATAAGAAGTGAAAACGTTGCAGTCGGAGGCAAATGACTGCGGATTTCTTTGATACCAGTAAAAGAACGGATGGTAAGGAGTCTGTCGCAAAGGAGTGGGACGGGTGGTAAACATCGCCAGCTATCATGTTACCAAATTTGGTGACTTAAGCTCAAAAACTGTGGAAGATAACTGAACTTCAAAATGTAAATGGTGGGCGGCAGAGGTGGGTGTGGCATCGAAATTTTTGAATCAAATGTTTTTAACTGTCACCATTTATCTTCCTACCAAGTTTGGTGGCTCTAGCTCAAAAACTTTTAAAGATATAGCCGATTCCAATTTTATAAGGCTGGTGGTTTTGGTAGGCGTGGCATCCAATTTTTATATGCAGATCTTTAGTAGATGTTGCCTTCTATCTTACTACCGAATTTAAGGGCTCTAGCTTAAAAACTGTAAGAGATATCGAAATTTAGGATTTTAAATGGTGGGCGGCAAATGTGGGCGTGGCATCAAAATTTCTGATGCAGATCTTTTGTAGATGGCACCATATATCTTCTTACCAAATTTGGTGACTCTAGTTAAGAAAATGTGGAAGATTCACGTATAAACTGCGGGGGGTGGTGGGCGGAAGGTTTAGGCGTGGCATCCCAAATTTGTTGCAGTTTGTTGGAAAACTTATCTACCTATGTTGACAAAAAATTTGGTGGCTCCAGTTAAAAAAATTTGAAAGCTATACGCGTTTCCAATTTCAAGTAGAAGGGGGGATGGGGGAAGAATCAGGGGGCGTGGCGTCCAAAATTTTGTGTTTTTTGAGGGACGTGAATAGCTATCTTTGTGCAAAGTCTAGTAACTCTAGCTGCAGGAATGTGAGAAATATTTGGTTTTATCGGTTTTCAGTTATCGATTTTATCGATTTCTCAGCTTCCTAGTAGGCTTGGCAGCCCAATCTTGACACTTTATCTGTCGCGCCTATAGACAAACATAATTGCAAAGTTTCAAGTCTCTAGCTTTACGGGTGTCGAAAAAAGTTGCGTTCATACGGACGAACAGACGGACGGTCGGACAGACCGACACCATGACGGACATTGCACAAAACCAATATACTATGAGACCTTCGGTATCAAAGTATAATTAAGGCAATTCAAAAATATCTAATTTCCCACAAATTCCCACAAAAACCAAAAAAATTAAAGGTTTTCTTAGATTAACTAATTACTACCGAAAGTTCATCCCTAATTTTGCAGACATAGCCAAGCCAGTGACATAGGCTCTCAAGAATAAAAAATTGTCATTAAAAACCCAGGATACATTGAAGCTTTTGAAAAACTCAAGCAATTAATATCCAATGATCCAATTTTAAAAACACCAGATATCAATAGTAAATTCATTTTAACAACAGATGCAAGTAATGTAGCTCTTGGAGCTGTACTTTCACAAGATGGACACCCACTCAGTTACATTAGTAGAGCTCTCAATGATTATGAACTTAATTACAGTGCCATAGAAAAGGAACTCTTAGCCATTGTATGGGCAACAAAAACGTTTCAACATTACCTACTTGGACGACATTTTTAAATTAATAGTGACCATTAACCGTTATGCTGATTATATAAAATGAAAGAGCCAAATTCAAAATTGACATTCACATTACATACGATAACATGACAATAGAAAAAGCCAAGCAATATTTAATTGACCATATTTGCACTAAGAGTTCTGTATTGTTTATGGATAGTGATGCAGATTTCGAAATAATCCAAAATGCACACAAAGAAATAATTAACACTAGCCACTCTTTTAAAAAATATAAATTCTAATGCCGAATTTAAATAACTTATTCTAAAAACTCACGAAAAACTATTACACCCCGGAATTCAAAAAAACAAACTATTTCCCTAATAGTCAAATACTAATTCAAAATATAATAAACGAATGTCACATTTGTAATTTAGCAAAACCGAACATTGAAACACTCAAATGCCAATGAAAATTACCCCAAAACCAGAAAATTGCCTTGATAAATTTGTAATTGACATTTATTCCTCAGAAGGTAAACATTATCTCAGTTGCATGGACATTTATTCAAAGTTCGCTACTCTTGAACAAATCAAAACTGAAGATTGGATAGAATGCAAGAACGCAATAATGCGCATATTTAATCAACTAGGAAAGCCAGTACTATTAAGAGCAGACAGAGACGGATTAGCACTCAAAAGATGGTTAGATAGTGAAGGTGTAGAAATGCAGCTAAACACAACTAAAACAGGAATAGCAGACATCGAACATTAACACAAAACCATAAATGAAAAAATCCGCATTATCAACACTTTAAATGACGAAGAAAACAAGCTTAGCAAAATGGAAACTATTCTCTATATTTACGATCACAAACCAAAACATGATACCACTGGACAAACCCCCGCTCACATAGTCTTATATGCTGGATGACAAAATTTAGATTCGCAAGACAAAAAAGAGAAAATAATAAACAAAATAAATAGTAACAGACAAGAATACGATGTCGATACCAGATATCGAAAAGGACCATTACAAAAAGGCAAATTAGAGAATCCATTTAAAGCTAACAAAAATGTTGAACAAACAGATCAAGATCATTACCAAATTACTAACAAAAATAGAATCACTAGTTATTATAAAAAACAATTTAAAAAAACGAAAGAAAATTAACCAAATTCAAACTCCACAGGTTTCTACTTCATAATCATATTATCGTTCACATTCTTTACCAGTCGTTGCAGACTACAGTTTCAGCAAGGTCCTAAGCGGTTCTTTGACTTCGTTAATGCGAAGCGAAGGTCTTCAACACTTCCATCTAGTGTATCTATTGAAAAAGAGTCGGCCACCACAGATCAGGTCATTGCCGATTTAATTGCTGAAATTTTCCAAACAAAATACAGTTCATTTGATGATCAGGTTGATCTGCCTTACCCGTATCAGGTTAACGGCTCCAACTGTATTTTTGAACCAAGAATCACGGAGTGTTCATTACTACGTGATCTACAGGGTATTAAGCCCGTATTTTCCCCGGGACCTGACGGTGTACCAAGCTGTGTGCTTAAGTACTGCGCTGATGGTCTCAGAAAGCCGTTGCATAAATTGTTGATTTTGTCTGTTGAGAAATGTTCTTTTCCTAACATCTGGAAAGAATCATTTATTATTCCGCTCCATAAAAAGTCCAATGTTCAAAATTATCGGGGTATCTCCAAATTGTCTGCTATCCCAAAAATATTTGAGAAATTGATAACTTCTCAGTTACAACATTTTTGTAGATCTTTAATATCACCGTGCCTGCATGGATTCGTGAAAAAAAGATCTACAACCACTAACCTGTTAGAATTTACTTCACTAGTTGTTAAGGGTTTTCAAAATAAAATGCAAACGGATGTGATTTACACTGATTTCAATAAGGCATTTGACTCGGTTAATCACTTCCTCTTACTTCATAAACTTCAACTTTTAGGTTTTCCAAGCAATCTCATTCTGTGGATAAGGGAGTATTTAATTCATAGAACACAGAGAGTTAGTTTTAAAGGTTATGTCTCTATGGTGGTTCATGTCACTTCCGGTGTTCCGCAAGGAAGTCACCTTGGACCTTTATTATTTACACTGTTCATCAATGATCTCCCATCTGTAATTAACCATTCTCGAGTGCTGATGTATGCTGACGATGTAAAATTATGCATGTCGGGTACCGCTCTGTCGTCTGCTCAAAAACTACAAACTGATTTAGATAACTTTCAAAAGTGGTGTCGTGTTAACTTACTAAATCTTAATTGCCATAAATGTAAAGTCATGTCTTTTTTTAGACGCCTTTCTTTTTCAAATATATATTTGCTTAATGGTAGCCCACTCGATCGCATTGAATGGGTTGATGATTTAGGTATCCTTTTTGACCCACAACTTAAATTTCACAAGCATATCTCTTCAGTTGCAAATCGAGCCTCTAGTACCTTGGGGTTCATTAAGCGCTGGTCGAAAGAATTGGCCGATCCCTATATAACCTAAACTCTTTACACGTCTCTGGTACGTCCAATTCTTGAATATGGATCTTGTATCTGGTATCCCAAATACAGGATTCACCAGGATAGAATAGAATCAGTGCAAAAACAATTCTTGCTCTTTGCCCTTAGGAGATTTAACTGGGATACTAACATTAATCTACCTTCCTACCACAGTAGACTTTTACTAATAAATCTTCCTTCTCTTTCTGATCGCAGAACAATGCTAGGTGTAGTCTTTTTACACAAACTAATAATTGGGGAAATTGATTCCTCTGAATTAATCAGCCAAATTAGTTTTGCAGTTCCGATCAGGAGGACAAGGAATTTTTTACACATTGCTCTTCAAGAATGTTACTCTTATTATGCTCGTCATAATCCTTTCCGTTTTTTATTTTCAAACTATAACGATTTATCCCATTTAATAAATAGTGCCACTTCTAGTAGTTCTCTTAAAAAGCTAGTTTTGTGTCATTTGTCTACATGTTCGCGATCTTCGTAGCCGTACGATATTCGGTGTGCCCCTCGGTCGGTTGGGCGGGAGGTTGGTTGCTCTTTGCTTGGGTCCGCGCGTTAGCAAGCCGTTGCTTGGTATCGTTGGGCCACTTGAATGTACTGTCCGTTAGTACATCTATGTCCAATAATAATAAGTCATGCACAACAAATCCATATAAATAACTTGGAACATTTCCAATACAAGTGTAAAACAAAGTTGCCAGAAAAATTCAGGGTGATAAAATTGTTTATATAAATCAATGTAAATTACAGAAAAATGATATCATATTAAGCGAAAATCACTTACAACCAGAAGTTGACCTCACACCATTGTGTCCACCAATAGAAATAATCAAGATTAAACCTGTCAAGCATGATGATATAGCCACATTTATATCACAAAATAATGTCTCTATATACACAACTATTATAATCATAATCATTATATTATTAATCATAATTTTGTAATTAAAGTACATATCTTGTAACCCCATTATATTAATCCATAAAAAATTTAAGAAACAAGCTCACGAATCCAACAACAAACAAGTAAAAAACGCACGCAACCGACTGCTTAATACTTTGATAACAGTAAAAGAACGGATGGTCTGCTTGCAAGGGAGTGGGCCGGGCGGTGAACATCTCCAGCTATCATGTTACCAAATTTTGTGACTTTAGCTCAAAAACTGTGGAAGATAAATGAACTTCAAAATGTAAAAGGTGTGCGGCAGAGGTGGGTGTGGCATACAAATTTTTGAATAAATTGTTTTTAGCTGACACCATTTATCTTCCTACCAAGTTTGGAGGCTTTAGCTCTAAAACTGTTAAAGAAAGAGCCGATTCCAATTCTATAAGGCGGGTGGCTTGGGTGGGCGTGGCATCCAAAATTTTGATGCATATCTTTGGTAGATGTTGCCTTCTATCTTTTTACCGAATTCGGTGACTCTAGTTCAAAACATGTGAAGATAGACGCATAACCGTTTTAACAACGGCGTGGGGAGGGGGGCGGAAGGTGTGGGCGTGGATGCATTTTGTTGGAAAATTTCACGTCCTATCTTGAAACAAAATTTGGTGGCTCTAGCCCAAAAAATGTGAAAACTATAGGCGTTTCCTGTTTCAAGGAGATGGGGTAGGGGGGATGGGTGCGAAATCAGGGGGCGTGGCATCCAAAGTTGTGATACATATTTTTTGGGAACGTCAATACCTATCTTGATACAAAATTTGGTGGCTTTCGCCCAAAAAATGTGAAAACTATAGGCGTTTCCAATTTCAGGGAGCGTGGCATCCTAAATTTTTATGAAGTTTTTTGCGGGACGTGACTGGCTATCTGCGTGCAAAAGTTGGTAGCTCTAGCTGTAAGAATGTGAGAAATATTTGGCTTTATCGTTTTTCAGTTATCGAATTTATCGAGTTCCCAGCCTCCTAGTAAGCGTGGCACACTGATCTTAACACTTTATCTGTCGCGCCTATAGACAAACATAATTGCACAGTTTCAAGTCTCTAGCTCTAAGGGTGTCGAAAAAAGTTGCGTTCATACAGATTGACGGACACCATGACGGACATTGTACAAAACCAATATACTATGAGACCTTCGGTATCAAAGTATAAAAACCACCACAATCGGTTCAGCAAAAAGATCAACAGCAAGAAGAAACAATAATCGAGATGACACAATGAACATTGCCAAAACTTTACCCTTCAGTGTCACCTTTATTGCTCGTCAGTGCGTAAAAGCGCCATTTCAGGCTTAAAAATTATTCTATTTTGGCAACTTTCACCCCGCTGGTGACACTTAACGCAACTGAAATTGCCGGAATGACCTTTAACACCAAGCATGTATGAACGCGCCGGTGCATCACAAATAAATGCTCTTATTTGCACTTAAAAATGTTTCTATTTATAGGTAAAACCATTATATAACAAGTCTTTCATTTCCGTAACGAAGTCTGAAACATATTCATTAACGTTTGGAGGCTTGCTATCACCCACGAAAGCACCAACAGCGAGCAATGGGGAAGAATTATGAACATTTATTAATATAGGCCACACCTGCTGCTTAGAACTTTTAAACAGAGGAAGTCTATCTACATTGACATTTAGTATAATTGTTTTTTCTGGAAATTTTTTTTTTTTCAAAGAAATCCGTTAAACTGTCTTTAACACCGTAATGAACATATTTTCCACTTCCCATAACAACGCAAGGCACTTGCCTTGGAGTTTTTTTAAGAGAGCGTCAATCGGCATTCAAAACACAACCATGGCCACGTACAATTTTTAAAAGCCGATTAATGGCTGACGCTGAAATATTATATATATAATAACCCACTCTGCCAAATCTTCACTTAAATTGTACGTGGATTCGTATACCTCAAAATCGTCTGCTTCTTCATCCGAGCAGTCACAATCTTCTCCGTCTGAGCTATCGCTGACAATAAAAGTTTCACTACTTTCCGCGATGCAACCTATGTTATCGTTCATTGAACCTTCATCCAACTCACTAATCACTTGAATTTTATAATTTGCTGTTAAAGAAGACATTGTTAAACAGTTTTATTAATTACCCTTAACCGCTTCGAATAACACGTCCAACACAAATAGTCGAAAATTTGCACTGGTAAACTGACGTGAACAACAAAGCAAATCAAAAACTGTTCGATTCCAAGAAATGCAAATGCAAAGTAGAAACAACAAAATAAGAACATGTTACAACATGATTCAGTGCTCCCTTAACGGTACCATGCGGTGCGATTTTGAGTCCCTTTTCACTCCTACTTAGGAGCGCTCCTAAAAAGCTCCTTCGAGGTGCTCTTTTGGGAGTCCCTTTTCACTCCTATTTCGGAGCGCTCCTAAAAAGCTGCTTCGAGGTGCTCTTTTGGGAGTACCTTTTCACTCCTACTTCGGAGCGCTTCTAAAACACTTCTTCGGGGTGCTGTTTTAGGAGTCCCTTTTCACTCCTAATTTGGAGCGCTCCGCATAGGGCTGGCTGGGTAGTTGTTGATTCCACAGTTATAAATAAGATAATTATAAGTTTATTTTATCAAACAAAACAAATTTAAATTACTTTTGTTTGCGGCGGCCATTAATCAGTTGTTTTCATACATTTTTGCACAAAAATACGCCAAATATACTGAAAAATACTGAACATCGCGATGCATCGATAGTAAATATCGATTAAATATCATGCTCTTCTTATCTTCACTTTCATGAGACATGAAACAATTATTGTATACATAGGCTTGGGTGTTTCATGGTTTCAAGAATATTTTCCATGTGCGTTGTTGTTGCCGGACGCTTGAAATCGATACATTCGATAACTAAAAACCAATAAAACCAAATATTTCTCACATTCTTACAGCTAGAATAACCAAAATTTGCACGCAGATAGCTAGGCATGTCCCTGAAAAAACAGCATCAAAATTGTGGATGCCACGCCCACTCCTTCCGCCCCCATCCACCCTGCTTCTTGAAATTGGAAACGCCGATAGTTTTAACATTTTTTGTGCTGCAGACACCAAATCTTGTGTCAAGACATGTATTGACGTTCCCCAAAAAACTGCATCAAAATTTTGGATGCCTCGCCAACTCCTTCCACCCCCATCCTCCCTGCTCTTTGGAATTGAAAACGCCTATAGTTTTCACATATTTTTTAGCTAGTGCCACCAAGTCTTGTGTCAAGATAGGTATTGACGTTCCCCAAAAAACTGCATAAAAATGGTGAATGCCACTCCCAATCCTTTCGCCCCATACTTCCTGCTCCTTGAAATTTAAAACGCCTATAGTTTTCACATTTTTTGGACAAGAGCCACCAAATCTTGTGTCAAGATAGTTTTTGACGTTCCCCAAAAAAATGCATCAAAATTTTGGATGCCAAGCCCACTCCTTCCGCCCCCATCCACCCTGCTCTTTGAAATTGAAAACGCCTATAGTTTTCACATATTTGCGGCTAGAGCCACTAAATTTTGTGTCAAGATAGGTATTGACGTTCCCCAAAAAACTGCATCATAATTTTGGATGCCACGCCAACTCCTTCCACCCCCATCCTCCATGCTCTTTGAAATTGAAAACGCCTATAGTTTTCACATTTTTTTAGCTAGAGCCACCAAATCTTGTATTGACGTTCCCCAAAAAACTGCATCAAAAATTTGGATGCCACGCCCACTCCTTCCACCCCCATCCCCCTGCTCTCTGAAATTGGAAACGCCTATAGCTTTCACAAAGTGCCTTCTACAGCAAACACTTTCAACGCATCATCCGAATGAGTTTTGACGACAAAGTTGACCATTGACATTGACGACGTTGAATCGCGAATTTTCGCTTTGTGCTCTCGTGACCCGATATGTCGCACCAGAGCCGATTTTCCTAAGAATCAATAAAATGACACACATATTATAGCAAATTGTACACAAAAGAGCGCACATAAAGTGTAACAAACACATAGACATTCACTGACATTGACTTAGAAAATCACAATATGATACACACCTTCATATGCTACACTAATATTCACTTGACAAATTTCACAGAAAACCGTCGTTACCATTACCACGCTTAGCCTTTGAAAAACAGGGAAATTGTTTTGTGTGCTCCTCTGTAAACATGCACTTGCGTTTTTCAAACTTCGGCTTTGGTGGCATTGCGAGCTATAACCTGTAGAATGATTTGGTTTAGAACACCACTTTATTTATTAAAACATTTAACTTACAATTTTAAACAATTGGACAAAATTTTTACAATTTTTTTTCGCAAAGCACTGCGACGCTTTGATCACTTTTTACTTCTGACAAAATGGCGGGAAAGTTCACTAGTAAATCAGTTCACCAATTAGACTCAAAATTGCGAGCTTGTTCTTTTGAGTTGCTTTTTATCGCTTTTTGTCAAAATGCCGATTTTTTTATCGGAGCAATGGAAAACCGGCACAAATTCCTGTCGGGTCGGGACCCCGGGACATTACCTGCAAAAGCGGGACATGTCCCGGAATTCCAGAACGGATGGCAACCCTAGCCTTTACCCAACACAAGCAAACTAGATGGTTTTCCCACGTGAGAACATGCCACATAAAGTTGTCCGTGGAAAAAAGCATGGTGTTTCCAAATCTAAGCCACATACAGACAATGCCTGGCCTTGTGACATATTGATCGTCATTGCGAATGCCAATCTAATTGGGCATGGATTGCGTTTGAATTCAATTACCACATCTGTATTTATCATAGGGATTCGTGGCAACAACACATTTTCGCCATGAAACTTTCCAATCAAATCGATGGCTTCAAGAAGGTTTTTATTAGTTCTTTAATCTCTCATCGTGTGCCATTACACAGCCGTGGTAGGTTCAAGTTACGAAGCAGAATTATCGGAGATCCAACCTTCAATTGTAAATGGTGTGGTGGCATGCCAGTGGTGCCATCTTTCGCATTCCCATCTCATTACTACCAAGTTTATCGATAGTTCGATAAGTCAACAACCATTATCGTGTTAGTTCAAGAGAGCCAGTTCAGTAACTCACAATCTAGTGCGAAGAAGAAGAATCAACTTGGTCTCTGCGCGAACACACGCACACATATATTTATAGCACTGTTAAATAGTGTCGAAATAAATGTATATATTATTAGTTTTTATCCCTAACACTAAATCCAATGAATTTAAAAACTTATATCGGATAATTCACAGTTTCTTTAGTATCGCAAACTGCATCGATAGATTTGTATGACACCAAGTCCCCAGGCAACAACTTTTTTATCTTGAAATTTACCCCATTAACATCAACATTTGTTGCTGCCAAAATCGCTCTTTCTGCCAGCCACTTATGATTTTCATATTTTTTGTGTACATCGGGAAATTTGTTATCGATGAGAGTATTTTGCGAGTCCAGCAACTTTCCGATCTACAATATGTAACAGTTGTTTAGAGAAAGTTTCAGCGAATATATCCTGAAGCATTTTAACGAGCATGTTCACCGTCAGTTGTACTTTTTCAACATTACGCCACAGTAGCGATGATTTTAAGCAACCGTTGACTTCATCAGCGTATGTCGAACGTGGAATAACGGGAAGTGTTTGTCTAAAATCACCTGAAGGGAGTAGCAAAATGCCGCCAAAAAGTTTACCTGTCACAATGTTTGTAATTAAACTCCCCCGAAATGGCTCGACCGATTTTCATGAAATTTTATGTGCTTTCGATTCTAAGTAAGTTCCCGCATACTTATAGTAGATTATATAAGATATTTTTGTTGAACTAAAAAAATGTTTTCTAGCAATAATATACATGGGAAAACAACGTTTGGTCAGTTGAATGAAACTTGGTCAAGATATAGAGGCGTGTAAAAAAAATATGCATTCCAAAGCTTGACCCGATCAGACCATTCCTTCGGGTACTTCCAAAAAAAAAATTACATTGGTGTTTGGGAGGTACCGAAGGAGAGGTCTGATCGGGAAGAAAAATAGATGTTGGCCGATGCGCAGACCTAACCGATAAGCACACAAAATTTCACGAAAAACGGTCGAGCCCTTTCGGAGGATTTCAGCAACGAAATTTGTGACACGAGAATTTTATATATTAGAATATATGCGTATATACATCGACAAAGTCGCGACGGCAATATATATCCGACTGATCACTACGACGGCCACGAGGTAAAAGAGAGCGAGTCAACCACAATCGTAGCGGATATGGCCCAATCTTCCGATCGATCCTCGCAGCAAAAATTGCAAGAGTGGCATTTTCTTTAATTGAGTGAGCGCGACTTAATCAGCCTCATAACTCTAGATGGAGAGTTAATCAGCCGCAAAACTATAGGTTGGGCAGTTACAATTGCATAATTTTAAGCAGAGCCTATAAAAATATCTGAGGCAAGCGCACCACAAAGCTTTTCCACAGCCATAGCAAAATACTTTGCATTCTGCCATGCACTCTTGATAATGCTGACTTTTTCCCGCACAATTCCAGCACGATAATTCTACAGCTGATACTTCAAACTCCATTGCCGGCTCGACTTCTTCGTGAGACACATCTTCATGGGGTACTGACGGCTTAGCTTTAGCTATAGATTGCAAGAAAATCTCTCGCGTACGCACTAAATATCGTAGAGCTTTCACAGTACTTGCTGGCTCATACAATATTATGTTGAATTTCATTCAACAAGTTGGCTCTTAGTGTTTCTACCAAGCATTTTTCAGACATGGGCTCGGACAGTCTGTCAGCGAATGAAGCTATAACGCCATAACAATCGTCAAACAATTCATTTAGTCGTTGTTTGCGACGTTCTATTTCGGGATCGTATGTTGTGGTCCGTTCGGTAGTCCTTAAACTGTGCACGCAAAGCTACACAAAGCTCTGGCCAGTAAACCTCTGATACATTTTTATGATATCGCCAGTACCACTCACTGGCGCTACCATCAAACAAATTACTTGCAAATCTGGCTGTCAAGTCAAAATTTCCCTCTAAGGTCTGTTTAGTCAAAGCTTCTACTCGATATATAAAGTCATCCATGGACATGATAGCCTTTCCGCTGAATCGGACTTTCCAATTTTGCACTATTTGGCTTACCCGATCTGGTCGAAGGCCTGAACCTATTTCAATTCTACTAGGCGCGGCTGTGGCTGAATACGACCTAATTCCAGAATGCATGTGATTGGCCGTAAGCGGTGAATTATGGGACGCTTCGGACATTCTTGCTGATTGAAAAGATCCAGATTTTGGCTGCATTGATACAGGCAACCTAAGAAACTGATCTGCAGTTTGATGCTCTACTTCAGCCGAAGGCTGCCTTGGCCCTGGAGAAACGTTAACTAAATTGGCTGTCGGTCTGACGCGTAGACCATCGGATATAGCTTGTACTAGTCTATTAGTTTGATCGGCTAGACAGCTAGCAATAAGTCGAGACTGTTCTACCATGGCCACTTTTAAGGCTTCGGTTATTGATTGTTGAATCAGCTCGGCCATATTCGGTAAGTCTTGCTGTATATTTGCTGAACCCTGAGACATGTTGTTAACTTCTGAGTTGGGCATCATGATTGGTTCCAAATTGGTATCTTGCCTTGCTTGCGATCTTGTCTGTAAGGACTGAGTGGTGCTGGGCCACCTTGTATTTGAACTAGATGGCCTAGTGGGAATAAGATTTTCAGTAGACGCTGAAGTCAGGTTGGTCAGACTTTGTTTGGAAACAGGACACACTTTCCGTTTTTCGAATTTGGTATGGAAACACGCTCGATGGAAATTGTGTCTACAAGATGTTGCCAATAGCTGACCTTGATAAAGTATCATTTCTGAGCAGATACAACAATGGTTGCCGGTGTCACTTATTCTTGTTAAATTTTCGACGCTATGGGATAAATCGTTCTAAATATGCGCGTACAGTACATATATTACGGCGATCGCCCTGACTTGAGAGGTTCTTCAACTTTGTTCTTCAACCCGCTGCGAACGCGCTATTATCGACACTCGGGCGCGGACTTGAGACGTTCGCAAATTTTGATCAGGGGGTCTTGCACGGGTCTGTGACGCGTATTCTCTGTGACTTGCAAGACGATTTTCAATTTCTGATGAAGATTCTACATCCCGACGTATTTTTATTGCCCTAGCTTGTGAACTTTTCCTGGAAACTTGAGAACTTGATCTTTTAGGTATCTTAATCTTGAAATGATAAAACGAAAAAAAAATTAATAATACTAATCAGAGCTGCAAACCCCCTATAAAACGGCTAGGGTTCGGTTCGGGTTCCGAACCCTAGGTTGAAAATTCGCAGAGGTTCCAAAACCGGGTTCTGAATATTTTGGAACCCAGGGTTCGGTTCCAAACCCGGGTTCGTCGAGGAAGAAAATGAAAAACATTGGAAGTCATTGACCAACAACGTTAATTTCTCTAATGCCAATAAATAACAACAAGGGATGGCTCAAAAAAGCGTACAACAAATTTTTTCTGAGAAATTTTTAGCAAGTGGCGCCTTAATGCCAACTTATGCGCAGACACCGAGTAAGCTACAACAGCACACAAATATAAGATAACAACGTAATACATACTTGTCAAACAAAATGCTTATGGAAGAGCTATCACAATACTAATAAAGAAAATACACTAATACAAGTAAGGCAGGTATCACTGCACAGATTTTTATATACATTTGAACGACCAGAAAAAGTAATAATAATGACCAGCACTCATATAGGGTTGTGCGAAACTGATTGTTACACACTTTTATGTTTAAGTGCACTCTGCAAAAAAAAAAAATCCTTGAAATTTCGTTGCCCAACAACAAATATAAGAAAGATCCGTTACTTTGCTGCTGAGCATGGGCACTGAAGAGACGAACAAAAAATAAAATATTTTATTTTTTGCATCGCTTATGGAACGAGCAGTTTATGTATACGCAAACTGCTCGCCTATGCCTGAGAGCCATTACATATACAAAGTAGGTATGGGAGTTATGGGTAGCGACATCACTTCTTTATATTCACTCATATTTAACTTTACATTTTTATACATTCAGCTGTAAAAAAAATCGGAAGATCTGTTTCTAAACAATTTACTGCAAACACCCGTTAGGGATTAATGAGCATAAGAAAACCAAAAAAAAATTAACAGATATCTAGTATTAACATATGTACGTATGTATGAATATATGTAGGTGTTATTTTGTCTCCTCTTTACTGAGTAACACATGGAAATTCGAATTTTGACAAAGTTACATCCAAATATTAAGCATATATATTTTTTTTGGACCGAACCCTTAAATAAAAATGGAACCGGTTCGGTTCACGGTTCCGATACGTTGTATTGGTTCGGTTCAGGGTTCGGTTCCACACATCGTGGAACCCGCAGAGAACCGGTTCCACAGGGTTCGGTTTCGGACCGGTTTGCAGCTCTGATACTAATATTATTTAACAAAATTATGTAGTTGACATACCGACAGCAGCGCCACCTACTGGGTCCAATTGATTTAGGGCCCAACTCTACTATTCTAAAATTAGTCGAATTTGAGTTTCTCAATGGTCGGTTAGCACTTACTTATCCGATGCCTGGAGGTCTGCTTAACACTTATTCCGATGGACCTAGAATACTCAAAAAAGCCTTTTGGAATTCTGGTTCATAAAATAAAGTAATCAATTCAGGTGTCAGCTTGAGTCAGCGGTTTTTTGGCTTAGGATGATTGAATCGTATTTATATACAGAAGTGACATATAGATGAAAGGTTACTTTGGCTTTGAGAAATAATAAAAAAAAATAAATAGCTTATTACTAATACGCGTTTTCCCGAAGAAATGTGGTAAAAAGTAGCCTATGGTCATCAGGGATAATTTCAGCGTCTACGGATAAAAGAATTTTTCAAATCGGTCCAGTAGCTTCGTAACCTTATTAATCCAAACAAACAAATCTTTCCTCTTTATATATTAGTAGATATATAGATATAGATAATCTGGGAGTCATGCAAACGACAATGAACCTGAGTAGACGTCATTACCGGGGGTGTGCCAGAAATCTTCAGAGATTTTGGCTGGAGCAGGTTTTCCAATCTTAAAAAAAAAAGCCGTCGGTGCTCCAGAAGTTAGGGAGATTTCATTTTTCGTTAAAATGTTTCGGAGCAAATACGTAAAACGAAAATGGCCAAAAAGAGTTGCTACCTTTCAAAAATGAAAATTGCCTAAAATGTAATTGCAATTTTTGTCATTGTTTTCAAGGTTGGCCTCATGGCATTAGTGTTATATAAAATAGATGGTAAAATAAAAATATGTTAGGTCTTATCTCTTGTAGTTCTTATACAAAACAAATATTTAATTTTTTGCCCGCCAAGTAACTCAGGTTGCTTGAAAGCCCTGCTATGACAGCTTGCTTAAACAGCTGTTCTACGCACTTCGTATATGGCAAATCTTGGTTTTTTTACATTTTAAAAGTGCAAAAGGTGAACGGTGTTTTCCCCTATGGACCAATAATAGAATAAATGTAAAACAAATAATTAAATGCAATCTTAATTTAACGTACATTTCGGACGCCCAATGACTTTCCATAAATTAAATTCTTCTTCTTACTGTTACATTCACACACCTGTCATTATTATTACAAGGGCCTTGTTGCACTGCGACCAGATGTTAGGTCTTTTGTGCCGGCCTGTAGGATAAGTGTAGAGCCTCTATACCGAGGCTACTAATAAAAGAGAGCACTTTGGTAGTGTCTATATGTTCCCAAATCCTGTAGGGGGGATAAGTTCACTACCTAGTTGCAGAAGTCGACGCCTGCTTAGCGAGGGGCATTCACATAGAACATGTTCTGATGTTTCTTGCTCCAGCTCACAGAATCTGCAAGTGTCGATTTCTGAGAGTTTTAATTTCTTAAGGTGATACCTAAGGTTGCAGTGACCCGTTAGGTAGCCTGTTAGAGTGCGAATTTCGCTCTTTTTTAAATTGATGATGCGTTTTGATCGCGTCATCTGAGGGACGAGAAATTGTTTGGCTTGTCTCAGCCCTGCACTGTCGGTCCAGTGGCGACATATCTCCGCTTCCTCCCATTTCCTGAGCAGTTCTCTTTTGTGTCCTTTCGAAAGTCCACAGAACGGTTCAGGGCCGATTAGTGGTGTCATCGCCCCGCGTTTAGCTAGGGAGTCTGCCACCTCGTTTCCTATATGGCCTTCATGCCCTGGCACCCAGCCCACCGTTAAGTTGTTTTTGGAGGCAAGGGCGTTCAGCTGCTGGAAACAGTTCTCTACAAGTCTGGAGGAGATCGTGAAGGATGTCAGCGCTATGAGCGCCACCTGACTATCAGAGAAGATGTAAATCCGTGCGCTTGCATTTTCCAGCGAAGGCATTCACGAGCACAGATTTCTATGGCGTATATTTTTGCTAGGAGACTTTCCCATGGCTATGGATTTATTGAACCTTGGTCCAAAAATACCAGCCCCAGTGTTTCCGTTTTCCAGTTTCGACCCGTCAGTGTACCACGTTTGTGATCCACTGGGCAGAGATATTGAACTTGTTTTCCATTCATGTCTGGTGTGCAAGATTACAGAGAAGTTTCTGTGGAAAACAAGTTATGGTTTCTGTTCGTCAGTTACGCTCAGAATGGGATCGTTTATTAGGGGTTCGAGAACCCGAAGATGCCCGGTAAGATCACCACTTTTTATATTGGTGATGTTTTGAAGGCGAAGTGCCCCCAGGCAGGCCTCCTTTTGCAGGGTGATGTGTAGGGGGGGTATGCCAGTTATGACTCCAAGTGCTGCAGTGGGACATGTCCGGATGGCTCCAGTAATGCCTATGCAGACCAGTCGTTAAACTTTGGTAAGTGCAGCCGCAGCTGTCTTCTGGGTAGATTTCGTCCACCAGGCAAGAGAGGCATAGGTTAAGATCGGTTTTACTACAGTGTTAAAAGACCAGTAGATCATTTTGGGACTTAGACCCCATGTTCTACCGAAAAGCCTGTTGCAAGCAAAGTATGCTCGAGTGGCTTTATGTACATTCCAGTTGAGCTTGGAGTCGAGTGTAACACCTAAGTAGTTGGCTTCAGCTGAAAAGTCAATGGTGGATTCATTTAGGGATGGTCTTGTTAGAGAAAGAGACCTTTTCCTGGTAAATGGAACTAAAACAGTTTAAGATGGGTTTATGGACAATCCTTTGTCCTGGCACCATCTGCTGGCTATATTAAGGGCTTGCTGCATGCGGTCCGAGATGGTTTGTTCATGCCAGCCCACTATATAGATGACTAGATCATCCGCATAGCCTTGAGTGGAGAACCCTAAGTTGTTGAACTTATAAAGTAGCTCGTCGATGACCAGAGTCCACATGAGAGGAGAGAGTACTCCCAATTGAGGGCACCCCCTCTTGGCTGTGATTGAGGTTATGGTTCCTCCAAGGTCAACAGTTATGATTCTGGATTTAAACATTGCCAGAATCCACCTAATTATGGGTGTGGAGACGTTTTTTCGTACAGGAGATGCTCGGATAGCCTCATATGACGTGTTGTCAAAAGCTCCTGAGATGTCTAAAAAGGCACCTAGTGCTATTTGTTGAGCGCCAATGGCCTTTTCAATGGTTGTTGTAAGGCAATGAATGGAAGTCTCGGTTGACTTACCAGCTTGGTTCGCATATTGGTACTTATGAAGGGGAAGATGCTTGAGATTCACCTCCCTGATGTGCTGGTCAATTATCTTCTCCATAGTTTTAAGGAAGAAGGAGCTCAGACTAATCGGTCTATAGGACTTAGTCAATTGGGAGTCTTTCTTCCCTACCATAGGAATAAACACAACTTTCACTGTAGCCCATTTGCTTGGTATGTGTCCAAACAAGAGACTAGCTCGGAATAAATGGACCAGGGGGAGTGCGAGTTGGTGCAGTCCCCGCTGCAACAAGCATGGATAAATTCCATCTGATCCAGGGGATTTGTATGGACTGAAACTCTGTATAGCCCATTGTACGCTATTTTGATGAAACAGTCTATAGGGCATGTTTCCAACACGTTCTGAGCGATAGGGAGGTTCCCTTCCCTCAGCCCTATTGGAGTTTGCCACCATAGCCACGCGCAGGTGTGGGCACTCTCCAATCCCCGAGAGGTAGGTTGGTGCCTCATTCTCTGAGATGGGTTGCTCCACAGCCACGCACCCAGGAAAGTGAGTAGCCAGGAGAAGACTGCTCGTTTCCTTTGGGTTGTTTGTGTATGTTCCATCTGGCTTTTTCAGCGAACAGATGCCGTTTGAGTGGTCCTTGGATAGGGCTTTTTGTAGCCTGACAGTTTCCGGGAGCGCCACGTGGCCCGTTTTGACCTTCTCAGCTCTTTGTTGTAGAGCGTTAAAGCAGATTTGTAGGAATCCCATGTGGCTTTCCCACTCTTCGCTTTATTGAAGAGCCTTCGCGCAGCCTTTTTAAGATCGTCAAGGCCCTTATTCCACCAGGGAACAGCTTACCGGATGGGGTGCTTAGCCCCAGGACACGTCCGGATTTTACCCATGGCTCCTGGATAAATGCTATGTCCATTGTAGCAAACCTCTCACAAAGGACGTCAGATGCGGCCTTTGCGTGGTGTAGATTTGCTTGGAGACAACTGAGGTGTCTTCGGGTGTTGGGAAGGGTGGGGGGAGGGGGACAGGACATTAGTCCGCCCTTTTGAGGCCTCTGGCCGCCATCTTCCGGCCTCGGTTTGTGCGCAGAAGGGCCTCTTCCTCAAGCGTGCGCCTCGCACCCTTATTAACGCGCCCGGTTCCGCGCGTGATACGCCCGTAGAGGGGAGGGCGCAGGATTTTCCTCGGTGCTGCGGGCTCCCGGGCAGCTGCGGTGCCACAAGCCTCACTACCGCTTAGTGTCCGGACGGTGCTATTTGCCGCAGGCAGCCCAGGGGTCGCATGAGTTTCCTCAGCGACACCCTGTGGCGTCGTTGCAGCCGTGTCCGGTGCGATGGTCTTGGAGCAGGTGGGCTTCTCCGCTGCGAGAGCAGGAGCCACCGCCTGTTCCTTCGACTGCGTGGTGGCCTTTTGCTTAAGAGTAGCCGTGCCACACGCAAAGTTGAGCTGGTACCCCAGCGACTTCAGCCGGTTGGCCGAGACTGGGTCCAGCGCAATTGTGACGATGGCCATGTTCTGTCTCATCTCGCGGTGAAAGACACGCCAGTCTCCCACTCGCAGCCCGTTGTTCTGGCCTTCGACGAGCTTCAGGATCTCGTCCGTCTTTATGTCCGCATTGGCCAGAGAACAGCGGATTCACAGAGCCGTGTCTCAGAGCCATAACCCTCGACAGAATGGCGGTCTGAATGCTGCTGAGCTGCTCAGTCGTAAGCAGATTGCTGGGGTAGTCGGCAGGGAGTATCGCCATGACACCGACTTGGGCTGACTGCTCCTGTGTTTCTTGACCAGCCGCAGCTGCGGCTGTGGAGGCTACTGGAGCCCCCGTGACAAGCAATACGCTTGCAGGAACACCCTTCGTCAGGGCACTAGGTGCCGCGGTATTCGTCATGGCCCTCTTTGTCGACGCCTCTTCTGGGGTCGTGTTGGCCGATCTACCTCGCTTGTTGCTTGCGCCACACTTGCTGGGCACTGCCTTAGGAGGGTCCATAGGCTTCTGAGCGAGCCTCTTGGTCTCATCCATGGGTATGCCGTTCGCAAGGAGTCTGCGCAACCTCTTCCTTGCAGCGCCCGATAGCGCGATCCGCTTAGGCTTTTCAGCCTTGGGAGAGGCGAGAAGGGCTTCTTCGTCTTCCTTGGTGATGGTGTCGGTGCCGGAGCTTTGTGAACAGATGTCCATAGCTACCTCGGGCTCCCGGATAGGTTCGACGTTAGTCGATTTGGGGCTTTCATTAGTGTCCATAAGTTGGTCCCACGAGTAATGAGGAGGAGTATCCCCCGGGGCAGAGCCTCATACTCGGATACCTGGCACTTATACGACCGGAGGTGCCAGGTATCCGGAAGCCACCGTTAAAAGACACACTAACGTAGTGCCATTCATCACAGGGGCACGGTACGGTAACACCGGTGATTACTAGTTTTTTCGAGTTGTCCTCTCTAAATCCGCCATATTTCGTCTAGAGCAGACACACCTAACAAACTCCGCAAAAGTTGCCACCTCATAAAGAAAAGGTTTGCTGCAATAACTAAGTTAAATTTACAACATTGTAAACTGCTCAACCATGCAATTTAGTTACCTTTCAGTACGATTTTTTTTATGTTTATTAGCCACAAAAAAGTGTCTTTAAAATTTACTTATTAAAGACTCCGAATAATAGTTATTGTTAGCCAAACAAGGTAGCAGCTCCTTTGTTAGGGACAGTTTTGGACGCTTACACAGAATGGCAAATAGTTTTAGAGATTTGTTAAATACCATATTTATTAAAATCAAAAATCATGAATTAAAACATGTATTAAATTCAAATGTATTTGCAATATGCAACTAAGCTCAAAATTACCTCTCGAAAAAGTAACACTTGTTCTATATTAGACATTTTATATTGCTTAAACTAACAAAATCTCTGGCCGAATTTCTTGAGGTTTCAAAATCATCTCTAACTGAGCTTTGGGGTGAGAAACTACGTGGGAAAAGTAAACAAAAGGTATTGTAGGCCCAATCATTGTATTGCGGCGGATTACAGAAAAAATAAATTAAGCTGCTTTATCTTTGTCCAGCAAAATACTTTTAGGCTCTCGGTAAACCGGTAGCTGGCTGCTGCATAAAACAGAAGTACCAGCTTGGCTTAAATTAAGTTCAGTGTAATTAGTTATAGGGCATGGCTGTAGCTCAATGTTCCACAAGTCCAATAATTGTAGTGGCTGGCAAAGGAACTTTTGTTTTGGTAGTTTTAAAATACATTTACGTTTTTTTTGTTATTGCATCTTTTGCGGGATCAGATGGTTCTCGCTTAAGTCAACTGCTTTGTTTGCTGGAAACACTGCCTCTTAATCTGCTAAGAGAGAGCAGATTCTCTTTATTATATCAAGATTTCGTTGACGCAGCAATTATATGCATTGCTGTGCAGATAAAGAAGAGCTTTAAACAGAAGCGTGGATGAGCAGCAATAAGCGATAAGATCACGCCACAGTACTGTTAAAGCTTTTAGGCAATAAGATCACACCATAGTACCGTAAAAGCTTTTAAGCGAAGGTAGTTCTTTTGGTATAGCGATGCAACTGAGCGGTCAGTCATCAGAAAGCATCAGCTAAGAAAAGTATAGCTTCTGACCAGCAAGTGATTAGAAGGGGAATCATACGGAGTAATTTAATTATTATTATAAGTGCCAAGACACTAATTCTGTGATCCGGGAGAAAGAAAAACTCACCAAGGAAAAGATAATTGTTTCTGTTGTGCAGACTTATTCAAGAAGGTATTTATTAGTTTTGTGAAGTGGCCTAGAGGTTAATTTATTGTATTTCATATAGAATAAGGAAACGGAGTGTGTCGCGGTTGCCAAAGTGTGGTGCGGGTTTATACCAAATCTACGAAGAACAACCACCCCTTTGCAACTCACACACGGCTACAAATCGGACCGTGACCAAGCCAGTGAAGAAGATATAGGATCATCCAATATGTTCAGTCGTATACAAGTCAGCACACATTTATATTATAAGACATCAAATAACTGCACATGACATTGTAACAATAACACACAAATAATTAACACATGTAAAACTAGGTCAGGACCATACACAACACTTTACATTTATTGACACAATAAAACTGTAAGCAACACCTAATTATGCTGAACACACAGAATATCGCTGACTGCACAATGCACAATATATGTCGCAATAGTAGCGGTCAGCAAACCCGGCAGTTGCTAAATATGCTACTCTGCATTGCAAGCAACTGCTGAGCACACAATAACCTAATTCTAATAGATACTACACAACTGTAAACTAAGCTATTTTTACCTATAAATATTGTTACCTTTTCGTTAATAAAATCAGTGTTCTTCGTAAAACCAACAAGAATTATTCATTATTTCTCCGTAGTCCACCTGGTTACAAGTGCCAGTTGCGACGCCTTTTAGCAGTCAGTTTATGTACTGAATGCTTCCCAACTTCTTACACATATACACAAACACAATAAACAGACTTATACTATTATCGAAGGGAATTAAAAGCCTCGGATCGTAGCACTTTGATGTCCGCGTGTGAAGCTTATACATAACCTTGTGAGAGGTTACGTAACAAGAGTGTTTGTTCCCTTTCTGGAAATCACGTAGCTCATTATACTGATACAATCAATTACAAGAGTATTGACTATAGCCAATTAATTTGCAAATGCCTTAATATCAAGCTTGTTTAAGCAATTCAATATTTTATATATATTTACATATATATATATTTTTTTTAATACTTTGATACCGAAGGTCTCATAGTATATTGGTTTTGTGCAATGTCCGTCATGGTGTCCGTCTGTCCGTCTGTCCGTCTGTATGAACGCAACTTTTTTCGACACCCGTAAAGCTAGAGACTTGAAACTTTGCAATTATGTTTGTCTATAGGCGCGACAGATAAAGTGTCAAGATTGGGGTGCCACGCCTACTAGAGGCTGGGAAATCGATAAATTCGATAACTGAAAACCGAAAAAACCAAATATTTCTCACATTCTTACAGCTAGAGTTACCAAATTTTGCACGCAGATAGCTAGTCATGTCCTTGAAAAAACTGCATCAAAATTTTGGATGCCACGCCCACTCCTTCCGCCCCCATCATCCCTGCTCCTTGAAACTGGAAACGCCTATAGTTTTCACATTTTTTGGGCTAGAGCCACCAAATTTTGTGTCAAGATAGATATTGACGTTCCACAAAAAAATTCATCAAAATTTTTGATGCCACGCCCCCTGATTCCGCCCCCATCCCCCCCTTCTCCATGAAATTGGAAACGCCTATAGTTTTCACATTTTTTGGGCTAGAGCCACCAAATTTTGTGTCATGATAGGTACTGACGTTCCCCATCAAAACTTGGATGCCACGCCCCCTGATTCCGCCCCCATCTCCCCTTCTCCAAGAAATTGGAAACGCCTTTAGTTTTCAAATTTTTTGGGCTAGAGCCACCAACTTTTGTGAGAAGATAGATATTGACGTTCCCCAAAAAAATGCATCAAAATTTTGGATGCCTCGCCCACCTAAGCCACTCGCCTTATAAAATCGGAATCGGCTATATCTTTAACAGTTTTTGAGCTAGAGCCACCAAACTTGGTAGGAAGATTTATAGTGACAGTTAAAAACATTTGATTAAAAATTTTGGATGCCACGCCTACCTCTGCCGCCTACCTTTTAAATTTGGGAGTTAAGTTATCTTCCACAGTTTTTGAGCTAAAGTCACCAAATTTGGTAACATGATAGCTGGCGATGTTTACCACATGGCCCACTCCCTTCGCCCCTGCATTCCCCCTTATCAACCATTCTTTTACTGGTATCAAAGTATTCCGCAGTCGGTTGCGTCCGACTTCAACGTTTTTACTTGTTTTTAATTATTATTGTCAAGAATAAGCAAGGAGCGGTCGTTATAACCCAGAAAGGAAATCATGTTTTTCTGCATACATATTTAAACATACATATACTTATAAGTATTTGATGCTCCTAAACATATAGCAAATATTATCTCGAGTCGTCGTAAACCTTGGGCCCTAGTCTGCGTCGATGGAATTTGGAATGGAGTAAGATAGTGACAGATTTTTATATATTTTTTGAACTGAGTAAGTTACAACGTTACATATACAATATATATGCATGTACATACTTATGAATATATGTGTACGAATATTTATGCAGACCATTTCCTATTTGAATTGATTTTGTGAATTAATAAATTCCAATTAGGTTAAAATTAAACTTTGATAGCAAGCAAAGAAAATATGAATGAAAAGATAGAAAAGAAAAGCTTTAATATTGATTTAGAAAAGTTAGTAGATAAATAAAAAGGATGTATACCATGGATATTTAGTTTTCTTATTGGTCTGTAAAGTACCTGTGATGGCTGCTTGTAAGTTTTATTAAGTTTTAAGGAACTTTAATATAGGGACAAGCAAATACATTTCCATAGCTTGTCATGGTTGGGAGGGTATAGAAGAGAGGCAATAACACCTTCGCACTCTCATTAGGGTAGCCCAAAAATAGTTTCCAACAAAGGTTCGGTCGGAGCTAAACCTTCAACGTAAGATACATTTTATTTAATTTTTTTTTCATTTTCTTTTGGTAATGTATTGTTAACGTAACATTCGAAAGTTGTCTTCCTGAAAGCGCACTTAATTAATGTGGTAATGGAAATAATGTTGGGTGAGGAAGAGCCCCGACCAATCCGGCGAGCTATAGACCGAGCGATAGCAAGAAGTGCGCACCTCCGATCTCTAAGCACCGCGGCCGGTTGCCTGTGACATCTTCGTCTACCCTAGTAGGTAGTCAGTAGCAACCCATACGCCGTAGCGAGTCGAATAGACCTACAAAAATACTGCACCGTTACATATTTGGCGCCCAACGTTAGGGGCCTTCTGAAATAGGAGCAAAGTAGAATAACTTTGCACACCTTTCACCTGTACTGATAACATCTAGTGCAAAGATAGCCCCATATAAGCTCTATTACACATAACATAAAATAAAAGTATGGGAATCACTGTTAATTTTATTTAGCTATTCAATTATTGCTTTTGTTTCTTTTGAAAACCAATGTTTTGAAGCAGCAGTCAGTTGTAGGAACTTGCGATTGTTATTTAGATGAATTTGGATTAGTCGACCACACATGACTATAAGTTTCTTTAAACAATGGAGATACAAGAAAGGCTTAAGTAATATAACCAATCTTTGAGTTCGCATGCTACAAGAATTTATCGGAATTACAACATACTGGAAAAGCTTCGGTTGTTGACCAGTTATGCTTGGGCATGGGCAACCAAATCGGCAATAGAATCCATTTAACTTGCAATAGAAAAGTTGGAACAATTTAGGTTTACCTGAAAATTTTAAGCAACAACACGTGGGAAAATTACAGACTATGTATTCAGGATAATTAATAGTATATTGATTTCGATTTGTTATAATATTTGACTTATAAAAACACTCACAATGGCAGTAAGACGTAGTACAGATAACATTGTAGATGCGCCTAATGCACAAGACCCATTTTGTGGCATTTGCCATGAGCAGTTGCGACTGGAACAGCTAGTCGCAACTACCATTTGCAATCATCGGTTCCATGATAGATGCATTAGTGAAATTTTGAAGGAGACAACGGTATGTCCAACATGCAAAACTGTTTGTAGACCAAACCAGTTAAATTTTAACAATAATACTGTGGCAGCAGAATTAAATTCGGCTAACACTGAGGTACCTGTTGAATCTCAACCCAACAGTATTTCAAATAAGCCTAATAAGCCAAAAAGCCGAGGTGCTACGCCTAAAAGAGGCATGCATACTCGTTCCATGCAACGTCCCCGAAATGGATTTACAGGTAGCAAAACGTGGCTGGGTGGTTCTGAAAACAACGAAACAGATAACAGCCCAAATGCTGATATAGTAAATTTTATAAATGAGGAGCTACAGGCTCAGCAACGAGCTCTAGTGACTGAAATGAACACTTATATTAAAACAAGCATCGAACAAGCGCTACAAGAGTAGTTGTCGAAAATGAAACTAGGTAGGAAAGAATCTGAATTAGAGCCAAGTCGAACAGCACCAGAATCTAGAGAATCCTATGATAGGAATGGTCAAGACTTTGAAGCGTATGCTGACTATTTACCAAATATGGGGGTAAATAGTCCCACGGGTAGTAGTCATTCGAATGCAGGCATGACCTCAAAAAAGCAGCTAGTATTATGCATAGAAAGACTCAATGAATATAGAAGAATTTTTATACCGCATTCGTTCCTTGACCTTGCAAAATCTAAACGGAGATCATCGGTTGTTATGTAATAATTAACACTTACTTTGCCATGGAAGAGCCAATGATTGGTTTTGGAATTTCCATAGGAAACACCCCCTTTATTCATGGCGGACCTTTTGTAAGGAATACAGAAGCAGATTTGATGATGTGAAGGACGACTTCGATCTGTGGGAATTAATTAGGAAACGACGTCAGAAGGATCAAGAATCTTTCGACGATTATCAATCCGCAATAGAAAGTTTGGTGAGTCAACTATCGCAGGAATTAAGTGAGAAGAAACTAGTTGATATTTTGAAACGCAATGCCAATAACGCGCTGCAATATGAACTATTGCACTTGAAGATAGACACACGTGCTGAATTACGAGAGGAAGTCAAAATTCATGAGAACTTCTGTAAAGAGACAAAAACCGTTGCACCTCGAACTAATTTTGCTCGCGGTCGAATCAGTGAGATCTTAGAAGAAAACACATTAGAAGAAATTGTATCGGAAGTACAAAGTAAGCGAACATTATGTTGGAATTGTGATAAAGTGGGTCACCGGTTTGACGAATGTTTAGGAGAGCGGAAAATCTTTTGTTATGTTTGTGGGGCTAAAAACGTTTTTAAGCCAAACTGTAACAAATGCAAGAATTCAAAAAACCAAAAGAGGGATGTGCAAACCAACACCTAGTCGACGCATCCCTGAAAGTTCAAAAACACAGATGCTTTCAGTGGTCGAATGTTGATACTCAAACAGACTATGCAGAGATATTAACACCCATAAATATAAGATTAAAGAAATATTTGGAAGCGCGGAAAAGAATTTTTGGGAGCACTCAGTCCCTGACCTTTTTTATAAGCCGAAGCATTAGAAATTTTTGGAAAAACATAAGACGTACTCGTAAAAAGCTAGTACAATCAGTTTATATGAGTTTCGATAACCGATTGTATACTGATTTGAGCTTAGAAGGTCAAAAGTATGTGGCCTTGCTAGACTCAGGAGCGACCATCAGTTGTCTAGGAAGTACAGCAGCTCAAACGATGATGAACCATCCAAAGATGCATAAGTGCTCAGGCATGGTGCGCACAGCTAACAATGAGTCTTGCCCTATAGCCGGTAGAATCAGACTGTTTGTAGAATTTCGTTGAAAGGCCCACAACGTAGAATTTTTTTTAATACCAACTCTTAAACAAGATGTATATCTAGGTATAGACTTTTGGAAAGAATTTGGCCTTTTATCGCATCTTTTAGAACCAAGTGCCGTACTAAATGAATTAGATAATGGTGACAATAATTGCATGGAAAATGCGAATATGCACAAACTAAGCACCAAAGACAGGTTTCGATTAAATGCAGTAGTGCAAAATTTTCCCTCATATGAGCGGGAAGGATAAGGACGCACCAATTTAATAGAACACAGTATAGAAGTAGAGGATGTGACTCCAGTTAAACAGCGTCATTGGCCTGTGTCCCCAGCTATCGAAAAATTAATGTTTGACGAGGTTAGAAAAATGTTAGAGATGGATATAATTGAAGAATCCAACAGCCCTTGGAGCAGCAATTGTGTTCTTGTTCGTAAAGGGGAAAAGAATAGATTGTGTTTGGATTCTCGCATAGTAAATAAGTTCACTCGCAAAGATGCGTATCCGTTGCCTCATATCGATGGTATACTTAGTCGCTGACCACCGGCTAAATATATCACAGGTCTCGATATGAAGCAAGTATTTTGGCAGATACCGTTAGAAGCAAAGTCTAGGCAGTATACGGCATTCACAGTCCCAAATCGTCCATTATACCAATACAAGGTAATGCCTTTTGGATTGTGCAATGCACCTCAAACCCTGTGCAGACTAATGGAAAATGTGATACCGGCTAATTTGCGTACCCGGGTGTTTGTCTACTTGGACGATTTGCTTTTGTTATCAGAAGACTTTGACCCACACTTATTGCTGTTACAAGAAGTATCTTTGTTGTTAAAGAAAGCCAACCTAACGATTAACATAGCAAAGTCAAAGTTTTGCATGCGAGAAATCAAATATCTGGGATTTGTTATAGGGGACGGACAATTGAAGACTGACCCAGGCAAGATACAAGCCATCATTGACTTTCCTGTGTCAAAAAGCGTAAAACAATTAAGACGTTTCCTTGGACTTGCAGGATGGTATGGACGTTTTGTCAACAATTATGCGTCAGTCAGCTTTCCGCTTACCGAGCTGTTGAAAAAACATAAAGGGCTCGAGTGGAATGATGACGCTGATTTTGCTTTAAAGGATTTGAAAACTCGGCTAACCTCAGCTCCGGTACTGGCCACATCAGATTTTTCGAGACCGTTCATGTTAATTTGTGATGCGAGCACTACAGGAATAGGCTGCGTTTTAGCTCAACTCAATGACCAAGGAGAAGAGGCTCCTATAGCATTTATGTCGGAGAAGCTCTCAAAGACTCAACGGAACCATTGCGTGACAGATCTTGAATGTCTAGCTGTACTAAGGGGAATTTATAAGTTTAGAGCCTACGTAGAAGGTCAGGACTTTGAGGTGATTACTGATCATGCTTCCCTGCAAGGGCTTATGAAACAAAAAGATCTTAGAGGAAGGCAAGGAAGATGGATTATTAAACTTCAAGGCTTTAAATTTAAGGTCTCACATCGGCGTTGTACACAAAACGTGGTGGCTGACGCATTGTCAAGACAAAATGAAGAAGAGATAGCTGAAATTGAAGAACAAGGGCCCATACTGGACTTAACCTCACCAGAATTTAAAGGTCAGGAATACTGTGATCTTTTGGAAAAAATTCGTTTTAATCAAGCGAAATTACCAGACTTACAAATAATATAGGGTATTCACGCCACTTTGCTTAACGGGTTGTTTGCTTGTTTGATTACTTTTAAGCAGAATCTGACGTACACGACCGTTTTGCATTGTTATCTGCTTGTCTCTTAAAAAAAAACAGCTGTTTTCTATCGATTATTGTGTATCAGTAATCGCACCATCACTAACTATTTACGCAAAGAATATACATACATAACTGAATTTTTTTAAAAAAAAATAGTAAAAAATGCCAAAAACAAGCGCTAAAAATGAGACGATAGATTTTAAAATTATGACCGCTCTACATCATATCGAATCTTTGGAAGGTTAGTTTAGAAAGGATAGCAAATAGTTGTGAGCTTGATACTAAACTTATGTATACATATATGTAAAAATACAGATAGCCCCTACGCCAGCATGATGGAGAAGTTCAAACGCTTATGGATGAACTAATTGAGGACACATTTTGTTTATTTTATCTGCAAAATAGAAAAAATTAGGCTTCCAATGTTTTTAACCTCCTTAAGTGTTACCATTTATATTTATTTCGGCATCGCCATCTATGATACCTGCACCGGTCGATTGCGTCCACTTATTTGCTATCAGTAGCAATCCTTTAAGGTAGCGAACCTTACATTTCACCAAATGCCATTTAGCGTCAATTTTTATTTCTTCCAACATTTTGTTGTAGTAAATCATTGCCGTTGGTTTCTTTTAATAGAGTAGCGGTTTTAATGAAAATTGCTTATAGTTATAACATGAACACAAAACATACCTCATGTTTTCTATGCACTTGCATATAATCTAAAATTGCAACAATTTCATGGTCCACCCACTTCTTTGACTCGTTAACTCGCATGCGCTTACGTTCTTGTTTAGATTCCACTAAAATATTTGTTTACGGTTACTTAAATGCATTATTTGTTGCTTTTGTACTTACTTTTTCGCAGTTTTCTCTAATTTAACCGAATATAAAATATTTTTTGTGGTGCTGCCACCCTGTTAAAATGCGGTATTTTCAGTATATTTTATACATTTAACAGCACTATTTCATCAACTTTGAACACTGTTTGCTTAAAATTTAACTCGATAACTTTGTGAGCAACGTCTGGGCTGGTCAACTTTGCTTATTTCTCGGCAGTACAATTTGTTGTCGGAGAAATAAGCAATAAGCAAACAACCCGTTAAGCAAAGTGGCGTGAATACCCTAATAGATGATTTTGCGTATAAGCGAACCGAATTCGCAACAGGGAGTTTAGTTGAGGATAATTCATCGTGGAAGCTTTGGATACCCTCCGACCTTACCACTTCTACTATTGCGAGAGCACACGATCCTCCTAACGCAGCCCACTGTGGCACAGGGAAAACTATCGAGAAAATCAAAAGATATTTATTCTGGCCGCACATGACCGCCCAAATACGGAAGTATGTGTTGAATTGCGATGTTTGTCGTCAAACAAAAAGTCCTAATATTATTATATGACCTCAGATGGGTAAACTTATTGTGTCAGAGCGACCTTTTCAGAAACTTTATATGGACCTTCTTGGGCCATATCCCCGGTCGAAAAATGGAAATATAGGTTTGCTAGTCGTGGTTGACCATAATACCAAATTTCATTTTCTGTATCCGCTTAAAAAGTTCACTTCGTTAAAAATTATTGAATATTTAGGAAACACTTTATTTTGTACCTTTGGTGTGCCAGAAACTATTCTTACCGACAACGGCTCACAATTTGTATCTGGGACCTTTGAAGCATTCTTAATGCAATATGGTATCGCCCATATCTGTACAGCCATTTATTCCCCACAAGCCAATGCTAGTGAAAGAGTAAATAGATCTGTATTAGCGGCGATTCGAGCATATAAATTAAGTCTTCCGTCGTAACTTCGCTGTCTAGCGACGATGTGTGGTTGGTCGGACGGTGGTGACTTCTTCTCTTTGTGAGGTGGTGATGAATCCAACAGGTGACTATTGGAACAATGTGATTAGGTTGTGGGAACTTTCCCAGCTGCCCGTCTTGGACGTGGTCAACTATGATTGATAACACAAATAATGTTTATTGACGGCAATGCCGGAGTTTAATCATTTACTCGTCTTATAATGTTGCGATCTAGATTGAGACTACTCGCTACAGAAATGCTCAAGCTTAAGCTTGCCCTGTGAAGCCAATGCATCACGCCATACGCTAGAGTCGGCATGCCGACTCAGCATTCTTGCGCAAGCAACACGGGTGTCCGTTTTCAGTTGCTGTGCGCAGAACTCTTGGCAGCGGGTTAGCATTGTTTACAAGAATACTACTTTGTTGCTGAGGGCAACCAAATACTTATGATTGTGTGTTGTGTACTTAGAAATAACAATGTATGACTTTGAGAGTGTATCTTATATGTTTAGTTGTTAACTACCCCCCCCCTCAGGATGATGGCCGTCCTCGGTCATATTAAAGTTGTCCAAAGCCTTCTGTATCTTTAATGTGGCTAGCTTTCTCCTTAGTGCCATAAAAAGGACGAATGAGCCAATTAGTCCGACGTTCAGGACTGCACCAACCGCGAACCAGCATTTAGGGGAGCCAGCCGCAATTACCTCCTCCTTGAAATCTCGAATTGATTGCAAGTTGTTGATGTTCATACGATGCAGGAGTGGTATGCTTAGTGCCGGGTCATGTCCGATGATGTTTAGGAGCGGTGACCTCACGGTGCCAGGCTGCTTGCTTGGTGATTTGCGCAAGTTTACAAATTCTGTGCCATTGATAGCTGCAGACCGTTCGAAAGTTATCAGGAAGGTTCCTGAGACGGCTACCTCTGCTTCATCATCTGTTCGGACGCGCGCTGTCGCTTCGTTGATAACCACGACGCCGTCATCTACAGGCATTATCGCTTTCAGGTGGCTAGGTTGAGTGTGGCAGTTGGCGATGTTTCCCGCGTGAAGGGAGCTAGCACAGGTTTCGCGCCGTGCTTGTACGCAGAAGGTGTTATGCGTAGTTACGGTGCATCCAGTGACTGCAAAGGTATCCTTTTCGCATTCCGCCAACGTGTCTTCGTCGAGTCGCAGAATGGTTTGTTGGTGTGAAACGGGGTAGACGGAGACCTTTTGGCACCTAAACTCAACTTTAGGGTAGGCTATTAATATGTGGATAATATTTTCGGACTGAAGGACCTTGATCTTAGAAGCTTCTATTAAGCTAACTATTGGGGTATCTTGTTCGATAAGTGATTTCAGATCGGTATGATCAAGGATTGTAGGATTTACTATGTTTGCTTTTGCCAACGTTATGGTGAGTATTAAATTTTGAATTTCTGTGTTCAGTATTCTATTTCTTGCCAACAGTGTCTCGAATAAATGAGGAGTGTCAACCAAATCGCCTTTGCGGGAACTGATAATTTTATTGATAGTGTCCGTCAGGTTGTTTATTTGTTTTTGAGTTTCGGAGTTTATTAGTATCTGTTTGGAGTTAGCCTCCACCAACTGCGTCTCTGTAACGCGGACCCTTAGGAAATCTGAAGCATCAGGGGTGCCAGCAACAACCTTCAAGGCAGTGCCTAAGAAATCGAGGCTTCGTGCAAATCTGTGATGCACTTGAAGAACGGACAACAATGTTCTAAGGTGATCTGTATCTACGTCTAGTAGTTTGCGCATATGCGACTGTGGATAGGAATCGGACAGTTTTTCCGTCTCGTCTACCATACTAACAAATTCAGAAATGTTACTTGAGTGCCTCAAGTAGCTACGTTGATCGAACACCAGTACTTCCCCGTCTAAGACCGGAATGTAGTTGGCATGCGAGAAGTCGGTGATCCGAGCATTTACCGCTGCTAGTGCCACAAGTAAAGTGAGTGCAAACCTGAAATGGAAAAACAATATAAGACGGTGTTCTAACTCTAAGTTGGTTTACTAGCTAATTGTGGAGGAAAACCTATTTCAGGTTGTCCTTATGGACCACCCTCCCCTTAATGAGGACAGACGTTCCCAGGTCTGGTTCGACCTTTTGTTCTGAGCATAAGGGAGTTAGCTTGTTCCCTAGCCTCTTGTTGTTCTTCTGGAACACCTTTTCTCCTACCTCGAAAACGCGGTTTTGCCTGGATGCATTGCACCTTTTGATATTGTCTTGCTGTGCCTTAATTAGCCTGTCTTTGACGTTCTCGCGACGATCATAAGCTGCTGCATGAACGACCTCAATTGGTTTCTCGCGGGTTACTGAGTGCAAACTTTTGTTGTACTCTATCGTAGCCTTTAAGATTAATTCTGTAGTGTCGCTGATTTTCTTGTCTAACTTGAGGCATCTCGCAATTTCGGTCAGGGTGCTATGAAAGCGTTCCACCTGGCCGTTTGAGGTGCTGTGAAGCGGAGCCGCATTCACAATGCAAATACCGTAGGCGTTTCTGAGCATCGAAGTGATGGTCTCGGAATTGAAGGCCGCCTCGTTATCGCAATAAATTGTCTTGGTTGCGGGGAAAAGGTTAACAATTTGCAGTAGAGGGCTTGTGACATCGATTATCCTTCTGGATAATATCGGTTGGACGACTGCAAATTTGGAGAATTTGTCTATGCAGGTCAAGAACTGTTTCTTGTCTGTCGAGAAAATGTCAATATGCAACATTTCGCCAGTATAACTTGGTATAGGCGTTTCCCCGAGTTCTTGTTTCTTCGGGTGCCTATCGTACTTGGCTTTAGTGCAGACCCTGCAGTTTGCGACCACTTCTTTGGCTAAACTGGCCATATTGGGAAAATAGTAGTCACGAAGTACTTGTTTAATGTTTTCCTGAGCTGCTCTGTGCGCTCGATAGTGCTCGGCAGTGATGATTTCTAACTGCTCGTTTTTGTCCGTTATATCTTGCACAAGATTTTTGCAATGCCAGAATTGGGTAGCAGGGAAATGTAAAATCAGGTCGTGTTGGAAACCTGCCAACGTGGGGAGATCGCAATGTATTGCATTAACGACTCCCGAATTCACAACTTCTTTGAGAGTTTTGAGAATTGTGCTCTTGTCAGTGTAACTGATCAAGTGGCGTGTTTTGCTGCGAAACAGCAACAAGTTTCGCTTTAGCGGAAAACGCGATTCCTCTAGGACAATCTGGTTCCTAAAGCAATTCAAAGGTTTGTCTGTTGTCTCGACCGTGTAGGTCAGGGAAAGTTCGCTGTGAACGGTTGCAGCGTCCAAACGGGGCTCATATTGCAGAGCATTAATGTTTTGCCTTGAAAGGGCATCCGCCACCAGATTCTCTTTGCCCGGTTTATAAAACATTTTGGCATTGTGCTGGTCAATGTAAGATTTCCATCTTTTGATCTTGGAATTCGTGTTCTTGTCCGACACAGCGAACGTGAGCGGCTGGTGGTCCGTGAAAATGTTAATTTCCCTAGAACCGTACAGAAAGTTCTGCAATCTGCCTAAAGCCCACACAATGCCCAGCAATTCTCTTTCGTTAGTGGCATAGTTTTGTTCGGCCTGTTTTAAGGCGCGAGAAATCACTGTTATTGGCCTATTGCCTTGGGAAAGAACCGCGCCAATTCCACTAGCCGAAGCATCAGTGGTTAAATCGAACGGTTTCTGGAAGTCTGGATACATTAACATGACATCTTCTGATGCCAAAATACTCCGCAAACGGTGAAATGCATCGCGTTGAACTTCATTAAATTCAACAGGGATTTTCTTTGATACGTGCCTACTAACTGAACCATTTTCCCCTTTAAGTATGTCCGATATCGGACGCGCTATAGCGGCAAAGTCCTTAATAAAGACCCTATAGTAGTTGGCTAACCCCAAGAAGGACCTAACGCTGTAGACACTCTTTGGTTCAGGGAATTCCTGAATGGCTTTAACTTTTTTGGGATCGGATGTTGCTCCGTCTTTGGTTACAATGAAACCCAGGAATTCGATACTTTCCTTGAAGAATCGAGTCTTTTCAGGGCCTACACGCATGTTGGCGTCGATTAGACATTTTAACACAATGTTAATGTGTTGAAGGTGCTCCGCTTCGTTTTTAGAAAAAATTATGACGTCATCTACATAGACAAAGCAAATCTTTCCTATATGTTCCCTCAGGATATCGTCTATTGCCCTTTGGAATATGCTGCTTGCATTGCGCAGGCCGAATGGTAAGCGACAGAACTCGTACTTGCCGCTGCTTACTGAAAACGAAGTCTTTTCGCGGTCATGCTCCGCAAGGAAGATTTGATGGTACCCAGACTTTAAGTCGAGGGTAGTGAAGTATTTCGCCTTTCCTAGATTTGCTAAGATCATGGGGATGCTCGGCATGGGGTAACGGTCCGGTATGGTTTTTTCGTTCAGCTTCCTGAAGTCGATTACCAACCTTTTTTGGGTTACCGTATGAGTCAGTGCCTTTTTTTTTATCAACCACCCATGTTGGGCTGTTGTAAGGCGATCTGGAGGGCCTGATTATGCCATCGTCCAGTAATTGTTTGACTTCTTTGTTTATGAAGTCAGAAACACCCATGAGACTCGGGTATCTTGAATACACAGGCTCGTTGTCTACTGTTCGGATTGTAGCGATGACAGCAGTATTAAAAGGGAGAGCTTCATCTGCATTTGAGAAGGGTCTTTTGTTTCTGAGTATCATGTCCCTGAACTCTTTCTTTACGGAAGGGGGGACTACGATGTCGTTGACATCGGTGAAGTTCACATCAGCACATTGATAGTACTGGAGTTTTTCGGATGTACTCTGGTATTCCAGAGTGTTTTTTGCCAAGTTCAATTTGACTCCGGCTTGTGTTAGCAAGTCGAAGCCTATGATGGCGTCGAAAGAACTTAGGGTATCGAGGAGAAAAAATGGGGAAGTATGTTGGAAAATATTCATCAAGCATTTGCGCTTGATTTCGGTAGACCCGTGGATCGAGTTTACCGAGAATGACTTGGCCACCGGCGTTATGGTCTTTAGCTCACATAATTTTTTGCCGCGCCAGTGTCAATCAACATCTTCAGAGTTCTCCTAACCAACCGTCGTTCAATGTACGGAAGCCGGGAGTGTTCCCTAAAAAATTAATCGAGTCGTCACCAGGTGCGTACTCGTTCTCACTCTCTAGTTCTTCAACTGCCTCTTTGGCCGCCTTCTCGAATTCTGTTACGGCTTCTTTGGAATCTGATTGTACGACATTGTTAACGCGTTGTCGTCTTTGACCTGTTGAACGGTCTGACGAATTCTTGCGTTTTGGTGCGTTGGACTCATTAGCCTGACGCTTGCTGTAATCGGTTTTTTGTCTAAATCTGGAGGAAGAGTCAACTTCCATGGGCTGTGGAGCCTCTGTTTGATTGTCTTTAGGGGCCTGGGGCTGGGGACCGCCCTTTTGGCGTTTCACAAAATGGGGATTTCTCTCCTGATTTTGCTCACCTTTGTTAAATCTGGTTTGTTTGCCTTGGGCACGGTTTTTGTTACTTTCAGCAATTTGCGCTCGGTCTTGCAAGGCTTTAGCGTAAGAGTTCGCGAACATGCTTCTCTCAATGCTAGCTTCTGCCTCTCTGGCAAGGGCCAGTGCGGATGGTAGATCTTTTGGTTGTGCAGGGAACACAACCGCTCTCAACGGCTTTCTAAGACCGGAGATAAAGGCGTGCAAGGCGTCGTCTCTGACCTCCCGGTTGAGCAAATCGGCGCCTTCTTGGTCGTGAGACATTACAATTTTGTTAGTTACGAGCGTGAGTTTCTTTTCGACGTCATCGTAGTATTGCATCAGGGACATTTCGCCTCTAAGAGCAAGCGTTCATCAGAGCACAGGGTACTCTCCATATTTCCTAGCGTTTGGTCAAAACATGATGCTACATGGAAAAGATTATGAGGTACTAACACGATTAGGATTATTAGCAGAAGATACATATATAAAGAGATACACTGCTATACAAATAATGCGTCAAACCGCTAAGGAAAATATTTCTAGAGCGCATGATAGGAATGCAAAGGCCTACAATCTTCGAAGCCGAAATATCACTCTCAAAGTAGGTGATAAAGTATTTGTTCGTAACTTTTGCCAGAGTAATGCGATTAAGAAGTTCAACGCGAAGCTCGCACCAGTGTTCAACCCTGCTGTTGTCTTTTGTAAAGTTAGTTCAGCATATTATCAATTAGCAAACGAGCAAGGCACGAGCATAGGAATTTTTCACGTGAAGGATATACAGCTTAACAACAAGACTTAGTGTTTTTTTTTTTCAGCTCATGTCCCGCAACTAGACTTGCGCTGCATAAACTGTGCTGTAGTAGCTGGCAAAGGAACTTTTGTTTCGGTAGTTTTAAAATACATTCACGTTTTTTTTTTTTTGCATCTTTTGCGGGATCAGATGGTTCTCGCTAAAGTCAACTGCTTTGTTTGCTGGAAACACTGCCTCTTAATCTGCTAAGAGAGAGCAGATTCTCTTTATTATATCGAGCTTTCGTTGACGCAGCAATTGTATGCATTGCTGTGCAGATAAAGAAGAGCTTTAAACAGAAGCGTGGATGAGCAGCAATAAGCGATAAGATCACGCCACTGTACTGTTAAAGCTTTTAGGCAATAAGATCACACCATAGTACCGTAAAAGCTTTTAAGCGCAGGTGGTTCTTTTGGTATAGCGATGCAACTGAGCGGTCAGTCATCAGAAAGCATAAGCTGAGAATAGATTAACTTCTGACCAGCAAGTGATTAGAAGGGGAATCATACGGAGTAATTTAATTATTATTATAAGTGCCAAGACACTAATTCTGTGATCCGGGAGAAAGAAAAACTCACCAAGGAAAAGATAATTGTTTCTGTTGTGCAGACTTATTCAAGAAGGTATTTATTAGTTTTGTGAAGTGGCCTAGAGGTTAATTTATTGTATTTCATATAGAATAAGGAAACGGAGTGTGTCGCGGATGCGAAAGTGTGGTGCGGGTTTATACCAAATCTATGAAGAACAACCACCCCTTTGCAACTCGCACACGGCTACAAATCGGACCGTGACCAAGCCAGTGAAGAAGATATAGGATCAACCAATAAAGAGACTTATACTTTTATCGATGGGAATTAAAAGCCTCGGATCGTAGCACTTCGATGTCCGCGTGTGAAGCTTATACATAAATTTGTGAGAGGTTACGTAACAAGAGTGTTTGTTCCCTTTCTGGGAATCACGTAGCTCATTATACTGATACAATCAATTACAAGAGTATTGACTATAGCCAATTAATTTGCCAATGCCTTAATATCAAGCTTGTTTAAGCAATTCATTATATTTAGAGTATTTTACACATATTTATATAACGGGTTGTTTTCTTGTTTGATTACTTTTAAGCAGAATGGCGTGAACGACCGTTTTGCATTGTCTCTTGTCGTCGTAAAAAAACAGCTGTTTTCTATCGATTATTGTGTATCAGTAATCGCACCATCACTAACGATACCAAAGAATATACATACAATACTGAATTTAAAAAAAAAAAAAGTGAAAAATGCCAAAAACAAGCGTTAAAAATGAAATGATATCAAATAACCGCTCTACATCATATCGAATTTTGGAAGGTTAGTATAGAAAGATAGCAAATAGTTGTGAGCTTGATACTAAACTTATGTATAAAAATGTAAAAATACAGATAGCCCCTCCGCTCAGCTGATGAAGTTCAAACGCTTATGGATGAACTAATTGAGGATGTAGCTGTAATAGCTTTCAGTACAATCCTTTAAGGTAGCACATTTCACCAAATGCCATTTAGCATAATCCGTTGGTTTCTTATAAAAAGTAGCGGGTTTTAATGACAATTGCATAGTTATAACATGACACAAAACATACCCATGATTTCTATGCACTTGCTATAATCTAAAATTCAACAATTTCATGGTCCACCCACTTCTTTGACTGTTAACTCCGTGCCACGTTCTTGTTTAGATTCCACTAAAATATTTGTTTACCGGTTTTATGCATTACTTATGCATTATTTGTTGCTTTTGTATTACTTCAGTTTTCTCAAAATTTAACCGAATATAAAATATTTTGTGCTGCCACCCTATAAAATCGGTATTTTCAGTATATTTTATACATTTAACAGCACTATTTCATCAACTTTGATTTCGTTAAAACATTTAACTCGATAACTTTGTGAGCAACGTCTGGTCAACTTTGCTTATTTCTCTGCAGTACAATTTGTTGTTGGAGAAATAAGCAATAAGCAACAACCCGTTAACAAAGTGCTGAATCTAATTATATATATTTACATATATAATATATATTTTTTTTTAATTATTATTGTCAAGGATAATTATGATTTAACAAAGTTAATGCAAATTCATTATAAGTGAAAGAAATAAGCAAGGAGCGGTCGTTATAACCCAGAAAGGAAATCATGTTATTCTGAATACATATTTAAACATACATATACTTATAAATATTTGATGTTCCCAAACATATAGCAAATATTATCTCGAGTCGTCGTAAACCTTGGGCCCTAGTCTGCGGCGATGAAATTTGGAATGGAGTAAGATAGTGACAGATTTTTATATTTTTTTTTGAACTGAGTAAGTTACAACGTTACATATACAATATATATGCATGTACATACTTATGAATATATGTGTACGAATATTTATGCAGACCATTTCCTATTTGAATTGATTTTGTGAATTAATAAATTCCAATTAGGTTAAAATTAAACTTTGATAGCAAGCAAAGAAAATATGAATGAAAAGATAGAAAAGAAAAGCTTTAATATTGATTTAGAAAAGTTAGTAGATAAATAAAAAGGATGTATACCATGGATATTTAGTTTTCTTATTGGTCTGTAAAGTACCTGTGATGGCTGCTTGTAAGTTTTATTAAGTTTTAAGGAACTTTAATATAGGGACAAGCAAATACATTTCCATAGCTTGTCATGGTTGGGAGGGTATAGAAGAGAGGCAATAACACCTTCGCACTCTCATTAGGGTAGCTCAAAAATAGTTTCCAACAAAGGTTCGGTCGGAGCTAAACCTTCAACGTAAGATACATTTTATTTTATTTTTTTTTCATTTTCTTTCGGTAATATTTTGTTAACGTAACATTCGAAAGTTATCTTCCTGAAAGCGCACTTAATAAATGTGGTAATGGAATCGTGCTGTTGGGTGAGGAAGAACCCCGACCAATCCGGCGAGCTATAGACCGAGCGATAGCAAGAAGTAGGCACCTCCGATCCCTAAGCACCGCGGCCGGTTGCCTGTGACATCTTCGTCTACCCTAGTAGGTAGTCAGTAGCAACCCATACGCCGTAGCGAGTCGAATAGACCTACAAAAATACTGCACCGTTACATAATCACCCTATAATACTCCACATAGTTACTTAAACCAGTAGGTGAGATAAAAAGAAGGGGAGTTTCACAAAACTATCTGTCATTCCGCGGCGGATGCATGTATAATTAACAAGTTGATCCTTGTCCACTAGAAATAACTTAAACTCTTTGAAGAAGAGAAGGTATAGGAAGAGGAATCGACGATATCTGCATAAAACAGTACTGCCGGCTTTAATTACAGCTAAGTACATAATTCAAAGGGATGACTGCAGCTCAATACTCCGCAAACTCAATTATCAACTTTTAATATATACACCATGATACTCAAAAATGTACTTTCGTACTAACCAAACCTACGACATCGGAGCTATAGCCAATAAAAGTTTTAGCATATCCAGAATGTCTGCGGATAGTTGCAGGAGCTATTATGGGTATAATGCTAGTGTGTTATGCACATATATCGATGGTGCACTGTATTAAATGTACCCTAAACAGTAACACTTTGTTGCTGTTTAAACTTAACACAAAAAGGCAACGACACTTTGTCGGTGCATAAACATATTCGGACATACGCTTTCAAGTACATTTCAAGTACTCTTCAAGCGCACCGAAATATGATCCTACAAAAATTAGGCAGCGTCAGCATGTGTCCCATGCATTGACCGCTTAAGTATATATGTGCATAACACACTCTACCCGCAGCAACGTATCCGTCGTTCATATGTATATATTCGTTTTATATGTTTTATATACGCTTATATACAAACGGCTGCGCTGCCACCCAAAGCAGCGTACAGCCTTCTTGTTAGCTTACGATATGTTTAAGTCTACGTTGTAAGATTATTGAGAATAAAGCAATTGGAGCGATAACAACAGTCGCTCCGATCTGAAACACAAAGGCCCATCATTACATGGCGACCGTGAACATCGATGGACAAATAGACGATTAAGGAGGAACTCGACCGATCTTCGAACTTAGTCAAAACCTGGACATCGAGGGATAACTCCAGATTAATAAGGATCCCCATACGACAATAAATAAACGCAGTAAGTAGAGTGGAATGTGTAAAAGAAGTGGCGTGGTAAAGCGGTAAAAGCCAGAAAGGCTGAACTGTTAAAACAGCTGAAGAGCGGTGACTGTATAAGCTGGAACAATTCGGTAAAACTGCATGCCGAAATTGAGTTTATAAAAAACCAACTAACTGTCCGCAAAAATTCCCTAGCAGCCACAAACACATCCACCTACTCTGCTATACGTAATATCTCTTAAAACAAAGTAATACAAACTCCACCACCAATTAAGGAAATACCGAAGCTGAGGAAGTCTTGTCCAAACGACCGCGAGGGACGATTGGGCTCCCCCTATTGCGAATACACCTGTGCAGCCAGCACCGGTCCCGTCTGGCGTTCCAAGCCAGACCAGGAAAAAGAGAGGCGACAACTGAATACACCTGTGCAGCCAGCACCGGTCACGTCTGGCGATCCAAGCCAGACCAGGAAAAAGAGAGCCGACAACTGAATACACCTGTGCAGCCAGCACCGGTCCCGTCTGGCGTTCCAGGCCAGACCAGGAAAAAGAGAGCCAACATCGCTACCAAGGGCGCACCACAATAAATTTTTTTTATATAATTATAATATTTGAACTGCAATGCATAATATATTAAGAAAAACTTTGTAAAATTGAGCAATATAACAGTTGCCCGATTAGAGTATGGCCTGAAAACCATACGCAAAATTAGGCAGGCAATAATGTAAAAAAAAAATAAAAATTTTATATAAATTTAATTTGAAAATTAACTAAAAATATATACATACATGAGTATATAAAAGTAAAAAATTTTTGTTATAAAATTAATGTCAATAGAAACAAATAGAATAAGTAAATTTGACGAAATATTTAAAAATTGTGACAAAATGGGCATAGTAGATGTAAAATCGGTAGACTCGACAGCAAATGTAATAAATAAAGTCGAAGTCACTAACACCGACATAAAATTAATAACAATACTTATTGCCATCATTTTCGTAATAATCATAGGACATCTATTATATAAATTGTATAAACTACATAATAGATGCATTAAAAAACGCTATCAAAGCCAGGCAAATGACCTAGACAAAATTTAAAACAAAATTATAGTAAACAATAACAAGATTGATTAAAAATTAAAGAAACAAATTATTTGACGGAAAAAGTATATATGTTTTTGCACATTTTATAATTAATTTTAAAATGAAATGGAATGGCAAAATATTAATGCCACATTAATTAAAATAAAAGAAAATTTTGATAAATCATACAAGTGTCTAGCACAAAATAGGAATATTTCAAACGATACTATAAATAAACACGCAACAATACTAGTTTCATGTTTTAACCAAGCTCGTTCCCTGATACACGACAATCGACAAAGGTTAAATAAGGAGCATTGGTCGTATGTATCAAGATTTTTGCATAGATTAAGAACAAACCTAAATAGCATTAAATCAAAATATTCGCTAGACATAACTATACCTTCGATTTTGAATACTCCAATATTAGTCGAGGAAGAAACAAACACAGATTTAGAGACAGTAAGCGAATCTATAATCGCAAGCGGTTCACATACAGATATCAAAGAAGAAGACCTAGGTGATCTTACAATACAAGCGGTAATCACACTACCAGAACTATCTGAGTCTGAATCAGAGTCTATTACTGAAATAAAACCTTAAATATGGTCATGACACAAGTAGAATTTCTTAAGCTAGCCTTTTCACTCATACCTGAGTTTAGTGGAAAGTCCGAGAATCTACAGAGTTTCATTGATGCTCTTATTTTAGTGGATTCACTAAAAAGAACACATGAAACTACAGCAATCAGTCTAATAAAGACTAAACTCAAAGGCCACGTTCGAAACTTAATCAACACCGAACAAACAATAGTGTCCATAATAGACAAACTAAAAGGCGGTAATAAAGGCGAATCTGCCAAAGCATTATCCGCTAAATTGTTTAATCTGCAGCAAAAACAAAAAACTGCAAGTCAATATATTCAAGAAGTTGAACAGTTGACAAGGGCGTTGCAATCAGCTCATATGATTAACGGTGTATCGCAAGAATATGCCGAAGAACTAAGCCTACAAGTTGCTGTAAAGTAAAATTCAATGAGTGAAATTACAACAGTGTTCGTCGATACTTGCACTGACGCAGTAGGACACCCAAATACCGTCCTATATGCAGCGCAGCAAAAAAGTTTTAAACCTAACCGAGGGTATAACCGCGGAAACTATCGTGGATATTACCAAAACAATGGTAACAGATATAACAATAATTTTAATAATTATGGCAACAACAGAAATAAAGGCCAATATAGAGGAAACTCTAGAGGCCGTGGTAACTCAAACAGAGGCCACAACAATAATAATGGTAATAACAATAATGTGAGAACTGCCCAGAATGCTTCGGGAAGCTCACAACAGCCCTTAGGTACACAGCAATAGACAGCAAAAAGGTTCATTCGATTAATCTTAGTGTAAATATATTCGTAACATTCACAAACGTAGCTACAGGAAAGAAATTAATATTTTTGATAGAGGCAAAGATAATTTTGTAGCCGATGCATTGTCACGGATAACAATATCTGAACTAAAAGAAATACAAAATAAAATCCTGAAAGTCACTACCAGGTATCAAAGTAGACAAAATTTCTGCGCAGAAAACAATAAAGTAGAAATGCCAAAGCAACCTACCGAAACAGCTTCTCAGCCCAACGTATATGAAGTCATTAATAATGATGAAGTACGTAAAGTAGTGACCTTGCATATAAAATATATGCTATGTTTCTTTAAACATGGTGAGAAAATTATAGCAAGAATTGATATTGGAGATTTATATAATAATAATTTAAATATTGACTTAGGACAACTATTTCCAAGGCTCGAAAAAGAAGCCGGTATATTAAAAATCAGCCAATTGAAAATGGCACCGTGGGAAAATATCTTTGAAACAGTTTCAATAGATAGTTTCAAAATTATGGGCAATAATATATTAAACACATTGAGAGTAGCGCTACTCAACCCGGTGACCACATTAACAAATAGCTATATTGTCTACACTACATGACGATCCAGTACAAGGAGGTCATACAGGCATTGCAAAAACCTTGGCCAAGGTCAAAAGACATTATTACTGGAAAGGTATGACTCGTGATATAACAGAGTACATCCAGAAATGTCAAAAATGTCAAAAAGCAAAAATAACGACAAATATTAAGACCCCTTTAACAATTACTGAAACCCCGATGAAGGCTTTTGACAGAGTGATAGTGGATACAATTGGTCCACTACCAAAGTCAGAAAAAGGCAATGAATATGCAGTCACGCTCATATGTGACTTGACCAAATATTTAGTTGCTATACCTGTCGCAAATAAAAGCGCAGCAACAGTTGCAACAGCAATATTTGAATCATTTATTCTCAAGTACGGTCCAATAAAGACGTTCATTTCGGACATGGGAACGGAATATAAAAAGTCAATTATAAATGATCTGTGCAAATATTTAAAAATAAAGAATATAACATCAACTGCACATCATCATCAAAATGTTGGAACAATTGAAAGAAGCCACAGAACATTCAACGAGTACATATGATCCTTTATATCAGTAAATAAAACAGATTGGGACGTATGGCTCCAATATTTTGATTATTGCTTCAATACAACCCCCTCTATGGCGCACAATTATTGTCCATATGAGTTTGTATTTGGTAAGACTAATAATCTACCAAAGTACTTTAACAGCATAAGTAATATAGAACCTATATATAACATAGATGACTACGCTAAAGAAAGTTAATATATATTAGAAGTAGCATACAAAAGAGCAAGGAATATGCTCGAATTAAATAAACAGAAAAATAATGAAATATATGATTTAAAAACTAGGAACATAATTTTATCAATAGGAGATAAAGTTTTACTAAAAAACGAAGTAGGCCATAAGCTAGATTTTAAATACACAGGGCCCTATAAAGTTGAAAAAATAGAAGATAATGATAACATAGTTATTTCCGGAAATAAGAGTAAAAATCAAACAGTTCATAAGGATAGGTTAAAAATTTTTAATTCATAAAACAAAAAAAAAAAAAAACAATTAATTATACAATGTGTAGGATTAGTTAGTGTTCATCACTTTAATCATTTATTAATAACAATAACTTTAATAGTACAATAAATTTTGAATAGGAAAGGCGCGTGGTGCGTTTGTTCTTCCGAATGCTCGAGTTGTGTGTGTGTTCGTGTAATGGAGCTAGTTCAGTTCGTGTTGTCGAACTAGAGTATCGATTACAATAAGTGTGTGCCTATGAACTATCGTGACCGCCACAAATGTATGCAAAAAAAAAAAAAAAATTTTATATAAAAGGAAGATGTAAGCGCCTATATAAAAGGTAAAATTGATTCCCCGCGAATTGTTGTCGACAAATTTAAATTCAAGCTCGCCCGCGATATATCGTCCTTTAAGCTGGGTGTTCCGCCGGAACTTTTCTCAACGATTTGTTCTGAAAAGTTTTGGCTGCCACACATCATAGTGATGGAGTATGTTAGTAGGCGAAGTAATAATAATAACAATGTTAGGATCAGTAGTGCTCCGCCTGTTGCATCCACTTAAGTAGCAAAAAACTTACACAGTTGATTACCTCCCTCTTACTGGGTTATCAGAATGTAAACGGACTTTGTAGTAAACTTAGTACTTTGTACCTTAATAGTCATTCTTTTCCCTTTCATGTCGTTGCCTTCACTGAAACGTGGTTAAGACAAGACATACTTAATTCTGAAGTATTATCTAACAGATTCTGTATCTGTAGAAATTACCACCCTCTGCGTCGTGGCGGTGGGGTGCTTATTGCTGTTGATGTGGACTTTTCCTCTGAGACAGTAATATTAAGTGGCTCTATAGATATTGAGTTTGTTGCTGTAAAGTTAAATATTAACGGTGTTGGTATTTATATTTCTTGTTCCTATATACCACCTTTATCTGACAGCTCTGTTTATAATGAACATATGTCAGCAATACTTTCCATTTATTCTATGCTTTCTGATCGTGATATTCTTGTAGTTCTTGGCGATTTTAATATTGCTGATGCTACTTGGATTTCAAGTCCGGACTCAAGCTTGTTGACCCCCATGGTGCAGACTGATTTTCTGGTTGGTTTATTTGAAATGTCATTGGGTCAGATCAATGGCATTCCAAATTCTCTTGGTAAAATGCTTGATTTGGTATTTGTTTCGGATCCATCTACTCTATCTGTGTCAAGATCCCTTCCCATATTCACTCCCGAAGACTTATACCACCCGACGTTGGAGGTGTTGATCACTTTGCCTGCCTGTGCCGTACGCCAGTGTAGTGAACCATTAAGACGGGTACGTCAATTTCGGAAAACCGATTTTGTAAAACTTACCCGGCTCTTAGAATTGGTTGACTGGTCGCCCCTCTATGGTTCTGAGGACTTGGATACGGCAATCAGTATTTTTTATTGCACCTTAGAAAATTTATTCGATAAGTGTGTCCCTTTTGGTATTCCAGGTAGGAAAAACAAACCTGCGTGGTTTACACGAGAGTTGACTGCCCTTAAAAATCGAAAATCTAAGCTTTATAAGAGTTTCAGAAAATCTGGCTCTTCTAATCATTACTCATCATACTTGATTGCGCGTTCCAGTTTTTCAGTCATGAATAATTCATGTTATAAAAATTACCTAAGTCGGTGCAGACTACAGTTTCAGCAATATCCTAAGAGGTTCTATGACTTCGTTAATGCGAAGCGAAAGTCTTCAACACTTCCATCTAATTTATATATCAGGCCATTGCCGATTTATTTGCCGAATTTTTTCAAACAACATACTGTTCAATTGATAATCAGGTTGATCTGCCTTACCCGTATCAGGTTGATGCCTCTAATTGCATTTTTGAACCAAGTATCACGGAGTGTTCATTACTACGTGATCTACAGGGTATTAAGCCTATATTTTCCTCGGGACCTGACGGCGTACCAAGCTGTGTGCTTAAGTACTGTGCTGATGGTCTTTTAAAGCCTTTGCATAAATTGTTGAGTTTGTCTATTAAGAAATGTTCATTTCCTAATATCTGGAAAGAATCATTTATTATTCCGCTCCATAAAAAAGGAGACAAGTCTAATGTTCAAAATTATAGGGGTATATCCAAATTGTCTGCTATACCAACAATGTTTGAGAAATTAATAACTTCTCAATTACAACATTTTTGCAGATCTTTAATTTCACCGTGCCAGCATGTATTCATGAAACAAAGATCTACTACCACTAACCTGTTAGAATTTACTTCACTAGTTGTTAATGGTTTTCAAAATAAAATGCAAACGGATGTTATTTACACTGATTTCAGCAAGGCATTTGACTCGGTTAATCACTACCTTTTACTTCATAAACTTCAACTGTTAGGTTTTCCAAGCAATCTTATTCAGTGGATAAGGGAATATTTAATTCATAGAACACAGAGAGTCAGTTTTAATGACGCTGTCTCTAAGGTGGTTCATGTCACTTCCGGTGTTCCGCAAGGAAGTCACCTTGGACCTTTATTATTTACACTTTTCATCAATGATCTTCCATCTGTTATTGACCAATCTCGAGTGCTGTTGTATGCTGACGATGTAAAATTATGCATGTCGGGTACTGCTCTGTTGTCTGCTCAAAAACTACAAACTGATTTAGATAATTTTCAAAAGTTGTGTCGTGTTAACTTACTAAATCTTAATTGCCATAAATGTAAAGTCATGTCTTTTTATAGATGCCTTCCTTTTTCAAATATATATTTTCTTGATGGAAGCCCACTCGATCGCATTGAATGGGTTGATGACTGAGGTATCCTTTTTGATCCGAAACTGAAATTTCACAAGCATATCTCATCAGTTGCAAATCGAGCCTCTAGTACCTTGGGGTTCATTAAGCGCTAGTCGAAAGAATTTGACGATCCCTACATAACCAAAACACTTAACGCGTCTCTGGTACGTCCTGTTCTTGAATATGGATCTTGTATCTGGTATCCGAAATACAGGATTCACCAGGATAGAATAGAATCAGTGCAAAAACAATTCTTGCTCTTTGCCCTTAGGAGATTTAACTGGGATACTAACATTAATCTACATTCCTACCACAGTAGACTGTTACTTAGACTTTTTTCCTTCTCTTTCTGATCGCAGAACAATGCTTAGAGTGGTCTTTTTACACAAGCTAATAAATGGTAAAATTGATTCCTCCGAATTAATCAGCCAAATTAGTTTTGCTGTTCCGATCAGAAGGACAAAGAATTTTCTACCCATTGCTCTTCAAGCTTGTCACTCTAGCAATGCTATTCATAACCCTTTTCGGAATTTATGTTCAAACTATAACGAATTTTCCCACTTAATAAACGGTGCCACTTCTAGTAGTTCTGTTAAAAAGTTGGTCTTATGTCATTTGTCTACATTTTCGCGATCTACGTAACCGTACGCTATGCGGTGTGCCCCTCGGTCGGTTGGGCGGGAGGTTGGTTGCTTTTTGCTTGGGTTCACGCGTTAACAAGCCGGTGCTTGGTATAGTTGGGCCACTTGAATGTACTGTCTTTTTTTAGTGCATCTACGTCCAATAATAATAAAATAAAATTAAGTAAAATAACTTCACTAAGTTACGTTATTTTTCAAAATGAGGGAGATGTGTTATGCACATATATCGATGGTGCACTGTATTTTATGTACCCTAAACAGTTGCACCTTGTTGCTGTTTAAACATAACACAAAAAGGCAACGACACTTGTCGTTGCATAAACATATTCGGACATACGCTTTCAATTACATTTCAAGTACTCTTCAAGCGCACCGAAATATGATCCTACAAGAATTAGGCAGCGTCAGCATGTGTCCCATGCATTGACCGCTTAAGTATATATGTGCATAACACACTCTACCCGCAGCAACGTATCTGTCGTTCATATGTATATATTCGTTTTATATGTTTTATATACGCTTATATACAAACGGCTGCGCTGCCACCCAAAGCAGCGTACAGCCTTCTTGTTAGCTTACGATATGTTTAAGTCTACGTTGTAAGATTATTGAGAATAAAGCAATTGGAGCGATAACAAGAGTCGCTCCGATCTGAAACACAAAGGCCCAACATTACACTAGGCCAAGACACAATAGCTAGTTTAAAGGGCTGAATTGGAAGCGGCTTCGAATTACTGCGGTATGATAGGTGTCAGATGTTGGAAACCTGTTCTACCTAAGATTGGGGTTAACCGAACTAAACCTTCGGGTGCCGAACGAATATTCGCGCCCCATGTTGGGCGCCAAATTAATTAGATATGTAGCATGTTACGAAGTTGTCGAGAGGCTGTTATTGTGTATTGAAAGAAAGGGGTGCACGCGCTGGCTCCGGCTGTATGATCGGTAGATGGGGCAGGTTCCAATTTTTTTGTGTATTCTTGAGCTACGTTCTCGATAATCGATAATCGCGTGGGAACCATAGTAATATCGACTAGATGGAGGGAAACGAGACAGGAAAAGGAGGGAAAGGGAACGCAATAGTTTCTCATATTAGGTTGTGGAGGCAACACTCTAAGATGGTCGTTTGGCTGCGCTGGACCGATGATATTGTCACAGCTATTGCCCACCCTACCATGATCATCATATTTCGGCAATAGTACATTTGCTGATGATCCCTAAACCAAACGCCAATCTAAATCATAGTCCTTCTATTATGACGCTGCATGACTCCCAAAAGAAAAAAAAAACTTAAAGATTCATTTTAGTAAACGTTCTAATAATTTTATTTTTTATTAAGATGCATTTCAGCGGATATACATGTGTGCTATAAACAATTGCAAAAACTAACATAAGCGAAAAAAATTTTAATCGTTGCGTAGACGAAGATCTTATGATTTTCTAGTAATAATTATATTAAGATAGTTTTGCTTATTTTATCATCTAAGAATTTATATTATTTTACAAAAGAAATTTAATAATTTTAATTTCCAGGTATTGATTTATTAATTTCAAATTCAAATTTAAATTCAATTTAAAAGAGAGAAAAACAAGTAAAAGGTTATAGTCGAGATTTCCCGACTAGGAAATACCCTGAACCCTGTACATAACGTTTACAGCCATTGTCTGTGTACATCTGTGCCTAAACTTCAATCTTCGATATCTCTGGTGTTTCTTAACCGATTTCGATGAAATTTTTGCAGATTTTCATTATTTTGTTTCAAGTTTCTAAAAAGTTTCAGATTTTTTATATTTCATATTTTTATGTTAACGATCACATGTGTATATCGAAAACGGAAATAGTTATCGAAAATCCTAAACTTTACTGCCTAGGACTTAGATGAGCTTATTTGCAAAATCTGAAGTCTCTAGCTCTTATAGTCTCTGAGATCGACGCGTTCATACATACAGACAGACGGACTGACGGACAGACAGATGGACATGGTTGTATCGACTCGGCTGTTGATGCTGATCAAGAATATATATATACTTTATAGGGTCGGAGATGCTTCCTTCTGCCTGTTACATACTTTTGCACAAAACCATTATACCCCTTTGACCCATTTAATGGGTTCGGGGTATAAAAATTAATTATGCAGTAAGCTTTACAATTTCAATTTGAATATTTTTATTCATCTAATTATTTTATTTTATTCAATTTTATTTGGTTAATTTTATTTATTTATTTCATTGGACCTCGAGCCAGCAAAAACCACTTATTTATTTATTTCCTAAAATGTATTTATTTATTTTATGTATGTATTTATAGAGATATAAGATGAAATCAAAACAATTTATTTATTTACTTTTTTTTTGTCAGCCAAATAACATATAAAAGCGTATTAATTTATTTTGTATACTGTTAATTAGGCGGCAATATTTATTAGTCACTTATATTTGCTTGGCACTAATATTGCAAGCTGGGATGCTGCGAGCGCAAGCTTTGCTTTATTTGACCTCTCTTAAGATCTCTTAATTTAAAGAGAGCGGCTTGTCACGTTTTTCTTAAGCAACAATATTATTAAGAATTTATGTTGGGAATACACGTGCAGCATGCTGCGCGCTGAGAGCGAATACAATAAAATAATGTGACTGTAGTTGTCGTGCGTGTGAGTCCGCGCTTGATTGAAGAGGCGGCTCAAAGTTTGATCGGAGCGATAAGTTCGATAACTGAAAACCGATATAACCAAATATTTTTCACATTCTTACAGCTATAGTTACCAAATTTTGCAAGCAGATAGCTAGTCATGTCCCTTAAAAGCTGCATAAAAATTTTGGATGCCACGATTACTCCTTCTGCCCCCATCCACCCTGCTCCTTGAAATTTAAAACGTCTATACCTTTCACTTTTTTTGGGATAGAGCCACCAAATTTAGTGTCAAGAAAGGTAGCAAAGTTTTCCAAACAATTTAAGCAAAAATTTGTATGCCACGCCCACTCCTTCCGCCCCTATCCACTCCACGCCGTTGCTAAAGCGTTTATGAGTGTATCTTCCACATTTTTTTTAAACAAGAGTCACCAAATTTGGAACGAAGATATATGGTAACATCTATAAAAGATCTGCATAAAAAATTTTGATGCCACGCCCACCTTTGCCGCCCACCATTTAATATAAGAAATTTCGATATCTCTTACAGCATTTAAGCAAGAGCCCCCAAATTCTGTAGAAAGATAGCATTTTGTCCATGGGCGTGCTTGTTCGTTCAGCGCAAAATCAGCACAAAAAAACACGAAATAAATTTTATTCCCCCAAGAAATAATTTAATTTTTCCTAAGCGTTCCCAAAACAATAAAATTTAAAATTGACTAAAAATCTTAAAAACACTGACACTGTATTTAAACTAAACTATCGATTGGTCGATAAGCAATCACTCTTCGATAGCTTAAATGTAAACAAAAGCGCCTCGGCGTCACTTTTGAAAAAATGGACAAGCTGCAAGTACAGGAAGAAATTCGAAAAAGGAACAGGGATTAAAGTTAATAAAAAATGATAACGTCAAAAGCAGTGCATGGAAAGTCTTTTTTATTGTTGAGAAGGATGGTCAGCTTATTGAATACGTTTGGTGCTCAAAGTGCACAAATGGTCTTTACATATTTGCCAAAAAATGGCAATGGAGCATGAATGCTCTGCGGTGCAGCCACGAAACCAAAAAACATTGGAGAGCTACTCCAAAAAAAAAACACCAAAACTAAACTAAAAAAAAAACCAAGTGTAAAAGATTTCGTGTTGGACCGTGTTGGGTCGTGTTTTAAAAATGTTCGTGCGTGCGTGAAGTTGGAAATTCTACTTTCGTGTCGTGTTGGGTCGGGCCAAAAAATTACAGTCCATGCCCATCTCTAGTTGGAACCGAGTACTTAAGAGAAATACATTATAATTTGCTTAGCTGCCTCGAGTACTTTATACAGGCATTTAAGCCAGCTATCCTAAAAAGGCAGCTAACTTAATTTTTTGTTTGCATTTTAAAGGTTTAAAAAAAAAATGTTGAGGCAGATATCTTACCGATGCAGCTAAGTATTGTAGTAGTTTAGTTTTCTTGTATTGGTTTTTAATTGTCTTTTATTCATTTTAAATGTCTTTGACCGCGATCGACTTTCTTATAGCTTGTAGAATACCAACTGAACTCCGTTTTACAGCTTAATGCTACTTTACATATCTCTGTTACAGTGTAATGCATAGTTGCACTTAACATCTATGTATCGATCTAAGTATCGATAATAACATATGTGTATTCTTCCTACTACAGTATCGAGGCAGCTAAGCAAATTACACTGTATTTCTCTTGTCCACCAAACTACTTTGCAAGTCATTGGGGTTGTCAATATTCTTATAAGTTTGCAAGGGAACATCATCTAACGGTCGAAAATTATCATCGCAGTCAACCCATTCAGTATCTTCGGATGCAAGCAGTTCTTCTAAATTGTCGATATTTGACAAAACTTCATTTTAAAGAGAGTCAGCTTGACATCTTAAGACATGTGTTTTAAATCTTAAAGCACTAACATTATTTTTCCACTTCACAACTAAATTTTTAATTTTCGACACGGATTTGTAGCCATTAAGCAAGCTGTGTAGTCCATGTCCAATGCAGAAATGGTTGTTTATACACCCCAAGTTAATTGCTTTTTCTATATTGCTGCCTTGGTCGGTTACCACGAAATTAGATCCCAGTTGCAAATTATACTTTTGAGTGACATCTTCGAGCTCTGTTAAAATATAACTTGCCGAGTGAGAATTTGACAAGTATTTAGTTTCCAGAGTTAAATGATTCATCTCAAAATTTCGCGATAGGAAATGGAACGTAAATGTTAAATATTCTTCTATAGTTATCCGTCCACAAATCGAAAGTTACTGCAAAGTGTTTTTGTCAAGATACCATCCGTGTAACTGCTTGTAAAGTACATTCTTACATATCATCTGGTGCAGTTGTTGAAAGCATTTTGTAACTTGGAATGACATCAGCGGCTGCCACAACTTTATATTTGGTTAAGAAGTCTTTAATTCTGGCAAATTTTGTGAAAATTTACCAGATCTCTAGCCATCCACAAGGCAAGATCTCGTCCCAGTGCCCATTTACTATCTCCTGGAGATCGAATTTGGGTGAATTCGTTGAAAAAATTTGAAATTGTTCCTCGTGTAGCCAATAAAGTACTTTTAAAATCGATATCGCGAAAATTGTGTTCGTTTTTCAGGAGTCGACTTAAATTCCCTGTTGAACAGTTCGTGGAATAAGAATGAATTTTTGCACTGATATAATTTTAAAAATCTTATTTAGATCTTAAAAACCAATTAAAGTATTGCCATGAAAAGATTGATGTTTCGCTTTCCTTTTTTTCTCATCCAAACAAAGTTTGCAAAAAACAAGTAAAAACGTTGCAGTCGGACGCAACCGACTGCGGAATACTTTGATACCAGTAAATGAACGGTTGATAAGGGGGAATGCAGGGGCGAAGGGAGTGGGCCATGTGGTAAACATCGCCAGCTATCATGTTACCAAATTTGGTGACTTTAGCTCAAAAACTGTGGAAGATAACTTAACTCCCAAATTTAAAAGGTGGGCGGCAGAGGTAGGCGTGGCATCCAAATTTTTGAATCAAATGTTTTTAACTGTCACCATCTATATTCATAAAAAGTTTGGTGGCTCAAGCTCAAAAACTGTTAGAGATATAGCCGATTCCGATTTTAAATGGCGGGTGGATTAGTTGGGCGTGGCATTCAAAATTTTGATGCACATCTTTGGTTGATGTTGCCTTCTATCTTTCTACCCAATTTACGGGCTCTAGCTTAAAAACTATAAGAGATATCGAAATTTCCGATTTTAAATAGTGGGCGGCAGAGGTGGGCGTGGCATCCTAATTTTTGATGCAGACCTTTAGTAGTTGTCACCATATATCTTCCAACCAAATTTGGTGGCTCTAGCCCAAAAAATGTTAAAACTATAGGCGTTTCCAATTTCACGGTGAAGGGGGGATGGGGTCGAAATCATGGGGCGTGGCATCCAAGTTTTGATGGGGAACTTCAGTACCTATCTTGACACAAAATTTGGTGGCTCTAGCCCAAAAAATGTGATAACTATAGGCGTTTCCAATTTCATAGAGAAGGGGGATGGGGGCCGAATTAGGGGCGTGGCATCCAAAAATTTGATACATTTTTTTGGGGAACGTCAATATCTATCTTGGCACAAAATTTGATGGCTTTAGCACAAAAAATGTGAAAACTATAGGCGTTTCCAATTTCTTGGTGAAGGGGGGATGGGGGCGGAATCAGGGGGCGTGGCAACCAAGTTTTGATGGCGAACGTCAGTACCTATCTTGACACAAAATTTGGTGGCTCTAGCCCAAAAAATGTGAAAACTATAGGCGTTTCCAATTTCATGGAGCAGGGATGATGGGGGCGGAAGGAGTGGGCGTGGCATCCAAAATTTTGATGCAGTTTTTTCAGGGATACGACTAGCTATCTGCGTGCAAAATTTGGTAACTCTAGCTGTAAGAATGTGAGAAATATTTGGTTTTTTCGGTTTTCAGCTATCGAATTTATCGATTTCCCAGCCTCCTAGTAGGCGTGGCAACCCAATCTTGACACTTTATCTGTACCGTCTATAGATAAACATAATTGCAAAGTTTCAAGTCTCTAGCTTTACGGGTGTCGAAAAAAGTTGCGTTCATACGGACGGACAGACGGACAGACGGACAGACAGACAGACGGACAGACAGACACCATGACGGACATTGTACAAAACCAATATACTATGAGACCTTCGGTATCAAAGTATAAAAACGTGTCTTCTTCGATGCATTTGTTTTCTTCCGTCATTTGCAAAAAACCAAAATACTCCCACACCTTTCTATTCCGATTATGCTGCAGCTTAATTGAGTACATGCTCAATGACTTATCCATCTGTTTGTTGTGAGAATATTGAATTCATATATTTTTGGTACTAAAAATAACATTGTGAAACTTACTTTATTAAATTTAAGGCTGCGCGTCAGAAAAGGCGAAAATCGGCTGCGTAAATGTCTAGATCGGCGTAAACGCCATTATTGAGTTTTTTTTGTTTTGCTCCTGCTTGTGGCTCATCACTCGGTTGGTGGTTGAACAAAACAATTGCTGCACTTGGTCATGGCTGGAGCTGCCGTGGGTCGTGGGTCAACTGCACTAGAGTCGGTCGCGTGGTCACTAGAAGCCGGTCTCGGAGAGCTCGAATTGGTTCCCAGTTTGGGCACTAGATGCGCTTATCTAGCAGTGGCATTGTCACTATTTGGGTTTAATCAACCAGATTACCCATTATTAGGCTTGGGGCTGCCGTGGACGGGTCAACTTTTTATACCCCTAACCCATAAAATGGGTAAAAGGGGTATAATGGTTTTGTGCAAAATTATGTAACAGGCAGAAGGAAGCATCTCCGTCCCCATAAAGTATATATATTATTGATCAGCATCAACAGCCGAGTCGATATAGCCATGTCCGTCTGTCCGTCCGTCTGTCCGTCTGTCAGTCTGTCCGTCTGTCCGTCTGTATGAACGCGTCGATCTCAGAGACTACAAGAGCTAGAGACTTCAGATTTTGAATATAAGTTCTCATATACCATGAGCGGAACAAGTTTGTTTCAAATTATCGATAACTATTCTGGTTTCCGATATACACATGGAATCGATTACAAAAAAATCTCGAATTTGGAAAATGTAAAAATAGGGATTGAAATAATGGGTAACGATATAACTTTTCTGAAAATTTCATCGAATTCGGTTGAGAAACACCAGAGATATCGAAGATTGAAGTTTAGGTCACAGATGCATACAGACAATGACTGTACGCGTTAAGTATAGGGTTCGGGGTATCTCCTAGTCGGGAAATCTCGACTAGAGCCTTCTTACTTGTTTTTATTCTTTTTGTGGAATGATATTTCTATATATATAAAACAGTTTGTTCTGATTGTCTACATTGCCACAGCCTAAACGAAAAAAACTAGAAGGCTGAAATTTTCTCAAAATATTTCATGTAGGTAGTAACTTAGCACAAATAAAGGATTTTCATTTTGGACAACTCCTTCGAGGTCCTCCCATACACCTAGGTCCGAAAACAAAACACATGACTCATTCCACTGCTGGCGCCTGATTGTCGCACAAGCTGAGGGTTTGATCGTGAGTGAGTTTACAAAAACAAAACAAATGAGCAGTGACGCCTTCGCGTCGCTCAAGCAAAGTCATAAGCAAGTGAAAACGGTGCAGTCGGAAGCAACCGACTGCTGAATACTTTGATTCTAGTAAAATAACGGCTAATAAGGAGTCTTATTGCAAAGGGGGAATGCTGGTGCGAAGGGGGGGGCCGTGTGGTAAACATTGAAAGCTATTATGTTACCAAATTTGGTGACTTGAGCTCAAAAAATGTGGAATATAACAGGACAACTCAAAACTTAAAAGGTGGGCGGAAGAGGTGGGAGTGGCATCCAAAACTGTATGCAGTTTTTTGGAAAACTTCACTACCTATCTTGACAGCAAATTTGGTGGCTCTATCCCAAAATATGTAAAAACTATAGGCGTTTTCAATTTCAAACAGCATGGAGGATGGGGGCGGATGGAGTGGGCGTGGCATCCAAAATCTTGATGCATTTTTTTGAGGAACGTCAATACCTATCTTGACACAAAATTTGGTAGCTCTAGTCCAAAAAATGTAAAAACTTTGGGCGTTTTCAATTTCATGGAGCAGGGAGGATGGGGGCGGAAGGAGTGTGCGTGGCATCCAAAATTTTGATGCATTTTTTCGGGGAACGTCAATACCTATCTTGACACAAAATTTGGTGGCTCTTGTCCAAAAAATGTGTAAACTATCGGCATTTTCAATTTCAAAAAGCAGGGTGGATGGGGGCGGAAGGAGTGCGCATGGCATCCAAAATTTTGATGCAGATTTTTGAAAATCGTGACTAGCTATCAGCGTGCAAAATTTGGTAAAACTAGCTGTATGAATGTATGAAATATTTGGTTTTATCGGTTTTCAGTCATCGAATTTATCGATTTCCCAGCGTGGCAACCCGATCTTGGCACTTTATCTGTCGCGCCTACAGACAAACATAATTGCAAAGTTTCAAGTCTCTATCTATACGGGTGTCAAGAAATTTTTCATTTGATCTACCATTTGCCATTGTTTTGATATAATTTTAGAGCTGACATTTGTAACTTTGGTTGGTGTTGCAAATGCAAATGCACATATGTAAGTACATACATATGTAAGTACATACATATGTAAGTACATTGTTATACATATATATTAACAAATGCAAGTGCAAATATAAATGCATGCACACATTGTTGACTTCTGAATTCAGTGCGTGCGAAGAAGGTAGCGATGCATGCAGAGCGCGCGCGTACATAAGAGAGTGAGCCGAAATGGGCAACAACAAAGGCGCATGATCGAAGCGAGATTCAAAAATAATTTATCATCCAGCGCCGAACATGAAGAGCGATTAAGTCGAGAAATCCCGACTAAAAGATACCCTATCTCCGGTGTTTCTTCACCGATTTGGACCAAATTTTCACAGAAAATAAAGTTATCCATAGTTTCAACTTATATTTTTAAATTTTCTTAATTCGAGATTTTTTCGTTATCGATTGCATGTGTTTATCGGAAACTAGAATAGCTATCGATATTTTGAAACAAACTTGATCTGCCTATGGCTTAGAAGAAGTTATCTTCCCAATTTGAAGTCTCTAGCTCTTATAGTCTTTGAGATCGACGAGTTCATACATAGGGACGGACGGACGGACAGACGGACATGTCCATATTGACTCGGCTGTTGATGCTGATCAAGAATATATATACTTTATGGGGTTGGAGATGTTTCCTTCTGCCTGTTAAGTACTTTTGCACAAAACAATTATACCCTTTTTTTTACCCATATCATAGGTTCGTTGTATAAAAACTTACTGATCCAAAAATCAACTTTCTTTGTTCACATTAAAAATAAACTAAAATGCACAACTAAAATGCACACAAGCTCATCTAAGTCGTAGGCAGTACAAGTTTGTTTCCGATTTTCGATAACTATTTCCGTTTCCGATATACACATGCGATCGATAACATACAAATATGGAATATCGAAAATCTGAAACACGATTTAGAAACTTGATACAAAATAATGAAAATTTGCAAAAATTTCATCGAAATCGGTTGAGAAGCACCAGAGATATCGAAGATTAAAGTTTAGTCACAGATGCATACAGACAATGAATTATTTACGGCTTAAGTATAGGGTTCGGGGTATCTCCTAGTCTGGAAATCTCGACTAGAGCCTTCTTACTTGTTTAATATTCTGATTTTCGTATTATATACATATAAATTCATTTAAAATACGCATTTGATGTTAAGTTATAAGAAATATTATATGGCTATTATTGAAATATTTAAATAACGATCAACATATTTTAATTTCTTTTGTTGATTTTTAAACACAAGAAAAATAAGTCGATTTTAGACTTCATAATTGAAGCAACATTATATATTGTTGTCTTGTATTTTGGCTATTATATAATAGTTACATAGAAACTGCTTAAGTGCATTTAAAAATCAAATAAAACTAAGCAGTCTGAATATTCTATTAAAATGATATAAGTTGGTATATTAATTTTTATTGAATTCTATACTAACGTATAGATACTGTAACGTTGTAACAATCTTTTTACAGTGAAGTCTATTGACTCACAGCCAAATTACAATATGTCCATTGAAACTTTAGATATTAGTGGTGTTTTGGTGCCGCATTCAGTTATTGCCATAATTGGTGATGGAGCCTGCCTTTTTAGATCTATTTCCTACCTTTTTTTGGTAGGCAAGGCTTCCATGGCACCATACGCCAACATATTGTAGCCAATGTTGTAACCAACTGGGAAACTTTTGCTTGCTTCAGCTTAAACTTAAATGGAGAGTGTTATGGCTCTTCTGAACAATATGAGTGCGCTATGTCAAATTCATATGCTTATGGTACTGCATGTGAGCTTCAAGCAGCAGCAGAAATTTATGCTGTAAATTTTCAAGTTTTTCAAAATGAAAATTTATTACAAGCATTTGGAAATATTATGCAACCTGTAAAAAGATTGCGTTTTACCGGTCCATTAATTAATGGACATTTTGATGTTTATATTCCTTTAGAGGAAGTATTAACTCACGATTCTGATACGTCAAGTGAAAGTAAACAAAAAAAAGGCACGAAATCATTGTGTTGAAAAATATCTTGATAAAAATAGGGATAAGCACATAGAAGCATCAAAAAGATTTCAGGTTAATCAGGAAAAGCGAATATTAAATACTTTGCTATAATATGTTGTTAAATATTTTCTAATTTATTTATTTCATATATATCTACTATTGCTAAAATGTATATAAACTATCGGCGAAGCGAAGCAAGTAGGACACTAACTAGTATATATTTATATGTGCGCATATATTGATATCGACAAAGTCGCGACGGCAAAATATATCCGACTGATCGCTACGACGGCCACGAGTTAAAAGAGAGCGAGTCAACCACGATGGTCGCGGATATGGCCCGCTCTTTCGATCGATCTTCGCTGCGAGAATTTCAAGAGTGGCATTTTCTCTAATTAAGTGAGCGCGACTTAATCAGCCGCATAACTCTAGATCAGTGGTGTCCAAACTCACACAATGAAAGCGTTGCGCTTGTGTGCGAAGCAGCGAAACACGAATGCAGCATAGCGAATGACTGCGTGTTTGACTTCAGCCGAACACATGAGTCGTGAGAGCACATGCAGCCGAACACGCGCATCGTACGAGAACAAGCTGCCGAGCGTTCTATTTATAGAATACACATATTCTCTCTCTATATATATGTGTCGGCTGCAACGCCGGCAGAATTTTTCTTGCCAAACACGCGTGGCTGCCTTCTTAAATTTTGGACATCACTGCTCTAGATGGAGAGTTAATCAGCCGCATAACTATAGGTGTCGCAGATAAAATTGGTTTGGGCAGTTACAATTGCATAATTTTAGGCAGAGCCAATAAAAATATCTGAAGCAAGCGTGCTTCTGTTGAAATCGTTGAAACTTGTGTGCGTTCACTGGTGTTTTTTATTGGCATGCGGCTGTCGCGAGCCGAGGTTTTTCTTCCAGCTGCCGACATAATGAACCATTTATACCCTTTCTGAATCTGTATGTAATAATAATTATTAAAATATAAATAAATATTAGATCACAGCAGAAACACAGTTCTGAATACTCTTTCGGAATGTGTGTGCATCTTTTGAATTTAAATGCTCAACTGTTAAGAAGTTGTGTTGCAAAATTGTTTGCTAGTGTCATATAGTTAATATCTCGAAAGAGTATGTATGAACAGAGAGTGAAAAACAGAAATTGCCTGACTGGGAAGCCTTGTCTTTTTTAGGTTTTTGCAGGCAGATACAAATGCACGCAAAATTTGAATTTGAACGTTGGCAATCGACATTAAATATATATTTACTTTCAAGGGTCGAAAATACATAATTTATATACATAAAATATAAATAATTATATATAATATATTCTAAAAGTTGAGTCAGGTCAAAACTAACAAGACAATTGCGACGCATACATAAAAATGTGCTGCCTGCGCACACATGTATATGCTGGGCTGAGCAAACGAAACAAAATAACAAAAATCTCGGCAAAGCTAGCCCACCAAAAAATGAAGCCAGCGCAAGTGCATGTATACTGAAATGTATGTCTAACCGTTACTTGCATTCCGCTGGCGCGCTCTTTACCCTAAAAACACTAGCCGGGCTGCTGCAAACGAACAGCAACTGAAACAAAAGCATCTGCAAATGCTGCTTCTCGCTCCCTCATCATTGAAGAGCGGCCAAGAATGCTCTAACACATACATGTCATGTGTCCGTCTGACGACCTGCTCGCTCACATATGCACGCATACATACACGCGACTTGAGCTCCAGCCCAAGTCCGTTGTGTCATAGATTAAGAAACCTAACATAGATTGGAAATTAGCAGTGGCCAGTTTTACAGCCCTGTTCATTAAAACGCATCCAAACCAGCTCGTCTGACTTGACGAAACACTGCTTACACCTCAGCGACGCGCAGCTGATTTTGTTTTGATTCTGGCTGCTATGCTGACTTTCCGCGACGTCCCGCCATTTCTGATTTGTTTTTACCATTGTTTTGTTTTGATTATTGATAGCTGTTAGTGAATTTCGCTTTGAGATGAGCGCTGTATGCATTTGAGCACACAGCGTTTGCTTTGAATTTTGCTGTTTTGCTTATTCTTGCGAGCTGGGTCTATTTCTTTATGCGAGAAAAGGGTATAGTGGTTGTGTACAAAAGTATGTAACATGCTGAAGTAAGCAGCTCTGACCTCATATAAGATATATATTCTAGATCTGTCTGTCCATCTGAATTATTGAAAATCTATGTCAAGTTATCATTCATCAAAATCGGTTAAGAAACAGCATAGATATCGAAGACTGAAGTTAAGTCACAGTATACACAAAAATGGCCGGACTGGATAATTATAAGTTCAGGGCATATTCTAGAGCTGCGATAGTGGCTTACGAACCATGCCGGGTTCATTCCGCTACTTCTTAAATTGGCGACAGACTGACGCACAAGCTGAGGGTATGATCGCGAGCGAATACATACATAAATGCATCGAAAAAGGCAAAACACAACTAGACGCCCAAATTGCACAAAGAAAAAAATACCCTGTGTCCCAATTTTCAGTTGTAGTCCATGAAATCACATATATATATTCTCCAACTATTTATTCTCAAGATGTAGACAATTTAGTATATGGGTGTTTGTAATTAAAGCTATATAGCTTGCGTTTAGTTATTTATTAACGAAAAGTTAATTTTAGTCTCTTGTTACGCAACAGCAAGCGGAATGAAGCAATAGGCAAAACGCAACAAGAAAAGCGAATACACAAGTGCATACATACAAGAACGGCGAATAGTATGTATGTATGTAGGAATATGATCGAGCACAGCGTGTGTGTTGTTATTGTAAAATTTTGTGTACTTGCATGTATGTACCCATCGAGAGTAAAACCAAGTTATGAATGTTCTAGTCAGAAAAATCTTGACTAGGAGATACCCTTTACCCTATATATAAAGCGAACCATATATAAAGACAGACGGATGCACATGGGTATATCGGCTTGGTTGTTTATAAGGAATGTTTTTATTTGCGTTTGCCAATTTTATTAATTGATATAAGTATTTTAATACAAAATAATGCTAATCTTAGCGTTAGTTAAAGCTTTACATTAAGTCATATTTACTATGTTTGTTTAATTAGAAACGCGCTTAACACAAGTAAACATATATTATGTATACCATATTTAAGTATCTCGTGTTTATTTATTCAAAGTTCATGCAAAGTTAAACTACCGTCCTATCTAGGGTAGCAGCAACCAAATTGAAGCAAAACTCTGAAATTGCAAAACTCAATTTCTGTAACAACAACAAGAGAAAGGAAGGAAGGCAACGTTTAATTATGTCTTACGCATCGCACCATTTGCAATCAAAACAAAAGCCAAAAACAATAATGGCCGCCTTTTGTTGACTATCCAGCATTATCCATTTATCTAGCACCAGCTGATGATAAACAAACCGGCAGAGTAGATAAGCAAGCAGGTTTTCGTTAAGTGTTACTTTTCCTCAACCGAACTTTTCTGATGTGTATTAATGTTTTCTGTTAAAGTTACCGGCGCTTATTACATATCTATGTTAGGTTTCTTAATCTATGCGTTGCGTTGCTAACAGCAGAGCAAGAAATGGAATGACGTTGCGCTTTTGCGCGGCCAGCTCTGTCTGTTAAGTTTTTGACTCTTCTTCTTCCTGGATCGGAAGCTTAACATTTTGACGGCAATAGTCGATTTAAGGTCTCTATGTTATTCTATGCTCAGTGGTACTACACTGCGTTGCTTCTCTTGTTGAATTTCAGCTTAACTCCGTTGGGCGCTTGTGGTTTTTATACCCCTAACCCATAAAATGGGTAAAAGGGGTATAATGGTTTTGTGCAAAAGTATGTAACAGGCAGAAGGAATCATCTCCGACCCTATAAAGTATATATATTCTTGATCAGCATCAACAGCCGAGTCGATATAGCCATGTCCGTCTGTCCGTCCGTCTGTCCGTCTGTCCGCCTGTATGTATGAACGCGTCGATCTCAAAGACTATAAGACCTAGAAACTTCAGATTTTGCACATAAGCTTATCTAAGTCCTAGGCAGTACAAGTTTGTTTCAGATTTTCGATAACTATTTCCGTTTCCGATATACACATGCAATCGATTACAAAAATTTCTCGAATTTGTAAAATTTAAAAATGGGGGTTGATAATGGGTAACGATAGACCTTTTCTGAAAATTTCATCGAAATCGGTTTAGAAACACCAGAGATATCGAAGATTGAAGTTTAGTCACAGATGCATACAGACAATGACTGTACGCGTTATGTACAGGGTTCGGGGTATCTCCTAGTCGGGAAATCTCGACTAGAGCCTTCTTACTTGTTTTGTTTTGTGTTTATTTTATTTTATTAAATTAACTGCCTTTGAATTTAAATGTTTGCTTGCCAATACTCTAGCAGCGAGAAGTAGGCTTTTTTATAATGAATAAGCGACTTGTCCCCACCCAGTAGGTGGAAAGGAGGCGCCAGAAAGTATACCTGATCGCAACGCTAGACGTTAAAAACGCGTTCAACACGGCGAAGAGAAGCTGCATCTCGGAGGCCCTTGTGGCGTTTGTAGTGCCGAACTTCCTACTAAGACTGATTAGGAGCTACTTCCACGGCAGAACACAGCTGAACGACACTAGCGAGTCGACCGACGAGTACCACGTATCGGTCTCTACTTTGCGAACTCTGGATACCTGCCGACCTCCAGTTTAAATCAGGCTTCCCGCGGCACACGGGCTATGTCGCGGGCGACTGTCCTTTCCCGTCTACTCGTGGGACCAAAATGAACCTCAACCAAAATAAAAACAACATAAAACCAGTGTCTGGGGCACTCAAAACCCCGGGGGGAAACGCCAATCCCTCTACAGGCGCTTGCACCTCAGAATCCACGTCTGGTACACCAACAGGCGTTCAAAACGCTGCAAGCGGCACAGGAGGGGGGCGATCAAGCCAATCGTCCTCTCATCCCGGGCGTCGACCTGGAACGGCTCCTGGAGCTCGGCGGTTGCAACATAAGTTTGCAACACCGGCTTCCAGGTCCGCGACTCAGGCGACTGCTTCGGGGTCCGCGACCGCAGCGACTAACAAGCCGTCCATCCAGGACCGGCGACGGGCTGCGAAAATCCTACAGCAGAGTTTGAGCGCCCAGCCTGCACCTCCGGATGGTGTCCAACTAGTGAAGTGGGCAAAAACCATCCTGCCGGATTTCAAGCCAGCAAACCCATCAAATCCTGCGAAAGCCAAGCAGAAGCGACAACGCTCTGTCGAAGAGCCGGCCCCGCAAGCCAAGTGGACCAGGCCTCCCCCGCGGCCGCAGCCGCTCACACGGTCCTTCGCCGAAGCCGCAAGGGACAAGATCCTTATTGGGGTCCTGGACAAGGGCCACAAGGAGGGTCACATCCCGCGGAACAAGTGGGGGACCGTCGAATGCGAGCCACAGGAGAAGCTCCTCGACCCGATGGTGCAGTCTGGCGGACCACCACCTCGCTGCTCGGATGCCGGATGGCATCAGGGCAGCATTATAGCAATAGCTTGCGAGGACGAGCCATCCGCATCCGTCTATAAGAAAGCCATCGCCATGCTGGGAGAGGTATACCCCGGTGCGTAATTGGAGGCGGTCGACTGGAAGGACGTGCCCAGTCGACCCCGCGGCAGGGTATGGGTTTCTGCCAAACCCGAGGATCCCGAAAGGATCTTGAAACTCTTCCAGCTCTGCAAATCCCGACTTGACTACAAACGACTGGAGGATAGCCAAAGTCGACGCGCCTAAAGGCAACACCCGACAAGTCATCCTCATCATCAACGATGAGTCGGCTGAGGCCCTAGCCAAAACCAACGGTGCGGCCCACTTCGGGTTCAAGCCGGTAGTAATCCGCGTCTACCGTTCGGATGCGGCTAGTAAGCCTTCGGCCCAAGATGAGGACGCAACCTCATGCACGCTGCCAACTGTGGAAGAGGCTGCAACAACTAGTACCGCAGCCAACGGTACCCAGGAGCATGTCACGGGTCACGACACGCCGTCGGTCAAACAAGAGGTCGAAGCCCTGGCTGGTTACCAGTCGGAAGGATCAGACCTGGCCTGTGACATGGCAAACCTTATCTGCCTCGACACCGACACTGACGAGGAGGTAGATAATACAGTGGTCGAGATTAAATTAGAAGATGTCCCTGCGACTTCTTCAGATTAATCTCCATCATTGTAAGGCGGCTGTAGCCGCTCTACTGCTCCGCACAAGCCAATGCGGAGCAGACATCATCCTAAATAAGGAACCTTGGGTCTGTGGTGGCAAGGTCTCTGGATTGGGAACGAGGGACTATAAGCTACTTGTAGCCCGAAACGAAGGTAAAGTCCGCACCTGCATTCTTGCGAAGAAACATCTAGACATTTTACTGCTCCCTAATTTCAGCAGTGGAGACAACACTGCCGCATGCCTGGAGCTGAAGCCTGGTCGGGTATGGCTCAGCTCAAGTTACATGGACCACGACCAGCAAGGACCCCTGCCACACGTACTACTACGTGGCCTGATCGCCAACTGCGAGGCAACGCACACATAGCTCATCATAGGATACGACGCCAACGCACATCATCATCAGTGGGGCAGCACTGACATTAATGAACGGGGTGAGTTACTTTTCAACTATATCCTTTCTACCAACCTTAGTATTTGTAATATAGGAAACGACCCAACCTTTATTACAAAGAACAGGGAAGAAGTCTTAGACATGACGCTAGCTACTGCCTCCCTTCATCAAAGACTCACTAGATGGAGGGTGCTCGATGAACATTCGTTCTCTGACCATAGGTACATCGAAATAGCCTTCTCACTTCATATACCCAAGCCCACATGGTGTAGAAACGTTAGACGACGAGTACCACGTATCGGGAGGCGTGCCGCAGGGGTCAGTTTTTGGCCCTCTCCGAGGCTGTACTCATAAGCAGCCGAAAAGCAGTGGAGACGGCAACCATTACAGTGGCAAACACATCAATCACAACAAAGAGAGCAATTCAGTACCTGGGAGAGATGCTTGACTTTTCTTTAAGGAGCACTTGGAGTACGCCAGATCGAAAGCTGCTCTAACAAATCGTGCTCTATCGCGTATTATACCAAATACGAGAGGCCCGAAGCAGTATAGGAGAGCTCTAATTTCCAGCGTGACTAGGGCTGTGATGCTGTACGCGGCGCCTATTTGGCACCCTGGTTTCCGCTACGACAGCTACTCCCGTGGTCTAATGGCTACCCACCGCCTAGGGGCGATCAGGGTGTGTAGCGGCTTCCGAACTATCTCGGACGATGCGTGTCTGGTGCTTGCTGGAGTTGCCCCCATAGCCGAACTAGCCAGAGAAACTGCAGAGGCTTACGAGGAGACTCAAGGGAGAGACCATTCAGTTGCCCACAAGAAAATAGCGCGCACCGCGGCCAAATCGCGCACTATGGCCAACTGGCAGAGGCGATGGGATTCCTCCTCCGAAGGGCGATGGCCACACCGCCTAATCCCAAGTTTATCGGAGTGGCTGGGCAGAAGACATGGATAGGTGAACTTCCACATCACCCAGCTCCACAGCGGGCATGGCTGCTTCCGCGGCTATCTTTATCGATTTGGACACAAGGATGCTCCCTCTTTTGCGATTTCGCTGTGGCCGTCATGACCGAACTGCGAAAGGCTGAGCGCGAGTTCAGCGGGCACCGGGAGTAGGAGGAGCAAAAGCGTTTGCTACGCAATACATAACGACCGTTCCGCAAATGCCATGCTTCTCTTAATTTTTCCCAAACCACCTTTTTTGTTTATCTAGAATAGTTACATATATAATAATAATATTTATTTAGAGTAAAGAAATAAAAATAAAACACACACACACACACACACAAGCCCAGCTTAAAGTTAAATCATGCACACCTGTACAGTTTAATGCACACACACCAGTGTTGCCAGATTTTGGGAGACACCAAAAGCTAGATTGAAGAAAAAAATAAGCTAGAATAAAGTAAAAAAAAAAAGCTTAAAAATAAGCTAAACATAAAAACATCAAAATAATTGATTTGTGAATTTTATTGATATTTATATATTATAGTAAAGAAATGATTTCATCAACTTTATCAATGGATTCCATGTATATGGAAGTTTGTAATCATGACAACATTTGCCATGACTTCGCAGTCCATATTTATAACATCCAAAAGAATATTCTTACTATAGTATATTAAATAATTTAACATTTCAATAACAAACCTTATGCTTAATATTGCGTTCAAGCTTTTCAGACACATTTTGTTGCGCAAATTTGTTTCATTAATATTCATTTGGCTGAATACCCTCTCAAACGCAGCATTTCACCATGGCAGTTAAAGGATATGCAGAGCAAATAACGCCAATTGCTCGAAAACTTTGTTTTGGCCAGCATCTTTGTAAATTAAAACTTCTGACCAAAACTGTATAGTGAATTCCTTTTTTTCCCAATTGATTAGATGCATTTTTCCAAATTGGGATACAATGTCATCAATATTTTCATCACCGAAATGTTCCAATAACGACATAATTTTTTCTCGTTTATTATCTGCGTGCAATTTTCCTGGTTTATTATCTGCGTGCAGTTTGCCAGCTTCAACTTTATGTCAACAGTGGCGTTGCACGCTTTAAACTGTTCGATGCATAGTTAGGATAAATGGTCGATAGGTGCTATGGCCGAGTGATTTTGCGGATTTTCCATCAAAAGGTATTTTGTTAGTTTTTGCCACGCTTGCAATGGGCGCAATATGTTTTTTAGTTTCAGCATGCTGCCGTAAGTCGCACAACTTGGCCCCAATCGAAAAGCAGCAGTAAGCTTTTGTGGAGTCAGTTGGCACTTTGCGGAGCCACTCCTTAAATTCATTGGTCTGCTTGCAAGGGAGTGGGCCGGGTGGTAAACATCGCTAGCTATCATGTTACCGAATTTGGTGACTTTAGCTCAAAAGCTGTGGGAGATAACTGAACTTCCAAATGTAAAAGGTGGGCGGCAGAAGTGGGTGTGGCATCCAAATTTTTGAATCAATTGTTTTTACCTGTCACCATTTATATTCATTAAAAGTTTGGTGACTCTAGCTCAAAATCTGTTAAAGAAAGAGCCGATTCCAATTCTATAAGGCGGGTGGCTTGGGTGGGCGTGGCATCCAAAATTATCATGCATATCTTTTGTAGATGTTGCCTTCTATCTTTCTACCGAATTTGGTGACTCTAGTTCAAAAACTGTGGAAGATATACGCATAACCGTTTTAACAATGGCGGGGGGCGGAAGGTGTGGGCGTGGCATCCAAATTTTTGATGCAGTTTGTTGGAAAGCTTCTCTACCTATACTGACACAAAATTTGGTGGCTCTAGCCCAAAAAATGTGAAAACTTAAGGCGTTTTTAATTTCAAAGAGAAGTGGGGATGGGGTTGAATCAGGGGGCGTGGCATAAAAAACGTCATTGACACAAAATTTGGTGGCTCTAGCCCAAAATATGTGAAAGCTATAGGCGTTTCCAATTTCAAGGAGAAGGGGGGATGGGGGCGGAATCAGGAGTCGTGGCATTCAAAATTGTGATGAAGTTTATTGAGGGACGTGACTGGCTATCTGCGTGCAAAATTTGGTAGCTCTAGCTGTAAGAATGTGAGAAATATTTCGTTCCATCTGTTTTCAGTTATCGATTTCCCAGCCTCCTAGTGGGCGTGGCACAGTGATCTTAACACTTTATCTGTCGCGCCTATAGACAAACATATTAACAAAACAAAAGGCCGTCAGCCGATTGGAGCAACAAGGAGAATAACAACTGCTGGGCTGAACAGGCATAGTACCAGTTTGCATGGACGCCCTTGTAGTGCGCGCCGTCCGTGCGGCTCACAATTGGTAGAGCGACTATATTCTCCACGAGAGGGCGGCTGGAAGCAGACCTTTGGTACGGTCATGTCCTTCCAAAGGTTCTGACGAATGGTTGTCGGGCGAGAGAAGAATACTTTATAAAATTACCCCAGTCCAAGGTGGAACAGCATTTTTCCGAGGGACGCGTGGCCGAGGGGTTTGCTCGGTCTCTACTTTGCGAACTCTGGATACCTGCCGACCTCCAGTTTAAATCAGGCTTCCCGCGGCACACGGGCTATGTCGCGGGCGACTGTCCTTTCCCGTCTACTCGTGGGACCAAAATGAACCTCAACCAAAATAAAAACAACATAAAACCAGTGTCTGGGGCACTCAAAACCCCGGGGGGAAACGCCAATCCCTCTACAGGCGCTTGCACCTCAGAATCCACGTCTGGTACACCAACAGGCGTTCAAAACGCTGCAAGCGGCACAGGAGGGGGGCGATCAAGCCAATCGTCCTCTCATCCCGGGCGTCGACCTGGAACGGCTCCTGGAGCTCGGCGGTTGCAACATAAGTTTGCAACACCGGCTTCCAGGTCCGCGACTCAGGCGACTGCTTCGGGGTCCGCGACCGCAGCGACTAACAAGCCGTCCATCCAGGACCGGCGACGGGCTGCGAAAATCCTACAGCAGAGTTTGAGCGCCCAGCCTGCACCTCCGGATGGTGTCCAACTAGTGAAGTGGGCAAAAACCATCCTGCCGGATTTCAAGCCAGCAAACCCATCAAATCCTGCGAAAGCCAAGCCGGCCCCGCAAGCCAAGTGGACCAGGCCTCCCCTGCGGCCGCAGCCGCTCACAGGAGAAGCTCCTCGACCCGATGGTGCAGTCTGGCGGACCACCACCTCGCTGCTCGGATGCCGGATGGCATCAGGGCAGCATTATAGCAATAGCTTGCGAGGACGAGCCATCCGCATCCGTCTATAAGAAAGCCATCGCCATGCTGGGAGAGGTATACCCCGGTGCGTAATTGGAGGCGGTCGACTGGAAGGACGTGCCCAGTCGACCCCGCGGCAGGGTATGGGTTTCTGCCAAACCCGAGGATCCCGAAAGGATCTTGAAACTCTTCCAGCTCTGCAAATCCCGACTTGACTACAAACGACTGGAGGGTAGCCAAAGTCGACGCGCCTAAAGGCAACACCCGACAAGTCATCCTCATCATCAACGATGAGTCGGCTGAGGCCCTAGCCAAAACCAACGGTGCGGCCCACTTCGGGTTCAAGCCGGTAGTAATCCGCGTCTACCGTTCGGATGCGGCTAGTAAGCCTTCGGCCCAAGATGAGGACGCAACCTCATGCACGCTGCCAACTGTGGAAGAGGCTGCAACAACTAGTACCGCAGCCAACGGTACCCAGGAGCATGTCACGGGTCACGACACGCCGTCGGTCAAACAAGAGGTCGAAGCCCTGGCTGGTTACCAGTCGGAAGGATCAGACCTGGCCTGTGACATGGCAAACCTTATCTGCCTCGACACCGACACTGACGAGGAGGTAGATAATACAGTGGTCGAGATTAAATTAGAAGATGTCCCTGCGACTTCTTCAGATTAATCTCCATCATTGTAAGGCGGCTGCAGCCGCTCTACTGCTCCGCACAAGCCAATGCGGAGCAGACATCATCCTAATTCAGGAACCTTGGGTCTGTGGTGGCAAGGTCTCTGGATTGGGAACGAGGGACTATAAGCTACTTGTAGCCCGAAACGAAGGTAAAGTCCGCACCTGCATTCTTGCGAAGAAACATCTAGACATTTTACTGCTCCCTAATTTCAGCAATGGAGACAACACTGCCGCATGCCTGGAGCTGAAGCCTGGTCGGGTATGGCTCAGCTCAAGTTACATGGACCACGACCAGCAAGGACCCCTGCCACACGTACTACTACGTGGCCTGATCGCCAACTGCGAGGCAACGCACACATAGCTCATCATAGGATACGACGCCAACGCACATCATCATCAGTGGGGCAGCACTGACATTAATGAACGGGGTGAGTTACTTTTCAACTATATCCTTTCTACCAACCTTAGTATTTGTAATATAGGAAACGACCCAACCTTTATTACAAAGAAAAGGGAAGAAGTCTTAGACATGACGCTAGCTACTGCCTCCCTTCATCAAAGACTCACTAGATGGAGGGTGCTCGATGAACATTCGTTCTCTGACCATAGGTACATCGAAATAGCCTTCTCACTTCATATACCCAAGCCCACATGGTGTAGAAACGTTAGACGCACGAACTGGACCGTTTTCAAAGAGCATATTGGAAGACTCATTCCTGAGCAGCGCCTAGCGGGACTCCCTTCTCCTGAGTACACAGAGATACTCACCCATATGCTAACGGAAGCATGCAAGTCCGCCCTCGACAAGTCATGCCCCCATAGCAAACCTAAGAGGAAAGCTAAACCACCATGGTGGTCCCCCAAAATAGGTGAGCTTCGCAAGACCTCACGCAAGCTCTTCAATAATGCAAGGTTAAAGGGATACGACCAGTCTTTGAATCTCTATAAAACAAGCCTCTCATCCTATAAGAAGGCACTCAGACAAGCTAAGCGCCTCTCTTGGCAGAATTTTTGCTCCTCAATCGAGAACACTGCAGATGCTGCAAGGCTCAGGAAAGTTCTCTCCAGCACTCCATTGACAGTGGGTTTCCTCAAAAAACCAGACGACTCGTGGACAACGATCAGTCTGGAGTCGCTGGAACTCCTGACAGAAACCCATTTCCCTGGCTGTTCAGTCGGGGTATCACTACCTCCTATCACCAGAGAACATCAGGAACATGAAGCCACTGACTTTCTCTCCAAAGACAGCATCTCATGGGCCATACAAAGTTTCTCGCCCTTCAAATCACTTGGATCAGACGGCATGAACCCAGCCCAACAACAGCATGCAGGGGCCACTGCCATCAGCTGGCTTCAAAGATTCTTTGCAGGTCGTCTTCATTCCTGAGGCGGGTAAGCCCTCTCACACGACCCCGAAGGATTTCCGACCCATAAGCTTAACATCCTTCCTAGTCAAGAAGCTAGAAAGGGTGCTGGGCCTACATATTAGAAATTCGATCCCGACCGATCATTTCTCCCAAGCTCAACATGCTTACCAAAAAGGCAAATTTACTGAAACAGCGCTTCCACAGTTGAAAAGGCACTCCACCACAAGGAGTATTGTCTCATAGCCTTTCTGGATATTGAAGGGGCTTTTAACAACGTCGTCCCAGAGGCGATCACCGAGGCACTGTCGGATCTGGGGGTCGGGCAGCGCATTTTGGATCTGATCGACCAACTGCTTAAGCACAGGATCGTCAGGGCCACCTTGGGGTCCTCGACCATCTCCAGGTCCGTTAACAGAGGCACCCCGTAAGGAGGTGTTGTCTCCCCTCTTCTCTGGAATGTGGCAGTCAACTGTCTGCTGCGCTCCATAGAGGGCGGGGGCTGTCGGGTGATCACCTACGCGGTCGATGTTGCCATTGCCTTCTCTGGCAAATATCCTGAAACACTGTGCGAACGTATGTCCACCGCACTTGGAACCCTGTCCTCCTGGGCTACATCAAAGGGGCTCGGGCTAAGCCCAGCTAAAACTGACTTAGTCCTCTTCACTAGGAAATACAAGATTCCTCCTCTCAGACCTCCAACCCTAAACGGGGTGGAACTTGCCTTAAGTAAATCAGCCAAATACCTAGGGCTTACCATAGACAGTAAACCCTATACACCTGCAGGAAGTCCATTGGACTAAAATGGGGAATGGCACCCCACATCACGCTGTGGCTGTACACGGCCATTGTTCGGCCCATCTTACTATACGGAGCATCAGCATGGTGGCCAACTTTGTCAAATAAAACAGCAGTTCATAAGCTCGGCAATGTACAGCGTGCCGCAGGACTGACAACAACAGTAGCCCTCAGAACGACCCCAACTGAGGCTCTTGACAATATTCTAAGCTTTCTGCCAATAGACCAAATGGAGAAATAAGTAGCAACTCTCCCCGCCCTACGCATGATAGAAACAAATCAGTGGTCCGAACAGACACCCTAACATTCTTGTGACAAACTCACTTATCCCCCCAAACACGGACTAATGCTGTCCTCCGGAATTCCCTAAAACCGATTTCCAAGTAATAATCCCCCCAAGGGACGATTGGTGCTTAAGCACGCGTGGGCCGACAAACTCTGTAAAAATGTTCACCGATGGCTCAAAGCTAGACGACCGGGTAGGGGAAGGTGTCTTTTGCGAAGAGCTATCCATTAGTAAATCCCTCAGCCTTCCTGATCATGGGTGTTGGTAAAAATAAAAAATCTGTGATACTATGTGATGACGTGAATGTTGATGCACTTAACCATAAGTTTGTTAACCTGAATGTTCCTTTAATTGTGAATAACCAAAATGTAAATTATGTGCCGTTAAGAAACTGTAGAAATTGTTTTGAATTTGTATGCGTTAATGAGTGTGATGTCCTGCATGCAATTCTTAAAATTAAATCAAACGCTATAGGTTTAGATAACATATGCCCAAGATTCTTAAAACTACTTTTACCATACATACTCAGACACCTAACGTATGTTATAAATACTGCAATTATGTCATCCATTTTCCCTGAGCAGTGGAAACAAGCCAAAATAATACCAATACCAAAGCAAAACAGTGAGTATAGGCCAATTGCTATACTGCCCTTCTTATCAAAAGTGCTCGAAAAACTTATGGCTGGACAAATTAACAACTTCCTAAGTAGTAACAAACTTTTAAATAACAATCAATCTGGGTTCAGGGTAAATATGAGTTGTACAACTGCAATCTTAAAGGTAGTTGAGGACATTCGGGCAAAAATGGATAACAGTGAAGTAACGCTGCTAGCACTTTTAGACTTTAGCAAAGCATTTGACACGGTAAATCACGAAATTCTCTTGACAAAGCTGGACAAAATGTACTTTTTCACGCAAACTGCTATTAAGCTTATATCCTCCTATCTTGAAAATAGGAAGCAAGCTGTCGCTATTCAGAATATGACCTCAAGCTTTTTGTTAGTACCGCGTGGCGTCCCGCAGGGATCTATTCTAGGACCGCTTTTGTTCTCAATGTATATTAATGATTTGCCGAGTTCCCTGTCAAACTGTAACGTTCATATGTATGCAGATGATGTTCAAATGTATATTAGTCGTCCTATTGAAGAATTAAATGAGTGTATTGAATCGTGCAATGTTGATCTGTTACGTGTTAGTGTGTGGGCCAAGGAAAATGGCTTGTGCATAAACCCGTCCAAGTCTAAATGTTTAGTTATATACAAAAAGTACCTGAATACGGACAATGTAAGAAAACTTACCATAGATAATAAATCAATAGTTTTTGTCGACAAGGCCGTAAATCTCGGGATAACTTTTAATAAAACTCTGGCTTGGAATGACCAGGTAAATAAAGCAGTGGGTAAAACGTATGGAGTCCTGCGACAACTTTACCCAACACAACAATTTTTACCCGTCAAAACAAGAACTATGATCGCAAAAACTTTACTGATACCCTCCCTGCTTTATGGTATTGAAATCTTTGGCAAATGCGATGCAGCTAGCCTACACAAACTTCAAGTCACATTTAACAATATTGCTCGTTATGTGTATGGATTACAAAGAAGTGATCATATAACTATTTTTGCAAAGAAGCTTTTTGACCTTGATTTCGTGTCGTTAATTAATTATAAAATACTTGTTTTTGTCCACAAACTAATATTCAAAAAAAACCTGACTATTTATTTGACTTGTTAAAATTTGCTTCCTCACAAAGAGTGAATAATCTTATATGTTTACGAACTAAACTGGCCTGCTCAAATAGGCAATTTTATGTCTTTGCTGTTCGACTCTGGAACCGATTACCACCAAATCTAAAAACCACCAAAAGCACATCTATGTTTAGTGTTAAGTTGCAAGAACACTTAAGCAGATAATTGAAAAATATGTTTAAATATAAAATAAAGTAAATAAAAATCTAAAACAATGTTAGTCTTAAGAAAAATTTAAAGAAGATAATTACTGTTTATAGAGATAAGTGTAGGATAGTATTCACTATTAGACTTTAAGTTAATTTTCAAAACATTGTGACTAGTGCTGTTAACTAAAAGTAGAAATACTTGTAGCGCTAGGAATTTTTCCATATAATAAATAAATAAAATCATTGCAGTGTTTTCCAGGCTGAAATCATTGCAATACAGGAGGCACTCCTCTGCCTCTCCGAACTTAACTGGTCTGCAGATAAAAATCTGCATATTCTCTGATAGCCTTGGGCTTGGGTATTCCCATGGCCAGCTGTAAGCTCAGAGTTCGATCACACTTTGAACTCGAAGCTAGCAACAGGTGGCAGATAACCAACTCCACGGGCAGGATTGCAAGGCAAACCTGGCCAACGCGCTGTAAGAAGCGCTCATCTGTCCTAATTCATCTTAACAGAGTAGGCTGTACCGCCGTAATTAGGGCCATTACCGGACACTGGCTAGTGGGAACTCATGCAGCGAGACTTCTAGCCCCTTTTAACGATTTCTGTAGACGTTGCCGCGACGAGGAAGAGGAGGAAACAGTTTCCCACCTTTTCTGCGACTGTCCGGCACTCTGTAAGACCAGAAATCGCCATCTCGGTTCCTTTTTCTTATCGGACATCTCTCAACTAGCGGATATTAACCCGAAAAATATCTTATCTTTTATTAGTGCCTCGGGCTGGGACCACGCCCTCGACTACGGTGCTACACACTCTGCGTCTGGGTAGACGGTAACGACAAAGTTCAAAACGCGGCATCACAATGGGCCAAATCTGGCCTACGTGAGCGGGGGAGTACTTAACAAATCCCTCACTACCGCCCTCACCTAACCTAACCTACTTTGCGAACTCTGGATACCTGCCGACCTCCAGTTTAAATCAGGGTTCCCGCGACACACGGGCTATGTCGCGGGCGACTGTCCTTTCCCGTCTACTCGTGGGACTCAAAATTAACTCAAACCAACAAAATTACACAAATTTAGTGTCCGTGGCACTCAAAACCCCGGGGGGAAACGCCAATCCCTCTACAGGTGCTTGCACCTCAGTCTCTACGTCTGCCACGCCAGCAGGCGTTCAAAGCGCTGCTCGGTTGGCATCAGGGCAGCATCAAAGCAATCGCCTGCGAGGATGACAGATCAGCATCCATCTACAAGCAGGCCATCGCCATGCTGGGAGAGGTCTACCCCGGCTCGAAACTGGAGGTGGAAGGACGTGCCCAGTCGACCCCGCGCCAGGGTATGGGTTTCTGCCAAACCCGAGGATCCCGAAAGGATCTTGAAACTCTTCCAGCTCTGCAAATCCCGACTTGACTACAAACGACTGGAGGGTAGCCAAAGTCGACGCGCCTAAAGGCAACACCCGACAAGTCATCCTCATCATCAACGATGAGTCGGCTGAGGCCCTAGCCAAAACCAACGGTGCGGCCCACTTCGGGTTCAAGCCGGTAGTAATCCGCGTCTACCGTTCGGATGCGGCTAGTAAGCCTTCAGTCCAGGATGAGGATGCAGCACCACGCACGCTGCCAATGGTAGAGGAGGCTGCCACGACCAGTACCACAGACAACGGAACCCATGAACATGCCACGGGTCACGACGCGCCGTCTTTAAAAAAGGAAGAGGATGCCCTGGCTGGTTACCAGTCGGAAGGCTCCGACCTGGCCTGCGACTTGGCCAATTTGATATGCCTCGACACAGACACTGACGAGGAGGTAGATAATACAGTGGTCGGGATTAAATCAGAAGATGTCCCTGCGACTTCTTCAGATTAATCTCCATCATTGTAAGGCAGCTGCAGCCGCTCTACTGCTCCGCACAAGCCAATGCGGAGCAGACATCATCCTAATTCAGGAACCTTGGGTCTGCGGTGGCAAGGTTTCTGGACTGGGGACAAAGGATTACAAGCTACTTGTAGCCCGAAACGAAGATAAAATTCGTACCTGCATTCTTGCCAAGAAACACCTAGGATTGTTTCTGCTCCCTTATTTCAGTAATGGCGACAACACTGCTGCATGCCTGGAGCTAAAACCTGGATGCGTCTGGCTTAGCTCAAGCTACATGGCCCACGACCAACAAGGGCCCCTGCCACACGCACTTCTGCGTGGTCTGATTGCCGACTGTGAGAAAACACAAACCGATCTCGTCGTAGGATGTGACGCCAACGCACATCACCACCAGTGGGGCAGCACTGACATAAATGAACGGGGTGAGTTACTTTTTAATTATATCCTGTCCACAATCCTCAATATTTGTATTATAGGTATTGACCCAACCTTTATTACAAAGAACAGAGAAGAGGTTTTAGACATGATGCTAGCCACTGCCTCCCTTCATCAGAGACTCACCAGATGGAGGGTGCTCGATGAACATTTCTTCTCCGAGAGACAACCAATTTTGGAGTCACTACAAACCCCGCCTGTCATCCTTTAAAAAGGCCTCAGAAGAGCTAAGCGCCTATCTTTTCATCACTACCTACTATCACCAGAGAACATCATGAGCATGAAGCCACTGACTTTCTCTCAAAAGACAATATCTCATGGGCCATACAAAGTTTCTCGCCCTTCAAATCACCTGGGCCAGACGGCATGATCCCAGCCCAACAGCAGCATGCAGGGGCCACTGCCATCAGCTGGCTTCAAAGAATCTTTGCAGGTCGTCTTCATTCCTGAGGCGGGTAAGCCCTCTCACACGACCCCGAAGGATTTCCGACCCATAAGCTTAACATCCTTCCTACTCAAGACGCTAGAAAGGGTGCTGGGCCTACACATTAGAAATTCGATCCCGACCGATCATTTCTCCCAAGCTCAACATGCTTACCAAAAAGGCAAATTTACTGAAACAGCGCTTCCACAGTTGAAAAGGCACTCCACCACAAGGAGTATTGTCTCATAGCCTTTCTGGATATTGAAGGGGCTTTTAACAACGTCGTCCCAGAGGCGATCACCGAGGCACTGTCGGAGCTGGGGGTCGGGCAGCGCATTTTGGATCTGATCGACCAATTGCTTAAGCACAGGATCGTCAGGGCCACCTTGGGGTCCTCGACCATCTCCAGGTCCATTAACAGAGGCACCCCGTAAGGAGGTGTTGTCTCCCCTCTTCTCTGGAATGTGGCAGTCAACTGTCTGCTGCGCTCCATAGAGGGCGGGGGCTGTCGGGTGATCACCTACGCGGACGATGTTGCCATTGCCTTCTCTGGCAAATATCCTGAAACACTGTGCGAACGTATGTCCACCGCACTTGGAACCCTGTCCTCCTGGGCCACACCAAAGGGGCTCGGGCTAAGCCCAGCTAAAACTGACTTAGTCCTCTTCACTAGGAAATACAAGATTCCTCCTCTCAGACCTCCAACCCTAAACGGGGTGGAACTTGCCTTAAGTAAATCAGACAGTAAACTAGACTGGAACCTCAACACGGAAGAACGTGTTAAGAAGGCATCGGTCGCCCTATACACCTGCAGGAAGTCCATTGGACTGAAATGGGGAATGGCACCCCACATCACGCTGTGGCTGTACACGGCCATTGTTCGGCCCATCTTACTATACGGAGCATCAGCATGGTGGCCAACTTTGTCAAAGAAAACAGCAGTTCATAAGCTCGGCAAAGTACAGCGTGCCGCAGGACTGACAACAACAGTAGCCCTCAGAACGACCCCAACTGAGGCTCTTGACAATATTCTAAGCTTTCTGCCAATAGACCAAATGGAGAAATAAGTAGCAACTCTCCCCGCCCTACGCATGATAGAAACAAATCAGTGGTCCGAACAGACACCCTAACATTCTTGTGATAAACTCACTTATCCCCCCAAACACGGACTAATGCTGTCCTCAGGAATTCCCTAAAACCAGTTTCCAAGTAATAGTCCCCCCAAGGGACGATTGGTGCTTGAGCACGCGTGGGCCGACAAACTCTGTAAAAATGTTCACCGATGGCTCAAAGCTAGACGACCGGGTAGGGGAAGGTGTCTTTTGCGAAGAGCTATCCATTAGTAAATCCCTCAGCCTTCCTGATCATTGCAGTGTTTTCCAGGCTGAAATCATTGCAATACAGGAGGCACTCCTCTGCCTCTCCGAACTTAAGTGGTCTGCAGATAAAATCTGCATATTCTCTGATAGCCAGGCTGCTATAAAATCTATAAGATCGATATCATCCAACTCGATATCTGTCACAAACTGCCGCAAATATCTGCAAAAGATGGCAGAGCAGCTCGAGCTTTACCTGATTCGGGTGCCTTGCCATAAGGGCATCGAGGGCAACTGTAAGGCAGACGAGCTGGCACGGTATGGCACTACCATGCTGATTTCTTCAGAAGCTGTCGTGACGAAGAAGAGGAGGAAACGGTTTCCCACCTTTTATGCGACTGCCCGTCACTCTGTAGGACCAGAAATCGGTTGAGAAATACCAGAGATATTGAAGATTAAAGTTTAGGTCACATATGCATACAGGCAATAACTAAACGCTTAAAATTCAAACTAGCTTAGCAAAATGTAATAAGCGTGAGCCACAGTCGGCTGCACGCAATGCGAATCGCCGTCGGCAGATTGCCGATCGGCTTACGGTTAACAGATATAAGAGTGTACTTCAGTTTTCTCTTAAACTAACTTATGGAATGCTACTATGTTAAGCTACTTATACATCTTCTCCAACATTCCAGCCCTGTTTATGAGCTCCGGTCTTCCACAACTGTCATCTATAGGGATTGGTGCCAGCTTGTGCACCGGTCATTCTTACTTCGGCCAAGCGCACCTTGCCGTCCTCTCCCACTATTGCACGTGTTACGCTCCCGGTTATCCATCGTTGCAAGGGGGTGTTGTAGTCGTTCATGACCGCCCCTTCGACCAGATTGGCCTCGCCTCTGCACCACTGGGCTCGCTGCTGCAGGCTGAGCAGGTAGTCCTTGGACCACTTGCGGCAGAAGTGCAGTTTGAGCACCAACAACTAATGGCACCGCTTCAAATACGCGGGTGCGAGCTTGTTGTTGGGCTCTTCGGGCGTGGATGCTTGCGGCTGCCCCAGCAAAGGCTGGCCGATGAGCAGATCCTTGGCGTTATGGCCTCCCCCTCGTTCGGGTTGCTGGTGTCTGCCACGAGGGGCCTAGAGTTGAGCAACGCTTCGACATCCACCAGATGCTTGCTCAACTCGTCCGGCGTGAGATTGGCGTCGCCTGCCCCTCGCACCAGCCTGTGTTTGGCAGCCTTCACTGCTGCTTCTCACGGCCCACCGAAATGTGGTGCCCTTGGAGGGATAAACTTCCATAGCACAGCTCTCTCCGCTCCTGTAGCTTATCCTCGCTGTGGAGAAACGCAGCTTGCAACTTCTTCAGCACGTTGCTCACTCCCACGATATTCGTCGCGTTGTTGCTGTAGATCATCTCCGGCAGCCCTTGTCGTCCAACGACCCTTTTAAAAACATTCAAAAATGCGTCAGTGGACAGTGTGGCAAAACAAACAAAAACAACGTACTTTTTAACGCGTGGTCTACCTCTAATTCTGTAATTTACATAGAAAGGCCCACAGAAATCTACGCCAGATACTTTGAATGGCCGACCTTCACGAAGGCGGTCTGCTGGCAAATTTCCCATTATTTGCCCCAACAACTTTGGTTTATAGCGAAAGCAAATTCTAACAGGTGCAGTACACAAGCTTCGGGCATTGACCACCCAAATTTGCTGCCTCAACAATCCGACAACAACCTTTGCACCTGCATGATAGTGCCTAAGGTGCAAATGCCTGATAAAACTCTTAGGCAGCAACAGAGGGAACTTAGCGTCATATGAAATAGGGCCGTGTAGCAAACGCCCTCCTACTCGAATCAACTCAAATTTGATGCCATTTTCCTCAACTTCGTGGATAAATGGATTCAACGACTGCAGCATTGGAACTAATACTGCCGATTTTTTCAACAATTTGCATTAATTGCTGTATGTTGTGCTTTGTTCGACTGCGATCAGCTTTAAGAAAGCAATTTTTCTTTCTGATGCAGATACAATAAGCGCATCACCTCTAAGCTGCCTGAAACAAACTCGAAGCACATAAGCCATTATGCGGACCAGCTTGGCGAATCTTGATTGACGATTGATCAATTGCGCAATGCAATTAGATTCAGCGCCAGACACCCCTAGTGCACACACAACTGCAAATTTTTTATCTTCAGAAGCTTTAACTTCTGACGCTATCTCGAACTGATGGAGTTGAGGCCATCGATCCTTTTCAGCCATTAAAATACTTGGTCCATTGAACCATAACGAACTCACAATTTCTTTAATATCGGTTCCCCTTGAAACCAAGTCTGCTGGATTATAAGCCGTTGGAACGTGACGCCACACGACTCCAGTTGACAATTCATGGACTCCTGCGACTCGATTCGCGACCATGTACCCAACGTACCTGAATCACGGTCCTACCAATATAACGTGACTTGCGAATCTGACCAGAAATTCACCATTTCTATCGTGAATTTGTGCTTGACATTTGTTGCCAAAGTTTGGCCAGCAATAGTGCTGCACAAAGTTCTAACCGGGGAATTGTCTTCACATTCATCGGAGCTACAATAGATTTTGCCGTGAGCAGAGAAACACGAACATCTTCATTGTTGCATGTTCCTACGTATATGCAACAACCATAGGCGTGACTGGATGCGTCAGCAAAGCCGTGAATTTGAACACTTTGGTACAAAGTCAAACACAAGTACCGGGGAATCGAAATTTTGTGCAAATCTCTTAAGGTAGTGGTAAACTTATTCCATGCAGTGTGTTAATTCATAGGAATATCCTCATTCCAATCTACCTTTAGCCTCCATAAGTCCTGCAACAACATTTTTGCCTTAGTGACAATTGGACACAATAGGCCAATAGGGTCAAAAAACGAGAGGCTATTGACAAAATGTTACGTTTTGTTGGTTTCAGGGAGGCAAAACTATCCACGTCAAGATGGTATTTAAACACATCCTCTTTAGGTGCCCAGCGCATTCCAAGCGTCTTAACTGAGCTTTGCTCATCAATTTTAATACTGATTTACTCACTTTCACCAGACCGAGCCTGGCAATTGGAAGCCCACTTGGCCTGTGGAAGTCCTCCAACGAGCAATATATCACGAACCTGGCTGCAAACGGTGTCCAGTTCTTTTAAACTGTCTGCACCTGCCAGCATGTCGTCAACATAGAAACAGTTACGAATCACTTTCGCACCAGTGGGATGTGATTGTGCGTATATATTTGCCAATTCAAACAAACAACGTACAGCCAGAAAGGGTGCTGACGCTCTACCATATGTAACAGTATTCAATCTGTATGCCTGTATGCTCTGTGTCTCTCCACAAGACAATTTGGAAGTCTCTATCTTCCTCAGAAACATTAATCTGCCTATAAATTTTTGAAATGTCGGCAGTTACGGCATATTTTTCAACCGAAAGTTGACCAATGTTGAATACAACTCCCTCTCAATAGAGGGCCCCTCCATTAGTGTTTCATTAAGCAAAACTGTTGTTGATGTTTTGCTGGAAGCATCAAAAACAACACGAAGTTTGGTTGAGGTACTTTAAGGCCTCACAACGCATTGATGAGGAATGTAGTAATGCTGTTCTAGAGGAGCAGACTTCAGAATGGACATATGTCCCAAATCCAAATACTCTTTCATGAAGTCATGATACATATTTCTAAGAGTGTCATCCCTTGACAGTTTGCGCTCAAGTTGCAAAAAACGCCTTTCAGCAGTTTGAAAGGACTGGCCAAGAGGGCGGTCTTAAAAGGAAGTTTTACTTGAAAGCGACCGGAAGATAACAGTTGGAAAGTTTTTTTAAAGTACAACTCAGCTGTTTGGCGAACAGCCTTCGACTCAATTGGACATTGATCCAATTCCCAAAAACGATTTACTATGGAGTCGAAAGAACAACTATACGCTTGAGCTACCGAAGTATCACTAAACTGTTGCCGAGGCGCCTGTCTAGTACATTTGCCCGCAACAATCCAGCCGAGCAATGGTTTTTGCATAATACTCGGCAATTAAACTACTCGGAATGTAGTTTTAATTGCCCAACGAACATCCACCTTAGCTGGCTTATAGAACTAATTCTCTGCCAACTTAATATTCTTTGGGATTTTCCAGTTCGATGTGGAAAGAGACTGTCCAGGCTGAGATCTGGAAACTGACTTCAATACCCAACACTCAGTGACAAAGGTGTGGGAATTCAAACGAGATTGAATTCATGCACAAACCTTATTTTTGCTATCCGTTGCTGCAACGATTGCGATAGCAAGTGAAGTTGGCTCACGTTTAAGCCGAAGCCTCTGTGCCATACTCTCGGACATCAAATTTATTTGAGAGCCACTTTTGAGCAAAGCTCTTGCTGGGTGCAACTGTCCGAATCTATCTTTTATATTTACGATAGCGGTAGCGAGAATGACTTGATCCGCATTAAGCACGTGACCTACTTATGCCTCCGAAGTTGAGGCTTGAAGTGCCGATGCTTCACCTTGTGCTGGAGCATTATACCTATGAAGCAGAGAATGGTGGGGCTTAGAACACACTCGACACTTAGACGCCTTGCAAGTCGAAACTATATCCCCCACTGTCAAGCAATTGAGACAAATTTTTTGAGTTTTAACGTACTCAAAACGTAGCATAACGGAAATGGCACTGAATGACGGACAAGAATATATATTGTGGTCTGCAGACTTGCAATAAGTACATGCAGACGACGACTTATGCCCTGCATAAGCACTGGCAAAGGAAGATTTATGTTGAGGTTTTCTGACCTCAGTACGCAACTTTGATTTGCCACGAGTTGACTTTTCTGCTGCCAAGTACTGGTACCTCCTATTCAGCTGTTTGGTCATGCTGGGCAAATCGAATAACTGAGCAACAGTATCGAAAAATATTAGACACTATAACGATTAACGTGCAAGTATGGATGAGCGGATGGTATTGTAACGGACAACGGAATACGCGCTGGCTTTTACGGCTGTGGCTCGTCGGCTAAGTCGTGGGTACCAGTTGGTAATAAGAATAATTTTAAAATACATATATAAATATGAAATAAATATGATCATGCATATGGATTATTTTTATATACTTAAATTAGACATTATAACATGATATTCGTTACGTTAATTTTATATGAACTCTTCTTTAAATATGTGAATGCAAAAGAAAATAAAACATTAACAAAGCGGTACGATAACTTTTTCGAGTTAGTGTGTTTGCATATGCTGCAAAAACACATGTGTTCGAAAGCATTAAAACGTTCTGAGTTTAAGGTTAATTAAGAGAAGCTTAAGTTTAAGCTACGTTAACGCACGGAAGAGAAGCTTTCACGTGGATAGTATTTAAGAGCACTAACTGATAAAGAGCGGTCACTTACAGCGGCATAATCCCACGCAGAAAGATCTTTCCTTGTGTTGGTGTGTGCTTATCCGATGCTGAAGCTTTTGTAAAAGTTACTAGATGAGAGAGGGGGTTAGGAGATATAGATTTTGTATGCTCTCTTTACACATACTCTTGTTTTGTTTACTTTTTTCTTTTTCTTGCACAAAAACACTAAATGTAATTAAAGATTACTTTGCATAATTTTTCTTTTTAGATAATTGTAGTTTAGTAATAAACTGCAATTGACTTTAAATTTATGCGGAGATACAGCAACTTATACTTTTCTTTTTTTTTGTTTATGTATTTTGTTGCGTCTCGACACCACTTGCAAATTATTTAAACATTTGGTTAATAACAATTAACAACAATATAAACAAAAAAAAATATGCAAAATATTACAGCATTAGAAAACTACACTTATAAATTAAACATTAATCTCTCTCTTTGGATAAACCTGTGCCGGCAGGTTTTTTTTTTTATACTAGAGGTGGAGAACTATCGATGGCACTATCGGCACTATCGATGGTTTGTCACTATCAAGACACCATCGATAGTAGCACGTCACTATCGATAGCGTTCGATACTTTTGATGAATGGCTTGTCACATCACCAAAAAAAGCGCACATTTCTCTGCATCTATTGGCGTCAATTGTATTAAAAGTGAACAGAGCGTGAAATAAAATTAAAAGCGTATTGAAAAAGGGATAGATTTTTATCAAGAGTCGACAAAGGTAAATAAATTCAAGCATTAGCAATGTTAATTACAAAGCACTAAACATTTGTGTTTGTTTAAAGGGAACAGAAGCAGTTCGTCAGTGTCTAGCGTCGCCAGCGTTGATGCAGCGGTGGCATGTGCGTGCATCAGCACAGACTCCGACCGTAGCCCTAGTAATAAGGACAAGCCACAAAAAAGGAAAAAGGGCATATCAAGGGTATGGAAATACTTTAAGCGATCGGACGACAAAAAATTTGCCAAGTGTCTGAACTGTGGGAAAAAGTACAAGACAAGTGGCAACACGTCCAATTTAAAAGACCATTTAAAACGGTTTCATCCCGGCTTGGACGCTCCTTCTCCGGACGCAAGCAAAGAAACCAACACAACTGACTCCAACGCATTCGGTTTAAGTGCGTCCACAAGTAGCAGCTGCAGATCAAGCACGCATTCTATATCATCATATTTCAAGAGGGCCATTCTCTACGATAGTAGTTCAAGGCGCAAGAAAGAAATTGATAGGGAACTAACAATTATGATTGCTGTTGATGTTCAGCCATTCAACATTGTTGAAAATGAAGGTTTTGTGCGGTACTCGCAAATATTAGACCCCAGATATAAAATTCCTAGCAAAACGTATGTACGAGATGTCCTAATGAAAAATATTTTTTTTTTAGAAAGCGTCGCTACATTACAATCGATTATAAAGGCCGCGCAATATGTAGTGTAGCATGCATAAGAATGTATCACGTATGCATGACAATCGGTCATATACCCACTATATTGCAGGGTATTTAACCTTCAGACATAGTGACACTTTGTTGCTATGTATATACAAATATAACGCAACTACACAAACGGTCAGCGCACTCGAAATATGATCAGCCACCTTATGAGCTGATCGCGAAGTGTGGGATCCGCAACGTAAGCGCTTTAGCCCTTACGAGCCAGTGCTTGCCTTATATATGTATATTAAATGTATATGCATTCCTTGCCTTCTGCATAGACACATATACATACATACACACATATACATATTCATAAGCCGCTCTGCTGCGACAGAGCATTATAGGCTAAGCCCAATTATATTTTTGAATAAAAGAGCATTCCTAAAAATCAAACGAATGAGCACAGACGTGCAGCGTTATTATTTCCGCCTTAAATTATATAATTCCACATGGCGACCGTGACATGGTCACGAAGACTGCAGGGGCAGTAAGTGGCGCAAAAAAAAAAAAAAAAAAAAAAAACAACAACTAAAAACTACTACAACAACACAACCAAGATGGTTACAAACAAACAAAATGATAGTTATAAACATATAACGAAGAAAAACCCATAACAAGAAAAAAATCCAAAAAAAAAAACCCAACAACAACAGCAGCAACAACAGAGTGACAACAGCAGCAACAACAGTGTGGCAACAGCAGCAACAACAGAGTGAAAACAGCAGCAGCAAAAACTACAGCAGCAGCAACGGCAGAAATTGAAAAAAAAATCATGCAAACTGAGTGAGTAGAGTTGAGTGTTATGGGAAGACGCGGAGGCTTGCAAAGCAAGTTAAAAAGAGGGTAGAACACATAAAGTGGCTACTGTACACAAGTACACCACCTCCCGCGTGGGCAACAGCCCAAAAATTACAAGCCGAGCTTGATTTTCTAAAATCAAGCCTCGCAACCAAAACCCCAAACACTAACGCTCACTCAGCAAACATTAACATTATTCACAACAAAATAATAACCAAACCTCCATCACCAAAGCAGCTGCCAAAGAGAATTAAACGCTGCCCGGATGACTGCGAGGGACCACTGGTCTGTGGTGAGTTTACCACATTGTGAGTTCACCTGTGCTGCCGGCACCGGTACCCCATCACAAAAATAGAAGCCTGTGCGACGACCAGACGACCAAAGGCCCAGGACATCAGCAGCAGTGACCACCAAGCGCGGGGGCACACCGCCACTTGCGTCATCGAGGGAGCATCAGCATGCCAGACCGGCGACGCCCAGCTGATGCAACAGAAGCAACAGAAGCGGAATTAATATTAGAAATAACTATAGAAATATTGTCATAAAACATTTTTGTAAAATCGAGCGGAACCATTTCTGCCCGACTAATAGCATAGCCCGTAAAGCTATGCCAAAAACCAGGCAGGGAAAATGTACATTCACTTTATGTGAATTAATTTTAAATTTCTCTCCGCCAGTTGGCGTCGAAAATTCTGACATATTTAAAAGCGTCAGATTTTCGTATATATAAGGAATTATAAATAACAAAAAAAATACATAGGAGAAACACAAAATATTTATATTTTAAACAACAAAAAAAAATTTTTCAAAAAAAAAACATTTTCATGATCAGAAATCTTCCTTACAGAGTAAGGCACAGACCATTTTTTTATGCAGTTAGAAGTAGACCACAAAAAAACATTATGGGTGTGGTCGATGTTAAGTCGGTGGATTCCACCGCAAATGTAATAAATAAGGTAGAATCCAATAGCATAGAATTAGGATTAACAAATACCTTGCTTATAATAATAGTTGTAATTCTGAGCGCGAACGTATTTTTCAAATTGTATAAGCTTCATAATAAATGCCTCAGAAAAAAATATATAAGCAAGGCTAACGATCTAGATAAAATCTAGAATCGAAAATTTAAATTTGAATTTAAAAATATATATAAATGTAAAAAACAAAGAAATTCGATTATAAGAGAAATATGAAAATAAAAACAAAATTATTTTGATCTAATAGATTTATATATATAGATATAATTATTAATGTAGAAATGGAAATTATAAAACGAATAGAATAAAAATATAAATCCACATAAATATAAATTTGTCTAGTTAAAAAAAAAAAACAGAAGAATTGTGCAGGTAAAAAAAAAAAAAAAGAGGGGTAATGGAGATATACATAATTAAATAACAATTTCAAAATGCATCCAACAATAGCTGAAACATTTGAAAGAGACCCACAGTTTATTATGCGAGCTATAAGTGTGCTACATCAGTTTCACGAAATCATTTCGATATCTGATTTTGAGTACGCCTATATGGACTCGTTTAATAGACCAGCTAGCCCACTATACCACTGTACCAAAACAGAAAAAGGTATAGTGCTATCTACTTTGCCATATGTGAAGGTAAAGGAAATAATAGAAGAGAACGTTATTTTGGGTCCAGTTACAGTATTAATGGTGCGATTGCACCGATAAAATCAGTAACTTATGGAATGGATAGAAATTCGAAATAAGATAATCCAGATAAGGACAGAATATGCAAAGTCATACAAGTGCCTGAACAAAAACGTTCCAATAAAACCTATAACAATCGTAAAACACACTAAGATATTAGTCGAACAGTTCAACGAACTCAGAGAGCTCGTCCAAGAAAACTATAGTAGACTGCTTAGTGAACACAAATTACAGGCGGAAGAAAACGTCAGAATCTTGAGATCAGGACTTGTTCATTTGAACAAAAAAACATACCCTACATCTCTTTTTACCTTCGGTGTTAACAGCACCAGTGACGTTTGACCCATCAATGCTTTTTGACGAAGAACCGTCAACGTCAAAGTCAGACCCCCAAGTTAATCTTGAGGAATTTCTCTATCAAGATTTAAAAGAAAGTTTACCACACAAAACAAAAATGACGAACTCAGCAGCAAATGCACGGGAATACGTGCGACAAATTTCGTCCACGATCCCAGAGTTCGATGGTAAAAAAATAAGCCTAAACAGGTTTCTCACAGCATTGAAATTAACAGATCTCACAAAAGGTTAAGATGAACTGTTGGCCGTAGAAGTTGTCATATAAAGTACAGAATGAAACGACCATTTCCAGAATAATAGATATTCTGAAGACATCAGTTAAGGGTGAGTCACCCGATGTAATTAAAGCCAAACTGTTAAACACTACACAGCGAGGCAAAACCGCCAGCCAATACACAACAGAGATCGAAGCTCTACGTAGGTCGCTTGAGGCTGCCTACATAGATGACGGTCTCGACGCAGATAATGCAGACAAATTTGCCTCAAACGAAGCAATATCTGCACTTACCAAAAATTGTGAACAGGAAAAAATTCGTACAATTCTGGAGGCAGGAAACTTCAAAACTTTCAATGAGGCAATGGGTAAATACATCCATTGCAGCACTGAAATGACTGGAAGTGCCAGCTCAGTGTTTTATCACAGAGGCAACGGTGGTCGCGGTAACCAAAGAGGTTACAATAACCGCGGGTTTAATAGACCAAACCGAGGTAATTACCATAACAGAGGAAATTACCAAAATAACAATAATTACAAAAACCGTGGAGGAAGACGAGGCCAAAACAGAGGAAACTCTAGAGGCCGAGGAAACTCCAACCAAGGTTACAATAATAACAATGTGAGAATGGCGCAAAATACGCCGGAAAACTCTCAGAACCCTTTAGGAAACAATCAATAAATGTAAAGGTTCATTCCATCAACTACAGTCTTAATATATTTGTCACTTTTTATAACCATTCAACTGGTAATAAACTTACATTCTTAATAGATACTGGTGCAGATATCTCACTTTTAAAAATAAATTCAGATAATTTCAAAATTCAAGAAGAAAAAATTATAAACATTCAAGGCATAGGCCAAGGTGTAATAAAATCTCAAGGAACAACTTCAATAGAACTTCAATCAACTAAATACATGATTCCACACAAATTTCATTTAGTAGATTCCGATTTTCCAATACCGTGTGACGGAATAATAGGCATTGATTTTATAAAAAATTCAATTGCCAATTAGATTTCAAACCAAGTGAAGACTGGTTTATAATTAGACCACAAAATATAAAAAATCCTATTTATGTTCCGATAACATATAGTGCTGGCAACAATACAGTCCTTCTGCCAGCCAGATCACAAGTAATTCGAAAAATAGACATTAATACACCTAATGATTATATATTTATTCCTAATCAAGAAATACATAATGGAATTTATGTTGCAAATACAATAGCAGCATCCAAACATGTATACATCCGACTTCTAAACACAACTAATTTCGGCCAATTGGTCAAAGTAAACAAAATAAATTATGAAAATTTAACAGATTATGAAATTCAAAACATTAATCTAGAAAATAGAAGCGAACAAGTACTTGTAAAATTAAAGAAAAATTTTCCAGAACAATTCAAACGTCAACTAACACAATTATGCACCAAGTATATTGATGTGTTCGGACTGGAAACCGAACCAATTTCGACAAATAATTTTTATAAACAAACGTTAAGACTTAAAGATGATGAACCCATTTACATTAAAAATTACAGAAGTCCGCATAGCCACGTTGAAGAAATTCAAAAACAAGTAGGAAAATTAATAAATGACAAAGTCGTAGAACCGTCTGTATCCGAGTATAACAGCCCACTCTTGTTAGTTCGAAAAAATCATTACCAAATTCGGAAGAAAAGAAATGGCGATTAGTAATTGACTATCGCCAAATCAACAAAAAACTACTTTCTGATAAATTCCCGCTCCCCAGGATTGATGATATTCTAGATCAACTGGGTAGAGCAAAATATTTTCATGCCTTGACTTAATGTCAGGTTTCCACCAAATTGAACTTGAAAAAAATTCAAGAAATATAACGTCTTTTTCAACGAGCAATGGCTCATATCGCTTCACGCGATTACCATTTGGTCTCAAGATAGCACCAAATTCGTTTCAGAGAATGATGACTATAGCATTCTCGGGTTTAGAACCCTCTCAGGCATTCCTTTATATGGATGACTTAATGGTGATAGGATGTTCCGAAAAACACATGATTAAAAACTTAACTGACGTTTTTAATGTATGTAGAAAATATAACCTAAAGTTGCATCCAGAAAAATGTTCATTTTTCATGCATGAAGTGACATTTTTGGGTCACAAATGCACTGACAAAGGAGTTTTGCCAGATGACAAGAAATTTGACGTCATCAAAAATTATCCTGTCCCTCATGATGCGGACAGCGCGAGACGATTTGTAGCATTTTGCAATTATTATCGTCGATTTATAAAAAACTTCGCCGATTATTCACGGCACATAACTAGATTATGTAAAAAGAATGTTCCTTTTGAATGGTCAAGTGAATGCCAAAACGCATTCCAGTACCTTAAAGAAATGCTTATGAACCCCACATTATTACAATATCCTGATTTTCGCAAAGAATTTTGCATTATAACAGATGCTAGTAAACAAGCTTGCGGAGCGGTTCTAACTCAGAACCGTGATGGGATTCAGCTCCCAATAGCTTATGCATCCCGTTCATTTACAAAAGGGGAAAGCAATAAGAGCACAACAGAACAAGAGTTAGCGGCAATTCATTGGGCAATTACCCATTTTAGACCATATATTTATGGCAAACACTTTACTATTAAAACGGATCACAGACCATTGACATACATTTTTTCTATGACTAATCCCAGTTCGAAATTGACTCGCATGCGGCTAGAGCTTGAGGAATACGACTTCACAGTAGAATACCTAAAGGGGAAAGATAATTTCGTAGCAAACGCACTTTCGCGTATTAACATAAAAGAACTCAAAGATATGCAAAATAAAGTCCTGAAAGTCACTACCAGGCAACAGACTAGACAGAAAAATTCCTGCGCAGGAAATGTACAAGAAGATTTGCCTATGCAAACTCTTGACAACGCTTCTAAGCCCAACGTATATGAAGTCATTTGTAATGACGAAGTACGAAAAGTAGTGGCCTTGCACATAAACAATCAGACATGTTTTTTGAAACATGGAAGAAAAGTTGTAGCAAGAATTGATGTTAGCGATCTGTATACCAATGAAACCATTGACTTAGGTCAGTTCTTTCAAAGGCTTGAAATGCAAGCCGGTATACTTGGGATCAGCCAACTCAAAGCGGCACCGAGCGAAAAGATCTTTGAATTAATTTCAATTGAATCTTTCAAAAATATGGGCAATAAAATATTAAATACTTTAAGAGTAGCGCTACTCAAGCCGGTGACCCTATTAGAAAATGAAAAAGATCAAGAAGCAATACTGTCTAAATTTCATGACGATCCAACTCAAGGAGGTCATAATGGCATTTCGAAAACGCTAGCAAAAATAAAAAGACACTACTATTGGAAAAACATGACGCGTCATGTCAAAGAGTACGTACGTAGATGTCAGAAATGCCAAACATCGAAAACAACAACGCATATAAAGACCCCAATGACATTAACAGAAACACCAACAATGGCTTTCGATAGAGTGATAGTAGACACCATAGGTCCACTTCCACGCTCAGAGAATGGAAACGAATATGCAGTTACGCTAATATGCGATTTAACAAAATATTAAGTAACCGTTCCAATTCCCAATAAGAGTGCAACAACAGTTGCCAAAGCAATTTTTGAAAACTTTATTCTGAAGTACGGTCCAATGAAGACGTTCATTACGGACATGGGAACAGAATATAAAAATTCAACTATAAATGACTTGTGCAAATACCTTAAGATTGACAACATAACGTCAACTGCACACCATCACCAGACTTTAGGGACAATAGAACGAAGTCATAGAACATTCAATGAATACGTTCGTTCATACATATCTGCGGACAAAACCGATTGGGATGTTTGGATACAATATTTCACTTATTGTTTCAACACAACACCCTCGGCAGCGCATGAATATTGTCCATATGAACTAGTCTTTGGAAGATTACCAAGACAGTTCATAGATTTTAATAAAATAACTAGAATAGATCCGTTATATAACGTAGAAAATTACGCTAAAGAAATAAAGTTTAGACTAGAAATAGCATATAAGAGAGCTAGAATAATGTTAGAAAAACATAAAGCTAAGAATAAAATATATTACGACAATAATGCTAATAATTTTAATTTGGAAATAGGAGATAAGGTCTTGTTAAGAAACGAAACTGGCCATAAACTAGAACCAGTTTATATAGGCCCCTACGAGGTAACAGGTATAGAAGATAGGGATAATATAATAATAAAAGATAAAAAACAAAAGATACAAAAAGTACACAAAGATAGGTTAAAAATGTTGAATTCTTAATTTTTAATTTTTAATATAAGTATACATAAATATATATATATATATATATATATAGGTAAGGCCTGATCAGCCGAAAAAAAAAAAAAAATTCGAAAAAAAATAAAAACAACAAAAAAAAAAAATAATAATAATAATTCATTTTCATATTTTTCTATTTTTTATACTTTGCAATTTTGAATTTGTTTGCACTTATATATTTGTACATTTTATACAATTTTAATACATTAAAAATAACTACACTATGTTACGTTATTTCTTTAAAAAAGGGAGGTGTAGCATGCATAAGAATGTATCACGTATGCATGACAATCGGTCATATACCCACTATATTGCAGGGTATTTAACCTTCAGACATAGTGACACTTTGTTGCTATGTATATACAAATATAACGCAACTACACAAACGGTCAGCGCACTCGAAATATGATCAGCCACCTTATGAGCTGATCGCGAAGTGTGGGATCCGCAACGTAAGCGCTTTAGCCCTTACGAGCCAGTGCTTGCCTTATATATGTATATTAAATGTATATGCATTCCTTGCCTTCTGCATAGACACATATACATACATACACACATATACATATACATAAGCCGCTCTGCTGCGACAGAGCATTATAGGCTAAGCCCAATTATATTTTTGAATAAAAGAGCATTCCTAAAAATCAAACGAATGAGCACAGACGTGCAGCGTTATTATTTCCGCCTTAAATTATATAATTCCACAGTAGCCATTACATGTGATGGTTGGACATCAAGTGCAAACGAAAACTATTTGACAGTCACCGCACACTTTGTGTACAATTACAGTTTACAATCAGCTTCGCTAGAAACCACATAACTGAATGACACAACAAATCATTCTGCTCAAAATATTGCTCAAACTCTTAGGGATGTTCTGACAAAATGGAACGTTTTCGATAAAACGTCATGCATTGTTACAGACAACGCTAGTTCGATGCTTAAAGCATGTGAGCTACTGCAAATAAAAATCTACCATGCTTCGCACATAGTTTAAACTTAGTTGTTCAAGATGGCCTTAAAGTAGAAAAAGAAAGCATAACTTTAAAAAACGTTTTCGAAAAGTCTAAAACAATAGTCAGATTTTGTAAAAAAAAAAGTTCCATTTCCATGGAAAAGTTGAAAATTGCACAAGACAATGAAACTCCGTTAACTTTATTACAAGAAGTTCCAACGAGGTGGAATAGTTTTTATTTTATGATTGAGCGCATTCTCCTAACTAAAGATGCCATTTCCAAAGTATTACTTTCTACTTCAAATGCACCTTTACCTTTTAATGTTGATGAAATAAACATTTTAAAGGATGTTAAACAAATTTTAGAAATTTTTCAAAATGCAACTGATAAGATATCAGGAGTAAAATATGTGACTGTGTCACTGATTATTCCCATGGTTTACGGATTATGCCGAAAAGTGGAGATGTCTTTAAAAGAGTTAATTACCGCTGAAGGAAAACTGTTTGGAAATGTTGTGTTAAATTCAATCAAAACACGACTTTTTATTTACGAGCAAAGAACTGTAACAAGGATGGCCTAGACCCTCGATTTAAAAAACACGGGTTTCAAAGTACATTCAATGCGGATCAGGCGTCCGTGTGTTTGGAAAATGAACTTGTCAACATATCACATTTAAAACCTGCACATAACGAAGACACTGGTGGCAAAACAACAGAAGAGTCGACGTTTTTTGATTTTCTACAGGAAAAGGCAAAACAAAATACAAACACCGCACTTAGTGACGCCATAATAAAAAAAAGGACACTATTTGGAGAGGTTAATTGAAACGAAGGAGACGGATCCACTGCTTTGGATAAAAGTAAATATAAATATATTTAAATAATATTTTACACAAATAACTAATTGTTTTCCTATCTTCAGGTCAACGAAAATGAATTCGATTTAATAAAAATCCTTATGTTTAAATATTTATGCGTGCCAGCTACGTCTGTAGAATCCGAACGCATGTTCAGCAAGGCTGGACAAATCATCTCTGATAGGCGGACTCGCCTTAAGGAAAAGAATATTAATATGTTGCTTTTTTTAAATAAGAATTTTTGGCTGTTAAAGAAATAATGTATTGTTGAAAACAAACACAAACAAAGAAGTGAATTTGATAAAATAAAATACTTTTGTTAAAATATAAGTTTAAGAATTGTTTAAAACAAACACAAACACACAAACACAAACAAAGAAGTGATTTTGATAAAAAAAATACTTATGTTAAAATATAAGTTTAAATATACACTCATAAAAAGTAAGTATTGTTTAAAACAAACACGAACAAAAATAAACAACTGAATTTGATTCAAAAAAAACTTTTGTTAAAATGTATTTAAAAATTTAAAAATTAATATACACTCACAATAAAATGTAAGTATTGTTTAAAACAATGAACTGAATTAAAATATAAAACAAAATTTTAGTTAAAATATGTACTAAATAATAAATATGTACTAATTAAATCAAATAATTGAATTTTTAACCAATTTCTGCAACTTAGTTCACTATCGAAAACTATCGATAGACTATCGATGGTTTCCGGAAAACTATCTATCACTATCGATGGTGCCGACTATCGATAGTGCTCCACCTCTATTTTATACCCCGAACCCATGAATTGGGTAAAAGGGGTATAATGGTTTTGTGCAAAAGTATGTAACAGGCAGAAGGAAGCATCTCCGACCCTATAAAGTATATATATTCTTGATCAGCATCAACAGCCGAGTCGATATAGCCATGTCCGTCTGTCCGTCCGTCCGTCTGTATGTATGAACGCGTCGATCTCAGAGACTATAAGAGCTAGAGACTTCAGATTTTGCACATAAGCTCATCTAAGTCCAAGGCAGTACAAGTTTGTTTCCGATTTTCGATAACTATTTCCGTTTCCGATATACACATGCAATCGATTAAAAAAATTTCTCGAATTTGGAAAATGAAAATATAGAGGTTGAAATAATGGGAAACGATAGAACTTTTCTGAAAATGTCATCGAAATCGGTTAAGAAACACCAGAGATATCGAAGATTGAAGTTTAGTCACAGATGCATACAGACAATGACTGTACGGGTTATGTACAGGGTTCGGGGTATCTCCTAGTCGGGAAATCTAGACTAGAGCCTTCTTACTTTTTTTTTTGGGCTATGTTTGATTGGCACCAAATCACTTAAAACACGTAAGAAGGCTCTAGTCGAGATTTCCCGACTAGGAGATACCCCGAACCCTATACTTAACGCGTACAGTCATATTCTGTATGCATCTGTGACCTAAACTTCAACCGATTTCAATGAAATTTCCAGAAAAGTTATATCGTTACCCATTATTTAAATCCCCATTTTTACATTTTCCAAATTCGAGATTTTTTTGTAATCGATTGCATGTGTATATCGGAAACTAGAATAGCTCTTGTAGTCTCTGAGATCGACGCGTTCATACAGGCAGACAGACGGACGGACAGACGGACGGACAGACGGACAGACGGACGGACGGACAGACGGACATGGCTATATCGACTCGGCTGTTGATGCTGATCAAGAATATATATACTTTATAGGGTCGGATATGCTTCCTTCTGCCTGTTACATACTTTTGCACAAAACCATTATACCCCTTTTACCCATTTTATGGGTTAGGGGTACAATAACCACAAAACAAAAAAAAAAAACTTATCCACTCCGCAATGGTCTTAATTATTTAGAACATTATAGTATTTACGTTCTTCGCGACCACATAATTAATGTTTTTAGGCAACTTCCTCACGCGGGGGCTGCTTTGCGTACGACTTCAACTCCGGACTGGTGTAAGAAGACCATATGTACATGCGGGAGAGGTAGCTTAAGAGAGCGCTTGGTGGCTGGAGTCGTTGGGAACACCTGATCCGTTTAAGTTAATGCCAAATATTTTATTTTGCTTAATTCGGCAGTTGCATAGGGAGCTTTTATTGTTTATACAGACAACTTCAAACCAAATTCAAGACAACTTGAAACCAACATCAAACCATATACTGGTTATATCAAACCGAACAATGGTTATGTCAAACCGATTAATGATTATAACAAACCGCCAATTCTGATAAAAAAAAAAAAAAAAAAACATAAATAGAGTGTAATAATAATAATAAATATTGGGGAGATCTCCCGACAGAGATTGAGGCACTGCGACCAAACGATCTTTTGTGCCTATGTGACTCCCTACTGAGACAAGAGCTGCTCAACCTCCCTTAAGAAGGCTAGTAGATCTCCCGTCGAGGCTTTCCTGATCTGCATAGCTGTCAAGAACTCACTATGCAGGTGCCTCCTTCTAGACTAAGTAATGGCTGGGCATCCACAAAGAATGTGTTTGGTCGTCTTGTCGTCTTCTTTACAGAGCCTACACTCCGTGTCCGTGGACAGACGCATTTTATAAAGATGGTATTTTAAGACATGGTGGCCGGTGAGGTAGGCCACCAATAGTCTTAGGTCCATCCTGGAACACCCAACAGTGTTCCTGCCTATTAAAGGATGTATCAGCTCTTTAGCTTGGCGACATCCTGTACTAGATATCCAATATCTGGATTTCGCTCCTTTAACCCACCTTTCAGCAGCCCACCCTAAGCCACAAAAAAGCTCCGGGACATGTAAAGGAGTCTCTGAGCCGGCTCTTGCCAGCTCGTCCGCGTTTTCGTTGCCGGGAATTCCGGCATGACCTGGAACCCAACACAAAGTTACCCGGTTCCCGGTGGAGAGCTGCTGGAGGCTAGCCCAGCAATCTGCGACGAGCTTGGAGCTTATCCTCCAAGAGGATAGAGCCTTGATCGCCGCTTGACTGTCTGAAAAGATGTATATATTAGTTCCTCTCATTCTCTTATCCAGGATGAGTTTAGAGCAGGCCTCTATGGCATGAATCTCTGATTGAAAGACACTTGGCCATTTGCCTAGTGCAATCGAGACTCTGGTGTTAGGTCCAATGATCACCGCACCCACCCCTTGATCAGTTTTGGACCCATCAGTAAACCACTGCAGGCCCCTGGGGTCACTACAAGGGTTGCCATTATCCCATGCCCTACGGTCTGGGATGAGAGTCCTAAATTTCGCCCCAAAGTAGAGCTTCGTGGTCATGAGATCTGTCCGGCTGCAGATCTCTAAGCCAGAAACATTATTTAAAATACTGACGTGACCAACGTCATTGGTCAGTAACCCAGATATGAGTTTGATTCTAAGAAGGCTTTTAGCGGCTCCCTCTTGTATGTGAATGTGTAGCAGAGTCAATCCAATAATTTTCTCCATAGCCGCAGTTGGGCATGTGCGTAAAGCTCCCGACAGAGATACGCACACAAGCCGTTGCAGCTTGCTACACTTCTGAATGGCCGTGATCTGCTGCACCTTGGGCCACCACACAAGAGCAGCATAGGTCACAATAGGCCTCACCATCATGCAGTAAAGCCACAGGATGGATTTGGAGTCAAGTCCCCACGTTTTACCATACAGTCTAAGACATGCCCACAAAGCATGTGAAGCCTTGGTAATCGTTTTATTGAGGTGCGAGTTCCAGTTAAGTCGCTTATCTAGAACAATTCCCAGATATTTGACCTCACTGGAGAGCTCTACGGGAGTCCCCCCAATGACGAGGAGGCCAATGTCATTGGTGTACCGTTTGGTGAAAGGTACAACAACCGCCTTGTGCGGATTAATGTTGAGACCCACGTTTATGCACCAATCGAGAACCAAATTGAGTGCCCTTTGCATCAGTTCGGTGACAGTGTAGCCGAACTTCCCTGTGACTACGATGGCCAAGTCGTCTGCATACCCAATGGCATCGATTCCCTGGCTGTCTAGTTTTTCTAGAAGTTCATCTACTACGAGTGACCATAACAGGGGGGACAACACTCCACCTTGTGGACACCCTCTGACCGCGTTAATACGGACCGTCGTCGCGTCTAACGTGGATGAGATTTCTCGTTGACGTAGCATAGCTTCTATCCAGGCTACGGAAGCTGCGTCAATGTTCCTATGAGATAGAGCTTTGAAGATTGACTGATAGCCAGTGTTGTCGAAAGCACCTTCCACTTCCAGGAAGGAGCACAAGGCAATTTCCTTAGATTTGAAAGATTTTTCGATTTTGCTGACTAAATGGTGTAGAGCGACCTCCGTCGATCCGCCTTTAATGTAGGCAAATTGTGTTTTGTGTAGCGGCTTGGTGGCCTGGAGAGTGCACCTCACGTGCAAGTCTACCAGTCGCTCCGCAGTCTTGAGAATGAAAGACGAAAGACTAATCGGTCTGTATGATTTGGGTTGATCTAGAGCCCGGTTACCTTGTTTAGGAATAAATACCACGTTGACTCTCCTCCAAGAATGTGGTATATATCCCCATGCAAAGCTGGCTCTAAGCAGACCGACAAGTGGTGAGATAATTATTTCAATGCTATGTTGTAGCAAGGCTGGAAAAATCTGATCGCCCCCCGGGGCTTTAAAAGGACTAAAAGATTTGACTGCCCACCTGACCTTGTCAGGATCGAAAATAATACCGGACAGACTGTGATCACGCCTGATCGGTGGAGTAGTGAACCCATCTGGTTCACGGTGCGTGTTAAACCGAGATCCTGGGAAATGCACCTGAAGCAAAAGCTCTAGCGTTTCCTTTCGATCTTGAGTGAAAGAACCATCTATTCTTTTTAGAAGCCCCACGCCATTAGTCAAGCCCTTAGCGAAGACCTTTTGCAGTCTAGCTGCTTCTGGTAGCGCCTGCACACTTTCGCTGTAATTGCGCCAGTTCTCCCGCTTAGCCCTTCTAATACTCTTATTATACTCCGTGAGAGCACTCCTATAAGTGTCCCAGGAGTCCCGATTCGCTTTTGCTCTATTAAAGAGTCTGCGAACTTCCTGTCTTTGACCTGCAAGTCTGTCGCTCCACCAGGGAACCTCGTGTTTCACCCGGTGACGCTTTAGAACTGTGCTGTCTTGGAAGGAAGTGATTAGCACATCATGAAGCTGGTCAGCAGCCATCTCTATGTCACTAACAGACGCAAAGTTGGTGATGAGTTGATCAGCTTTCATCGCCACAGAGGCTGTGAACATATTCCAATTAGTTTTCTTCCGATTGTATATCGAGTTATTGAGTTCCGTTTGGCTAGGTAGATCAAACTGGATGTGCTGATGGTCTGATAACGTGGCCTCATCGGTAGCCCTCCAATTCGTTATACAATCGGATAAGAAATTGCTAGCCAGGGTGAGATCCAAGACCTCCTCCCGGATGGCGTTTATGAAAGTAGGTTTGCACCCCCTATTGACTACATCTAATTGACTACACAATAGATATTCAAGTAGGCACTCACCCCGTTTGTTGACATCACTGCTACCCCATATGGTGTGATGCGCGTTTGCGTCGCAGCCGATAACCAGATGTTTCCCGGCTGTGCGGCAGAAGTTGACGAGCTGTTGGACCTCCATTGGCGGAGCTACGTCCGTGTCTCCTGGAAAGTAGGCGGCCACCACCACCACCTCCCGGACACCTTCCGCTAAGGCCACCTCTATGGCTGTTGCAACTAGATCCCTGCAGATAAAGTTAGTTAGTGGGAAGTGCTTCACGTTTTTATCCAAAAGAATAGCCGCGCGAGGAGCACCTCCGCTGCGGTCATATAATAACTTACTTGAGCCGCAGCTTAGTCCTTTAATTTGGCCACCGATCAACCATGGCTCCTGGACTAGGGCCAGATCAATCTTCTGCTCGGCGAACGTCTTGCACAGGGTGGCCGACGCCCCTCTGGCGTGGTGCAGGTTCGCCTGGAGAACCCTCGTGGTTCTCATGGCTCCTCACTATAGCGCTGGACGAGGCTGCCGCGCTTGCCCCGTTGAGAGTTGTCCCCTCTCACACCCTTTGGCAGCCTAGATGCCTTGACCGACATCGGTATCTTGGCTGCCGACGCCGTAGCCTTGAGTGGCTGAGCCTTGCCGTCGCCCTTGGCCCCAACTGAGACTCTCTTGGCTGGTGGTGTGCGCCTTGATGCAGGGACGGGGATGGCCTTCTTAGCGAGCCCAGCAGCTGCGCTTGTAGAAGGACCATCCTCAGGGGGGGATTCCGCTTGTTGGACGTCACTGCTCTTATCCTTCTGAGCGGAAGTTTTCAGGATAAGTCTGGTTCTGCCAAAGCAGTACCAGATTTTGCCGCCACACTTGGTAAGCGACTGCAGCGACGCCTGGACCACCATTATGGCGAGGTGCAGCATCTCACCTTGTGTGGTCCGCTGCACAACTCTCCACTGGGTGGTGTCGAGGTCATTTTGCTTACCAACATAAGCAAGAACTTCCTCATTTGACAATTCCAAGCTGTTGGCGAAGTAGCCTCTTACAAGGCTCGCCCGGGGGAATTGGCCTTCCTCCAACAGCTCCACGTCAAGCGAACTATTTGCCTTGATGAGGCTAAAGTTACGCCTGACCCACTCGGCTGCATTATTGTCATAGCAGACGAGCAACAGCCACCCTGTTCTCGGAACACATCCCTCGAACCGTGGCATCAGACCATCCTTCTCCGAGGAGAGAGTCGTCCTCAGGATCGCCGCCTTCAACGTAGCCATCTGCTCCGCTGTTAAGGTCAGCGCCCTGTCAGTCAAGATAAAGCCGAGCTTGACACCACTCGCCATCCGACTGTAAGATGGCGCTGTCGACTCTGCGTGGGCACTTTTCGGCTTCTTGGACAAGCCGGACTCCGGGGTCGTATCAAACGACCGGTCTCGCTTGGCCGTGGCTTCAGCGGGAGGGGTGGCTTTTGCAGCCTGGAGAGCCTCAGCTCTCGGGAGCCCTTTTGCGATAGCTGCCTTAAACAACTTCTTTTCGCGGCTTGTCATCTTTACAAAGGCGAGCTCGGAATCCAGCCTCAGCCGCCGGATCCGATTGCCTGCATCCGCCAGATCCAACCCCAGAGAGGCTGAGTCAAATGCGTCGTCAGACGGTACCAAAGTGACGTCTTCGGAGTCTGAGGCCATAACCTCAGGATCCCCTAGAGTCACCGGTTCCGGTGACGAAGAGGAGGCAGTATCCAACCGTCCTGTGATGGTTGGTGGCTTGTCCGAATCCCCAATCACAGCGGGACCAACATCCGCGCATATGGGGGTGGGCGCCGCACATCAGCACATCAGCTGCAGTGCCTCGTGTGGCCATAACCGTGAAGGTTGAGGCCTGGGGTGTTGCTGTCTGAGTCGCACCGCACTCATTCTGTTTTTCGAAATTAAATTGTTACTCACTCTGATCCCACGAGTAGACGGGAAAGGAGGTCGCCCGCAGCATAGCCCGTGTACCGCGGGAAGTTCACAATTAAAACTGGAGGAGGACAGGTATCCAGAGTCCGCATATTAGCAACCGAGCACCCCCTCGGCCATGAATCCCTCGGCATATGCTGTTCCACCTTGGATTGGGGAATTTTCAAAAGAGTTATCTTCTCTTAGCCCGACTACCATTAGTCAGCACCCTTGGTCGAGACATGACCAACACAAGAGTCTGTTTCCAGCCGCCCTCGCGTGGAAAGTATAGGCGCACTTCCAACAGTGTGTGCAGATACGGCGCGTACTACTAACGTAGTTACACGTTATTCCCCCTACACACCTGTCGGCTGACGGCCTCAATAGAGTGTATAATTAGTCAGAATTGCGAACACAAAGCAAGTATAATTTTTAATTACCCATTTGGACGGGAATTGGCAATTAAATGATTTTGAAGGTCGCGGCTCCTATCTCTTGGTGCGCTGCATAAAGGAAATAATCCTAACCAAATAAAATAAATTTCCCAGTTATTGGAAGAGCAAATGAAAGGTAGTTTTTCTAAGCTTACTTTTTTATATAGATCCGGTGGAACTTGTAATTATACCCCAAACCCATAAAATGGGTAAAAGGGGTATAATGGTTTTGTGCAAAAGTATGTAACAGGCAGAAGGAAGCATCTCCGACCCCATAAAGTATATATATTATTGATCAGCATCAACAGCCGAGTCGATATAGCCATGTCCGTCTGTCCGTCTTTCCGTCTGTATGAACGCGTCGATCTCAGAGACTACAAGAGCTAGAGACTTCAGATTTTGAATATAAGTTCTCATATTCCATGAGCGGAACAAGTTTGTTTCAAATTATCGATAACTATTCTGGTTTCCGATATACACATACAATCGATAGCGAAAAAACCTCGAATTTGGAATATGTAAAAATAGGGGTTGAAATAATGGGTAACGATAAAATGTCATCGAAATCGGTTGAGAAACACCAGAGATATCGAAAATTAAAGTTTAGTCACAGATGCATACAGACAATGACTGTACGCGTTAAGTATAGGGTTCGGGGTATCTCCTAGTCGGGAAATCTCGACTAGAGCCTTCTTACTTGTTTTTTATTACTTGCATTAATGGTCCAAAAAAAGGCAAAACGTTGCTTTTATTTTTTTTTCACTGAAACAAGTAACTCGCGCACAACTACTTCCTTGCAAGTCTTTGAGAGAAAAAACATGCGGTCAGAAGTTAGATTGCGAAAAGCGAAAAAGATGCACCAATATATTTCATCCTTTTATTCGCTATTCACAGCCCTGTACCGGTTGACATTTTCATCACCCCTAAATGGCGAATGTAATGCTCATAACGAAAAATAACCAAAAAAAAATACTAACAATACAAAATTGACCAACTAACTGAAACAAATTATAGTTTAACCAAGCTTATTTTTCATGTTTAAGAAACACAAAATAATATCAGTTTGGTTAATTGCACAAAAAAAAAAAGTGAAAACGTTGCAGTCGGGGTATCAAAGTATAAAAACGCAAATAAAAGCGGCAAACAGTTTTACATGCACTTAAGCAGAGGATGAGATGTAAGGGTTGCCTACTTTTAGGGCTTGTCCTAAATTGAAATACAGTCGACAAGCGGCATATTACACACCCCCCTGCCAAAATCACACTTTGGCGCTGAAACGACCAAAGACGGATACCCGCTTGGAGACACAAAAAAACAGTATCGACGTTATTGCTTCCTTTGAGCAATAGCTGTTCGAATCTCTTAGTCAGTTCTACCATCCTGAAATTGCGACCTCAACGCTACACACAAATCAGACCAGCGAACTACCGGGACACTTCGTTGGTATCTCCAATACCATTCATTAGCACTTCCCTCGAACAAATTGCTCGCATATCGTGCTAACAATTCAAAATTGCCCTCCAGAGTCTTGTGAGTGAGTGCTTCTACTCGATACAAAAAGTCGTCAACTGACAAGGACGCATGTCCGGTAAAACGTAACCTCCAATTAAACATTATTTGACTAATACGATCTGGTCGTAAATCACGATTTGGCTGCGAACCAGCAGAAGGACCTGCAGAAGGAAAATGTTCACTATCGGGTCTAATTGGGATTCTAAACAACTGTTCAAAACTTTGATGTGTTTGGCCCGATGGCGAAACTCTATTATTAGGCTGAATCGGCTCCGAACTAGTGGGCATTTGTACAGACAATCTCTGAAATCCAGTGTTTGCTGTAACAAAACTGTGGCCATTGCTGTTGTAATAGATTGTTGCAAGTTAGCCAACAATGTTTCTTGCCCCATTTGCATCATACTTGGTTGACTTTCTAGCTGAACTACTCGGTTCTGATCGACCATACCTTCCACACTTTCTGGTTGCACGGATTGCGTCTGTCGCATAGTCGGACTTATGTTCGACAGTAACTCGGATGAACTGTTAGTAAGGTTCATCTGATTTGCAGACGTTTCAAGATTCAGGTTTACCGATGAACTTGCAGAAGTCGTTTTTGACTGTGCTCTGGTAGTTATACCTGACGACGGCATATTAGGCTTAGATAACTGCGCTGCTTTTAGTTCTTCGAAAAGATTATTGGATGAACAACGAAGCGAAGCTCGACAAACTGGACAAACTTTTCTGTTGCTTGTTTGACTGACAAAACACGCGTGGTGAAAATAATGGTTACACCGTGTTGTGAATAATTCAGCTGGAAGCTCGACTTCTTTAGTGCAAACACAACAGACTGTCTCGGGGGTATTTACTACGGCAGAACTATTCGAAAGGCTTCTTATCAAGGTCATCTTGTAAAGCAGTTATAAATTATAGTACATTTTATAATTATATAATATTTTAATTTTAAAGAACACCGAAATAATTATCAAATACGAAACTACTTGTAATTAAACAATAAACAAACAAGAACGATAGAAAAGAACAACTCATGAAAGATTTATTGGATACCATGCCAAACCATCCTGAGTATCAGATAACTAGCCATTTACCATGCCATACATATAATGGAAAATTAAAATAGATACCCTAGCTTTTGAATTGCGTGGAGAGTAGTAGATCTAGTCCACGATCTCAAATCCAGCAACAAAACAAAACTTAAGGAAACTAAAATGCTTACTAATCTGAAACTACAATTTACTTGAAGGCAGCTACCGATGGTCAAGTATAGCATAATAGCGCATGCCAACTATATTTGATCACGGTAAACTACTTATCCTTAATCTTGACCTTGCTTGTCCAACCAACACCCATTCAAAACAATGAAATGGTCTGCTGATTTAACCCGCATAATCAAGAGGGTGAAAATACGAAACTGATCTCAAACTTAACACTTGTTTGCAGTTACTTTTCCAAGATCACACATAGCATAGTAGCGCATGCCAACTATGTGGGATCGGCGGTAATCCGCAACATTTGTTTTTGACCAATTACCGTATAAATTAAACAATTTTACTGAGCGAGTTAGGGTACTACTAAAATACATGCCTCAATTAGCGGCCGGAAGCAGATCTGGTCCACTAGCCTTATTCTGCTTAATTAAGACACGAAATTGTAAAGCACTTAGGAAAAGGATGACACTTATGTGTAATTAGACTTCGGCAATATAACCATTATGAAGTTAATATTTATCCAGAATGTCTCACACAAGCCTGTTAGCTAAAGCCTGTTTTACGCTTATAGCCAAGGACAAGGGATTTGGGAAAAGAAGAAAAATAAAGTTTTCAGATGTTATCGACTTTCTTTGAGATTTAAAACATAATCAAGGCCAATTTTTCAGTAACTTCGTACTAATAACTTTGTACATGAAGTCCACCAAATTCGGCCACACGTCTGGGCGCCAAATAAAAAAAATAAAAACAATAGGTACTGTAACGATTAACGTGCAAGTATGGATGAGCGGATGGTATTGTAACGGACAACGGAGTACGCGCTGGCTTCTACGGCTGTGGCTCGTCGGCTAAGTCGAGGGTACCAAAAGAAAGAACCGAGTGTTACGTTGCTCCAGTCGTATATTTTTATAATTAAATTCGCGTATTATTTTTACCAGGACAGGGGCAAAAGGGGATGAACTAAGATAGGAGGAAGTAGGAAGGAAGCTAGTAAAATTATGTGTGTTTAGAGGCGGCTGTAAAACTATCGAAATCCGATGTATGCAACTGCACAAGGTGTTGAAGTGCATACGCCCACCCTACCATGATCCTGACAATAGCCTAATCTATATATAATAATTCAGGATACCTAAAAGCGCCTATGGCAGTTGTCGCCTCTCGTTCAAGCTCGACATGGCTCCAATAAAACAAAGATAAATTAAGCGGACATTATTATATTATTAACACAAGTATTTTGACTGGATAAACAATCGACCTAACATAACTAGTAACCAAATAACTAGTTTCAAACCAGCCAACTAAAAACGCAAGTGCTTAGAGCGGCTAAAATAAACAATAATTGGTTATAAGAATAATTTTAAAATATATAAATATGAAATAAATATGATCATGCATATGGATTATTTTTATATACTTAAATTAGACATTATAACATGATATTCGTTACGTTAATTTTATATGAACTCTTCTTTAAATATGTGAATGCAAAAGAAAATAAAACATAAACAAAGCGGTACGATAACTTTTTCGAGTTAGTGTGTTTGCATATGCTGCAAAAACACATGAGTTCGAAAGCATTAAAACGTTCAAACACGATACTAAATGATTAATTTTTCTACGTTTGTCAAAGAAGCATCGTCATCAACAAGACTTTGAAAAAGGCACATAACATTTCGGCAAACGCATTTTCGGCAACTGAGATCGCTGGCACGAATTCATTAAGCAGTCATTTTGCATATGTGTGTCGGCTCTTGGATTAACTGCATTCATAAACAATGCTTTTGTTACGACACACAAATCCTCCAACGGCCCTCTACTTTCATTGGTTGGACTCAAAATGTACAACTCTGCCTGTAGATTCATAGCCTTTTCGATATACCCTTCTAAAAGTTCTAGGCGAAAAGCTATTTCTGTTTTGTCAGATGACATTTGTTTTAGCTTAAAGGCTGTTTGCATGCAAGCAATATCAGCACTGACCTTGTTAAATTTTTGTTGACATAATGCCAGCTTGGTTAGCTTAGCTGCTGTGGGCTTTTCGGACTCAGACATAATTAAGCTGACGAAAAAACTACTTTTTAAACGCAGAGAAAAGTTCAACTAACTTTGTGAGCTACCCTCGCACACGCACCGCAACTATGTAACGAAACGCTAAGCTTGCTTACTAAACACACACACGAACTGCGCAATATGTGAACCAACAAACGAAAAAAGGTCCGAGCTACCGAAAATGAGCAAGTCAAACGTTTGCTGCAGCCGCTTTGTGGGCAACAGCTGTAGAATGCGGGGTGCGGGGGTTTAAAAGAGCAAGAGAGAGAGAGAGAATTTGGCGCGAGCGCAAGCACAAAAACGAATGTATTACACAGACGATCAAGCCCAGCTTGCAAAACGGGAATGAAAAGAACAAGCTAGAAAATTTGGCACGAGCGCACGCACACACAAACTAATGTATTGAACCGATGCAAGCACAGAGCGAAGAAAGGTTAACGAACGCACGAACAATCCACAGTGGTTTGGCTTGTATGGAGTCGCGGCCACAAATACTTCTCGTTGAGATATCGATATGCAATTTTTACCAAAAATCAAGAAAAATATTTAAAAATATTGTAAGAAAAATTGGCCACATCGGACGACTATATCCTATAGCTCCCATAGAAACTATTGACCAAATTTTTATTTTTCGCGTCGATCTCAGAGACTATAAGAGCTAGAGACTTCAGATTTTGCAAATAAGCTTATCTTAGTCCTAGGCAGTACAAGTTTCTTTCCGATTTTCGATAACCATTTCCGTTTCCGATATACACATGTGATCGATAACATAAAAATGTTTTGAAACACGTTTTGGAAACTTGATACAAAATAAATAAAATCTGTGAAAATTTCTTCGAAATCGGTTAAGAAATACCAGAGATATCGAAGATTGAAGTTTAATGACATATGCATACAGACAATGACTGTGCAAGTTTGGCCTTGAAAATAGAAAGACGGCTTTGGTTTATTAATGAATACACACAAATCGGCAACTTTCGGCAGCTACACTTAACATTTATATTATCTTAAAACATTGATAAACACATTGATAACACTCACAATGGTGGATTCGGGTGGTAACATAACTAAAACTCCAACTAAACATGAAAAGACGTTCAGAAAATACACAAAAAATATTAAACTGATTAAGTTAATTTCACAAGAAAAATTTGACAATTAATTTAAGTATATTTTTAAAGTAAATACCTTCAACTTCAAAATGCATTTTAAATTATAAGGTTCTGAGCACTATAGCAAAAGTTTGACCACTTTGAACTGTAATTTTGTTTTGTAAAAATTAATACTAAGCGCAGCAGTGCTGCAAAAATGAACCCGTGTTCACTCTTTGTATGCTATTTTTAGAAAGTCCCGTTAGAATTCCAGACAAAACCGGCTTGCCATCAAGAAGTTTGAACATTTTAGAGACAATTTGTATACATTGTGTCCAAATATTTCGTGATAGATTTTTTGATTTTTGGCCTATGAACGCAACCACTGTGCAATCATATGTTAATGCCCAAAAAACTTTAACAAGAGTTGTGTGCATGTGCAAGTGCAATCATATGTCTGTATGTCAGTGGTGTCCAAACTCACACAATGAAAGCGTTGCGCTTGTGTGCGAAGCAGCGAAACACGAATGCAGCATACGGAATGACTGCGCGTTTGACTTCAGCCGAACACATGAGTCGTGAGAGCAAATGCAGCCGAACATGCGCATCGTACGGGAACAAGCTGCCGAGCGTTCTATTTATAGAATACACATATGTATTCTCTCTCTATATATATGTGTCGCCTGCAACGCCGGCAGAATTTTTCTTGCCAATCACGCGTGGCTGCCTTTTCAAATTTTGGACATCGCTGATGTATGTATGTACGTATATTTGCACGTAGCGGTTAAGTTGAGAGAGCGAAAACCGAAAAGAAACTGCGACACTTTGATTTTCACAAACACACGCAAAATTTAAAATGCAATAAATAGACCACCGTTTGTACTTTTATTTTGAAACATATATTTTGCGTTTTTATTAATTAATTATCAAATATATGTTGCAGTTCTGTTTATTTAAATTTAAGTAAAAGTTAGTACACGAATATACGTATGTATGTAGGTATGTTTGTTAGAATAATTTAATCGAAATTATTTATGTACGTATATGTTACTTTTACTTTGTAAAGCACTTTAATTTGTGCTTTTGGCCAATAAAATCAAAAAAATAAGGTGCCAGAAATTTAGCTGTTTTCTATGTGTATGAACGTATGTGGGTTTCACAAAATAGTTTATTTTAAACGGGTTTAGTATTTCAGTTTTGACTTAAATATTATTACAAATTGTTCTTCATAGTTTACATTATCTTCACTTCTTAATACACGTCTTTACTTGCTGCGATCCATTCTTCGACTACTGACGCTTAGATCAGTGTGACCTAATTTGCTTACTGTTTTGCCCAAAAAGTGCATATGCTGACAGATACTAAATCATATTTCACTCACTACTCCACCCCAGCTCTGCCAACCTATCCCAATCCCACATTCGGCCGTCCTGCTACTTTATTCGCCTCGAATAAACTCCAACCTTTCATAAATTCGGCAGAGGTGTTTGTTATGTTTGGCCCTTCTTGGTTACCTACTTTTTGAACTGTAAATCTCCCATGGTTTTTCTTTTCTATAATCTTATATGGTCCAAAAAATCTTGGCCTCAATTTCATTCCAGTACCATATTGAGTTCTTTTCACGGCTACAAGATCTCCAACATTATATTCATTTTCTACTTTTCTCTTATTGTTAAAGTTGTTTCTGTTTTCTGTCTGAATCACGTCAATATTCTCTTGAGCTTTTTCCCTTATTTCTTCCCGATGCTCACTTAAACTATCGATTTCAATATCCTCTAAAATGTTTCGTAAGTCATCATATTTTGTTCTCATGTTAAGTCCAGTCAATATTTGAAAGGGTGCAAATTTTGTACTCCTTGGTGGTGAGTTGTTTTTAATTTGTTGCACTCGATCAACATAAATATACCACTTATCTGGTTTGCTTTCGTACAACTTCGAAAGCATTGGAATGACAATCTTGTGTATTCTTTCTACCTGCCCATTTCCTCTAGGCACACCTGTTGTTATGTGCAACAATTGTACTCCTTCACGCTCGCAATATTCTTTAAATGCATTGGAAGTAAAAGCTGTGCCTCTGTCTGTCACAATGCGCCTAGGATTTCCGAATACAAACGCCTGTTTTTCTAATCTATTTATAACTTCGTCCGAGCCTGTTGATTTTGTAGGATATAGCCAAGTAAATTTAGAAAATCCGTCTACGACTGCCAAAATGTGGTTATATCTCTTCTTTGTATCAGTTAGTGGTACAACATGATCTAAATGATACGTCCCCAACGGCTCTTGGGCTTTGTCAATTGGTGACAACAGTCCTTCTTTTTTGCCACGTTTGGAATCAGCTATCAAACATTCAACGCAAGCTTTAACCACTTTATCTACCTTTAATGAGGCATTTTTAATAAAAATAAGTCTTTTCCAGCAGCTCTTTTGTTTTCTTTGAACCAAAATGACCCTCCTGATGAGCAATCTTTATAATTTCTTCTTCCATACTTTCCGGGACTACAAGCAACTCTCTATCTGGATCCTTATACACAATACTACTTCTTAAAAAGTAGTCTTCGTAGATTTCATTTCTTTCCAAAATAGTCTAAACAGCTTTAACCCATTCGTCCATTGGTACAATAACGCCTTCATCTAGCCATTCTTGTACTTGCTTTTCAATTATGACCCTATTTTCATAGGAAGTTCTGCGTGCATGCTGAAACACCGGACTGTCATCGTCTAAAATTAATTTCATTTTTACTGGTGAATTAATTACCTTCTTTGGTGCATACGAACTTATTAAATCTTCAACTTCTGATTTTTGCTCTTTTGTTAAGTGTTTTAAGTCGACTTTGTCTAAAACTGTTTGCTTTTGTGTCATCACAATTTCCTGAACACACATAGCCTTAAATTCAAACATGCTATTTTCTTTCTCTTTAAAAACAACACATTGCCCACTAAACAACAAATCTACTTCTTGCAAAATGTCACTGCCAATTATTGCGCTATAATCTAAATCCTTTTGTTTAGCTACATTAAAGATTACAGGAAACGCAATAGTATCGACTACTACCTCAACTTTAAAACATCCAATTGTGCATAGCTCACCGCTGCCTATGCCTCTGAGCCGCTTGACTTTCTTGTTCAGCTCTACTCCTGATAGCAATGAAAATACATCTTCTCTTATTATTGATAGTTCACACCCCGTATCTATCAATGCTTCAAATTGTACATTTTGGACACGACATTTTTTATACAACAGTCCTGATTTGAATTTTCCAGTTTCTAGGCAATTGGCCGGCTGATCTTGTCTACTCTGTTTCATTTCAGTACAATTTTTGGAAATATGTCCTGTTTTTTGGCACGAATAACAAACAATTTCATTAGAACATTCCTTGCTCCTATGACCCTCTTTTCCACATTTATAGCAGCGAATTTGATTCTTATTAGAATTTCCTTTCGGCTGGCTATTCTTGCTTTGCACGTTTAGAGCATTAGTTTTATCTTTTACAAAAGTTGAATTGCCACTCTTCATCTTTTCGTAAATACTTATCTCTTTTTTCAACTCACTAACATTTCCAGCACGAAACAGACAAGCTTTGTTTATCATACTATCCTGAATGCTGATTAGACTTTCTTCGTCTAATTGGATTCTGTTTCCTATTTCTCGAAGTCTATACAAAAATTCTAAACAAGACTCATCAGGTGTCTTTTGTTTGCTCATGAGCAATTTGTGCACCTCTGCTGCACACATTTCCTTTCCAAATTCGTTTTTCAACTTTCCTTTTAGTTGTTTCCACCCATGTATACCCTGCAAACTTCTAGTGAAAAGCTTAGCGGCTCCTGTTAAAAGCTGTTTGCCATAAATATACATTTGAACATCATTCCAACCCACAGTGCTTGCAATCTCTTCAAATTCAGTGATCCACTGCTTAACGTCAGGCTGATCACTTCCAGAGAACATTGAAACACTATCTTGTATGTCCCGTAACGTGAATTGAGAAATGGTTCTTGCGTCTTCATAAATGCTTCCTGCTTTACTACCACTAGCAACACTTTCTTCCAGCTGATCATCATTCCCATTTTCTTCGTTATCTACGTTTTCAATACTAAAAAAGTCAAAAAGCCTGTCCTGTAATACACTTTTTCTTCCATCAGTTTCTAACCTCAGCTCTTTTAGCTTTTTTCTGAGCTCATCAACTTTAAGCTGTAAGATCGCCCTTGCGTCCATATTGAAACTTAAATTTAGCTTAAAATAACTTAATTGTTTTTCTTCAGCCAAAGATCAGCAATCTTCACCGGGTAACTTGGGCCCTTGCCAAGCTACTCCCTCGTTGACGAACTTCACCGGGTGACTTGAGCCTTTGTCAAGACACTCCCTCGTTGAATCGCACTACACTGATTAGCTTAAGCCGTCTATGCTTAACTACTCTCTCGCCGCTTAACGCCTGTAGGGTCGCTTGCGCCAACTAAGTCAAGCTGCAGCCCTCAACAATTCCTTAGTAGGTTGTCTTGGCCGTCTATTTGCCAAAGCACTCCCACGTCGAATGTTATAGGGTAGCTTGCACCAATGTTGCCAAGCTGCACGCCTCTACACGCACGTCTGTTTAGTACACGCCCATCAAAATAGCGTGAACTCACCTATAACCGTTTAACGAATACAGCAATCGTTCTTATTTTCTTTCAGAACATTCCCGAAACGGCGTTTTTTTTATACTTTGATACCGAAGGTCTCATAGTATATTGGTTTTGTGCAATGTCCGTCATGGTGTCTGTCCGTCTGTCTGTCTGTCCGTCTGTCCGTATGAACGCAACTTTTTTCGACACCCGTAAAGCTAGAGACTTGAAACTTTGCAATTATGTTTGTCTATAGGCGAGAGAGATAAAGTGTCAAGATTGGGGTGCCACGACTACTAGGAGGCTGGGAAATCGATAAATTCGATAACTGAAAACCGATAAAACAAAATATTTCTCACATTCTTACAGATAGAGTTACCAAATTTTGAACGCAGATAGCTAGTCATGTCCCTGAAAAAACTGCATCAAAATTTTGGATACCACGCCCACTCCTTCCGCCCCCATCATCCCTGCTCCTTGAAATTTGAAACGCCTCTAGTTTTCACATTTTTTGTGCTAGAGCCACCAAATTTTGTGTCAAGATAGATATTGACGTTCCCCAAAAAAATGCATCAAAATTTTGGATACCACGCCCCCTGATTCCGCCCCCATCCCCCCTTCACCAAGAAATTGGAAACGCCTATAGTTTTCACATTTTTTGGGCTAGAGCCACCAAATTTTGTGTGAAGATAGATATTGACGTTCCCCAAAAAAAGCATCAAAATTTTGGATGCCACGCCCCCTGATTCCGCCCCCATCCTCCCTTCACCATGAAATTGGAAACGCCTATAGTTTTCACATTTTTTGGGCTAGTGTCACCAAATTTGGTAGGAAGATATATATATGGTGACATCTTCAAAAGGTCTGCATCAAAAATTAGGATGTCACGCCCACCTCTGCCCCCCACTATTTAAAATCGGAAATTTCGATATCTCTTATAGTTTTTAAGCTAGAGCCCGTAAATTGGGTAGAAAGATAGAAGGCATCATCTACCAAAGATCTGCATCAAAATTTTGGATGCCACGCCCACCTAAGCCACCCGCCTTATAAAATCGGATTCGGCTATATCTTTAACAGTTTTTGAGCTAGAGCCACCAAACTTGGTAGGCAGATATATAGTGAAAGTTAAAAACATTTGATTCAAAAATTTGGATGCCACGCCTACCTCTGCCGCCCACCTTTTAAATTTTGAAGTTAAGATATCTTCCACAGTTTTTGAGCTAAAGTCACCAAATTTGGTAACATGATAGCTGGCGATGTTTACCACATGGCCCACTCCCTTCGCCCCTGCATTCCCCCTTATCAACCGTTCTTTTACTGGTATCAAAGTATTCCGCAGTCGGTTGCGTCCGACTGCAACGTTTTTACTTGATTTTATAAATTCTAAGCTATTTTATTTAAAATCGCTAATTTTTGAACAGTAATTACATTTTATATCAAAACTTAGAGAATCGTGGTGCTGGTGTCCAGAAGGTTGATAGCCAGGTTTTTAAGGTTGTTGTGGAGTCTTTCAGCGTGCTCAGTCTAACAATTTCGTCTGTAACCCAACTGATATTAATTTGGCTGGGCATGGTGAACTTATTGTATGATGATCCGCAAGGCTTTGCTCTGGGAAAGTAGTTGGAAAAGTAGGTTAATTGAGGAGGTAAGCACTACACTAAAAGGCACTTCACTGAAAGGAGAAATTCAGCTCAACAACTTTCAAGCAGAGGCAAGCAAATTTTATCCTTAAAACGGCAAATAGGAGAATATTTAAAACATGGAGATCAAATAGACTGCAAATTGGTATTATGGATAGCTTTATGTAAAGATTATAATGTAATGCGCAATAAAGGCTTTGGAAGTTATTTAAGTGGAATTTTTATACGTTGATACCGAAGGTCTCATAGTATATTGGTTTTGTGCAATGTCCGTCATGGTGTCCGTCTGTCCGTCTGTCCGTCCGTATGAACGCAACTTTTTTCGACACCCGTAAAGCTAGAGACTTGAAACTTTGCAATTATGTTTGCCTATAGAGTCTAAGATAAAGTGTTAAGATCGGGTTGCCACGCCTACTAGGAGGCAGGGAAATCGATAAATTCGATAGCTAAAAGTCGATAAAATCAAATATTTCTCACATTCCTGAAGCTAGAATTACTAAATTTTGCACGCAGATAGCTAGTCATGTCCCTGAAAAAACTGCATCAAAATTTTGGATGCCACGCCCACTCCTTCCGCCCCCATCATCCCTGCTCCTTGAAATTGGAAACGCCTATAGTTTTTACATTTTTTTGGCCAGAGCCACCAAATTTTGTGTCAAGATAGATATTGACGTTTCCCAAAAAAATACATCAAAATTTTAGATGCCACGCCCCCTGATTCCGCCCCCATCCCCCCTTCTCAATGAAATTGGAAACGCCTATAGTTTTCACATTTTTTGGGCTAGAGCCACCAAATTTTTTTGTCAAGATAGGTACTGACGTTCCCCATCAAAATTTGGATGCCACGCCCCCTGATTCCGCCCCCATCCCCCCTTCACCAAGAAATTGGAAACGCCTATAGTTTTCACATTTTTTGGGCTAGAGCCACCAAATTTGGTGTCAAGATAGATATTGACGTTCCCCAAAAAAATGCATGCAAATTTTGGATGCCACGCCCCCTGATTCCGCCCCCATCCCCCCTTCACCAAGAAATTGGAAACGCCTATAGTTTTCACATTTTTCGAGCTGGAGTCACCAAATTTGGTTGGAAGATATATGGTGACATCTACAAAAGGTCTGCACCAAAAATTAGGATGCCACGCCCACCTCTGCCGCCCACTATTTAAAATCTGAAATTTCGATATCTCTTATAGTTTTTAAGCTAGAGCCCGTAAATTAGGTTTAAAGATAGAAGGCAGCATCTACCAAAGATCTGCATATGCAAAATTTTGAATGCCACGCCCACCTAAGCCACCCGCCTTATAAAATCGGAATCGGCTATATCTCTAACAGTTTTTGAGCTAGAACCACCAAACTTGGTAGGCAGATAGATAGTGACAGTTAAAAACATTTGATTCAAAAATTTAGATGCCACGCCTACCTCTGCCGCCCACCTTTTAAATTTGGGAGTTAAGTTATCTTCCACAGTTTTTGAGCTAAAGTCACCAAATTTGGTAACATGATAGCTGGCGATGTTTACCACATGGCCCACTCCCTTCGCCCCTGCATTCCCCCTTATCAACCGTTCTTCTACTGGTATCAAAGTATTCCGCAGTCGGTTGCGTCCGACTGCAACGTTTTTACTTGTTTTTTTTTTTTTGCTATCAAATGTTCTTTGTCATCACTACTTCTTGTTTACCGTTGCTTCTCGCTCAGAGCGTGTCTTCGTTAAGTTTGTGTAAATTCGTCAAATATGTACACACACAAGTTCTCACATACAGAAAAGTGTTTCTCGAATTTTCGTTTCTGCTTCTTTCTGTTCTACGCGTCTCTTTTTTTCTCTTTTTCTACGCATATACACAAAATTCTGATGAAATTTCTGGGTGCATCACCATCACGCTGTCTTTTTGTTTTCACAGATATTTTACAACTTTACGCCAGTTTATAACATTCACCAATTTTGCTCAATATTTTAAGTCAATTTTAAAGCACGTTAATGCGCGCCGGCAACAAAAAAATTTTTATTTTGTTGCACCACTGAGAATACATACATTCCCGGACGAGCCCCCAAATTTTGTGGGTTTCACAAAATAGTTTATTTTAAACGGGTTTAGTATTTCAGTTTTGACTTAAATATTATTACAAATTGTTCTTCATAGTTTACATTATCTTCACTTCTTAATACACGTCTTTACTTGCTGCGATCCATTCTTCGACTACTGACGCTTAGATCAGTGTGACCTAATTTGCTTACTGTTTTGCCCAAAAAGTGCATATGCTGACAGATACTAAATCATATTTCACTCACTACTCCACCCCAGCTCTGCCAACCTATCCCAATCCCACACGTATATACATACACAAGCACATAAATCACAAAACGTTTGATATTTTTTGTCGACTGAAGCAACACAACGAAATTTATTGTTGATGCTCAATTTTTGGCACAGAATACCTAAGACTTTCTAGCGAATCTAAAGAAAGTGATCTCCTGTTGTCGTTGTCCATTAGCACTTAAAATTTGTCCAAAAGGGCAAGTCCAGCAAAATCCAAAATCAGCGAAATTTGTATGTATATTTTATAACACGCGAAGCCTAAGTCACCACTGCGAAAACAAACAAAGTATAAAACAAGTAAGAAGGCTCTAGTCGAGATTTTCCGACTAGGAGATACCCCAAACCCTATACTTAACGCGTACAGTCATTGTCTGTATGCATCTGTGACTAAACTTTAATTTTCGATATCTCTGGTGTTTCTCAACCGATTTCGATGACATTTTCAGAAAAGTTTTATCGTTACCCATTATTTCAACCCCTATTTTTACATATTCCAAATTCGAGACTTTTTTGTAATCGATTCCATGTGTATATCGGAAACGGAAATAGTTATCGAAAATCGGAAACAAACTTGTACTGCCTAGGACTTAGAAGAGCTTATGTGCAAAATCTGAAGTCTCTAGCTCTTATAGTCTCTGAGATCGACGCGTTCATACATACGGACAGACGGACGGACAGACGGGCATGGCTATATCGACTCGACTGTTGATGCTGATCAAGAATATATATACTTTATAGGGTCGGAGATGCTTCCTTCTGCCTGTTACATACTTTTGCACAAAAACATTATACCCCTTTTACCCATTTCATGGGTTCGGGGTATAAAAACCTATGTCCCTGCTCGGGCGCCAATGAAAAATCTAATAGTTTTCAGATATAAAAAAGAGACGCGGTTTTTTCGATATTCAAGGAGCGATATAATGTGATGGCTTTCAGCTATATATCTGACCCGGCTATAGACAAACATAATTGCGAAGTTTCAAGTCTCTAGCTTTACGGGTGTCGAAAAAAGTTGCGTTCATTCAGACGGACAGACGGACGGACAGACACCATGACGGACATTGAATAAAACCAATATACTATGAGACCTTCGGTATCAAAGTATAAAAACGTAAATAAAAGCGGCAAACAGTTTTACATGCACTTAAGCAGAGGTTGAGATGTAAGGGTTGCCTACTTTTAGGGCTTGTCCTAAAATGAAATACAGTCGACAAGCGGCATATTACACACCCCCCTGCCAAAATCACACTTTGGCGCTGAAACGACCAAAGACGGATACCCGCTTGGAGACACAAAAAAACAGTATCGACGTTATTGCTTCCTTTGAGCAATAGCTGTTCGAATCTCTAAGTCAGTTCTACCATCCTGAAATTGCGACCTCAACGCTACACACAAATCAGACCAGCGAACTACCGGGACACTTCGTTGGTATCTCCAATACCATTCATTAGCACTTCCCTCGAACAAATTGCTCGCATATTGTGCTAACAATTCAAAATTGCCCTCCAGAGTCTTGTGAGTGAGTGCTTCTACTCGATACAAAAAGTCGTCAACTGACAAGGACGCATGTCCGGTAAAACGTAACCTCCAATTAAACATTATTTGACTAATACGATCTGGTCGTAAATCACGATTTGGCTGCGAACCAGCAGAAGGACCTGCAGAAGGAAAATGTTCACTATCGGGTCTAATTGGGATTCTAAACAACTGTTCGAAACTTTGATGTGTTTGGCCCGATGGCGAAACTCTATTATTAGGCTGAATCGGCTCCGAACTAGTGGGCATTTGTACAGACAATCTCTGAAATCCAGTGTTTGCTGTAACAATACTGTGGCCATTGCTGTTGTAATAGATTGTTGCAAGTTAGCCAACAATGTTTCTTGCCCCATTTGCATCATACTTGGTTGACTTTCTAGCTGAACTACTCGGTTCTGATCGACCATACCTTCCACACTTTCTGGTTGCACGGATTGCGTCTGTCGCATAGTCGGACTTATGTTCGACAGTAACTCGGATGAACTGTTAGTAAGGTTCATCTGATTTGCAGACGTTTCAAGATTCAGGCTTACCGATGAACTTGCAGCAGTCGTTTTTGACTGTGCTCTGGTAGTTATACCTGACGACGGAATATTAGGCTTAGATAACTGCGCTGCTTTTAGTTCTTCGAAAAACTTATTGGATGAACAACGAAGCGAAGTTCGACAAACTGGACAAACTTTTCTGTTGCTTGTTTGACTGACAAAACACGCGTGGTGAAAATAATGGTTACACCGTGTTGTGAATAATTCAGCTGGAAGCTCGACTTCTTTAGTGCAAACACAACAGACTGTCTCGGGGGTATTTACTACGGCAGAACTATTCGAAAGGCTTCTTATCAAGGTCATCTTGTAAAGCAGTTATAAATTATAGTACATTTTATAATTATATAATATTTTAATTTTAAAGAACACCGAAATAATTATCAAATACGAAACTACTTGTAATTAAACAATAAACAAACAAGAACGATAGAAAAGAACAACTCGTGAAAGGTTTATTGGATACCATGCCAAACCATCCTGAGTATCAGATAACTAGCCATTTACCATATAATGGAAAATTAAAATAGATACCCTAGCTTTTGAATTGCGTGGAGAGTAGTAGATCTAGTCCACGATCTCAAATCCAGCAACAAAACAAAACTTAAGGAAACTAAAATGCTTACTAATCTGAAACTACAATTTACTTGAAGGCAGCTACCGATGGTCAAGTATAGCATAATAGCGCATGCCAACTATATTTGATCACGGTAAACTACTTATCCTTAATCTTGACCTTGCTTGTCCAACCAACACCCATTCAAAACAATGAAATGGTCTGCTGATTTAACCCGCATAATCAAGAGGGTGAAAATACGAAACTGATCTCAAACTTAACACTTGTTTGCAGTTACTTTTCCAAGATCACACATAGCATAGTAGCGCATGCCAACTATGTGGGATCGGCGGTAATCCGCAACATTTGTTTTTGACCAATTACCGTATAAATTAAACAATTTTACTGAGCGAGTTAGGGTACTACTAAAATACATGCCTCAATTAGCGGCCGGAAGCAGATCTGGTCCACTAGCCTTATTCTGCTTAATTAAGACACGAAATTGTAAAGCACTTAGGAAAAGGATGACACTTATGTGTAATTAGACTTCGGCAATATAACCATTATGAAGTTAATATTTATCCAGAATGTCTCACACAAGCCTGTTAGCTAAAGCCTGTTTTACGCTTATAGCCAAGGACAAGGGAATTGGGAAAAGAAGAAAAATAAAGTCTCTAGATGTTATCGACTTTCTTTGAGATTTAACACATAATCAAGGCCAATCTTCCAGTAACTTCGTACTAATAACTTTGTACATAAAGTCCACCCAATTCGGCCACACGTCTGGGCGCCAAATAATAATAACAATAAAAAATTGTTACTGTAACGATTAACGTGCAAGTATGGTTGAGCGGATGGTAGCGTAACGGACAACGGAGTACGCACTGGCTTCTACGGCTGTGGCTCGTCGGCTAAGTCGAGGGTACCAAAAGAAAGAACCGAGTGTTACGTTGCTCCAGTCGTATATTTTTATAATTAAATTCGCGTATTATTTTTACCAGGACAGGGGCAAAAGGGGATGAACTAAGATAGGAGGAAGTAGGAAGGAAGCTAGTAAAATTGTGTGTGTTTAGAGGCGGCTGTAAAACTATCGAAATCCGATGTATGCAACTGCACAAGGTGTTGAAGTGCATACGCCCACCCTACCATGATCCTGACAATAGCCTAATTTATATATAATAATTCAGGATACCTAAAAGCGCCTATGGCAGTTGTCGCCTCTCGTTCAAGCTCGACATGGTTCCAATAAAACAAAGATAAATTAAGCGGACATTATTATATTATTAACACAAGTATTTTGACTGGATAAACAATCGACCTAACATAACTAGTAACCAAATAACTAGTTTCAAACCAGCTATACTAAAAACGCAAGTGCTTAGAGCGGCTAAAATAAACAATAATTGGTTATAAGAATAATTTTAAAATATATAAATATGAAATAAATATGATCATGCATATGGATTATTTTTATATACTTAAATTAGACATTATAACAAGATATTCGTTACGTTACTTTAATATTACTTCTTCTTTAAATATGTGAATGCAAAAGAAAATAAACAAAGCGGAACGATAACTTCTTCGAGATAGTGTGTTTGCATATGCTGCAAAAACCATGTGTTCGAAAGCATTAAAACGTTCAAACACGATACTAAATGATTAATTTTTCTACGTTTGTCAAAGAAGCATCGTCATCAACAAGACTTTGAAAAAGGCACATAACATTTCGGCAAACGCATTTTCGGCAACTGAGATCGCTGGCACGAATTCATTAAGCAGTCATTTTGCATATGTGTGTCGGCTCTTGGATTAACTGCATTCATAAACAATGCTTTTGTTACGACACACAAATCCTCCAACGGCCCTCTACTTTCATTGGTTGGACTCAAAATGTACAACTCTGTCTGTAGATTCATAGCCTTTTCGATATACCCTTCTAAAAGTTCTAGGCGAAAAGCTATTTCTGTTTTGTCAGATGACATTTGTTTTAGCTTAAAGGCTTTTTGCATGCAAGCAATATCAGCACTGACCTTGTCAAATTTTTGTTGACATAATGCCAGCTTGGTTAGCTTAGCTGCTGTGGGCTTTTCGGACTCAGACATAATTAAGCTGACGAAAAAACTACTTTTTAAACGCAGAGAAAAGTTCAACTAACTTTGTGAGCTACCCTCGCACACGCACCGCAACTATGTAACGAAACGCTAAGCTTGCTTACTAAACACACACACGAACTCTGCGCAATATGTGAACCAACAAACGAAAAAAGGTCCGAGCTACCGAAAATGAGCAAGTCAAACGTTTGCTGCAGCCGCTTTGTGGGCAACAGCTGTAGAATGCGGGGAGAATTTGGCGCGAGCGCAAGCACAAAAACGAATGTATTACACAGACGATCAAGCCCAGCTTGCAAAACGGGAATGAAAAGAACAAGCTAGAAAATTTGGCGAGAGCGCACGCAAACACAAACTAATGTATTGAACCGATGCAAGCACAGAGCGAAGAAAGGTTAACGAACGCACGAACAATCCACAGTGGTTTGGCTTGTATGGAGTCGCGGCCACAAATACTTCTCGTTGAGATATCGATATGCAATTTTTACCAAAAATCAAGAAAAATATTTAAAAAATATTGTAAGAAAAATTGGCCACATCGGACGACTATATCCTAAAGCTCCCATAGAAACTATTGACCAAATTTTTATTTTTCGCGTCGATCTCAGAGACTATAAGAGCTAGAGACTTCAGATTTTGCAAATAAGCTTATCTTAGTCCTAGGCAGTACAAGTTTGTTTCTGATTTTCGATAACCATTTCCGTTTCCGATATACACATGTGATCGATAACATAAAAATATCGAATATCGAAAATATGAAACACGTTTTGGAACTTGATACAAAATAAATAAAATCTGTAAAAATTTCATCGAAATCGGTTAAGAAACACCTGAGATATCGAAGATTGAAGTTTAATGACATATGCATACAGACAATGACTGTGCAAGTTTGGCCTTGAAAATAGAAAGACGGCTTTGGTTTATTAATGAATACACACAAATCGCGCAACTTTCGGCAGCTACACTTAACATTTATATTATCTTAAAACATTGATAAACACATTGATAACACTCACAATGGTGGATTCGGGTGGTAACATAACTAAAACTCCAACAAACATGAAAAGACGTTCAGAAAATACACAAAAAATATTAAACTGATTAAGTTAATTTCACAAGAAAAATTTGACAATTAATTTAAGTATATTTTTAAAGTAAATACCTTCAACTTCAAAATGCATTTTAAATTATAAGGTTCTGAGCACTATAGCAAAGTTTGACCACTTTGAACTGTAATTTTGTTTTGTAAAAATTAATACTAAGCGCAGCAGTGCTGCAAAAATGAACCCGTGTTCGCTCTTTGTATGCTATTTTTAGAAAGTCCCGTTAGAATTCCAGACAAAACCGGTTTGCCATCAAGAAGTTTGAACATTTTAGAGACAATTTGTATACATTGTGTCCAAATATTTCGTGATAGATTTTTTGATTTTTGGCCTATGAACGCAACCACTGTGCAATCATATGTTAATGCCCAAAAAACTTTAACAAGAGTTGTGTGCATGTGCAAGTGCAATCATATGTCAGTGGTGTCCAAACTCACACAATGAAAGCGTTGCGCTTGTGTGCGAAGCAGCGAAACACGAATGCAGCATAGCGAATGACTGCGCGTTTGACTTCAGCCGAACACATGAGTCGTGAGAGCAAATGCAGCCGAACATGCGCATCGTACGGAAACAAGCTGCCGAGCGTTCTATTTATAGTATACACATATGTATTCTCTCTATATATATGTGTCGCCTGCAACGCCGGCAGAATTTTTCTTGCCAATCACGCGTGGCTGCCTTTTCAAATTTTGGACATCGCTGATGTATGTATGTACGTATATTTGCACGTAGCGGTTAAGTTGAGAGAGCGAAAACCGAAAAGAAACTGCGACACTTTGATTTTCACAAACACACGCAAAATTTAAAATGCAATAAATAGACCACCGTTTGTACTTTTATTTTGAAACATATATTTTGCGTTTTTATTAATTAATTATCAAATATATGTTGCAGTTCTGTTTATTTAAATTTAAGTAAAAGTTAGTACACGAATATACGTATGTATGTAGGTATGTTTGTTAGAATAATTTAATCGAAATTATTTATGTACGTATATGTTACTTTTACTTTGTAAAGCACTTTAATTTGTGCTTTTGGCCAATAAAATCAAAAAAATTAGGTGCCAGAAATTTAGCTGTTTTCTATGTGTATGAACGTATATACATACACAAGCACATAAATCACAAAACGTTTGATATTTTTTGTCGACTGAAGCAACACAACGAAATTTATTGTTGATGCTCAATTTTTGGCACAGAATATCTAAAGACTTTCTAGCGAATCTAAAAAAAGTGATCTCCTGTTGTCGTTGTCCATTAGCACTTAAAATTTGTCCAAAAGGGCAAGTCCAGCAAAATCCAAAATCAGCGAAATTTGTATGTATATTTTATAACACGCGAAGCCTAAGTCACCACTGCGAAAACAAACAAAGTATAAAACAAGTAAGAAGGCTCTAGTCGAGATTTTCCGACTAGGAGATACCCCAAACCCTATACTTAACGCGTACAGTCATTGTCTGTATGCATCTGTGACTAAACTTTAATTTTCGATATCTCTGGTGTTTCTCAACCGATTTCGATGACATTTTCAGAAAAGTTTTATCGTTACCCATTATTTCAACCCCCATTTTTACATATTCCAAATTCGAGACTTTTTTGTAATCGATTCCATGTGTATATCGGAAACGGAAATAGTTATCGAAAATCGGAAACAAACTTGTACTGCCTAGGACTTAGAAAAGCTTATGTGCAAAATCTGAAGTCTCTAGCTCTTATAGTCTCTGAGATCGACGCGTTCATACATACGGACAGACGGACGGACAGACGGGCATGGCTATATCGACTCGACTGTTGATGCTGATCAAGAATATATATACTTTATAGGGTCGGAGATGCTTCCTTCTGCCTGTTACATACTTTTGCACAAAAACATTATACCCCTTTTACCCATTTCATGGGTTCGGGGGTATAAAAACCTATGTCCCTGCTCGGGCGCCAATGAAAAATCTAATAGTTTTCAGATATAAAAAAGAGACGCGGTTTTTTCGATATTCAAGGAGCGATATAATGTGATGGCTTTCAGCTATAAATCTGACCCGGCTATAGACAAACATAATTGCGAAGTTTCAAGTCTCTAGCTTTACGGGTGTCGAAAAAAGTTGCGTTCATTCAGACGGACAGACGGACGGACAGACACCATGACGGACATTGAATAAAACCAATATACTATGAGACCTTCGGTATCAAAGTATAAAAACGTAAATAAAAGCGGCAAACAGTTTTACATGCACTTAAGCAGAGGTTGAGATGTAAGGGTTGCCTACTTTTAGGGCTTGTCCTAAAATGAAATACAGTCGACAAGCGGCATATTACACACCCCCCTGCCAAAATCACACTTTGGCGCTGAAACAACCAAAGACGGATACCCGCTTGGAGACACAAAAAAACAGTATCGACGTTATTGCTTCCTTTGAGCAATAGCTGTTCGAATCTCTAAGTCAGTTCTACCATCCTGAAATTGCGACCTCAACGCTACACACAAATCAGACCAGCGAACTACCGGGACACTTCGTTGGTATCTCCAATACCATTCATTAGCACTTCCCTCGAACAAATTGCTCGCATATCGTGCTAACAATTCAAAATTGCCCTCCAGAGTCTGGTGAGTGAGTGCTTCTACTCGATACAAAAAGTCGTCAACTGACAAGGACGCATGTCCGGTAAAACGTAACTTCCAATTAGACATTATTTGACTAATACGATCTGGTCGTAAATCACGATTTGGCTGCGAACCAGCAGACGGACCTGCAGAAGGAAAATGTTCACTATCGGGTCTACTTGGGATTCTAAACAACTGTTCGAAACTTTGATGTGTTTGGCCCGATGGCGAAACTCTATTATTAGACTGAATCGGCTCCGAACTAGTGGGCATTTGTACAGACAATCTCTGAAATCCAGTGTTTGCTGTAACAATACTGTGGCCATTGCTGTTGTAATGGATTGTTGCAAGTTAGCCAACAATGTTTCTTGCCCCATTTGCATCGGACTTGGTTGACTTTCTAGCTGAACTACTCGGTTCTGATCGACCATACCTTCCACACTTTCTGGTTGCACGGATTGCGTCTGTCGCATAGTCGGACTTATGTTCGACTGTAACTCGGATGAACTGTTAGTAAGGTTCATCTGATTTGCAGACGTTTCAAGATTCAGGCTTACCGATGAACTTGCAGCAGTCGTTTTTGACTGTGCTCTGGTAGTTATACCTGACGACGGCATATTAGGCTTAGATAACTGCGCTGCTTTTAGTTCTTCGAAAAGATTATTGGATGAACAACGAAGCGAAGTTCGACAAACTGGACAAACTTTTCTGTTGCTTGTTTGACTGACAAAACACGCGTGGTGAAAATAATGGTTACACATTGTAATTAAACATACAAAGTAACACTATTTATCCTATCTTGTAAAGCAGTTATAAATTATAGTACATTTTATAATTATATAATATTTTAATTTTAAAGAACACCGAAATAATTATCAAATACGAAACTACTTGTAATTAAACAATAAACAAACAAGAACGATAGAAAAGAACAACTCGTGAAAGGTTTATTGGATACCATTCCAAACCATCCTGAGTATCTGATAACTAACCATTTACCATGCCATACATATATCGGAAATTCTAGCTTTTGAATTGCGCGGAGAGTAGTAGATCTAGTCCACGATCTCAAATCCAGAAACAAAACAAAACTTAAGGAAATTAAAATGCTTACTAATCTGAAACTACAATATACTTGAAGGCAGCTACCGATGGTCAAGTATAGCAGAATAGCGCATGCCAACTATATTTGATCGCGGTAAACTACTAATCCTTATTCAAAACAATGAAATGGCCCGCTGATCTAACCCGCATAATCAAGAGGGTAAACATACGAAACTGATCTCAAACTTAATACACACATAGCATAGTAGCGCATGCCAACTATGTGGGATCAGCGGAAATCCGCAACATTTGTTTTTGACCAATTACCGTATAAATAAAACAATTTTACTGAGCGAGTTAGGGTACTGCTAAAATACATGCCTCAATTAGCGGCCGGAAGCAGATCTTAAAGCACTTAGGAAAAGGATGACACTTATGTGTAATTAGACTTCGGCAATATAACCACTTTGAAGTTAATATTTATCCAGAATGTCTCACACAAGCCTGTTAGCTAAAGCCTGTTTTACGCTTATAGCCAAGGACAAGGGATTTGGGAAAAGAAGAAAAATAAAGTTTTTAGATGTTATCGACTTTCTTTGAGATTTAAAACATAATCAAGGCCAATTTTTCAGTAACTTCGTACTAATAACTTTGGACATGAAGTCCACCAAATTCGGCCACACGTCTGGGCGCCAAATAAAAAAATAAAAACAATAGGTACGGTAACGATTAACGTGCAAGTATGGATGATACGCGCTGGCTTCTACGGCTGTGGCTCGTCGGCTAAGTCGAGGGTACCAAAAGAAAGAACCGAGTGTTACGTTGCTCCAGTCGTATATTTTTATAATTAAATTCGCGTATTATTTTTACCAGGACAGGGGCAAAAGGGGATGAACTAAGATAGGAGGAAGTAGGAAGGAAGCTAGTAAAATTGTGTGTGTTTAGAGGCGGCTGTAAAACTATCGAAATCCGATGTATGCAACTGCACAAGGTGTTGAAGTGCATACGCCCACCCTACCATGATCCTGACAATAGCCTAATTTATATATAATAATTCAGGATACCTAAAAGCGCCTATGGCAGTTGTCGCCTCTCGTTCAAGCTCGACATGGTTCCAATAAAACAAAGATAAATTAAGCGGACATTATTATATTATTAACACAAGTATTTTGACTGGATAAACAATCGACCTAACATAACTAGTAACCAAATAACTAGTTTCAAACCAGCTATACTAAAAACGCAAGTGCTTAGAGCGGCTAAAATAAACAATAATTGGTTATAAGAATAATTTTAAAATATATAAATATGAAATAAATATGATCATGCATATGGATTATTTTTATATACTTAAATTAGACATTATAACATGATATTCGTTACGCTAATTTTATATGAACTCTTCTTTAAATATGTGAATGCAAAAGAAAATAAAACATAAACAAAGCGGAACGATAACTTTTTCGAGTTAGTGTGTTTGCATATGCTGCAAAAACACATGAGTTCGAAAGCATTAAAACGTTCAAACACGATACTAAATGATTAATTTTTCTACGTTTGTCAAAGAAGCATCGTCATCAACAAGACTTTGAAAAAGGCACATAACATTTCGGCAAACGCATTTTCGGCAACTGAGATCGCTGGCACGAATTCATTAAGCAGTCATTTTGCATATGTGTGTCGGCTCTTGGATTAACTGCATTCATAAACAATGCTTTTGTTACGACACACAAATCCTCCAACGGCCCTCTACTTTCATTGGTTGGACTCAAAATGTACAACTCTGTCTGTAGATTCATAGCCTTTTCGATATACCCTTCTAAAAGTTCTAGGCGAAAAGCTATTTCTGTTTTGTCAGATGACATTTGTTTTAGCTTAAAGGCTTTTTGCATGCAAGCAATATCAGCACTGACCTTGTCAAATTTTTGTTGACATAATGCCAGCTTGGTTAGCTTAGCTGCTGTGGGCTTTTCGGACTCAGACATAATTAAGCTGACGAAAAAACTACTTTTTAAACGCAGAGAAAAGTTCAACTAACTTTGTGAGCTACCCTCGCACACGCACCGCAACTATGTAACGAAACGCTAAGCTTGCTTACTAAACACACACACGAACTCTGCGCAATATGTGAACCAACAAACGAAAAAAGGTCCGAGCTACCGAAAATGAGCAAGTCAAACGTTTGCTGCAGCCGCTTTGTGGGCAACAGCTGTAGAATGCGGGGAGAATTTGGCGCGAGCGCAAGCACAAAAACGAATGTATTACACAGACGATCAAGCCCAGCTTGCAAAACGGGAATGAAAAGAACAAGCTAGAAAATTTGGCGAGAGCGCACGCAAACACAAACTAATGTATTGAACCGATGCAAGCACAGAGCGAAGAAAGGTTAACGAACGCACGAACAATCCACAGTGGTTTGGCTTGTATGGAGTCGCGGCCACAAATACTTCTCGTTGAGATATCGATATGCAATTTTTACCAAAAATCAAGAAAAATATTTAAAAAATATTGTAAGAAAAATTGGCCACATCGGACGACTATATCCTAAAGCTCCCATAGAAACTATTGACCAAATTTTTATTTTTCGCGTCGATCTCAGAGACTATAAGAGCTAGAGACTTCAGATTTTGCAAATAAGCTTATCTTAGTCCCAGGCAGTACAAGTTTGTTTCTGATTTTCGATAACCATTTCCGTTTCCGATATACACATGTGATCGATAACATAAAAATATCGAATATCGAAAATATGAAACACGTTTTGGAAACTTGATACAAAATAAATAAAATCTGTAAAAATTTCATCGAAATCGGTTAAGAAACACCTGAGATATCGAAGATTGAAGTTTAATGACATATGCATGCAAAAATGAACCCGTGTTCGCTCTTTGTATGCTATTTTTAGAAAGTCCCGTTAGAATTCCAGACAAAACCGGTTTGCCATCAAGAAGTTTGAACATTTTAGAGACAATTTGTATACATTGTGTCCAAATATTTCGTGATAGATTTTTTGATTTTTGGCCTATGAACGCAACCACTGTGCAATCATATGTTAATGCCCAAAAAACTTTAACAAGAGTTGTGTGCATGTGCAAGTGCAATCATATGTCAGTGGTGTCCAAACTCACACAATGAAAGCGTTGCGCTTGTGTGCGAAGCAGCGAAACACGAATGCAGCATAGCGAATGACTGCGCGTTTGACTTCAGCCGAACACATGAGTCGTGAGAGCAAATGCAGCCGAACATGCGCATCGTACGGGAACAAGCTGCCGAGCGTTCAATTTATAGTATACACATATGTATTCTCTCTCTATATATATGTGTCGCCTGCAACGCCGGCAGAATTTTTCTTGCCAACCACGCGTGGCTGCCTTTTCAAATTTTGGACATCGCTGATGTATGTATGTACGTATATTTGCACGTAGCGGTTAAGTTGAGAGAGCGAAAACCGAAAAGAAACTGCGACACTTTGATTTTCACAAACACACGCAAAATTTAAAATGCAATAAATAGACCACCGTTTGTACTTTTATTTTAAAACATATATTTTGCGTTTTTATTAATTAATTATCAAATATATGTTGCAGTTCTGTTTATTTAAATTTAAGTAAAAGTTAGTACACGAATATACGTATGTATGTAGGTATGTTTGTTAGAATAATTTAATCGAAATTATTTATGTACGTATATGTTACTTTTACTTTGTAAAGCACTTCAATTTGTGCTTTTGGCCAATAAAATCAAAAAAATAAGGTGCCAGAAATTTAGCTGTTTTCTATGTGTATGAACGTATATACATACACAAGCACATAAATCACAAAACGTTTGATATTTTTTGTCGACTGAAGCAACACAACGAAATTTATTGTTGATGCTCAATTTTTGGCACAGAATATCTAAAGACTTTCTAGCGAATCTAAAGAAAGTGATCTCCTGTTGTCGTTGTCCATTAGCACTTAAAATTTGTCCAAAAGGGCAAGTCCAGCAAAATCCAAAATCAGCGAAATTTGTATGTATATTTTATAACACGCGAAGCCTAAGTCACCACTGCGAAAACAAACAAAGTATAAAACAAGTAAGACGGCTCTAGTCGAGATTTTCCGACTAGGAGATACCCCAAACCCTATACTTAACGCGTACAGTCATTGTCTGTATGCATCTGTGACTAAACTTTAATTTTCGATATCTCTGGTGTTTCTCAACCGATTTCGATGACATTTTCAGAAAAGTTTTATCGTTACCCATTAATTCAACCCCCATTTTTACATATTCCAAATTCGAGACTTTTTTGTAATCGATTCCATGTGTATATCGGAAACGGAAATAGTTATCGAAAATCGGAAACAAACTTGTACTGCCTAGGACTTAGAAGAGCTTATGTGCAAAATCTGAAGTCTCTAGCTCTTATAGTCTCTGAGATCGACGCGTTCATACATACGGACAGACGGACGGACAGACGGGCATGGCTATATCGACTCGACTGTTGATGCTGATCAAGAATATATATACTTTATAGGGTCGGAGATGCTTCCTTCTGCCTGTTACATACTTTTGCACAAAAACATTATACCCCTTTTACCCATTTCATGGGTTCGGGGTATAAAAACCTATGTCCCTGCTCGGGCGCCAATGAAAAATCGAATAGTTTTCAGATATAAATAAGTAAAAACGTTGCAGTCGGACGCAACCGACTGCGGAATACTTTGATACCAGTAAAAGAACGGTTGATAAGGGGGAATGCAGGGGCGAAGGGAGTGGGCCGGGTGGTAAACATCGCCACCTATCATGTAACCAAATTTGGTGACTTTAGCTCAAAAACTGTGGAAGATAACTTAACTCCCAAATTTAAAAGGTGGGCGGCAGAGGTAGGCGTGGCATCCAAATTTTTGAATCAAATGTTTTTAGCTGTCACTATCTATCTGCCTACCAAGTTTGGTGGCTCTAGCTCAAAAACTGTTAAAGATATAGCCGATTCCGATTTTATAAGGCGGGTGGCTTAGGTGGGCGTGGCATCCAAAATTTTGATGCAGGTCTTTGGTAGATGCTGCCTTCTATCTTTCTACCCAATTTACGGTCTCTAGCTTAAAAACTATAAAAGATATCGAAATTTCCGATTTTAAATGATGGGCGGCAGAGGTGGGCGTGGCAGCCTAATTTTTAATGCAGATCTTTTGTAGATGTCACCATATATCTTCCTACCAAATTCGGTAACACTAGCTCGAAAAATGTGAAAACTATAGGCGTTTCCAATTTCAAGTAGAAGGGGGGATGGGGGCGGAATCAGGGGGCGTGGCATCCAAAATTTTGATGCATTTTTTTTGGGGAACGTCGATATCTATCTTGACACAAAATTTGGTGGCTCTTGCCCAAAAAATGTGAAAACTATAGGCGTTTCCAATTTCAGGGAGAAGGGTGGGATGGGGCGGAATCAGGGGGCGTAGCATCCAAATTTTGATGCATTTTTTTGGGGAACGTCAATATCTATCTTGACACCAAATTTGGTGGCTCTAGCCCAAAAAATGTGAAAACTATGGGCGTTTCCAATTTCACGGAGAAGGGGGGGATGGGGCGGAATCAGGGGGCGTGGCATCCAAAATTTTGATGCATTTTTTGGAGAACGGCAATATCTATCTTGACACCAAATTTGGTGGCTCTAGCCCAAAAAATGTGAAAACTTTGGGCGTTTCCAATTTCATGGAGAAGGGGGGATGGGGCGGAATCAGGGGGCGTGGCATCCAAAATTTTGATGCATTTTTTTGGGGAACGGCAATATCTATCTTGACACCAAATTTGGTGGCTCTAGCCCAAAAAATGTGAAAACTATGGGCGTTTCCAATTTCACGGAGAAGGGGGGATGGGGCGGAATCAGGGGGCGTGGCATCCAAAATTTTGATGCATTTTTTTGGGGAACGTTAATAAATATCTTGACACAAAATTTGGTGGCTCTAGCCCAAAAAATGTGAAAACTATGGGCGTTTCCAATTTTAAGGAGCAGGGATGATGGGGGCGGAAGGAGTTTTTTCAGGAACATGACTAGCTATCTGCGTGCAAAATTTGGTAACTCTAGCTGTAAGAATGTGACAAATATTAGGTTTTATCGGTTTTCTGTTATCGAATTTATCGATTTCCCAGCCTCCTAGTAGGCGTGGCACCCCAATCTTGACACTTTATCTGTCTCGCCTATAGACAAACATATTTGCAAAGTTTCAAGTCTCTAGCTTTACGGGTGTCGAAAAAAGTTGCGTTCATACGGACAGACGGACAGACGGACAGACACCATGACGGACATTGCACAAAACCAATATACTATGAGACCTTCGGTATCAAAGTATAAAAAGAGACGCGGTTTTTTCGATATTCAAGGAGCGATATAATGTGATGGCTTTCAGCTATATATCTGACCCGGCTATAGACAAACATATTTGCAAAGTTTCAAGTCTCTAGCTTTACGGGTGTCGAAAAAAGTTGCGTTCATACGGACAGACGGACAGACGGACAGACACCATGACGGACATTGCACAAAACCAATATACTATGAGACCTTCGGTATCAAAGTATAAAAACGTAAATAAAAGCGGCAAACAGTTTTACATGCACTTAAGCAGAGGTTGAGATGTAAGGGTTGCCTACTTTTAGGGCTTGTCCTAAAATGAAATACAGTCGACAAGCGGCATATTACACACCCCCTGCCAAAATCACACTTTGGCGCTGAAACGACCAAAGACGGATACCCGCTTGGAGACACAAAAAAACAGTATCGACGTTATTGCTTCCTTTGAGCAATAGCTGTTCGAATCTCTAAGTCAGTTCTACCATCCTGAAATTGCGACCTCAACGCTACACACAAATCAGACCAGCGAACTACCGGGACACTTCGTTGGTATCTCCAATACCATTCATTAGCACTTCCCTCGAACAAATTGCTCGCATATCGTGCTAACAATTCAAAATTGCCCTCCAGAGTCTTGTGAGTGAGTGCTTCTACTCGATACAAAAAGTCGTCAACTGACAAGGACGCATGTCCGGTAAAACGTAACCTCCAATTAAACATTATTTGACTAATACGATCTGGTCGTAAATCACGATTTGGCTGCGAACCAGCAGAAGGACCTGCAGAAGGAAAATGTTCACTATCGGGTCTAATTGGGATTCTAAACAACTGTTCGAAACTTTGATGTGTTTGGCCCGATGGCGAAACTCTATTATTAGGCTGAATCGGCTCCGAACTAGTGGGCATTTGTACAGACAATCTCTGAAATCCAGTGTTTGCTGTAACAATACTGTGGCCATTGCTGTTGTAATAGATTGTTGCAAGTTAGCCAACAATGTTTCTTGCCCCATTTGCATCATACTTGGTTGACTTTCTAGCTGAACTACTCGGTTCTGATCGACCATACCTTCCACACTTTCTGGTTGCACGGATTGCGTCTGTCGCATAGTCGGACTTATGTTCGACAGTAACTCGGATGAACTGTTAGTAAGGTTCATCTGATTTGCAGACGTTTCAAGATTCAGGCTTACCGATGAACTTGCAGCAGTCGTTTTTGACTGTGCTCTGGTAGTTATACCTCACGACGGCATATTAGGCTTAGATAACTGCGCTGCTTTTAGTTCTTCGAAAAGATTATTGGATGAACAACGAAGCGAAGTTCGACAAACTGGACAAACTTTTCTGTTGCTTGTTTGACTGACAAAACACGCGTGGTGAAAATAATGGTTACACATTGTAATTAAACATACAAAGTAACACTATTTATCCTATCTTGTAAAGCAGTTATAAATTATAGTACATTTTATAATTATATAATATTTTAATTTTAAAGAACACCGAAATAATTATCAAATACGAAACTACTTGTAATTAAACAATAAACAAACAAGAACGATAGAAAAGAACAACTCGTGAAAGGTTTATTGGATACCATGCCAAACCATCCTGAGTATCAGATAACTAGCCATTTACCATGCCATACATATAATGGAAAATTAAAATAGATACCCTAGCTTTTGAATTGCGTGGAGAGTAGTAGATCTAGTCCACGATCTCAAATCCAGCAACAAAACAAAACTTAAGGAAACTAAAATGCTTACTAATCTGAAACTACAATTTACTTGAAGGCAGCTACCGATGGTCAAGTATAGCATAATAGCGCATGCCAACTATATTTGATCACGGTAACTACTTATCCTTAATCTTGACCTTGCTTGTCCAACCAACACCCATTCAAAACAATGAAATGGTCTGCTGATTTAACCCGCATAATCAAGAGGGTGAAAATACGAAACTGATCTCAAACTTAACACTTGTTTGCAGTTACTTTTCCAAGATCACACATAGCATAGTAGCGCATGCCAACTATGTGGGATCGGCGGTAATCCGCAACATTTGTTTTTGACCAATTACCGTATAAATAAAACAATTTTACTGAGCGAGTTAGGGTACTACTAAAATACATGCCTCAATTAGCGGCCGGAAGCAGATCTGGTCCACTAGCCTTATTCTGCTTAATTAAGACACGAAATTGTAAAGCACTTAGGAAAAGGATGACACTTATGTGTAATTAGACTTCGGCAATATAACCATTATGAAGTTAATATTTATCCAGAATGTCTCACACAAGCCTGTTAGCTAAAGCCAGTTTTACGCTTATAGCCAAGGACAAGGGATTTGGGAAAAGAAGAAAAATAAAGTTTTTAGATGTTATCGACTTTCTTTGAGATTTAAAACATAATCAAGGCCAATTTTTCAGTAACTTCGTACTAATAACTTTGGACATGAAGTCCACCAAATTCGGCCACACGTCTGGGCGCCAAATAAAAAATAAAAACAATAGGTACGGTAACGATTAACGTGCAAGTATGGATGAGCGGATGGTATTGTAACGGACAACGGAGTACGCGCTGGCTTCTACGGCTGTGGCTCGTCGGCTAAGTCGAGGGTACCAAAAGAAAGAACCGAGTGTTACGTTGCTCCAGTCGTATATTTTTATAATTAAATTCGCGTATTATTTTTACCAGGACAGGGGCAAAAGGGGATGAACTAAGATAGGAGGAAGTAGGAAGGAAGCTAGTAAAATTGTGTGTGTTTAGAGGCGGCTGTAAAACTATCGAAATCCGATGTATGCAACTGCACAAGGTGTTGAAGTGCATACGCCCACCCTACCATGATCCTGACAATAGCCTAATTTATATATGTGGGAATCGATAAAAGACCTAATGATCAAGTAATCGATAGTGCAACTGAACGAGTCACCAGAAGCGGCCATCACTATTAAGAATAAGAGCAAGTCAGTCGATACCGAAATCTCGCCTACTACGCACGCACAAATACGCACGAAAAATAATTCATCAAAGTTAATGTTCAATGTTTATAATAAAACCAAAACTACAAGCATAATCACTTATGTTAATAATAAATATCAATATAATACTTTAACTTGTCGGTCTCTTAAGTATGGGACTACAAATTTTTGGGGGCTCAACCGAAATTTTAAAGGTGGCTCACGCTGCAATTAAACTCAACCGAGATTTTAATGGTGGCTCACGCTGCAGTTAAACTCAACCTGGATTTACATTTTGGCTCACGCTGTAATTAAATCAACATAAAACTATAAAAACATTTGAAGTAGTGTGATTTGTGTGGTGCTGTGGCAGTCAAATATTGTGTTACAATTAAAGATTGTCCATAAAAGTCTTGCTGACGGCAAAACGTAAAAGGGCAAGCGACGCCGAACTATCGACTCTAAGACGAATCGTAGAGAAGAACCGTTACTTGAGGGGTGGTGACTGAGCAGACGGCGTTGGCAAAAGGCAAGAGCGTCGGGCTGTGGTAAAGTCGAAGTCGAGAAGCGCGGGATAAGGCGAAAGAAGAACAGCGAACAACCGTTACTTGAGGGCTGGTGACTGAGCAGACGGCGTTGGCAAAAGGCAAGAGCGTCGGGCTGTGGTAAAGTCGAAGTCGGAAAGAACGAGACAAGGCGAAAGAAGAACAGTGAACAACCGTTACTTGAGGACTGGCGACTGAGCAGACGGCGTTGGCAAAAGGCAAGAGCGTCGGGCTGTGGTAAAGTCAAAGTCGAGAAGCGCGGGACCAAAGAAGCAAAAGAAGATCGAGAAGAAAGAGCGTGTGCGGGAAAATTGTCAAGTACAGGTTGGTGCCTGAAATATAATTTGGAGGCGACGACGACGAGAGAGAGCTGTCTACAGTAGTGTGCAGTGACAAAAAGCTGAGCGTCGTGGGATCGCATGTGTGTGACAAAAGCTGAGCGTCGTGGGATTAACAGAGGCTGTTTATGTTAGTAACAGAAGATTAATAAGAGTAGATATTGACATTCGAAAACTAAGTTACATATATCGATTGATTGTAAAAGTGTGTGCATTGTTGCGTAAATAATTAATTCGCTATTTGTTCCAGTTTAGAATAAAACAAAATGAATAGAGAGGAGATTTCGACATTGCTGGTAGCGGAATTGCGCGCTAAATTGAGTGAACTTGGATTAAACAGACTTGGAAAAAAGACAGAACTGCAGAACAGATTACTTGCTCATTATGGTCATCCGGAAGAGGCAAGCGGTGATTCAGAGAATGAGGATAATGAAGAATCGTTTGCAACAGTAAGTGATAATGAAGTACATCAAGGTGGCAATGTAGAAGGCGCTAATAGAAGCGTGCAGAATCAACAGCAAGGAATGTCAGGTATGAACAGATCATGGTTTACGTTAAAAGACGTAGAGGGAAGCGTATCGCAGTTTACGGGTACGAGTTTGCCAGATATCAATCAATGGATTGAGGAGCTTGAGGAATGTGCAGTAACTGTAGGTTGGAGTCAGTTACAGATTTTCATTTATGCAAAGCAGCTGCTGACTGGAGCAGCAAAGTCATTTATACGCAGTCAGAGAAATATTCGTGATTGGGATTTGTTGAAAGCAGCATTATTAGAAGAATTTGGGGTAAGAGTATCATCAGCAGAAATACATAGAAGATTAGCGAAACGCCAACAAAAGAAAAATGAAACATTGCTTGAATATTTGTATGCTTTGATGGAGATAGCAAGGCCTATTAACTTGGAGGATAAAAGTTTAATAGAATACTTTGTAGAAGATATCCCCGATTCTAGGATGAATAAATGTTTGTTGTATAGCGCCAGAAACTTGAAACAGCTAAAGATACAGATTGAGGTATATCAAAAAACTCGTGGACAGGTAAAATTGTCTAACAGGCAGAGTCCGCCGGAAAGAGTCCAAGGTGCATCTGGAAACACAGATCAGCGTGTTAAAAAGTGTTTTAAGTGTGGGGACGAATCACATTTTCGCAGGGATTGCCCAAAGAACAATATAAAATGTTATAGGTGTGGTCAGCCAGGACACATAGCTTCACAATGTAAGGTTGAGGTTAAGTCAGAGCAGGCAACAAATGTAATTCAAGATAAGTCGGTAAAAAAGCCATCAAGCATGTTTACCACTTCGGGACTTGAATTAAAGCAAATTGTTCATGTAGCAGGTACATTTAAAGGACTAGTGGATACAGGTGCAGATTTATGTTTACTACGTCGTAGTGTGTTCTCGAAGCTAGAAGAAAGACAACTAGAAGGGCGTGAAAAGTGTTTGACAGGTATTGGGGAAAGTCAAATAATAACTTTTGGAAGTGTCAGCATATCGGTAAAGATTGATAGCATAGACATGCAAGTTGAATTTCATGTAGTTGCAAATGAAGATATTGCATTTGATGCAATTCTGGGTAGAACTATTTTGGAGGATGTCGATATGAAAGTGACAAAAGAGGGTACAGAATTGGTACGCAGAATAGAAAAGAAAATTGAATCTTATAGCCGTTGTGCACAGTTGCTAAACGAGTTTAAGGGATTGTGTATGTTGAGTGTCGAGCAAAATGAAGGGAAAATTGCATTTGATTTGTCTGAGTTGTCCGATGAGCAGAAATGCAGAGTGGGGAAATTGATCAAGGAATATGTTCCACAACGCAGTACAGGTTGTCCTGTGGAAATGAAGATTGTGTTGAAAGATGAGGTACCAGGGTATCAGCATCCGAGACGTTTGGCGTACACTGAACAGAAGATAGTTGATGACCAGGTTAAAGAGTGGCTAAAAGAAGGGATAATTAAGCCAAGTAAGTCTGAGTATGCATCTCCTATTGTTCTGGTAGCTAAGAAAAATGGAAAGAAACGTTTGTGCTGTGATTATCGGAAATTAAATGAAAAGATATTGCGCGATAACTTTCCCATGATTCATATGGATAGTGTTATCGAGAAGTTGCAGGGTGCAAAGGTGTTTACTACCTTGGATTTGACAAATGGTTATTTCCATGTGCCGGTAGAAGCACAGTCGCAGAAATATACAGCGTTTGTGACTCAGCGAGGACAGTACGAGTTCTTGTTTGTTCCATTTGGCATTTCAAATTCGCCAGCTGTATTTACCCGATTTATAATGGCAACTTTGCGCGACTTGGTACAAAACGATGTTGCGGTTGTGTACATGGACGATATTGTTATACCAAGTATCAGTGTTGAGGAAGGGTTAAACAAGTTGCAAAGAGTACTAGAGGTGGCAGGAAGAAATGGGTTAAAAATAAACTGGGAAAAATGTCAAGTTTTGCAAAGAAAAGTAAATTTCTTGGGGTACATTATTGAGGATGGGAAAATTACTCCCAGTGAAGAAAAAACAGAGGCGGTGTCAAAGTTTCCAACACCAAGGGATAACAAAGGGATTCAACGTTTTCTCGGACTTACATCATATTTCAGAAGATTTGTAGAGGGATATGCGTTAATAGCAAAGCCATTGTCCGATTTGCTACGAAATGATTCGAAATTTGAGTTCAAAGAATTGCAACAGATAGCATTTGAACAGCTTAAAGCAGCGTTGGTAAGCAAGCCAGTGTTGAAGCTTTATAATCCGAAGTTGGCTACAGAAATACATACAGATGCATCTAAGTTTGGTTTTGGCGCGGTGATGCTACAAAAGACTTGGAAGATGGCAGGTTGCATCCAGTGATGTATATGAGTAGGAAAACAAAACCATGCGAGGAGAACTATCACTCGTACGAGCTTGAAGTGTTAGCGGTGGTAGGGGCTTTAATTAAGTGGAGGGTCTATGTCATTGGAGTGCGATTTAAGATCATCACTGATTGCAATGCATTCGCCATGACAATGAAAAAAAAGGAAGTGCCATTACGCGTTGCACGATGGGCGATGTATCTTCAAGACTTCGATTTTGAGATAGAGCACCGCTCGGGGACAAAAATGCGGCATGTGGACGCATTAAGTCGAGTTTATTGTTATTTGTTAACTGAAAGCATCATGCATCGGCTGAAAGAAGCGCAGATTGCCGACGAGTGGACGAAAGTAGTTAGAAACTTGGTAGAAAGTAAGGGCTATGAGGACTATTATATTGTCAACCAGATTTTGTTTAAGGACCCCAATCGTGAGTTAATTGTAGTGCCGGCTCAGATGGAGACTGAAATAATTCAGATCGCGCACAAGCAGGGTCATTTTTCTGTAAAAAGGACGCAGGAACTAGTAGAGAAGTCATACTATATTCCAAAGCTAAAGGAGAAAGTAAATAGAGTAGTGACAAACTGTGTGGAGTGTATTTTAGTCAATACAAAGGCTGGTAGGCAGGAAGGGTATTTGACACCAATTGATAAGGGTGATAAGCCTTTGGTTACTTATCACATTGATCATGTAGGGCCGATGGAAATGACGAAGAAGCGTTATAACCATATTTTAGTCATTGTCGATGGATTTTCCAAATATGTGTGGCTATATCCTACGAGCAGTACTGGAGTCGAGGAAGTGATTTGTTGTTTAGAAAAACAGGCAGTAAATTTTGGTAATCCTTACAGGATTGTGTCAGATAGGGGTGCAGCGTTTACGTCGCATATTTTTAAAGAATATTGCGACAGTCAGAAAATACAACATTTCCTAATTGCTACAGGAGTACCTCGAGGTAACGGATAGGTGGAGCGTATGCACAAAGTAGTAGTGCCTTTGCTGTCAAAGTTAAGCATGGAGAGTCCAAGTTTATGGTACAAGCATGTTGGCAGGGTTCAGCAGTTGATAAACAACATCGAGCCTAGAAGCACTAAAAGGACGCCTTTTAAAATCCTGACTGGTGTGGATATGCGATGTGTAGATGTTGCAGGTATTAGGGAGATGGTACAAGAATCACTGTTGCAAGAGTTAGAAGATGAACGTACCAAGATGCGTCAAGATGTAAGAGAAAACATAAAAGCACTACAGGAGGAAAATAAAAGGGTATTTGATTCGAAGCGCAAGGCGGAAAAGATTTATAAAGTAAATGATTTGGTAGCGATAAAGCGTACACAGTATGGTGTAGGTCTTAAATTAAAAGGTAAATACCTAGGCCCGTATAAAGTATTGAAGGTTCATAAGCATGGTAGGTATGAGGTAGAAAAGGTGGGAGATTTTGAAGGTCCAGGCAAGACTTCTACAGTTGCAGAGTATATGAAGGAATTCGGGTCGAATCCAGTGTCAGGAGGGCCGAATGTGGGAATCGATAAAAGACCTAATGATCAAGTAATCGATAGTGCAACTGAACGAGTCACCAGAAGCGGCCATCACTATTAAGAATAAGAGCAAGTCAGTCGATACCGAAATCTCGCCTACTACGCACACACAAATACGCACGAAAAATAATTCATCAAAGTTAATGTTCAATGTTTATAATAAAACCAAAACTACAAGCATAATCACTTATGTTAATAACAAATATCAATATAATTGCACATATATAATAATTCAGGATACCTAAAAGCGCCTATGGCGGTTGTCGCCTCTCGTTCAAGCTCGACATGGTTCCAATAAAACAAAGATAAATTAAGCGGACATTATTATATTATTAACACAAGTATTTTGACTGGATAAACAATCGACCTAACATAACTAGTAACCAAATAACTAGTTTCAAACCAGCTATACTAAAAACGCAAGTGCTTAGAGCGGCTAAAATAAACAATAATTGGTTATAAGAATAATTTTAAAATATATAAATATGAAATAAATATGATCATGCATATGGATTATTTTTATATACTTAAATTAGACATTATAACATGATATTCGTTACGCTAATTTTATATGAACTCTTCTTTAAATATGTGAATGCAAAAGAAAATAAAACATAAACAAAGCGGAACGATAACTTTTTCGAGTTAGTGTGTTTGCATATGCTGCAAAAACACATGAGTTCGAAAGCATTAAAACGTTCAAACACGATACTAAATGATTAATTTTTCTACGTTTGTCAAAGAAGCATCGTCATCAACAAGACTTTGAAAAAGGCACATAACATTTCGGCAAACGCATTTTCGGCAACTGAGATCGCTGGCACGAATTCATTAAGCAGTCATTTTGCATATGTGTGTCGGCTCTTGGATTAACTGCATTCATAAACAATGCTTTTGTTACGACACACAAATCCTCCAACGGCCCTCTACTTTCATTGGTTGGACTCAAAATGTACAACTCTGTCTGTAGATTCATAGCCTTTTCGATATACCCTTCTAAAAGTTCTAGGCGAAAAGCTATTTCTGTTTTGTCAGATGACATTTGTTTTAGCTTAAAGGCTGTTTGCATGCAAGCAATATCAGCACTGACCTTGTCAAATTTTTGTTGACATAATGCCAGCTTGGTTAGCTTAGCTGCTGTGGGCTTTTCGGACTCAGACATAATTAAGCTGACGAAAAAACTACTTTTTAAACGCAGAGAAAAGTTCAACTAACTTTGTGAGCTACCCTCGCACACGCACCGCAACTATGTAACGAAACGCTAAGCTTGCTTACTAAACACACACACGAACTCTGCGCAATATGTGAACCAACAAACGAAAAAAGGTCCGAGCTACCGAAAATGAGCAAGTCAAACGTTTGCTGCAGCCGCTTTGTGGGCAACAGCTGTAGAATGCGGGGAGAATTTGGCTCGAGCGCAAGCACAAAAACGAATGTATTACACAGACGATCAAGCCCAGCTTGCAAAACGGGAATGAAAAGAACAAGCGAGAAAATTTGGCGCGAGCGCACGCACACACAAACTAATGTATTGAACCGATGCAAGCACAGAGCGAAGAAAGGTTAACGAACGCACGAGCAATCCACAGTGGTTTGGCTTGTATGGAGTCGCGGCCACAAATACTTCTCGTTGAGATATCGACCAAATTTTTATTTTTCGCGTCGATCTCAGAGACTATAAGAGCTAGAGACTTCAGATTTTGCAAATAAGCTTATCTTAGTCCTATTCAGTACAAGTTTGTTTCTGATTTTCGATAACCATTTCCGTTTCCGATACACAATATCGAAAATATGAAACACGTTTTGGAAACTTGATACAAAATAAATAAAATCTGTAAAAATTTCATCGAAATCGGTTAAGAAACACCTGAGATATCGAAGATTGAAGTTTAATGACATATGCATACAGACAATGACTGTGCAAGTTTGGCCTTGAAAATAGAAAGACGGCTTTGGTTTATTAATGAATACACACAAATCGGCAACTTTCGGCAGCTACACTTAACATTTATATTATCTTAAAACATTGATAAACACATTGATAACACTCACAATGGTGGATTCGGGTGGTAACATAACTAAAACTCCAACTAAACATGAAAAAGACGTTCAGAAATACACAAAAAATATTAAACTGATTAAGTTAATTTCACAAGAAAAATTTGACAATTAATTTAAGTATATTTTTAAAGTAAATACCTTCAACTTCAAAATGCATTTTAAATTATAAGGTTCTGAGCACTATAGCAAAAGTTTGACCACTTTGAACTGTAATTTTGTTTTGTAAAAATTAATACTAAGCGCAGCAGTGCTGCAAAAATGAACCCGTGTTCGCTCTTTGTATGCTATTTTTAGAAAGTCCCGTTAGAATTCCAGACAAAACCGGCTTGCCATCAAGAAGTTTGAACATTTTAGAGACAATTTGTATACATTGTGTCCAAATATTTCGTGATAGATTTTTTGATTTTTGGCCTATGAACGCAACCACTGTGCAATCATATGTTAATGCCCAAAAAACTTTAACGAGAGTTGTGTGCATGTGCAAGTGCAATCATATGTCAGTGGTGTCCAAACTCACACAATGAAAGCGTTGCGCTTGTGTGCGAAGCAGCGAAACACGAATGCAGCATAGCGAATGACTGCGCGTTTGACTTCAGCCGAACACATGAGTCGTGAGAGCAAATGCAGCCGAACATGCGCATCGTACGGGAACAAGCTGCCGAGCGTTCAATTTATAGTATACACATATGTATTCTCTCTCTATATATATGTGTCGCCTGCAACGCCGGCAGAATTTTTCTTGCCAACCACGCGTGGCTGCCTTTTCAAATTTTGGACATCGCTGATGTATGTATGTACGTATATTTGCACGTAGCGGTTAAGTTGAGAGAGCGAAAACCGAAAAGAAACTGCGACACTTTGATTTTCACAAACACACGCAAAATTTAAAATGCAATAAATAGACCACCGTTTGTACTTTTATTTTGAAACATATATTTTGCGTTTTTATTAATTAATTATCAAATATATGTTGCAGTTCTGTTTATTTAAATTTAAGTAAAAGTTAGTACACGAATATACGTATGTATGTAGGTATGTTTGTTAGAATAATTTAATCGAAATTATTTATGTACGTATATGTTACTTTTACTATGTAAAGCACTTTAATTTGTGCTTTTGGCCAATAAAATCAAAAAAATAAGGTGCCAGAAATTTAGCTGTTTTTTATGTGTATGAACGTATATACATACACAAGCACATAAATCACAAAACGTTTGATATTTTTTGTCGACTGAAGCAACACAACGAAATTTATTGTTGATGCTCAATTTTTGGCACAGAATACCTAAAGACTTTCTAGCGAATCTAAAGAAAGTGATCTCCTGTTGTCGTTGTCCATTAGCACTTCAAATTTGTCCAAAAGGGCAAGTCCAGCAAAATCCAAAATCAGCGAAATTTGTATGTATATTTTATAACACGCGAAGCCTAAGTCACCACTGCGAAAACAAACAAAGTATAAAACAAGTAAGAAGGCTCTAGTCGAGATTTTCCGACTAGGAGATACCCCAAACCCTATACTTAACGCGTACAGTCATTGTCTGTATGCATCTGTGACTAAACTTTAATTTTCGATATCTCTGGTGTTTCTCAACCGATTTCGATGACATTTTCAGAAAAGTTTTATCGTTACCCATTATTTCAACCCCCATTTTTACATATTCCAAATTCGAGACTTTTTTGTAATCGATTCCATGTGTATATCGGAAACAAACTTGTACTGCCTAGGACTTAGAAGAGCTTATGTGCAAAATCTGAAGTCTCTAGCTCTTATAGTCTCTGAGATCGACGCGTTCATACATACGGACAGACGGACGGACAGACGGGCATGGCTATATCGACTCGACTGTTGATGCTGATCAAGAATATATATACTTTATAGGGTCGGAGATGCTTCCTTCTGCCTGTTACATACTTTTGCACAAAAACATTATACCCCTTTTACCCATTTCATGGGTTCGGTGTATTAAAACCTATGTCCCTGCGGGCGCCAATGAAAAATCTAATAGTTTTCAGATTTAAAAAAGAGACGCGGTTTTTTCGATATTCAAGGAGCGATATAATGTGATGGCTTTCAGCTATAAATGAAAATTTAAACTAGCTTAGCATAATGTAATAAGCGTGAGCCACAGTCGGCTGCACGCAATGCAAATTGCCGTCGGCAGATTGCCGATCGGCTTACGGTTAACAGATCTAAGAGTGTACTTCATTTTTCTCTTAAACTAACTTATGCTATGCTACTATGTTAAACTACTTATACATCTTCCCAACAAGCAGTAAGAGTGGAGTCGTTTTTGCCATGTCCTTACGAATAATGTCTGGGGCACAGGGTATCTTCAGTTTAACATTTATACTTGACCCTTTCATTTTTATGCATTTGTTTCCAAGCAAGCAGTTTTCAATAGAGAGAGATGTCCAGTCTAGAGATGTATATCGTCTTTGCTTTATTTGATTGTATTCGCTCTCAGCACACAGCACGCTGCACGTGTATTCCCCACTTTTTTTCATTTTACATGAGCGTCGACAAAGCTCCAAAAACTTCCCTTTTCGGCTGTGCTTTGACCGTGCTTAAACTTTGTAAAGTCCTAGCTGATTGTGCACCGTGGGCCGTATGTCGATTATTTACGAGAAATTTTTTTTTCTGCTGCCATTAATCTTGCAACGTAAGCTAATAAAATCATCTAATAAATAAAGAAATAACAAAGGAAATATATAGATCAGGGACCAGCAGCGTCGTATGCACTGTGCATAGGAAAAATATAGCGAGCAGCGCAGTCGGCACAAGCATAGGCTATGCATAGCGCAGAAACTTCGTGTGCCCTATGCACAATTGCTCGGCTGTTGCTCTGCTGCCACAGCGGCAGAGAAACCGGTTTCTGGCTATGGCATAGCCTATGCACAGTAGCTCGGCTGCCGCAGCGGCAGAGAAGCAAGAAACGTTTTTGCCTTCGTCTTTTCGACGACGCGCTGAAAACATGTGAGTGTATGCGTGCCGACCGCTGATATAGATAGTTAAATTAAATAAATGTACAATAACAAAATAAAACAAGTAAAAACGTTGCAGTCGGACGCAACCGACTGCGGAATACTTTGATACCAGTAAAAGAACGGTTGATAAGGGGGAATGCAGGGCCGAAGGGCGTGGGCCATGTGGTAAACATCGCCAGCTATCATGTTACCAAATTTGGTGACTTTAGCTCAAAAACTGTGGAAGATAACTTAACTCCCAAATTTAAAAGGTGGGCGGCAGATGTAGGCGTGGCATCTAAATTTTTGAATCAAATGTTTTTAACTGTCACTATCTATCTGCCTACCAAGTTTGGTGGCTGTTGCTCAAAAACTGTTAAAGATATAGCCGACTCCGATTTTATAAGGCGGGTGGCTTGGGTGGGCGTGGCATTCAAAATTTTGATGCACATCTTTGGTAGATGCTGCCTTCTATCTTTCTACCCAATTTACGGGCTCTAGCTTAAAAACTATAAGAGATATCGAAATTTCCGATTTTAAATAGTGGGCGGCAGAGGTGGGCGTGGCATCCTAATTTTTGATGCAGACCTTTTGTAGATGTCACCATATATCTTCCTACCAAATTTGGTGACTCTAGCTCGAAAATTGTGAAAACTATAGGCGTTTCTATTCTCAAGTAGAAGGGGGATGGCGGCGGAATCAGGGGGCGTGGCATCCAAAATTTGCATGCATTTTTTGGGGAACGTCAATATCTATCTTGACACCAAATTTGGTGGCTCTAGCCCAAAAAATGTGAAAACTATAGGCGTTTCCAATTTCTTGGTGAAGGGGGATGGGGGCGGAATCAGGGGGCGTGGCATCCAAGTTTTGAAGGTGAACGTCAGTACCTATCTTGACACAAAATTTGGTGGCTCTAGCCCAAAATATGTGAAAACTACAGGCGTTTCCAATTTCATTGAGAAGGGGGGATGGGGGCGGAATCAGGGGGGAGTGACATCCAAAATTTGCATGCATTTTTTGGGGAACGTCAATATTTATCTTGACACAAAATTTGGTGGCTCTAGCCCAAAATATGTGAAAACTATAGGCGTTTCCAATTTCATGGAGAAGGGGTAATGGGGCGGAATCAGGGGGCGTGGCATCCAAAATTTTGATGCATATTTTTGGGGAACGTCAATACCTATCTTGACACAAAATTTGGTGGCTCTAGCCCAAAATATGTGAAAACTATAGGCGTTTCCATTTTCATGGAGATGGGGGGATGGGGCGGAATCAGGAGGCGTGGCATCCAAAATTTTGATGCATTTTTTTGGGGAACGTCAATCTACATCTTGACACAAAATTTTGTGGCTCTAACCCAAAAAATGTGAAAACTATAGGCATTTCCAATTTCATGGTGAAGGGGGGGACTGGGGCGGAATCAGGGGGCGTTGCATCCAAAATTTTGATGTATTTGTTTGGGGAACGTCAATATCTATCTTGACACAGAATTTGGTGGCTCTAGCCCAAAAAATGCGAAAACTATAGGCGTTTCCAATTTCATGGAGAAGGGGGGATGGGGGCGGAATCAGGGGGGGTGGCATCCAAAATTTTGATGCATTTTTTTGGGGAACGTCAATATCTATCTTGACACAAAATTTGGTGGCTCAAGCCCAAAAAATGTAAGAACTATAGGCGTTTCCAATTTCAAGGAGCAGGGATGATGGGGGCGGAAGGAGTGGGCGTGGCATCCAAAATTTTGATGCAGTTTTTCAGGGACATGACTAGCTATCTGCGTGCAAAAGTTGGTAGCTCTAGCTGTAAGAATAGAAGAAATATTTGGTTTTATCGGTTTTTAGTTATCGAATTTTTCGATTTCCCAGCCTCCTAGTGGGCGTGGCAACCCGATCTTAAGACTTTATCTGTAGACTCTATAGACAAACATAATTGCAAAGTTTCAAGTCTCTAGCTTTAGGCGTGTCGAAAAAAGTTGCGTTCATGCGGACGGACAGACGGACAGACAGACACCATGACGGACATTGCACAAAACCAATATACTATGAGACCTTCGGTATCAAAGTATAAACATGAATGCTGACTACCATTAAATTATATTAGCCATCCTTAACTACTTTTTAAGACCAAAAATAAATGTATAAATTATTTACATGCTCCGCACATTCCATATTTTTAGTACGCTTATTTTCACTTTAGTTACTCCTTTCACTTGCGGTTGTTATTAATGAAATTGTTTGTCAGTTTTGTTTTGTATGTCTTCTCATATGGTAGCGAGCTTTTTCTTAGGCAATAAAATGTATACCACGATGTTTGCTTAAATTATTGTTATTTCTTATGGAGCCATGCCTAGCTGAAATGGGATGAAATATCCATGGTCTGAGTTTTTTTTTAGGGATCCTGTGGCTAACCATAAACAGGAAATAGGAAACAGGATCTTGGAAGGTAGGGCAAATTTTCACCACACAATCTGTGTGAAAGCATGACGCAGCCTTGTTTGACTGCCATACCAGCGTTATATATTGGGTATTCTCTATCTTCCATTTTCACTTGTATGTTTTTGTGCAAAAGTATGTAACAGGCAGAAGGAAGCATCTCCGACCCTATAAAGTATATATATTCTTGATCAGCATCAACAGCCGAGTCGATTTAGCCATGTCCGTCTGTCCGTCTGTCTGTCCGTCTGTCTGTATGTATGAACGCGTCGATCTCAGAGACTATAAGAGCTAGAGACTTCAGATTTTGCACATAAGCTCATCTAAGTCCAAGGCAGTACAAGTTTGTTTCCGATTTTCGATAACTATTTCCGTTTTTGATATACACATGCAATCGATTACAAAAATTTCTCGAATTTGGAAAATGTAAAAATGGGGTTTAAAATAATGGGTAACGATATAACTTTTCTGAAAATGTCATCGAAATCGGTTAAGAAACACCAGAGATATTGAAGATTGAAATTTAGTCACAGATGCATACAGACAATGACTGTACGCGTTAAGTATAGGGTTCGGGGTATCTCCTAGTCGGGAAATCTCGACTAGAGCCTTCTTTCTTGTTATATTTTGTTTTTTTTCACTTGATCTACTAACTCCAGTCCTTTTTTTTCTCTCTCTTTCCGTTACCTCTCCTTTTCTGTAAGGATATACAGTATGCCAAGAAAGTTTTTACTCACTGTACAAAAATTGATTTTTTTCCAGGGTGTCAAACCGAATCAAAACCGAAAACCGGAACCACAAAGAACCAATTCAAATGAGGTACCGGTACCTGTACTGGAACCGATATTATTAAAGGTTCTGAGAACCGGAACCTGGATCCAATATTATTTTGTTTCGATATAAATGCCAGAACCAAAACGTCGTACCAATACGGCTTCTGTTCTGAATTCATTATATTTTTAAATTTTCCGCATTTGCTGGCAACTGATTTTTACCGTTACTTGAATAATATTACACGTATACAACACAAGAATGACGCAACTGTTCGTGTGATTCTATTGGTTAAAAATTTAAAAGCAACAGCATATAAACAAGTAAACACGTTGCAGTTGGACGCAACCGACTGCGGAATACTTTGATACCAGTAAAAGAACGGATGGTAAGAAGTCTGCTTTCAAAGGAGTGGGCTGGGTGGTAAACATCGCCAGCTATCATGTTACCAAATTTGGTGACTTTAGCTCAAAAACAGTGGAAGATAACTGAGCTTCCAAATTTAAAAGTTGGGCAGCAGAGGTGGGTGTGTCATCCAAATTTTTGAATCAAATGTTTTTAACTGTCACCATTTATCTTCCTACCAAGTTTGGTGGCATTAGCTCAAAAACTGTAAAAGCTATAGCCGATTCCGATTTTATAAGGCGTGGCATCCAAGTTTTGGTGCAGATCTTTGGTAGATGTTGCCTTCTATCTTTCTACCGAATTTGATGGCTATAGCTTAAAAACTGTAAGAGATGTCGAAAATTCAATATGGGGGGCGTGACATCCAAAATTTTGATGCATTTTTTTGGGGAAAGTCATTACCTATCTTGACACAGAACTTGGTGGCTCTAGCCCAAAAAATGTGAGAGCTATACGCGTTTCCAATTTCAAGGAGATGGGGGGATGGGGGCGGAATCAGGGGGCGTGGCATCCAACATTTTGATGAAGTTTTTTGAGGGACGTGACATGCTATTTGTGTGCAAAATTTGGTAACTCTATCTGTAAGAATGTAAGATATATTTGGTTTTATCGGTTTTCAGTTATCGAATTTATCGATTTCCCAGCCTCCTAATAGGCGTGGCACACTGATCTTAACACTTTGTCTTTTGCGCCTATAGACAAACATAATTGCAAAGTTTCAAGTCTCTAGCTGTACGGGTGTCGAAAAAAGTTGCGATCATACAGACGGACAGACGGACAGACACCATGACGGACATTGCACAAAACTAATATAATATGAGACCTTCGGTATCAAAGTATAAAAATGTGGTCGATGTTGGACTGTGATGCGAGCAAAAGCTTTCATAATCAGTGCGTGTACTAAACATACTTACAAAGTTATTTGATAATTTTCTTGGCCAAAAGAAACAAACCCAAATCATCATTGAGGGCTCCCCTCCACCAATAAACGAGCATTTTGCTCAAAACAATTATATAAAAACAATGGAAAATTACACAAATAGACAAACGAACAGTGAAGTGAGAAAAATAAAAAATACGAGTTACTTTGACTTTCCAATGTCTAAAACACTCAAAAACAATTATTATGCTCTTCTTGATGAAGAAGAGCTGGAATGTGACAGTGAAATACTCAAAAGCTTCGAGCAACATGTGCATAACAAAACGATCATTGCGAACATAAGCGAAAGAGGAATGACCAAAAATTCGGGAGGCGATAACGAAAAAGCTTCGACGAGTGCAGCAGCCAATGCTTCTACAAGTGCAGAAGCCACTACCGCAAACAATCATGATAAGAACAGCAATAACTACAACAAAGCTCAACAAGCAACCAAACCAAATAATAAAAAAACAAGTAACAACGTTGCAGTCGGACGCAACCGACTGCGGAATACTTTGATACCAGCAAAAGAACGGTTGATAAGGGGGAATGCAGGGGCGAAGGGAGTGGGCCATGTGGTAAACATCGCCAGCTATCATGTTACCAAATTTGGTGACTTTAGCTCAAAAACTGTGGAAGATAACTTAACTCCCAAATTTAAAAGGTGGGCGGCAGATGTAGGCGTGGCATCCAAATTTTTGAATCAAATGTTTTTAACTGTCACCATCTATATTCATAAAAAGTTTGGTGGTTCTAGCTCAAAAACTGTTAGAGATATAGCCGATTCCGATTTTATAAGGCGGGTGGCTTGGGTGGGCGTGGCATCCAAAATTTTAATGCAGATCTTTGGTAGATGTTGCCTTCTATCTTTCTACCTTATTTACGGGCTCTAGCTTAAAAATTGTAAGAGATATCGAAATTTCCGACTTTAAATGGTGGACGGCAGAGGTGGGCGTGGCATCCTAATTTTTAATGCAGACCTTTTGTAGATGTCACCATATATCCTCTTACCAAATTTGGTGACTCTAGCTCGAAAAATGTGAAATCTATAGGCGTTTCCAATTTCAAGTAGAAGGGGGAATGGGGGCGAAATCCGGGGGAGTGGCATCCAAAATTTTGATGAATTTTTTTGGGGAACGTCAATATCTATCTTGACACAAAATTTGATGGCTCTAGCCCAAAAAAATGTGAAAACTAGAGGCGTTTCCAATTTCATGGAGAAGGGGGGTGTCATCAGGGTTCGACGAAGTCCCCAATATAGTACTTAAGAATCTCCCAAGCTCTGCAGTATTAGAATATTGTACATTATTCAATAATATGCTAAATAATGCATACTTCCCTAATAAGTGGAAAACAGCCAAAATGGTTCTGTTGCCAAAAAAAAAGGTAATGATATTTATAATATCAACAATCTTCGACCCATCAGCTTACACCCAAATATAAGTAAGGATTTCGAGATATGTGTAAACATCAACATTAATAAGCACACCTCAAATACGAATATGTATAATTAATCATAAACAGTTTGGATTTAAGAACAATCATACCACGATACTCGCAATAAAATGCCTGGTGTCTGATGTCCATTGGAGGTGGAATCCAAAAAAATGCGTGGGAGCTTGCCTCATAGATTTGGAAAAAGCATTTGACGGAGTATGGATCGATGGATTTATATGTAAACTTATTCAGTATAAGCAATAAGTAGGTATATGTACATAGAGGAGTCAAATTAAATTATCATTTAATAACATTAATTTTATAGCTATCCTTACTTTTAATAAAATTGCTAAAAAATCATTAAAATTGAGACAGGTCAAGAATAGCCAAGGCAATTGCAACGCATGCACACACACATTGATATGCGTTGATAGAAAAGTAACAAAATCCCAAATCACTTGAGAGCCACCAAAAACTGAAAAAATATGCATGCTCACATACATACACACATATATATGTGTAATTAGGTATACATTCGCCCTAATGATTTTTGCTTCACTTGAGCTCGGAGCCACCAAATACAGAAAACATGCACATGTGTTGTTGTTGTTCGCACTCTGCTGCTGCTATCCCCCTTCCACAATATACAGCCGCTCAGAGCAAACAGCATACAGAAACATACATACATATGTATATACACCTAACGGCGATCTTGTCGCTGACATACAGACGTATACACAGCAAATTGCTGGCACTCCGTCTGTATCGAGTCAAAATTTGCGTTCGGCTCGCTGCTTTCAGCAGCCGATTGCGGGTGGCTCCTCCGCAAATTGGACCAATTAGGCTATTGGATTTTTTGCGTTTGACTCCTCTATGTATACCTACTTAGTGGTACAATTTTCCACAACACTTGTTAATATTGATACATAATATGATTATAAATAAAAAATATATCGTTTACAACGCCGATCAAACAAGTACAAGAACATTTGATATGTTTAACGGACTTCAGAAAGGCACCGTGAACTCGCCAACACTTTTTAACATTTATATAAACGCACTATTAAGCACAATGGAGAAAATTGATGCATTCGCTGATGACTTAGTTATATATCGCAGTGGCAAGACAGTTGAGGAAATAAACCACAATGTTCAAGATATGTTTAACAAAGTATCGCAATATACAAAGGATTGGCACCTGAAAATAAATACGAATATATGCGAATCAATATTATTTAGACCTCCTGTCAAAAAGTGCAACAATAATATAAGAAACAATTGGAAAAGTTCAAAATAACTGACCAAAACAACAACACGGACATAAAAATCTCAAATATAGTAAAATACCTAGGAGTTTATTTAGACAAATTTATGTATTTTAATAAGCACGTAAACATTCAAATAACAAAAGCAAAATAAGCATGCTTTTTGTACAAAAATCTCTTTCATGCAAAGCACTAAAAAGGCAGAGTTGAAACCATAATGTATCAAGCTCTAATACATCCTGTCCTAACATACTATATGCATGTCCGATATGGTATAATATATTCCTTATATATATATAGCGAATATAACAAATTCTATACAAACAGCCAAGTCTATAACGATGCTAAGCTAATTAGAATAGACGACTCTATAATCAGTTTGATACGTAATCATATAGCAAACTGCCTTACAAACGAGAATAATAATCTTATATTGGCTCCTTTTTACACGGATGAAACCTATTTTAAATCTGCTGTACAAAACGGTTATGTTCCTCCTGAAGCATTTATATACCTAGATAAACTCGGACTAGTCCAAAACCATGAAGGCATACCAATTCTTTACCATAAATATAGAAGTGCGACAAATAAATCGATTGATCTAAGTAACGCCATAACGGCTCACGAATTACGTTTTGACCAGAAAATATCTAGTAGAGATAGACTAGAATCAGCAAACATGCGCGCTAAGCTGTGGTGGCTGTTAGAAAACTAATCTAGAAGAATATATTTATTTACTCTCTTTTTTCCAACCCCTCTCTTTTTATCTTACTTTTCTTTTTCTTTTTCCATTAGACTTACTTTTATTTTTCCCTTAGCTCTATTTTTATCTTAAACAAATCAATTATTTAATAGTAATGTTTTGTTTGCATTTTTTTTCATTACAAAAAAACAAATTTCGCTTCATATCTCTTTAAGCTGTAAAAACTTAAATTTATCGGAAAAGGATCCAATTAAAACTATAATTATAAAATATATACACAAAAAAAAAAAAAGTATAAAAATGTGCAAAGCGTGTGACAGTCGGAAAAGTTTATAAATCTGATATTAATTTAAATAGTATTAAGTTCATGAATTATCTCATAAAATTCATAGCTATTGTAATTAAATTTAACTATTGCAACCAATCTCTAAATTAAACATTTCATGTCCAAATTCCATTACAAACGATTTACTCTTTTTCCTGTCTTTGGCTGCAACCGCCAACGACAATGTACTCATCTAGACTGAACATCCCGCTCTTTTGAAAACTGCTTGCTGAAATCAAATGCGGCGACGATTAGCTATAAATAACGAGTAGGTATCGCAAAGCAATATGCCGATAACAAAGAAGAATAACGCAGGGCGTTTGCTAACTGGCAATTGCTGCGCGCCAGCCAGTGCAGCTGGCCTTGCCTATCTGATTGTAGGACAGGGGGGGCGCGCCAGCGGAAAGTAGCCGTAAAAAATAAATAAGTATTTGTATACGTGTCACTTGTTTCATTTTTGACTGGACTAGCTACTCCGAGATTTTCGTAATTTTGTGTCCACAATGGACTTGACTAGCTCGCTAGGAGATACCCTATACCCTAAATGCTATGCGTAACGACATGGCCAAATCGAGTCGCCTTACGATGCCGATCAAGAATATATATATATAATTTGGTCGGAAATAATTCCTTTTACATGTAACATACATTCCCCAAAAGCAATATTCCCTTCTCGTCTGTACAATGCTGTGTGTATACACATCGAGAATGGGCAAATGCAAAAGAATGGGCAAATGCAAAAGAACGAAGCAACATTTGCTGGTTGCTGAGACGTAAAAACGGCACACAGTAAAAATACCTTTAGTGTCAATAATTAAGAATAGTCAATGAAATCTCCGAATACATATTTTTCAAATAAATATAACTTATTTGAAGTATTTAAATAGAGAATACGTTTATTTTATTACGTATTTATATTCAACATATTCAGCTAAATAATGCAATACCTAACTCCCAAAATGTTAGTAAACATGTATTATAAACAGCATGTTAAGGTATGTTGCATTTATATAGTGTTTTTTTTTTTTTTTTTTTTTATTGAAGAGAAGACTAACAATAAATTCTTAACCTACTACTTAATTTAAAGAGCGCTTGCTGCAAGGCTTTCGGCTCGCTTTTTCATGTAATGTGTGTGTTATATTTTATTGGTTAGTCCCAAGTTTTTTATTAGTCTTATTATTGTCAAAATATTGGCTGAGGTGGGGGTTTGAAGTATTTACACTGGAGGGAGGGGTAGGATGAATCTCCATCGGTTAGTTGCTGGGCAGTCCATGATGATGTGCTTAACTATAAGTGGGTAAAAATTACATAGGTTGCAAGCCGGTGGAAGCTGACCTAGGAACAGGTGGCTGTGTGTAAGATTCGTGTGGCCGATTCGGAATCGGGTTAAGGTTTGTGTGTCTCTTCCGCTAATGTCTGACGGGTATGATGGGGATTTTCCACTGTTGTTGAATATCTTATATGCTTATTTTTGATGAAGTTTGAAATTAAACGAAATAAGTCTGTTTTTTCAGCAAATTTGTTTATTGGAGAATTTGCTCTAGCAGCCATCTTTGAAATTTTGTCTGCTTCTTCATTTCCATGTATGCCAGCATGACTTTTATATTTTTGTGCTGAATAAGGAGGTCACGGATTTGGAAGATTATGTTTTGGGAGTTGTTGGGATTTCTTAAAGCTGATATGGTGGATCTGCTGGCCGTGCAGATAATATATTGGTGATGTTGAGCCGAAGCATATTTTACCGCCAGATATATGGCGTAAGCTTCTGCTGTGAAGATTGAGCAGTATTGGTTGATTCGACCGGAGTCCAGAATTATTGTATCTTTTTTGATTACTGCGTATGAAGTATTTTCGGTAGTTTTTTAACCATCGGTGTAAAGAAAAGTAGAGTTTTTGTAGGGTTCACTGTTCCTTAGGCCCAATTTCTCAATGTCCAGTTAAACTTGGAATAAGTTAACTTCAGAATAACTTTTATGCCCGAGCTATACTGATTTGCTTTTCTCAAAGCCAAATTAACCTATCATCGGTATATCACTATCGCCGAATGGTGCTGCCAACCTTAACGGGGATTCAGCTGTTCTTTTGGTTTTGTTTTTGCCTGTGACTCTCAAACTGCTACATGTTGCACATCAAAATGTAAATATAATAACTTTTTATGAGCCCTGTTGTAAACGGCAACGACGGAAAGCCATTTTAGTTGTTAAGGAGCATGTGTTTGTGGACCTAGAAGACTCAAATAAGCATTATGAAAATTTGCTTTATAAAAAAAAAAATAAACAATGCAAGTGTCAGCTTGGGTCAGCTGTTCGCCTTACAATGATTGTATTGATATTTATATATCGTTACTTAGCATCGGTATAAGTAGTAACCGGACCCCATGCTTTGGATAAGTGAGTGCTAACCGAACATTGAGAAACTCAAATTCGACTAAACTTAGAATAAGTTGACTAACCGGACATTGAGGAATTGGGCCTTAGTGAGTTAAATAGATTGCGATAGAGCTGGGGAGAAGTATTTGCTTTGGTGAAGATTTCAAAATCGGAGATGAATGAAGAGGGTTCTATGAGCCAGGGGGGAACATTGTTTGTTTGGATGAGAATTGGTGGCAAGTCGATCGGCACATCAGATTTTGATGCTTTGGAATATAGCAGAAAGTTTATTTGGAAAAGTTTTTCGTTTAACTGCCGCCTTGATGATATGGTTAAGTTTTGTTGTTGTTGTGTATTAAAAGTCTTTGGATGAGCCTAAGCGCAGATTTTAGTACCCTGTTTTCCAGTGACGGTAGTCCTGCTCTGTTAAAACGATTTTCGTAGGAGATGTTGGGAAAGCACGAATGGTTCTTTTTGCTGCTGTGGGGTACGGTGAAGCAATAAATTTTAAGTTGGATTTGGATGCGTGTCCATAAATAGGTAAACCGTAAACAATTTTTGAAAGCATAAGGGCCTGCGTTACGTTGATCATTGTGTTTCTGTGTGATGCTGTGCGTTGTGACGTGAGATATTTTATAATATTAAGTAAGCAACTAAGCTCGTTTTGAGATATTTACAGTGTTCCTTAAAAGTAAGTCTCCTATCAAAAATAAGGCCTAAGATTTTAAGATTATTACAATAAGGTATAGAAGCGTTTGAGAGTTTTATATCTAATGGATAACAGTTCAGTTTTTTACAAATATGCAACAGCATACATTTTTCTAAGGCTAGGTTAGCACCTGAGGTGAGAGACCATGTTTCTATTACTCTTAATATTTTTTTAAATAAAGAGTTTACAATAGTAGTGCATTTGTGTTTCGTGAAAATTAAAACATCGTCCGCGTATAGAATATGTTACATGTGATTATACTTATTTAGAAATATGCTTATTTCATTAAAGGCTAGTGTGAAAAGGGTAACAGACAAGGGGGAACCCTGAGGTATGCCGTTGTGTAAAGGGTATACATTAGAATATGCATTTTGTATGCGTACTGAGAATTTTCGGTTGGTAACAAATGATTTTATAATATTGTATATTTTTTTCTCCTACTTTTATTTGTGCTAGTTGTTTAAGAACAATATGAACTCCTATGCGATCAAACGCCTTTTCAAAATCTAAGCTAAGAGCTGAGGCATGGTTTCGGGTTGCGACTGCGGTGGTAGCAAAATGGTCAAAAATCAGTAGGGCATCTAATGTACTATGGTTATTTTTGAAGCCAAATTGTTGCTTGCTTAGGGAACGCTTTCTTGATATGTACCACATTATTCGTTTCTAGATAATTTTTTCGAAAAGTTTTCCTAGACATGGAAGGAGAGAGATGGGTCGGTAGCCTGTAAGCTCGGTGGGAGATTTTTTGTTTTTAGAATTGGTATGATAGCTGCGCATTTCCAGCATTGTGGAAAGCATCCTTGGTCAAATACCTTGTTAAATAGTTGAATAACTGAAAGTTTAATGGCTGTTGGGATATTCTTGATCATGGGTGAAAATACGTGGAGGGGTGAAATAATATGCACACGCGATCTACGCAAATATCGAACTTTATTTTGCTTGTAGAACAATATACGAAACAACGAGTGAAAATGAAAACGCGCGGGTTTTGGTGTGTGTGTTCTTCGTTTCTTTAATGTTGAATTGGTACTAAACTTAACAGCCTGTTGAGCTTGCTCAGCAGGCTGTTAACATAATTACAAATTATATTACATTACATTACGAGCGAAGAGAATACTGCTTGGATGGGGAGTTGCAGATGCCGATGCCTACTTTCAGGCTTAGACATTCCGCCCCCCTTGCAATATAATTGCAAAGAAAAATGAATGATACCTCTAAAGATTGGAAGTATGGGCTTTAATGGGGCGCTGCTCTATGTCAGTCTCCAGACACGAGTCAGCTGGAACTGGCCATTGCTCTTGAGGTAGACCTAACCAGTCCGGTCCGTTCCAGCACAACTGGCTGTCTTTCAGCTCCTGTGGCGAAAGTCCGCGGCTGACTAAGTCTGCTGGATTATCTTCTGACCGCACGTGTAACCAAGATTGACAATCCGTCACTTGGCCGATCTTAGAAACATGGTTGGCGACGAACGTTGTCCAGGAGCATGGGGATTTGCGAAGCCAAGCCAAAACAACTGTGGAATCTGTCCAGTAGAACAATTTAAAATTTTCTACTGTCATCTGCGGAATAAGGCCTGAGGATAGTTCCGCGAGTAGAACAGCTCCACACAGTTCTTGCTTGGAGTGCGATCCTGCTAGTACATCGTCAACATACATATAGTTGGAAATGATGTCACTAGAACGCGGAACTTGCGCAACAACGTCATTAGCGAGTTGCTGCAAAACGCGAATTGCCAGGAACGGAGCGCAATTTACCCCAAATGTGACAGTATTGAGCTCATAGTCACAGAGTTTTTGATCCGTGTTGCGATAAAGGATCCTTTGAAATGGCGTGTGGATTGGCTTTACTAAAATCTGACGATACATTTTAGTAATTTCAGCGTTGAAGCCGTAGCGGAAAAAACGCCACTTCAAGATCTGAATAGTTAGATCGGATTGTAAAACGGGACTTGCATGAAGGAAATCATTCAGGCTCTTACCGTTCGTGGATTGACTGGAAGCGTTGAATACTACGCGAACTTTTGTGGTAGTGCTGTCTGGTTTAAAAACAGCGTGGTGTGGAAGGTAAAAGTTCCCAGTATCGATAGAAGGGGGGACTTGTCTCACATGACCTAAGTCCAGATAATCCTGGATCATGGAGTCGTACTGCTCTTTTAAAGGAATGTTCCTGTTTGAACGATTCTCGTTTCTCAGAAACTGAGCCAGTGCGATTGACCTTGAATGTCCTAAATTAATGTGATCTGGATTTTTGAAAGGGAGAGTGACAATATATTTGCCACTCTCATCTCGAGTTGTGGTGCGCATAAAGATGTCTTCGCATATGGCATCAGACTCTTTTACGGGCTTCCTTGGGAGATCCTCCACCTCCCAAAACTTTATGAGGAGTATTTCCAACCGTTGGTCTGTCTTGACCGTGACTCGAGTTTAAAAAGCGGAGATAGAGGATGAAGCGCACGTTGGTATTGGACCGGTAAGAATCCAACCGAAGATGGTTTCTTGACCCAATAACGAACCACAGATATTTGGAATAGAGCCGCATAGTAGGATGGATGGAAGGATATCTGCGCCTAATAGCACATCTATCTGCGAGCTCTTGTAGAATAGGGGGTCAGCCAGCGGGATATTGGTCAACTCTCGCAAGGCACTTCCGGGAATCGGATGCGAAGGTAGAGTTCCTGCCACACTTGGAAGAACAAACGCCGACGCTTCAATGTGGACTCTCGGCTTTGTTGGGGATCCTATGTTGAAGTGACATAACTTCTCAGGATTGGCTGACACTGCTTGGTTAAGTCCGGCAACTTGAGCTGTCACACGTTTGAAAGGGAGGTTGATGATTGGAAACATTCGTTCTGAAATGAATGTTGCCTCGGAGCCAGAATCAATCAACGCACGTGCCTTATAATGAGTGCCAAGGTGGCATATGTTAATTATGGAAGTGTCTAAAAGAACACCTTGCGTGCTCGACATTAAATAATTGTGGATATTTGCCGAACTTTGGTCTGGAGTGGACTGTATGGGATGATTGGGAAGGTATGGAGCAGCAGCAGTACTTAATGACGACCTGGGGGCCGACTGGGTAGGAGGGTCACCACGATGCAACAGTGTTTTGTGGCGACCTTTGCACGTAGAGCAGTTATGGCTGCTTGTGCATTCTTTCAGCTGATATCCTCTGGCGAAGCAGCTTAGACATAGCTGCTGCTGCTTTATGTGGGAGGCCCGATCTGGTACTGCCATTTGCAGAAACCGTGGGCAAACACGCACTGGATGGTTCTCTTAGGAACAAAGCTTACAGGTAGCATTTGGCTTGGCAACTTGTGCCTTTACCTTGACCTTCGCTTCGAAAGAGTTGATCTTTTTTTTGGTAAGATCCTTGCGATCAGATTGAATTGGAACGCCCATAGGCCTCATATCTTCAATCGCTTACAGCGTGCGATGGCGCTCAGTTAGGTAAGAATTGAAGTCGGCCCAAGTCGGAATATCGGACTTGTTGTGGAGAGACTGTTCCCACAAGGATAGGGTAAGTTTCGGAAGCCTGGATGAGCATAAGAATACGAGCAAACAGTCCCAATTATCGATGCTGGCTTTGGCTAGCTCGAAAGCTGTCAGGCACCCTTTGACCGTGCTCTGGAGCTCTTTGAGTGCAGTTCCAGACTCTTGAGAAACTGACGGCAGATTGAAAAGGATGCGTAGCTGGCTGTTAACTAGCAGCCGCTTATTTTCGAATCTTTCGGAAAGATTCTTCCACGCTGAGTGGAAACCGTCATTTGTCAATGGAGATTTTGAAACAATACCCTTGGCCTCGCCGCTTGTCTTAGCGTTGAGGTGAAACAGTTTCTCGACTGGGGACAATCTAGCATTATTTATGTAAATTGCTGTGAACAGATCCCGGAAAGTGGGCCATCGCAGATAGTCTCCATCAAAGACTTCTGTGTCAATTGGGGGAAGACTTCAACCTCTTCACATGGACGGAGGAGAGGGTTGTAGTTGCTTATTTTGTGCGGAAGCTGCGTCAATACTTTCGCTTAACTGAGCTACGCACCGCTCATATATTGAATAGCAGTGTTCATATTTTTGTGTCAAAACCGCAAGATCTTCGCTGGAACCAGCGCCTTGCGTCATGGTTTGGGAACCTTGCTCGAACGCAAGCTCTATTTTTTCCCACAGGGATCGGATTTGATCCCGGCGCACCTGTAGTGTAAACAGCGTTGCGCCTGCTGAGTTCGCAAATCTCGCCTCAAATTGGCTTAATCTGTCCGAAACTGCAATAAAGGCTTTCAGCGCCTATGTGGTTTTGTCTGTCATATTTTGTGAGGTTTGTCGGGTTATACGAGCGCTGTCTTGGCTTGCTAAACTCTCTGCTTTAAGCTTAAGTTGAGTGTTAGCTTGAATTTTGGATAGACCAGCGGACGATTTTGGCTCAGACGGAAGTTTGGAGCTACCAGACTTGGATTTTTCGCCTGGCGCTGAGGAGCTGCGAGCGCTTGACAAGGATGAACGACGGACGTTTGAAAGGGAAGGACGACGTGTCGCTGCTTCGAGTCCTCTGACATAATAGGCTCTCGACGGAGCCGGAAACAAATAGACGAAGCCCAAAGAAATTAAAAAAAAGTCGACAAGCAAAAGAGAAACAAAAAAACCCAATGTGAGGGTATTTTGCCACGGAAATTGTATATTTTCTATTGGAAAAAAAGATATACCAAAAAAATACCGAAATTAGGGTATTTTTCACCAGTGGAAAGAGTATATTTTATTTGACAAAGGAAAAAAATATACCAAAATATACCAAAAAACACCCAAAAAAAAAAAATTAGGGTGTTTATCACCAGTGGAAAGTGTTTATTTTTATTTGAAAAAGGAAAAAAAATATACCAAAATATACAAAAAAAAAAAAACCAAAAAAACCCAAAAAACAAATTAGGGTATTTATCACCAGTGGAAAGTGTATATCTTTATTTGAAAAAGGAAAAAAAATACAAAAAAAAAATAACAAAAAAAATACCCAAAAAAAACAAAATTATTGTATTTATCACCACTGGAAAGTGTATATTTTTATTTGAAACAAAAGGAAAAAAATATACCAAGAAAAAATACCAAAGGAATAGATATGTTTTGTTTTTTATTAGTTTTTTTTATTTCGTATTTATAATTAAATTTAACAAAATCAATTTTTATACTTTGATACCGAAGGTCTCATAGTATATTGGTTTTGTGCAATGTCCGTCATGGTGTCTGTCTGTCCGTCTGTCCGTCCGTCCGTATGAACGCAACTTTTTTCGACACCCGTAAAGATTGGGTTGCCACGCCTACTAGGAGGCTGGGAAATCGATAAATTCGATAACTGCAAACCGAAAAAACCAAATATTTCTCACATTCGTACAGCTAGAGCTACCAAATTTTGCACGCAGATAGCTAGTCATATCCCTGAAAAAACTGCATCAAAATTTTGGATGCCACGCCCACTCCTTCCGCCCCATCATCCCTGCTCCTTGAAAATGGAAACGCCTATAGTTTTTACATTTTTTGGGCTAGAGCCACCAAATTTTGTGTCAAGATAGATATTGAAGTTCCCCAAAAAATGCATCAAAATTTTGGATGCCCCGCAACCTGATTCCGAACCCATCCCCCCTTCTCCAAGAAATTGGAAACGCCTATAGTTTTCACATTTTTGGGGTAGAGCCACCAAATTTTGTGTCAAGATAGATATTGACGTTCCCCAAAAAATGCATCAAAATTTTGGATGCCACGCCCCCTGATTCCGCCCCCATCCCCCCTTCTCCATGATATTGGAAACGCCTATAGTTTTCACATTTTTTGGGCTAGAGCCATCAAATTTTCTGTCAAGATAGATATTGACGTTCCCCAAACAAATGCATCAAAATTTTGGATGCCACGCCCCTAATTCCGCCCCCATCCGCCCTTCTCCATGAAATTGGAAACGCCTATAGTTTTCACATTTTTTGGACCAGAGCCACAAAATTTTGTGTCAAGATAGGTACTGACGTTTCCCATCAAAACTTGGATGCCACGCCCCCTGATTCTGCCCCAATCCCCCTTCACCAAGAAATTGGAAACGCCTATAGTTTTCACATTTTTTGGGCTAGAGCCACCAAATTTTGTGAAGATAGATATCGACGTTCCCCAAAAAAATACATCAAAATTTTGGATGCCACGCCCCCTGATTCCGCCCCCATCCCCCCTTCTACTTGAAATTGGAAACGCCTATAGCTTTCACATTTTTCGAGCTAGAGTCACCAAATTTGGTAGGAAGATATATGGTGACAACTACAAAAGGTCTGCATCAAAAATTTGGATGCCACGCCCACCTCTGCCGCCCACTATTTAAAATCGGAAATTTCGATATCTCTTATAGTTTTTAAGCTAGAGCCCGTAAATTGGGTAGAAAGATAGAAGGCAGCATCTACCAAAGATGTGCATCAAAATTTTGAATGCCACGCCCACCTAAGCCACCCGCCTTATAAAATCGGAATCGGCTATATCTCTAACAGTTTTTGAGCTAGAACCACCAATCTTTTTATGAATATAGATGGTGACAGTTAAAAACATTTGATTCAAAAATTTGGATGACACGCCCACCTCTGCCGCCCACCTTTTCAATTTGGGAGTAAAGTTATCTTCCACAGTTTTTGAGCTAAAGTCACCAAATTTGGTAACATGATAGCTGGCTATGTTTACCACATGGCCCACTCCCTTCGCCCCTGCATTCTCCCTTATCTACCGTTATTTTACTGGTATCAAAGTATTCCGCAGTCGGTTGCGTCCGACTGCAACGCTTTTACTTGTTTTTATTTTTTTATATTACAAAGTGTTGCACAGTCGGATATGCCCGACTTGCTTTTATACTGCGAAGTATACAGTTGAATGTGCCCCACGCGGAAAAAAAGGGTAGGGTATACTCCACATGTGCAGTGGTAAAAACGGAATTGGAACGCTGGAGTCAGTGACCAGAGCATATGTACATAGGTATATATGTGTACGGCTCTTTGCGGAGTGTCACCGTTGGCTTGTATATGTGTGTATGTATGATTTTTCGTTTGACCTACTGGCTGCGCCAAGGTGAAACGCTTGCAGATGTAGAATATTATTTTTAGTGTTGTTTAATTAAAGTTATGTTATTATGTTTATTTAGGATAATTAATGATGTACGTTGCTGTACTTTGGATATACAAGTGGTGGCGAATAAGGAAGGTGAAACACTTGTTAGTTTCTTTTTACATATGGACATACATATGTATATGCATTGGTTAAATACAATTTGTGGAAATTGATCACAATTATAAACGCACATATGTATGTAAATATGAAGCGTTTGCATTTTTATGGAAACAATTGTGAGCAAAGACTTGGCACCATTTACATATGTACATATGTATGTATGTTCAAGTGGCGCCAAAAACGGAATTGAGAACAGACAAAATTGGTAAAATGTGCAAATACTAAACTTATTGGAAAAGTATTAAACAGCGTTTAATATTTAATAAATTAAATGCACACGGACAAAAGAATAATATAAAATAATGCAAATTATATAACTTATCTGTTCTGTGTATGTGTGTATGTTGGTATGTGTGCTACCGTAGATTGCTGGGGCGAGGGATGATCTTCCAATCCTTAGAGGTATCCGGCTCGAAGAACCATGAAAATACGTGGAGGGGTGAAATAATATGCACACGCGATCTACGCAAATATCGAACTTTATTTTGCTTGTAGAACAATATACGAAACAACGAGTGAAAATGAAAACGCGCGGGTTATGGTGTGTGTGTTCTTCGTTTCTTTAATGTTGAATTGGTACTAAACTTAACAGCCTGTTGAGCTTGCTGCGTACGATTGAGTTGATGATTGGTTTGTTGGTCCATTTATCGATATGTACTTTTGTCTGGCTTCTTTGAACGAGCATTTGGTTTGGCTTTGGATTTTAAGAATTTCCTTTTGTTGAATATATTTCGTGCATTTATTGTAGGAAGCGGCATGTTCCTCGGCACAATTAGCACATTGGGTACGGGTACATTGATTTTCGTATTCTGGTAGATTACATGAGCCACAGATGGGCTCTCTAGTGCAGCGTTTAATTGTGTGCCCAAATAACTGGCATTTTTTTGCAACGCATCGGGTTTGGAGTGTACGGTCTAACTTTGACCTTGTACCAGGAGACTTCCATGGAGGCGGGTAGATGAAACAGGTTGAAGGTAAGGAGCATTACACCGGAGGGTTTGTTAATTCCGTCAACGGTTTTGTTAAATTTGAAGACTGCTGTGACGCCTTGTGATGCAAGTTATTTAACTATTTCTTCCTCGGGAATGTTAATGAAACAGGGGGTATAAATAGTTCCTTTGGTGGAATTCAGCGTATCGTGGAGGCTAGCTTTGATTTTGCATAAGCCTACAAGTTCCGTTGCCGATAGAAATTTGCTGGCGGAGGTTGCGTCCCTAGTTAGCAACAGAAGATTGCCATCTCTGAGTTCACTTATGGAGACTATGTCATTGCTAATTAGTTTAAGAGCTCGGTGTGTTGCAAAGCTGGAGTATTCGTTCAGTGGCTTATTTTTATCTTCAGTCGCGATAGTGATGAATTTGGGATTAGGCAGCTGGATCACTGGTAAACCAGGAAAGAACACAATTGATTTGTGGAATGTTTTTTGTCTTTTGATTTCGGGGGGATCGGCCAGCATGCCGAACCGTTGTCCCCCAGGTTAGCTTGCCCGCTGGGAATATTAGGCTCTTTATTGCACACGTGCAAGAGCGTGTTTTTTTTTCACAGAAGAAGAAAAGAAAAAAAAGAAGCTCGAAAACCAGGAGAGATAACAAAGTGTTCGTTTCACAAGATATGAGAGGCGAAGAGAGCGTCTGCACTGTTCAAGTGATAGCCGAAGACTGTGATTTATCTAGTTAATTAAGCCAAGTTCAAATGAAGTCGAACTACCCTTCCTTGCTAGGGTAGCAGCAAGCGATTGAATCAAAAGATTAAAATTTGCCAAGCTCAACTTCTACGATAACAACAAGAAAATGAATTTAAGCAACAACTAAATCTCGCACATCGCACACTTTCAAGACCAAGTTTACTGTTCTGTAACTACTCTATGCTCCGCCCCTTTGTTTGAACAGCTATTTTTATCACTTCTCTATACACCGCGCTTTGTTTATAAATGCAAAACAACCGCTAACGTAAGCAGTAAGCGACAAAGCTAATCGTCGGAACATTCATTTTCAAGCAGTGTCAAAAATGAGAGACTTGTCAAGTCTAGATGAGTGTATTGTCTCTGCAACCGCCCACTTTGAGAGCACACGAACGAGAAATATGCACATTCAAATTATACCGCGTCCAAAACATAGTAACATTCGCGAATACTTTTTGATTTAAAAACAAATTGTAGTCAGTGCAAAATTAACCAATGTGGACTAAAACTTAAGGTAAGTTAAAATTAAAATTTGTTGAGAAAGTATTTCATATATGTATGTATATATAAAAACAGTGGTTGTTCATATACTTTCATATACGTAAGCGATGTGCACTACGTATGTATGCATATGCTTTTGTGATTTTTAAAATGCAAGTACATACATATCTATACACATATTTACATACATGCATAAATTAGTCTTAAAAAGAACAGCTCAACAAGAAAAATAAACAAAATAACAAGTAGGCCTTTTAAATGTATATAATATTTGAAAAACAAAAGTTTTAGCGGTACGAAACCGGTACAGAGCCGATATAAGCTGGAACCAGAACCCGAACCGGGAACCTATACTATAAACGAGAACCGAAACAGAACCTTGTACCGAAATTCGTTTTGGTTTGACACCCTGATTAATTCACTTTTATATTTATATTTTTTATGGTTTATTTAACCTTTTATCTAATGAAACGGTAAATCAAAATTTTAAAAATAAATGCATTATCAAAGAAAAATTTTAAATTCTAAAAAATTCATTTTTTTTACCTACCAAAAAAATGTTTACACCAAGGCATATTTCTATGTAAATTGCCTTAAGAGAAAATTAATTAAATAAATTATTCATGCTCAATATAATCAAGTGAATACGTTGCAGTCGGACGCAACCGACTGCGGAATTCTTTTATACCAGCAAAAGAACGGTTGATAAGGGGGAATGCAGGGGCGAAGGGAGTGGGCCAAGTGGTAAACATCGCCAGCTATCATGCTAACAAATTTGGTAACTTTGGCCCAAAAACTGTGGAAGATAACTTAACTTCAAAATTCAGAAGGTGGGCGGCAGAGGCGGGTGTGGCATCCAAATTTTTTAATCAAATCTTTTTAAATGTTACCATCTATCCTCCTACCAAGTTTTGTGGCTCTAGCTAAAAAACTGTTAAAGATATAGCCGATTCCGATTTTATAAGGCGGGTGGCTTGGGTAGGCGTGGCATCCAAAATGTTGATGCTGATCTTTGGTAGATATTGCCTTCTATCTTTCTACCGAATTTGGGGGCTCTAGCTTAAAAACTGTAAGAGATATCGAAATTTCCGATTTTAAATGGTTGGCTCCAGAAGTGGGCGTGGCATCCAAATTTTTGATGCAGATCTTTTGTAGATGTCACCATATATCTTCCTTATAAATTTGGTGACTCTAGTTCAATAAACGTGGATGATACACTCATAACCGTTTTAACAACGGCGGGGAGTTGGGGGCGGAAGGTGTGGGTGTGGCATCAAAATTTTTGATGCAGATTTTTGGAAAACTTCACTACCTATCAGTAGTAGGGAATTGGCGGTTCTAAACCACTAGAGGTGTGAAATTTCACACCTTTTTTTGTTTGCTTGATTTATGACCCCTTTATTATGTTTGTTTGTTTTATGACCCCTATTTTTTGTTTGTTTGTTTTTCTCAGACGATATAGGTCACTCCTGGTCTCACTATGACCTTGGATGACCATGGTATCACTATGACCTTAGATGACCCCTTTTTGTTTGTTTGTTTTTCTCAGACGATATCAGTCACTCCTGGTGACCACCTATTTAATGATTATTTGTTTGTTTGTTTTTCTCAAAAGATTTCGCTCACTCCCGGTCTCATGATGATCTTATATGACCACTTATATTTAATGATTATTTGTTTGTTTTGTTTTGTAAATACTTTTTAATTTTTTAGCGTTTTTTAATATACATTTGTAGAGTGTTACTGGTGCTATCCTAGATAAGGATGGATTTTTTGCTTAGGGATAAGAAAATGCTAAAGACGGGCTAAAGATTTTCATCTTCGTCGAGTATTGTGGCTTATAGATAAGATATTGTTAAATGCGTACTGAACATGTTCATGTTCGTTGAGTATTGCGGCTTATAGATAAGATAGTGTTAAATGCGTACTAAAGTGCGTATTCAAGTGTGTGTACAGGTGCGCATGATTTAACATCAAGCTGGGCTTGTGAGTGCATGTGCAAGTGTGTGCAAGTGTGTGCGTATGTGTGTGTGTGTGTGTGTGTGTGTGTGTGTGTGTGTGTGTGTGTGTGTGTGTGTGTGTGTGTGTGTGTGTGTGTGTGTGTGTGTGTGTGTGTGTGTGTGTGTGTGTGTGTGTGTGTGTGTGTGTGTATGTGTGTGTGTGTGTATGTGTGTGTTTGTGTGTATTGTAATGTACAGATGCGCATGTTTTAACATTAAACTGGGCTTGGTGATAAAAAATGTGTTTAATGTGTACTGAACATGCTCATATTCGTGCTTATCAATTTGAGGGAAAGTGATTCTTGCTGATCCTCCTTCAAGCAATAGGCATCAAACCTAAAGGCTTATCATTCTTAATATTTGGTGCCCTCCCTTTTATCTTAGAGGCTTTCTGATTTAAAGCTGTGGTGCTATCCCTTTCTTGCATCATACTCATTTACCTCAAAGTCAAGAAATATTTTCGAGCATATTTTGCCTGTAAAATTCAAATAAAATTTTTTTTTTAATTATAACTGAAAATTTTTAATGATTTCAATAACTATATAACATTTTTAGTTGTTTTAATTCGATTTTCTAACTTAAATACATACATAACATTTAAATTGGTATTTTTGCCGATTTTTTGAGGTTAATTTTTAATATTTGCTATTGATGACTGATTTTCTTCAAAATAATCATCTACATTAATGTTCATGTCTAATAAACTTAACATTTCGGAACTATAATTGCTTCCTTCCAAATCCTTTCGTGATCGCACATGTCTAACCGATGCAAGAAGTGGATCCGATGAGGCTGCCAGCATGTTAAAAAGGTCTTCATTTTGTCGAGCCCGAGAAATTTTGCACGTATTAGTGTATCTGAACCTTTTGTAGTCCTTGTTTTTACATTCCTGTGCTTCTTCAGACAGCTCTCCAATTGGTAAGCATTGATACTCTATTAAGTCCTTTCCATGAGCCAAAATCCTATGTACCGTGGGGGTAAGTTTTTTCTGAGGATACAAATCAGTCAAAAGTTGAGCTGTTTGCGATGTGTATTCGCCAAATTTTGCACCATTTATCATTTCCTTGCAGTTTATAACATTTAGGATAACAGCCAACCTTTTAATGATCTCATGATTAACACCTGTTATCAAAGATGACATTTTATCATTTTCAAAAAAATCGCCTTGAAGTATTTCCGTCATTCGTATTTCCGTATCCATGCTTTGGGCAGTCAACTTTCAATCCCAACTTCCGAGAGAACTCAGCTTGTATAATTTCTTTTCTACTCTGTATATCCTCACGAGGTGTATTATCCGTTGCTGTTTCTCCTGGCCGAGGAAGTGTGTAGGCTAGCTTCAGAATAAATTCCATACACTTTATTCTGCAATGCAAAGGAGAAATTCCATATTCGTAGCAGTTCTCGTCACTCGTTGAGTCGTCTAAATTGTGAAAGTCCTTTTGAGTTTTTTTTACAAATAGGACACCTTAAAGTTGAGGAGGTGTTTGTAATTTCATTTAAGACTTTTCCATCAATCATTGTCAGGAAAAATTTAAAGTTAATCGTGATTTTTTTCCACTTTTGGTTTGAAAAACAGTAGGCTTCAGTTAGCTAATTTGATTCTGTATGTCGCTTACAGTTGATTTAATCAACTCAGAGGACTCCTTCGCATATTTAAAGAAAATAGGGCGACAATAATGAATCGATGATGGTCGAAGATTTTTCCAATGTTCAGAAGTTTCACTCCTCAGGTGTAAGGGAACAACAGAAGCCATAAACATATTTTCATAGGAAATAGTTACGTCATCTGTGTTTATAATTTGTTTGTATGCGCTTTGTCCAGACGATCCATCGCATCCCCACTTATTGAGTAGGGTCAGGTTTTCAGGAAGAAGCTCGACCTCTCCATCTGGCAAACTTTTAATTAGACGCATCGCAGTGTGGTCCATTAAATCCTGGAGTTTTACTTCTACAGTTGTCTCTGTTATTATTGTATTAGGTGGCACTGCTTCCTTTTTTGCAAATCCAATCTTTTTATATCCGGGAAGAACGTCGACGTTATGTTTTTTTAAGGAGCCGCATAAAATATTATATTTCTCCTTAGTTCATCCCAAGTCCATAAAAAGGGAAAACGCTTCTTCACCAGTGTACTTAATGGCGACTGAGTTTGGGGGCGTTGGAATACTTTCCTTAATCCTATTTAGCCGTAAAGGACTGGCGATCTGTACAGCTTTCGTGATTGTCGCTTTTGTCCTCTCTTGTTCCTTCAAATACTTTGATGAAAGTGCTTCCGACAGATGTTCTGTTCTAATGCTGTCCGTAGCATCCTCAAGTTTACGTTTCCTTGTAAAAGCTGAACACTCTTCCATAGTTTTATGCGGCCTTCCTCTTCCTCGGCTAGTCGATGGGTGAACTTCTTCCTCTTCTGAATAGCCGAATGTTGAATATTGCTCAAGCCAATTTTCATTCTTTTTTTGAAAGATGTCAAATGTCTATGGACCAAGTTCCATTTTTGCTTCAAGTTAGCGTGAATGGATTTAATTTTTGCTTTAAGCTCCGTACTAGCGTTTTCGAGTACGCCCATCTCTTTAAGCAATGCCATTTCGAAATCGTTTTTATTTTCAGAGGCACGAAAAAGTTCAAAAATCGTAGAATTTTTTACATTCATTATTGCGCTTTTAAATAAAAAGTTAGTGAATTATATTGAAAAATACTATTCAACCGGGAAATTGCTTGTAGTGTTTTCTCTTATGAAGTTAAAAAACAACTGTCGCAATCAAGTGAAATTTTTGCACTATATACCATATATTTTGGGTTAGCTAGGTAAAAAAGCAAAAATGGTATAAGCCTTTTCCAATGTTTTTGGTAAAAACCCAAAAAAAACATGAGGTATTGATTTTCATTCAAAATAGGTAAACGGGGAAATTCCCAAAAAAAATTACCTGTAATTGCGCAATTTTCCATCAACTAAAACTATATTTACCTGCCTTTCACACCCTTTTCAAGCCGACTCAACATTTCTTAAAGGGGGTACATATAGTCAGGTAGTACTTATAATACAACATATAGCAATGTTATAAATAAACAACACACCCGCTACAGCCAAATTTGCATGCGCTCTTCTTCTTCCTTATACCTGCCGCGTGCTTTTAACGCGAGGTACACCTAGTTTTTTGGATTTATCTCGATTTCCGCAGATTTCCGCAGATTTAGACCAAAAACATATGAAAGGTATATATTTTATCTATCACATGCAAGTGGTCCCACAATTATCCCGTATCATCCCTGTGAGTTCTATTCCACGAAAGTTCAAAAATAAGGAAAATTTAGTGTATTTTTTAAACGTTGCTAGTTTAATAAGTATTTCAGTTATATTCAAAATTTAAAAAACAAAATACTTACATTGAACATACTTTTCATATAAAAAAAAAAGATCGAAGATCGGTTGATTTCTTTTAGTACTATTTCAAATGCAAAATGAAGTCTAGGTGTCGGTGTTAGACTTTAGGAAAATTACTTGTTTTGGAGCTGCTGCATACAAATATGGTGTAGTGCTTACCTCTTCAATTAACCTACTTTTACAACTACTTTCCCAGAGCAAAGCTTTGCGGATCATCATACAATAAGTTCACCATGCCCAGCCAAATTAACATCAGTTGGGTTACAGACGAAATTGTTAGACTGAGCACACTGACAGACTCCACAACCACCTTAAGAACCTGGCTATCAACCTTCTGGACACCAGCACCACGATTCTCAATGTTTTGATTAGCGATTTTAAATAAAATAGTTCAGAATTTATAGAAAAAATTAGAAACAAAACAATTTAATAAAGGAAATAGACTAAGCCGAATAACAGGATAATACAAAAAAAATTGTGGTATAATAAAGCTTGATGTAAAATCCTTCTTGTGAAACATCCCTAATCACTTAAAACAAGCGATGAACCTTGCTAAAGTAAAAAAGTGGACAAATCTGAGTGATTTTAAGCAACGGGCTAACAGCAACTAAAAGAAGATTCTGAGCAAACTTTCATCTCGGTGGCTAACAAGTAGTAGGTAAGTTTGCATAAAAACTGACGGAAAAACCTAGTTCTCGGTGTTAAAGTATTGGAAAGCAAACATTTAAATTCAAAGGAAGTTAATTCATTAAAATAAAAACAAAATGGAAATAAATTACATAAAAATCCAAATTTTTAGACTAACAAATTGGTAATTTAAGCAAGCACACTCCATTAATAGTTCCTAACAAAGAAAATGAGTCAAATAAATAAACTTGAATTTCTGATCTAGCTGACGTAAAAAATGGATAAAATATGTATAGGAATTAACACAAAAAATCATACAAGGTGAAAAACTTTCATATGCCACTTTACCAAGCACAAAAGTCTCCTGCATTATCCCACACAAAAAATAGAGCTTAATGGTTAATAATAAAAAAAAGGCAAGTTCAATAGCCTTCTCGCTGGTGTTAAGAGCACTAACAAATATGCAACTAAATAAGCTGCAGTAGCTTTACTATTATCAATCAATTGGTGTTAATAAGAATCACACCGAAACCTGAAAGCACTATACCAACGGTGATCATGTAGTAGCTCGCGAGCCTTGTCGGGCTTGTTCAGTGACGTCGCCAGATAGAAGCACAAGCATATTAATGCAAAAGCAAAATACAGCCTCATGCATGAAGCTCTAAACAAAAGTGTAGATCTGCTTTTAAGAGAATTAGTGCGCAAGTTGAAATGTCTAATTGTTTGTGTATGTATTAAGTCATACAGTGTCCACATTTTTCTTATATTTTTGCGCCGCTAAAACTGATTTATGACCAAAATAGCGGTTGATGTTGTTGTCTGGCTGCTCTGCTATTTCGTTTGACCTTCTTGGCACGAGACAATCAAAAACTTTAAATACAAGAAAATCTTCTTGCCCTTCCTATAGCAAATAACAATATTTATTTTGTCATCCAAATCCAAGATTAAAACAAATCACAAAATATTATACCGACATCATTTGTTTTCGAAAAGAACAAGGCTTACATTTATAAATCTGTTTTAAGACCTATTGAAAATACATCTGCTTAAGAAAAAACAAGTGAAAACATTGCATTCGGTCGCAGCCGACTGCGGAATACTTTGATACCAGTAAAACAACGGATGGTAAGGTGTCTTTTTGCAAAAGGGGAATGCATGGGCGGAAGGGGTGGGCCAGGTGGCAAACAACGCCAGCTATTATGTTACCAAATTTGATGACTTTAGCTCAGAAACTGTACAAGATAACTGAACAACTCAAGGTTTAAAAGGTGGGCGGCAGAGGTGAATGTGAGTTCCAAATTTTTGAATCAAATATTTTTAAATGTCACCATTTATCTTCCTACCAAGTTTTGTGGCTCTAGCTCAAAGACTGTTAAAGATATAGCCGATTCCGATTTTAAAAGGCGGGTGGCTTGGGTGGGCGTGGCATCCAAAATTTTGATGCAGATCTTTTGTAGATGCCATCATCTATCTTCCTAACAAATTAAGTTACTCTAGTTCAATAAATGTGGAAGATACACGATTAACCGTTATATAAATTGCGGAGGTGTGGGGGGCGTCAGGTGTGCGCGTGGCATCCAAAATTAGAATGCATTTTTTTGATGAACGTCATTACCTATCTTGGCACAAAATTTGGTGGCTTAGCCCAAAAAATGTGAAAGCTATAGTCGTTTCCAATTTCAATGAGTAGGGGGGGATGGGGGCGGAATCAGGGGGCGTGGCAACCAAAATTTTGATGCACTTTTTTCAGGGACGTGACTAAGCCATCTTTGTGCAAAATTTGGTTACGCTAGCTGCAGGAATGTAAGAAATATATGGTTTTATCGGTTTTCAGTTATCGATTTTATCGATTTCATAGCTTCCTAGTAGGCGTGGCAACCCAATCTTGACACTTTATCTGAACCGGCTATAGACAAACATAATTGCAAAGTTTCAAGAGTCTAGCTTTAGGGGTGTCGAAAAAAGTTGCGTTCATACAGACGGACAGACGGACGGACAGACACCATGACGGACATTGCACAAAACCAATATACTATGAGACCTTCGGTATCAAAGTATAAAAATAGAAAACAAAAATTCATTTAAAACAGAATAATAATAAAACCTAATAATAAAACACCTGCTTTGCAGCTGCCCTGCACTGGCAGCGAAACGTGTTCGACACTTCCACGCACCCTTACTTGCATTACTTGAAGAAGTGAGCAGGCAAGATCCTAAAACGCTTCTGGCCTTTGCAAGACACACGCACGCCGCAGGTCAACGTTCTATAGTCCCTACCTTTTCCAACCACTGGCCCCACTAAAGACCCCGAGTGGCCTATGTGTAATACTCCTCATTGAGGGTCAGTCGGCACAACCTAACCTTACCTTATATTAAAACCATACAGGCCCTAATATTATGGTATCTAGCACAATTAGAGGGTTTCGAAAAGAGGAAAAAACTTGAGGAAATTAGCAAAACTTAGGCGGATAAAAGTAGTAAGCAATTAAATGTTTAGAAACTAATCAATCAAAAAATTAAAAAAAAATTGTATTGAAACCTTCTAATCAAAACATCTAACAAAACCATAGTTTTGAAAGAATGTTTGATAAATCTTTCAAATTCATAAGCAAGTTTAATGCAGTACTGTACCTAATACGCAAAAGATTTTCAGAATAATGATTTAATAATCAATGATAATAATAATAAAAAATAGATGGAATGTCATTAGAGAGAAGGAGGCACTGCGAACGATTGGTTTCCGTTTCCACTATGAAAGCAAGCACATCTCTTGTCGAGGCATTCCTGATTTGCGTGTTTGTTAGAAACTCGCTATGCAGGTGCCTTCTTCTTAGCCAAATAATGGGTGGACATTCGCAGAGAATGTGATTTGTCGTCTCGTTGTCCTCTTTGTAGAGTCTACACTTCACATTAGGGGATAAACTCATTTTGCGAAGATGGTATTTAACAACGTGGTAGCCAGTGTGGAAGGTAACTAGTAGTTTCAAATCCATCCTGGAACACCCTATATTGTTTCTATCTATGAATGGTTGCATCAGCTCATTAGCTTGGTGGCATCCACTTTTGAGATTTAGTACTTGACTTTCTCTCATTTGCTCCACCCTTCTACCATTGTTTTGGTAGAGGCCCAATCAAAGCCACAGAAATCCTTCAGATCCTGTTGAGGAGTCGCGAAACCAGCCCTAGCCAGCTCGTTCGCAATCTCATTCCCATATTCAATGATAAGAATACTAAAAATATCCTAGATTTAGTATCGGGATGGAACATTTAAGTAATCAGCTACCCAATAAATAAATCAGTGAAACGAAATTTGAATGAGTCATTAGGAAGAGGCATGTAGGTCGAGAGTAAAAATAAAACAAAGCAATTCCGACAAAACATTCTCCAGACAATTTACTAAGATAAGGAAAAAAAATTGTAAGAGGACCTATTTAGTTAGGCTAGATATTTTTAAATTGGACAATATAAGCTATCAGCAATTCGTCATCAGGAGAATTATTATTTTTAAGTTACTAAATGAGTTTAAAACTAATTCTTTATACCTGCTTAATGTAAGCAACACAATACGAAAAACAAAGTTAAAACATATCTGTTCTAACAAAACTAAAATCAATCTCTTTAGAACATTAGTCATCTTTAAATATTTTTAAAATATAATGCCTTTTACTCTTTTAATTTCCCTTATGTCGCTACTTAAATTTTTCAATCTTAATTTTACATATGAAATGTAGAGTAAAGTATTGGTCTGAAACAATTGCATACACAATGAAAGATTTTGTTAATGAGTTTTCTGAAATGATTTTTCCCGAGCATCGTAAATTGGTTAAAGAATATCGAGAATATTTCTTGAAGTTTACTAGCTGAAGTCTAGAAATTCGAAATTTGGCGAGGATCTTACAACGTGTTCCTGGTCATTTAAAAATGTTGCGAGTATAGAAAGCTGCCTACAGGTGACAAGGCTAGAAGCATACGCATAGGAAAATGGATGCGTGCAAGAAAGGGACGGCGTCCAACAATTAAAATGTTGCGACTATATGAACTGATCTTGTTGACCTGCCCACAGGTAAGAAGGCTAGAAGCATTAGCACTAGAAAATGAGTACTTAGAAAAAGGGGGTGGTAACAAACATTTAAAATGTTGCAACTATATGAACAGATCTTGTTGACCTGTCCACAGGCAACAAAGCTAGAAGCATACGCATAGGTAAATGAGTGCTTGCAAGAAAGGGATAGCACCAGGATCAGCAAGAATCACTTTCCCTCAAATTGATAAGCACGAATATGAGCATGTTCAGTACACATTAAACACATTTTTTATCACCAAGCCCAGTTTAATGTTAAAACATGCGCATCTGTACATTACAATACACACAAACACACACATACACACACACACACATACACACACACACACACACACACACACACACACACACACACACACACACACACACACACACAACACACACACACACACACACACACACACACACACACACACACACACACACACACACACACACACACACACACACACACACACACACACATACGCACACACTTGCACATGCACTCACAAGCCCAGCTTGATGTTAAATCATGCGCACCTGTACACACACTTGAATACGCACTTTAGTACGCATTTAACACTATCTTATCTATAAGCCGCAATACTCAACGAACATGAACATGTTCAGTACGCATTTAACAATATCTTATCTATAAGCCACAATACTCGACGAAGATGAAAATCTTTAGCCCGTCTTTAGCATTTTCTTATCCCTAAGCAAAAAATCCATCCTTATCTAGGATAGCACCAGTAACACTCTACAAATGTATATTAAAAAACGCTAAAAAATTAAAAAGTATTTACAAAACAAAACAAACAAATAATCATTAAATATAAGTGGTCATATAAGATCATCATGAGACCGGGAGTGAGCGAAATCTTTTGAGAAAAACAAACAAACAAATAATCATTAAATAGGTGGTCACCAGGAGTGACTGATATCGTCTGAGAAAAACAAACAAACAAAAAGGGGTCATCTAAGGTCATAGTGATACCATGGTCATCCAAGGTCATAGTGAGACCAGGGATGACCTATATCGTCTGAGAAAAACAAACAAACAAAAAATAGGGGTCATAAAACAAACAAACAAAATAAAGGGGTCATAAATCAAGCAAACAAAAAAAGGTGTGAAATTTCACACCTCTAGTGGTTTAGAACCGCCAATTCCCTACTACTCCTATCTTGACACCAAACTTGGTGGCTCAAACCTAAAATATGTGAAAACTATAGGCGTTTCAAATTTCAAGGAGAAGGGGGGATCGAGGCGGATGGGGGCGGATGGAGTGGGCGTGGCATCCAAAATTATGATGCAATTTTTTCAGGGACGTGACTAGACTGGTAACTCTAGCTGTAAGAATGTGAGAAATATTTGGTTTTATCGGTTTTCAGTTATCGAATTTATCGATTACCCAGCTTTATCTGACTGGTATATAGACATATATAATTGCAAAGTTTCAAGTCTCTAGCTTTACGGGTGTCTAAAAAGTTGCGTTCATACAGACGGACGGACGGTTAGACGGACAGACAGACACCAAAAAAAGTGTCATAACGCCCACGGCCATTATGACACTTTTGAAAGTGTCATAGCGCCCGCAGGGCTTTATGTAAATTTTTGTGGGCCTTATGACACTATAACGCCCGAAGCTAATAAAATTAAATAATAATATAATATAGGCGCTGCGAAACAACACCCCAATGGAATAAGGCCCCAAAAAAATCATAAGGCTAAAAAAAAAATGTATATAGGACAAAACAACAACGATGTTTAATAGAATTTCGGGTGTTATTTCCTTTTTTGGGGCCTAATTTCCTAAAAATATTTAATTATGAAATAAGACCCTAAAAATATAAGTGAAATAAGACCCCAAAACTTTTTTTTTTCTTTACTTTTGGGGTCTTATTTAATTTTAATTGGGAAATAAGACCGCAATTTTGTTTGGATATTTTGGACGGAACTTTTAAGATTGTACGCAAAGGTTGCTTTACACAACTCCTAGTCATATGCATTTCATATTTTGAATATATTTAAAATTAAATATTTTAGTTCTTAGCGCCGCAGGCAAAATTTGGATACAAAAATATCGCGAGATTTTTCGTATACAAATTTTCATTATTTCATAACGTCGTAAGTAGTTTATTTCACTAAAAATGTAAATTTAATTAAAATTAAATATTAAAATTGTGTCAATCTTAGCGCCGCAGGCGAGAATTTAGATACAAAAAAATCGCGAGATTTTTCGTATACAAATTTTCATTATTTCATAACGTCGTAAGTAGTTTATTTCACTAAAAATGTAAATTTAATTAAAATTAAATATTTAAATTGTGTCAATCTTAGCGCCGCAGGCAAGAATTTGTATACAAAAAAATCGCGCGATTTCTTGTATACAAATTTTCATTTTTTCCTAACGTTATAGGTAGTTTTTGAAATAAATTGTTTCCAGCATCCTTTAACAAATAAATGTTGCGATTGAATAATAATAAATTCATATTTTATTGGTAAACTTTTATAAAACTTTCAACTATTTGTCTGCAATATGGGCAGAGCAATAGCGAGTTATTGTACCGTTGTTCTAAAGCCTTGTAGAGCTCAGTGCATACCTTAAAGTGCCTACAAGGCTGAAATACCACGTCCCGAGGCTTATCGAAGCACAAAATACATTTCAATACGTCAATCTGTTGAGTGAAGGGTAACATATTTTCCTCTTCCTCTTCGGATTCCACATCAAAAGACGACTCCTCAAATTTAGTGTCCCACTCAATAAGCTAATTTTTTTGATTTATTAAATATTCAAAAAATTCCGTCAAAGAATTTTTTGAGTCGTCCAAGTCCTTGAGAAGCTCAGCAATCAGATTGTCCTTGGCTCTCTGCTTTTTGCGCTTTGGGTTAAGCGCGGCTAAGTCTCCATCAAGAGCATTGGCTAGGATAACGGACGAGGAATTGGTTGAATCGCCCATGCTTCTGCAATTTCCTACCCAATGTCGCGTTGAAAGATTCCTAGGAGCTTGTTGTTCTCAAAATTGTGAGGTAACCGAGAAAACATCAGGTGAGGTCTGGAAAAAATGTAAAAAAAAACATTATGTTGAGTGAAGAAAAATAAAATATTACATGATCATTAAAAAAAAAAATGTTTAGTCTTACTTGTATCATCCACTGCTTTTCAAAATATTTCACACACAGTTTCAGAGTGTCGTGCTTCTTTTTGGGCAGGTCTAACAATTGGTCCTTTAAAACGGTGAACATTTCTTGAATCTGTCGAGTCTGAACTAATGGCAAGCTGAGGAAAGTCCGATACCATTTGTAGCAGCTCACATCTTTTTTCATAATGGCTCCAAAATTTGCAATCTTTGAGCTGTTGCGCCTCAAAGCTTGACAATAATGGAACCAGCAGGCACTTAGCATTGCCGTTGGGAAAATATGTTTTAACGCATTTCTAAGAGCTATCTCATAGTCCGTTGTAAAGCTTTTCGGGTGAAACTTAAAAAAATTGGAATCCAAAAATGCAAAAAGGTGCTCGTAGACCTCTTTGGACTTCTTCGTCTTCAAAATTGAAAAAGTCTGAAATCGAAATTAAAAGTTTAGTTACATATTGCAAGAACTATATATATATAAATACGTACATGGTTCCTAAATTGGTAATAAACAATAAGTAGTTGATTAAAGCCGCAAGAAGGAACCGTATCAAAAGTACCGTCGATGAAAAAGTGGCGTTCGCCCGTTCTTTTTCAATCAGCTCCACAATTCTTGGCGATACAAAAATGCAGTAGGCGAAGTTTTCTTCCTATAATGTGCCTCTATAAAACGGTTGCTGGTTTTTTTGATGTGCCGTATTCTTGAAAAAACGCATTGTCGTCAAAAAGTAATTTGGTTTCAGTTGGCGAATTAGGATTTTTCATCGTGGCTTCACTCCGGATCCTAAACAATTGCCGTCTTATTTTCGGATAAGCAACTGAAGCTGAAGCTTCCCCAGTTTTTCGGCATTCTTCGTAAAATATATCACGAACTCCTTTTCTTTTCAAATTTGTATTGTCACATTTTTGTTTTACATAATTTATTAAGTCCAGTTTTTTTATTAACTCTTCTGGAGAAGCATGGTTGTGCTTGTGTTCAAGACTCAATTGAGTGCACACGCCAGTATTCGACACAGCCACTGAGATACTACAGTCTTTTAAATAACAAACATAACGAGAACCATTTTTTAATACACTCTTAATTTTGAACAATTGTTGCTGGGTTGTGAGAAGCAACAACTTCGAATTTTTCCGAAAGCCAGCAACAATTTTATATTCGTAATTAACAGCTTCCATTTCACGTGCACTTTGTTTAAAGATCAAAGATAAACTAATTTAGGAGATCATTGTGCCAAAAACTTGAAAAATGCTTAGAGAGATAAGAAAATGAACGGTAAATTCATATCGGTAATCTCACTGATTCTTGATGCATTTTGCAAGTTTTTACAATTTGACGCTACGACACTTTGACAGTGGGCGCTATGACACTTTTTTGTGTGTCATAACGTCTACGGGCGTTATGACACGCACCCGTAAAAAAACGGATAGTAAGGAGTCTTTTTCAAAGGGAGAATGCAGGTGCGAAAGGGTGGGCCGTGTGTTAATATCGCCAGCTATTATGATACCAAATTTGGTGACTTTAGCTCAAAAACTGTGGAAGATAACTGAACAACTCCAAATTTAAAAGAAGGGCGGCGAAAAAGTTCGTGATATATTTTACGAAGAATGCCGAAAAACTGGGGAAGCTTCACCTTCAGTTGCTTATCCGAAAATAAGACGGCAATTGTTTAGGATCCGGAGTGAAGCCACGATGAAAAATCCTAATTCGCCAACTGAAACCAAATTACTTTTTGACGACAATGCGTTTTTTCAAGAATACGGCACATCAAAAAAAACCAGCAACCGTTTTATAGAGGCACATTATAGGAAGAAAACTTCGCCTACTGCATTTTTGTATCGCCAAGAATTGTGGAGCTGATTGAAAAAAGAACAGGCGAACGCCACCTTTTCATCGACGGTACTTTTGATACGGTCCCTTCTTGCGGCTTTAATCAACTACTTATTGTTTATTACCAATTTAGGAACCATGTACGTGTTTATATATATATAGTTCTTGCAATATGTAACTAAACTTTTAATTTCGATTTCAGACTTTTCCATTTATTTACATTTTGAAGACGAAAAAGTCCAAAGAGGTCTACGAGCACCTTTTTGCATTTTTGGACCCGAAAAGCTTTACAACGGACTATGAGATAGCTCTTAGAAATGCGTTAAAACATATTTTCCCAACGGCAATGCTAAGTGCCTGCTGGTTCCATTATTGTCAAGCTTTGAGGCGCAACAGCTCAAAGATTGCAAATTTTGGAGCCATTATGAAAAAAGATGTGAGCTGCGACAAATGGTATCGGACTTTCCTCAGCTTGCCATTAGTTCAGACACGACAGATTCAAGAAATGTTCACCGTTTTAAAGGACCAATTGTTAGACCTGCCCAAAAAGAAGCACGACACTCTGAAACTGTGTGTGAAATATTTTGAAAGCAGTGGATGATACAAGTAAGACTAAACATTTTTTTTTAATGATCATGTAATATTTTATTTTTCTTCACTCAACATAATGTTTTTTTTTACATTTTTTCCAGACCTCACCTGATGTTTTCTCGGTTACCTCACAGATTTTGAGAACAACAAGCTCCTAGGAATCTTTCAACGCGACATTGGGTAGGAAATTGCAGAAGCATGGGCGATTCAACCAATTCCTCGAAGTTATTCGAGATGAGGACTATGCTACGTCCGTTATCCTAGCCAATGCTCTTGATGGAGACTTAGCCGCGCTTAACCCAAAGCGCAAAAAGCAGGGAGCCAAGGACAATCTGATTGCTGAGCTTCTCAAGGACTTGGACGACTCAAAAAATTCTTTGACGGAATTTTTTGAATATTTAATAAATCAAAAAAATTAGCTTATTGAGTGGGACACTAAATTTGAGGAGTCGTCTTTTGATGTGGAATCCGAAGAGGAAGAGGAAAATATGTTACCCTTCACTCAACAGATTGACGTATTGAAATGTATTTTGTGCTTCGATAAGCCTCGGGACGTGGTATTTCAGCCTTGTAGGCACTTTAAGGTATGCACTGAACTCTACAAGGCTTTAGAACAACGGTACAATAACTCGCTATTGCTCTGCCCATATTGCAGACAAATAGTTGAAAGTTTTATAAAAGTTTACCAATAAAATATGAATTTATTATTATTCAATCGCAACATTTATTTGTTAAAGGATGCTGGAAACAATTTATTTCAAAAACTACCTATAACGTTAGGAAAAAATGAAAATTTGTATACAAAAAATCGCGCGATTTTTTTGTATACAAATTCTCGCCTGCGGCGCTAAGATTGACACAATTTAAATATTTAATTTTAATTAAATTTACATTTTTAGTGAAATAAACTACTTACGACGTTATGAAATAATGAAAATTTGTATACGAAAAATCTCGCGATTTTTTTGTATCTAAATTTTCGCCTTTGGCGCTAAGATTGACACAACTAAAATATTTAATTTTAAATATATTCAAAATATGAAATGCATATGACTAGGAGTTGTGTAAAGCAACCTTTGCGTACAATCTTAAAAGTTCCGTCCAAAATATCCAAACAAAATTGCGGTCTTATTTCCCAATTAAAATTAAATAAGATCCCAAAACTAAAAAAAATAAATTGTTTTGGGGTCTTATTTCACTTCTATTTTTACGGTCTTATTTCATAATTAAATATTTTTTAGGAAATTAGGCCCCAAAAAGGAAATAACACCCGAAATTCTATTAAACATCGTTGTTGTTTTGTCCTATATACATTTTTTTAGCCTTATGATTTTTTTGGGGCCTTATTCCATTGGGGTGTTGTTTCGCAGCGTCTATATTATATTATTATTTAATTTTATTAGCTTCGGGCGTTATAGTGTCATAAGGCCCACAAAAAATTTACATAAAGCCCTGCGGGCGCTATGACACTTTCAAAAGTGTCATAATGGCCGTGGGCGTTATGACACTTTTTTTGGTGTCTGTCTGTCCGTCTAACCGTCCGTCCGTCTGTATAAACGCAACTTTTTTAGACACCCGTAAAGCTAGAGACTTGAAACTTTGCAATTATATTTGTCTATATACCAGTCAGATAAAGCTGGGTAATCGATAAATTCGATAACTGAAAACCGATAAAACCAAATATTTCTCACATTCTTACAGCTAGAGTTACCAGTCTAGTCACGTCCCTGAAAAAATTGCATCATAATTTTGGATGCCAAGCCCACTCCATCCGCCCCCATCCGCCTCGATCCCCCCTTCTCCGTGAAATTTGAAACGCCTATAGTTTTCACATATTTTAGGTTAGAGCCACCAAGTTTTGTGTCAAGATAGGTAGTGAAGTTTTCCAAAAATCTGCATCAAAAATTTGGATGCCACACCCACACCTTCCGCCCCCAACTCCCCGCCGTTGTTAAAACGGTTATGAGTGTATCATCCACGTTTATTGAACTAGAGTCACCAAATTTGTAAGGAAGATATATGGTGACATCTACAAAAAGATCTGCATCAAAAATTTGGATGCCACGCCCACTTCTGGAGCCAACCATTTAAAATCGGAAATTTCGATATCTCTTACAGTTTTTAAGCTAGAGCCCCCAAATTCGGTAGAAAGATAGAAGGCAACATCTACCAAAGATCAGCATCAACATTTTGGATGCCACGCCTACCCAAGCCACCCGCCTTATAAAATCGGAATCGGCTATATCTTTAACAGTTTTTTAGCTAGAGCCACAAAACTTGGTAGGAGGATAGATGGTAACATTTAAAAAGATTTGATTAAAAAATTTGGATGCCACGCCTACATCTGCCGCCCACCTTCTGAATTTTGAAGTTAAGTTATCTTCCACAGTTTTTGGGCCAAAGTTACCAAATTTGTTAGCATGATAGCTGGCGATGTTTACCACTTGGCCCACTCCCTTCGCCCCTGCATTCCCCCTTATCAACCGTTCTTTTGCTGGTATAAAAGAATTCCGCAGTCGGTTGCGTCCGACTGCAACGTATTCACTTGATTATATTGAGCATGAATAATTTATTTAATTAATTTTCTCTTAAGGCAATTTACATAGAAATATGCCTTGGTGTAAACATTTTTTGGTAGGTAAAAAAAAATGAATTTTTTAGAATTTAAAATTTTTCTTTGATAATGCATTTATTTTTAAAATTTTGATTTACCGTTTCATTAGATAAAAGGTTAAATAAACCATAAAAAATATAAATATAAAAGTGAATTAATCAGGGTGTCAAACCAAAACGAATTTCGGTACAAGGTTCTGTTTCGGTTCTCGTTTATAGTATAGGTTCCCGGTTCGGGTTCTGGTTCCAGCTTATATCGGCTCTGTACCGGTTTCGTACCGCTAAAACTTTTGTTTTTCAAATATTATATACATTTAAAAGGCCTACTTGTTATTTTGTTTATTTTTCTTGTTGAGCTGTTCTTTTTAAGACTAATTTATGCATGTATGTAAATATGTGTATAGATATGTATGTACTTGCATTTTAAAAATCACAAAAGCATATGCATACATACGTAGTGCACATCGCTTACGTATATGAAAGTATATGAACAACCACTGTTTTTATATATACATACATATATGAAATACTTTCTCAACAAATTTTAATTTTAACTTACCTTAAGTTTTAGTCCACATTGGTTAATTTTGCACTGACTACAATTTGTTTTTAAATCAAAAAGTATTCGCGAATGTTACTATGTTTTGGACGCGGTATAATTTGAATGTGCATATTTCTCGTTCGTGTGCTCTCAAAGTGGGCGGTTGCAGAGACAATACACTCATCTAGACTTGACAAGTCTCTCATTTTTGACACTGCTTGAAAATGAATGTTCCGACGATTAGCTTTGTCGCTTACTGCTTACGTTAGCGGTTGTTTTGCATTTATAAACAAAGCGCGGTGTATAGAGAAGTGATAAAAATAGCTGTTCAAAACAAAGGGGCGGAGCATAGAGTAGTTACAGAACAGTAAACTTGGTCTTGAAAGTGTGCGATGTGCGAGATTTAGTTGTGGCTTAAATTCATTTCTCTTGTTGTTATCGTAGAAGTTGAGTTTGGCAAATTTTAATCTTTTGATTCAATCGCTTGCTGCTACCCTAGCAAGGAAGGGTAGTTCGACTTCATTTGAACTTGGCTTAATTAACTAGATAAATCACAGTCTTCGGCTATCACTTGAACAGTGCAGACGCTCTCTTCGCCTCTCATATCTTGTGAAACGAACACTTTGTTATCTCTCCTGGTTTTCGCGCTTCTTTTTATACTTTGATACCGAAGGTCTCATAGTATATTGGTTTTGTGCAATGTCCGTCATGGTGTCTGTCTGTCCGTCTGTCCGTCTGTCCGTCCGTATGAACGCAACTTTTTTCGACACCCGTAAAGCTAGAGACTTGAAACTTTGCAACTATGTTTATCCATAGAAGGTACAGATAAAGTGTCAAGATTGGCTTGCCACGCCTACTAGGAGGCTGGGAAATCGATAAATTCGATAACTGAAAACCGATAAAACCAAATATTTCTCACATTCTTACAGCTAGAGTTACCAAATTTTGCACGCAGATAGCTAGTCATGTCCCTGAAAAAACTGCATCAAAATTTTGGATGCCACGCCCACTCCTTCCGCCCCCATCATCCCTGCTCCTTGAAATTGGAAACGCCTATAGTTTTCACATTTTTTGGGCTAGAGGCACCAAATTTTGTGGCAAGATAGATATTGACGTTCCCCAAAAATATGCACTAAAATTTTGGATGCCACGCCCCCTGATTCCGCCCCCATCCCCCCTTCTCCATGAAATTGGAAACGCCTATAGTTTTCACATTTTTTGGGCTAGAGCCACCAAATTTTGTGTCAAGATAGATATTGACGTTCCCCATAAAAATGGATCAAAACTTTGGATGCCACGCCCACACCTTCCGCCCCCCACCCCCCGCCGATGTCAAAACGGTTATGCGAGTATCTTCCACATTTTTTGAACTAGAGTCACCAAATTTGGTAGGAAGATATATGGTGACATCTACAAAAGATCTGCATGAAAAATTTGGATGCCACGCCCACCTCTGCCGCCCACTATTTAAAATCGGACATTTCGATATCTCTTATAGTTTTTAAGCTAGAGCCCTTAAATTGGGTAGAAAGATAGAATGCAGCATCTACCAAAGATGTGCATCAAAATTTTGGATGCCACGCCCACCTAAGCCACCCGCCTTATAAAATCGGAATCGGCTATATCTCTAACAGTTTTTGAGCTTGAGCCACCAAACTTTTTATGAATATAGATGGTGACAGTTAAAAACATTTGATTCAAAAATTAAGATGCCACGCCTACCTCTGCCGCCCACCTTTTAAATTTGGGAGTTAAGTTATCTTCCACAGTTTTTGAGCTAAAGTCACCAAATTTGGTAACATGATAGCAGGCGATGTTTACCACATGGCCCACTCCCTTCGCCCCTGCATTCTCCCTTATCAACCGTTCTTTTACTGGTATCAAAGTATTCCGCAGTCGGTTGCGTCCGACTGCAACGTTTTTACTTGTTTTTCTTTTCTTCTTCTGTGAAAAAAAAAAACACGCTCTTGCACGTGTGCAATAAAGAGCCTAATATTCCCAGCGGGCAAGCTAACCTGGGGGACAACGGTTCGGCATGCTGGCCGATCCCCCCGAAATCAAAAGACAAAAAACATTCCACAAATCAATTGTGACCTTTCCTGGTTTACCAGTGATCCAGCTGCCTAATCCCAAATTCATCACTATCGCGACTGAAGATAAAAGTAAGCCACTGAACGAATACTCCTGCTTTGCAACACACCGAGCTCTTAAACTAATTAGCAATGACATAGTCTCCATAAGTGAACTCAGAGATGGCAATCTTCTGTTGCTAACTAGGGACGCAACCTCCGCCAGCAAATTTCTATCGGCAACGGAACTTGTAGGCTTATGCAAAATCAAAGCTAGCCTCCACGATACGCTGAATTCCACCAAAGGAACTATTTATACCCCCTGTTTCATTAACATTCCCGAGGAAGAAATAGTTAAATAACTTGCATCACAAGGCGTCACAGCAGTCTTCAAATTTAACAAAACCGTTGACGGAATTAACAAACCCTCCGGTGTAATGCTCCTTACCTTCAACCTGTTTCATCTACCCGTCTCCATGGAAGTCTCCTGGTACAAGGTCAAAGTTAGACCGAACACTCCAAACCCGATGCGTTGCAAAAAAATGCCAGTTATTTGGGCACACAATTAAACGCTGCACTAGAGAGCCAATCTGTGGCTCATGTAATCTACCAGAATACGAAAATCAATGTACCCGTACCCAATGTGCTAATTGTGCCGAGGAACATGCCGCTTCCTACAATAAATGCACGAAATATATTCAACAAAAGGAAATTCTTAAAATCCAAAGCCAAACCAAATGCTCGTTCAAAGAAGCCAGACAAAAGTACATATCGATAAATGGACCAACAAACCAATCATCAACTCAATCGTACGCAGCAAGCTCAACAGGCTGTTAAGTTTAGTACCAATTCAACATTAAAGAAACGAAGAACACACACACCAAAACCCGCGCGTTTTCATTTTCACTCGTTGTTTCGTATATTGTTCTACAAGCAAAATAAAGTTCGATATTTGCGTAGATCGCGTGTGCATATTATTTCACCCCTCCACGTATTTTCATGGTTCTTCGAGCCGGATACCTCTAAGGATTGGAAGATCATCCCTCGCCCCAGCAATCTACGGTGGATTTATACACAGCACACATACCAACATACACACATACACAGAACAGATAAGTTATATAATTTGCATTATTTTATATTATTCTTTTGTCCGTGTGCATTTAATTTATTAAATATTAAACGCTGTTTAATACTTTTCCAATAAGTTTAGTATTTGCACATTTTACCAATTTTGTCTGTTCTCAATTCCGTTTTTGGCGCCACTTGAACATACATACATATGTACATATGTAAATGGTGCCAAGTCTTTGCTCACAATTGTTTCCATAAAAATGCAAACGCTTCATATTTACATATGGGATGAACACGTTGCAGTCGGACGCAACCGACTGCGGAATACTTTGATACCAGCAAAAGAACGGATGATAAGGGGGAATGCAGGGGCGAAGGGAGTGGGCCAAGTGGTAAACATCGCCAGCTATCATGATAACAAACTTGGTAACTTTGGCCCAAAAACTGTGGAAGATAACTTAACTTCAAAATTCAGAAGGTGGGCAGCAGAGGTGGGCGTGTCATCCAAATTTTTGAATCAAATGTTTTTAACTGTCACCATCTATATTCATAAAAAGATTGGTGGCTCAAGCTCAAAAACTGTTAGAGATATAGCCGATTCCGATTTTATAAGGCGGGTGGCTTGGGTAGGCGTGGCATCCAAAATGTTGATGCTGATCTTTGGTAGATGTTGCCTTCTATCTTTCTACCGAATTTGGGGGCTCTAGCTTAAAAACTGTAAGAGATATCGAAATTTCCGATTTTAAATGGTTGGCTCCAGAAGTGGGCGTGGCATCCAAATTTTTGATGCAGATCTTTTGTAGATGTCACCATATATCTTCCTTACAAATTTGGTGACTCTAGTTCAATAAACGTGGATGATACACTCATAACCGTTTTAACAACGGCGGGGAGTTGGGGGCGGAAGGTGTGGGTGTGGCATCCAAATTTTTGATGCAGATTTTTGGAAAACTTCACTACCTATCTTGACACAAAACTTGGTGGCTCTAACCTAAAATATGTGAAAACTATAGGCGTTTCAAATTTCAAGGAGAAGGGGGGATCGAGGCGGATGGGGGCGGATGGAGTGGGCGTGGCATCCAAAATTATGATGAAATTTTTTTAGGGACGTGACTAGACTGGTAACTCTAGCTGTAAAAATGTGAGAAATATTTGGTTTTATCGGTTTTCAGTTATCGAATTTATCGATTACCCAGCTTTATCTGACTGGTATATAGACATATATAATTGCAAAGTTTCAAGTCTCTAGCTTTACGGGTGTCTAAAAAAGTTGCGTTCATACAGACGGACGGACGGTTAGACGGACAGACAGACACCAAAAAAAAGTGTCATAACGCCCACGGCCATTATGACACTTTTGAAAGTGTCATAGCGCCCGCAGGGCTTTATGTAAATTTTTTGTGGTCCTTATGACACTATAACGCCCGAAGCTAATAAAATTAAATAATAATATAATATAGACGCTGCGAAACAACACCCCAATGGAATAAGGCCCCAAAAAAATCATAAGGCTAAAAAAAATGTATATAGGACAAAACAACAACGATGTTTAATAGAATTTCGGGTGTTATTTCCTTTTTTGGGGCCTAATTTCCTAAAAATATTTAATTATGAAATAAGACCGTAAAATAGAAGTGAAATAAGACCCCAAAACAATTTTTTTTTTTTTAGTTTTGGGATCTTATTTAATTTTAATTGGGAAATAAGACCGCAATTTTGTTTGGATATTTTGGACGGAACTTTTAAGATTGTACGCAAAGGTTGCTTTACACAACTCCTAGTCATATGCATTTCATATTTTGAATATATCTAAAATTAAATATTTTAGTTGTGTCAATCTTAGCGCCGCAGGCGAAAATTTGGATACAAAAAAATCGCGAGATTTTTCGTATACAAATTTTCATTATTTCATAACGTCGTAAGTAGTTTATTTCACTAAAAATGTAAATTTAATTAAAATTAAATATTTAAATTGTGTCAATCTTAGCGCCGCAGGCAGAATTTGTATACAAAAAATCGCGCGATTTTTTGTATACAAATTTTCATTTTTTCCTAACGTTATAGGTAGTTTTTGAAATAAATTGTTTCCAGCATCCTTTAACAAATAAATGTTGCGATTGAATAATAATAAATTCATATTTTATTGGTAAACTTTTATAAAACTTTCAACTATTTGTCTGCAATATGGGCAGAGCAATAGCGAGTTATTGTACCGTTGTTCTAAAGCCTTGTAGAGCTCAGTGCATACCTTAAAGTGCCTACAAGGCTGAAATACCACGTCCCGAGGCTTATCGAAGCACAAAATACATTTCAATACGTCAATCTGTTGAGTGAAGGGTAACATATTTTCCTCTTCCTCTTCGGATTCCACATCAAAAGACGACTCCTCAAATTTAGTGTCCCACTCAATAAGCTAATTTTTTTGATTTATTAAATATTCAAAAAATTCTGTCAAAGAATTTTTGAGTCGTCCAAGTCCTTGAGAAGCTCAGCAATCAGATTGTCCTTGGCTCTCTGCTTTTTTGCGCTTTGGGTTAAGCGCGGCTAAGTCTCCATCAAGAGCATTGGCTAGGATAACGGACGTAGCATAGTCCTCATCTCGAATAACTTCGAGGAATTGGTTGAATCGCCCATGCTTCTGCAATTTCCTACCCAATGTCGCGTTGAAAGATTCCTAGGAGCTTGTTGTTCTCAAAATCTGTGAGGTAACCGAGAAAACATCAGGTGAGGTCTGGAAAAAATGTAAAAAAAAAACATTATGTTGAGTGAAGAAAAATAAAATATTACATGATCATTAAAAAAAAAATGTTTAGTCTTACTTGTATCATCCACTGCTTTTCAAAATATTTCACACACAGTTTCAGAGTGTCGTGCTTCTTTTTGGACAGGTCTAACAATTGGTCCTTTAAAACGGTGAACATTTCTTGAATCTGTCGAGTCTGAACTAATGGCAAGCTGAGGAAAGTCCGATACCATTTGTAGCAGCTCACATCTTTTTTTCATAATGGCTCCAAAATTTGCAATCTTTGAGCTGTTGCGCCTCAAAGCTTGACAATAATGGAACCAGCAGGCACTTAGCATTGCCGTTGGGAAAATATGTTTTAACGCATTTCTAAGAGCTATCTCATAGTCCGTTGTAAAGCTTTTCGGGTGAAACTTAAAAAAATTGGAATCCAAAAATGCAAAAAGGTGCTCGTAGACCTCTTTGGACTTCTTCGTCTTCAAAATTGAAAAAGTCTGAAATCGAAATTAAAAGTTTAGTTACATATTGCAAGAACTATATATATATAAATACGTACATGGTTCCTAAATTGGTAATAAACAATAAGTAGTTGATTAAAGCCGCAAGAAGGAACCGTATCAAAAGTACCGTCGATGAAAAAGTGGCGTTCGCCCGTTCTTTTTTCAATCAGCTCCACAATTCTTGGCGATACAAAAATGCAGTAGGCGAAGTTTTCTTCCTATAATGTGCCTCTATAAAACGGTTGCTGGTTTTTTTGATGTGCCGTATTCTTGAAAAAACGCATTGTCGTCAAAAAGTAATTTGGTTTCAGTTGGCGAATTAGGATTTTTCATCGTGGCTTCACTCCGGATCCTAAACAATTGCCGTCTTATTTTCGGATAAGCAACTGAAGGTGAAGCTTCCCCAGTTTTTCGGCATTCTTCGTAAAATATATCACGAACTCCTTTTCTTTTCAAATTTGTATTGTCACATTTTTGTTTTACATAATTTATTAAGTCCAGTTTTTTTTATTAACTCTTCTGGAGAAGCATGGTTGTGCTTGTGTTCAAGACTCAATTGAGTGCACACGCCAGTATTCGACACAGCCACTGAGATACTACAGTCTTTTAAATAACAAACATAACGAGAACCATTTTTTCATACACTCTTAATTTTAAACAATTGTTGCTGGGTTGTGAGAAGCAACAGCTTCGAATTTTTCCGAAAGCCAGCAACAATTTTATATTCGTAATTAACAGCTTCCATTTCACGTGCACTTTGTTTAAAGATCAAAGATAAACTAATTTAGGAGATCATTGTGCCGAAAACTTGAAAAATGCTTAGAGAGATAAGAAAATGAACAGTAAATTCATAGCGGTAATCTCACTGATTCTTGATGCATTTTGCAAGTTTTTTGCGGGGTGTGGCATCCAAATTTTTTAATCAAATCTTTTAAATGTTACCATCTATCCTCCTACCAAGTTTTGTGGCTCTAGCTAAAAAGCTGTTAAAGATATAGCCGATTCCGATTTTATAAGGCGGGTGGCTTGGGTAGGCGTGGCATCCAAAATGTTGATGCTGATCTTTGGTAGATGTTGCCTTCTATCTTTCTACCGAATTTAAGGGCTCTAGCTTAAAAACTGTAAGAGATATCGAAATTTCCGATTTTAAATGGTTGGCTCCAGAAGTGGGCGTGGCATCCAAATTTTTGATGCAGATCTTTTGTAGATGTCACCATATATCTTCCTTACAAATTTGGTGACTCTAGTTCAATAAACGTGGATGATACACTCATAACCGTTTTAACAACGGCGGGGAGTTGGGGGCGGAAGGTGTGGGTGTGGCATCCAAATTTTTGATGCAGATTTTTGGAAAACTTCACTACCTATCTTGACACAAAACTTGGTGGCTCTAACCTAAAATATGTGAAAACTATAGGCGTTTCAAATTTCAAGGAGAAGGGGGATCGAGGCGGATGGGGGCGGATGGAGGGGCGTGGCATCCAAAATTATGATGAAATTTTTTAGGGACGTGACTAGACTGGTAACTCTAGCTGTAAGAATGTGAGAAATATTTGGTTTTATCGGTTTTCAGTTATCGAATTTATCGATTACCCAGCTTTATCTGACTGGTATATAGACATATATAATTGCAAAGTTTCAAGTCTCTAGCTTTACGGGTGTCTAAAAAGTTGCGTTCATACAGACGGACGGACGGTTAGACGGACAGACAGACACCAAAAAAAGTGTCATAACGCCCACGGCCATTATGACACTTTTGAAGTGTCATAGCGCCCGCAGGGCTTTATGTAAATTTTTTGTGGTCCCTTATGACACTATAACGCCCGAAGCTAATAAAATTAAATAATAATATAATATAGACGCTGCGAAACAACACCCCAATGGAATAAGGCCCCAAAAAAATCATAAGGCTAAAAAAAAATGTATATAGGACAAAACAACAACGATGTTTAATAGAATTTCGGGTGTTATTTCCTTTTTTGGGGCCTAATTTCCTAAAAATATTTAATTATGAAATAAGACCGTAAAAATAGAAGTGAAATAAGACCCCAAAACAATTTTTTTTTTTTTTAGTTTTGGGATCTTATTTAATTTTAATTGGGAAATAAGACCGCAATTTTGTTTGGATATTTTGGACGGAACTTTTAAGATTGTACGCAAAGGTTGCTTTACACAACTCCTAGTCATATGCATTTCATATTTTGAATATATTTAAAATTAAATATTTTAATTGTGTCAATCTTAGCGCCGCAGGCGAAAATTTGGATACAAAAAAATCGCGAGATTTTTCGTATACAAATTTTCATTATTTCATAACGTCGTAAGTAGTTTATTTCACTAAAAATGTAAATTTAATTAAAATTAAATATTTAAATTGTGTCAATCTTAGCGCCGCAGGAGAATTTGTATACAAAAAAATCTCGCGATTTTTTGTATACAAATTTTCATTTTTTCCTAACGTTATAGGTAGTTTTTGAAATAAATTGTTTCCAGCATCCTTTAACAAATAAATGTTGCGATTGAATAATAATAAATTCATATTTTATTGGTAAACTTTTATAAAACTTTCAACTATTTGTCTGCAATATGGGCAGAGCAATAGCGAGTTATTGTACCGTTGTTCTAAAGCCTTGTAGAGCTCAGTGCATACCTTAAAGTGCCTACAAGGCTGAAATACCACGTCCCGAGGTTTATCGAAGCACAAAATACATTTCAATACGTCAATCTGTTGAGTGAAGGGTAACATATTTTCCTCTTCCTCTTCGGATTCCACATCAAAAGACGACTCCTCAAATTTAGTGTCCCACTCAATAAGCTAATTTTTTTGATTTATTAAATATTCAAAAAATTCTGTCAAAGAATTTTTGAGTCGTCCAAGTCCTTGAGAAGCTCAGCAATCAGATTGTCCTTGGCTCTCTGCTTTTTGCGCTTTGGGTTAAGCGCGGCTAAGTCTCCATCAAGAGCATTGGCTAGGATAACGGACGTAGCATAGTCCTCATCTCGAATAACTTCGAGGAATTGGTTGAATCGCCCATGCTTCTGCAATTTCCTACCCAATGTCGCGTTGAAAGATTCCTAGGAGCTTGTTGTTCTCAAAATCTGTGAGGTAACCGAGAAAACATCAGGTGAGGTCTGGAAAAAATGTAAAAAAAAACATTATGTTGAGTGAAGAAAAATAAAATATTACATGATCATTAAAAAAAAAATGTTTAGTCTTACTTGTATCATCCACTGCTTTTCAAAATATTTCACACACAGTTTCAGAGTGTCGTGCTTCTTTTGGACAGGTCTAACAATTGGTCCTTTAAAACGGTGAACATTTCTTGAATCTGTCGAGTCTGAACTAATGGCAAGCTGAGGAAAGTCCGATACCATTTGTAGCAGCTCACATCTTTTTTCATAATGGCTCCAAAATTTGCAATCTTTGAGCTGTTGCGCCTCAAAGCTTGACAATAATGGAACCAGCAGGCACTTAGCATTGCCGTTGGGAAAATATGTTTTAACGCATTTCTAAGAGCTATCTCATAGTCCGTTGTAAAGCTTTTCGGGTGAAACTTAAAAAATTGGAATCCAAAAATGCAAAAAGGTGCTCGTAGACCTCTTTGGACTTCTTCGTCTTCAAAATTGAAAAAGTCTGAAATCGAAATTAAAAGTTTAGTTACATATTGCAAGAACTATATATATATAAATACGTACATGGTTCCTAAATTGGTAATAAACAATAAGTAGTTGATTAAAGCCGCAAGAAGGAACCGTATCAAAAGTACCGTCGATGAAAAAGTGGCGTTCGCCCGTTCTTTTTTCAATCAGCTCCACAATTCTTGGCGATACAAAAATGCAGTAGGCGAAGTTTTCTTCCTATAATGTGCCTCTATAAAACGGTTGCTGGTTTTTTTGATGTGCCGTATTCTTGAAAAAACGCATTGTCGTCAAAAAGTAATTTGGTTTCAGTTGGCGAATTAGGATTTTTCATCGTGGCTTCACTCCGGATCCTAAACAATTGCCGTCTTATTTTCGGATAAGCAACTGAAGGTGAAGCTTCCCCAGTTTTTCGGCATTCTTCGTAAAATATATCACGAACTCCTTTTCTTTTCAAATTTGTATTGTCACATTTTTGTTTTACATAATTTATTAAGTCCAGTTTTTTTATTAACTCTTCTGGAGAAGCATGGTTGTGCTTGTGTTCAAGACTCAATTGAGTGCACACGCCAGTATTCGACACAGCCACTGAGATACTACAGTCTTTTAAATAACAAACATAACGAGAACCATTTTTTCATACACTCTTAATTTTAAACAATTGTTGCTGGGTTGTGAGAAGCAACAGCTTCGAATTTTTCCGAAAGCCAGCAACAATTTTATATTCGTAATTAACAGCTTCCATTTCACGTGCACTTTGTTTAAAGATCAAAGATAAACTAATTTAGGAGATCATTGTGCCGAAAACTTGAAAAATGCTTAGAGAGATAAGAAAATGAACAGTAAATTCATAGCGGTAATCTCACTGATTCTTGATGCATTTTGCAAGTTTTTGCGGGTGTGGCATCCAAATTTTTTAATCAAATCTTTTTAAATGTTACCATCTATCCTCCTACCAAGTTTTGTGGCTCTAGCTAAAAAGCTGTTAAAGATATAGCCGATTCCGATTTTATAAGGCGGGTGGCTTGGGTAGGCGTGGCATCCAAAATGTTGATGCTGATCTTTGGTAGATGTTGCCTTCTATCTTTCTACCGAATTTAAGGGCTCTAGCTTAAAAACTGTAAGAGATATCGAAATTTCCGATTTTAAATGGTTGGCTCCAGAAGTGGGCGTGGCATCCAAATTTTTGATGCAGATCTTTTGTAGATGTCACCATATATCTTCCTTACAAATTTGGTGACTCTAGTTCAATAAACGTGGATGATACACTCATAACCGTTTTAACAACGGCGGGGAGTTGGGGGCGGAAGGTGTGGGTGTGGCATCCAAATTTTTGATGCAGATTTTTGGAAAACTTCACTACCTATCTTGACACAAAACTTGGTGGCTCTAACCTAAAATATGTGAAAACTATAGGCGTTTCAAATTTCAAGGAGAAGGGGGATCGAGGCGGATGGGGGCGGATGGAGTGGGCGTGGCATCCAAAATTATGATGAAATTTTTTTAGGGACGTGACTAGACTGGTAACTCTAGCTGTAAGAATGTGAGAAATATTTGGTTTTATCGGTTTTCAGTTATCGAATTTATCGATTACCCAGCTTTATCTGACTGGTATATAGACATATATAATTGCAAAGTTTCAAGTCTCTAGCTTTACGGGTGTCTAAAAAAGTTGCGTTCATACAGACGGACGGACGGTTAGACGGACAGACAGACACCAAAAAAAGTGTCATAACGCCCACGGCCATTATGACACTTTTGAAAGTGTCATAGCGCCCGCAGGGCTTTATGTAAATTTTTTGTGGTCCTTATGACACTATAACGCCCGAAGCTAATAAAATTAAATAATAATATAATATAGACGCTGCGAAACAACACCTCAATGGAATAAGGCCCCAAAAAAATCATAAGGCTAAAAAAAATTTATATAGGACAAAACAACAAAGATGTTTAATAGAATTTCGGGAGTTATTTCCTTTTTTGGGGCCTAATTTCCTAAAAATATTTAATTATGAAATAAGACACTAAAAATAGAAGTGAAATAAGACCCCAAAACAATTTTTTTTTTTTTTTAGTTTTGGGATCTTATTTAATTTTAATTGGGAAATAAGACCGCAATTTTGTTTGGATATTTTGGACGGAACTTTTAAGATTGTACGCAAAGGTTGCTTTACACAACTCCTAGTCATATGCATTTCATATTTTGAATATATTTAAAATTAAATATTTTAATTGTGTCAATCTTAGCGCCGCAGGCGAAAATTTGGATACAAAAAATCGCGAGATTTTTCGTATACAAATTTTCATTATTTCATAACGTCGTAAGTAGTTTATTTCACTAAAAATGTAAATTTAATTAAAATTAAATATTTAAATTGTGTCAATCTTAGCGCCGCAGGCGAATTTGTATACAAAAAAATCTCGCGATTTTTTGTATACAAATTTTCATTTTTTCCTAACGTTATAGGTAGTTTTTGAAATAAATTGTTTCCAGCATCCTTTAACAAATAAATGTTGCGATTGAATAATAATAAATTCATATTTTATTGGTAAACTTTTATAAAACTTTCAACTATTTGTCTGCAATATGGGCAGAGCAATAGCGAGTTATTGTACCGTTGTTCTAAAGCCTTGTAGAGCTCAGTGCATACCTTAAAGTGCCTACAAGGCTGAAATACCACGTCCCGAGGTTTATCGAAGCACAAAATACATTTCAATACGTCAATCTGTTGAGTGAAGGGTAACATATTTTCCTCTTCCTCTTCGGATTCCACATCAAAAGACGACTCCTCAAATTTAGTGTCCCACTCAATAAGCTAATTTTTTTGATTTATTAAATATTCAAAAAATTCTGTCAAAGAATTTTTGAGTCGTCCAAGTCCTTGAGAAGCTCAGCAATCAGATTGTCCTTGGCTCTCTGCTTTTTGCGCTTTGGGTTAAGCGCGGCTAAGTCTCCATCAAGAGCATTGGCTAGGATAACGGACGTAGCATAGTCCTCATCTCGAATAACTTCGAGGAATTGGTTGAATCGCCCATGCTTCTGCAATTTCCTACCCAATGTCGCGTTGAAAGATTCCTAGGAGCTTGTTGTTCTCAAAATCTGTGAGGTAACCGAGAAAACATCAGGTGAGGTCTGGAAAAATGTAAAAAAAAAACATTATGTTGAGTGAAGAAAAATAAAATATTACATGATCATTAAAAAAAAATGTTTAGTCTTACTTGTATCATCCACTGCTTTTCAAAATATTTCACACACAGTTTCAGAGTGTCGTGCTTCTTTTTGGACAGGTCTAACAATTGGTCCTTTAAAACGGTGAACATTTCTTGAATCTGTCGAGTCTGAACTAATGGCAAGCTGAGGAAAGTCCGATACCATTTGTAGCAGCTCACATCTTTTTTCATAATGGCTCCAAAATTTGCAATCTTTGAGCTGTTGCGCCTCAAAGCTTGACAATAATGGAACCAGCAGGCACTTAGCATTGCCGTTGGGAAAATATGTTTTAACGCATTTCTAAGAGCTATCTCATAGTCCGTTGTAAAGCTTTTCGGGTGAAACTTAAAAAAATTGGAATCCAAAAATGCAAAAAGGTGCTCGTAGACCTCTTTGGACTTCTTCGTCTTCAAAATTGAAAAAGTCTGAAATCGAAATTAAAAGTTTAGTTACATATTGCAAGAACTATATATATATAAATACGTACATGGTTCCTAAATTGGTAATAAACAATAAGTAGTTGATTAAAGCCGCAAGAAGGAACCGTATCAAAAGTACCGTCGATGAAAAAGTGGCGTTCGCCCGTTCTTTTTTCAATCAGCTCCACAATTCTTGGCGATACAAAAATGCAGTAGGCGAAGTTTTCTTCCTATAATGTGCCTCTATAAAACGGTTGCTGGTTTTTTTTGATGTGCCGTATTCTTGAAAAAACGCATTGTCGTCAAAAAGTAATTTGGTTTCAGTTGGCGAATTAGGATTTTTCATCGTGGCTTCACTCCGGATCCTAAACAATTGCCGTCTTATTTTCGGATAAGCAACTGAAGGTGAAGCTTCCCCAGTTTTTCGGAATTCTTCGTAAAATATATCACGAACTCCTTTTCTTTTCAAATTTGTATTGTCACATTTTTGTTTTACATAATTTATTAAGTCCAGTTTTTTTATTAACTCTTCTGGAGAAGCATGGTTGTGCTTGTGTTCAAGACTCAATTGAGTGCACACGCCAGTATTCGACACATCCACTGAGATACTACAGTCTTTTAAATAACAAACATAACGAGAACCATTTTTTAATACACTCTTAATTTTAAACAATTGTTGCTGGGTTGTGAGAAGCAACAGCTTCGAATTTTTCCGAAAGCCAGCAACAATTTTATATTCGTAATTAACAGCTTCCATTTCACGTGCACTTTGTTTAAAGATCAAAGATAAACTAATTTAGGAGATCATTGTGCCGAAAACTTGAAAAATGCTTAGAGAGATAAGAAAATGAACAGTAAATTCATAGCGGTAATCTCACTGATTCTTGATGCATTTTGCAAGTTTTTGCAATTTGAGGGCGCTACGACACTTTGGCAGTGGGCGCTATGACACTTTGTTGTGTGTCATAACGTCTACGGGCGTTATGACACGCACCCGTAAAAAAACGGATAGTAAGGAGTCTTTTTTCAAAGGGAGAATGCAGGTGCGAAAGGGTGGGCCGTGTGTTAACATCGCCAGCTGTTATGATACCAAATTTGGTGACTTTAGCTCAAAAACTGTGGAAGATAACTGAACAACTCCAAATTTAAAAGAAGGGCGGCAAAGGTGGGTGTGGCATCCAAATTTTGTAAAAAAAATTTTTAACTGTCACCATTTATAATCCCACCAAGATTGGTGGCTCTAGCTCAAAAACTGTTTTAGATATAGCCGATTCCAATTCTATAAGGCTGGTGGCTTGGGTGGGCGTGGCATCCAAAATTTTGATGAAGATCTTTGGTAGATGTTGCCTTCTATCTTTTAACCGAATTTGGGGGCTCTATCTTCAAAACTGTAAGAGAAATCGACATTTCGGATTTTAAATGGTGGGCGGTAGAGGTGGGCGTGGCATCTAAATTTTTGATGCAGATCTTTGTAGATGTCACCATATATCTTCATACCAAATTTGGTGAATCTAGTTCAATAAATGTTTAAGATACACACACAACCGTTTTAAAAACGGCGGGGGGTAGCAGGTGTGGGCGTGGCATTCAAGTTTTTGAATCATTTTTTTTGACAACTTCACCACCTATCTTGCCATAAAATTTGGTGGCTCTAGCCCAAGATATGTGAAAAGTCTAGTCGTTTTTAATTTCAAGGAGCTGGAGGATGGGGGCGGAAGGAGTGGGCGTGGCATCCAAAATTTTGATTATTTTATTTTGGGGAACGTCAATACCTATGTTGACACAAAATTTGTTGTCAATAGCCCAAAAATGTGAAAGCTATAGGCGTTTCCAATTTCAAGGAGCAGGGTGGATGGGGGCGGAAGGAGTGGGCTTGGCATCCAAAATTTTAATGCAGATTTTTGGGAAACGTCATTATCTAGCTAGACAAATTTGGTGGCTCTAGCCCAAAAAATGTAAAAACTATAAGCGGTTCCAATTTTAAGGAGCAGGAAGGATGGGGGCGGAAGAAGTGTTCGTGGCATCCAAAATTCTTATGCATTATTTTGAGGGATGTAAATGGCTATCTTCGGGCAAAATTTGGTAATTCTAGCTGTAAGAATGTGAGAAATATATGGTTTTATTGGTTTTTATACCCCGAACCCATAAAATGGGTAAAAGGGGAATAATGGTTTTGTGCAAAAGTATGTAACAGGCAGAAGGAAGCATCTCCGACACTAAAAAGTATATATATTCTTGATCAGCATCAATATCCGAGTCGATTTACCCATGTCTGTCTGTCCGTCCGTCCGTCTGTCCATCTCAGAGACCACAAGAGCTAGAGACTTCAGATTTTGAATATAAGTTCTCCCATACCATAAGCACAACAAGTTTGTTTATATTAAGATAACTATTCTGGTTTCTGATATACACATGTAATCGACTACAAAAAATCTCGAATTTGGAAAATGTAAAAATAGGGGTTGAAATAATGGTTAACGATAGAACTTTTCTAAAAAATTTAATCGGTTGAGAAACACCAAAGATATCGAAGATTGAAGTTTAGTCACAGATGCATACATGCAATGACTGTACGCGTTAAGTATGGGGATCGGGGTATCTCCTAGTCGGGAAATCTCGACTACAGCCTTTTTACTTGTTAGTTATCGATTTCATCGATTTCCCAGCTTCCTTGTAAGCGTGGCAACCCGATCTTAACACTTTATCTGTACCGGCTATAGATAAACATAGTTGCAAAGTTTCAAGTCTCTAGCTTTTCGGGTGTCGAAAAAAGTTGCGTTCATACGGACGGACGGACAGACGAGCAGACACCATGACGGACATTGCACAAAACCAATATACTATGATACTTTCAGTATCAAAGAATACAAAATTAAAAAATTGTCTTTTAAATATTGATCATCTGTGAAATTTTGATCAAAATCAGTGAAGAAACACCGGAGATAGCAAAGGTACAAGTTCAGTCAAAAGATTTTGCATACAATTTTATATTTATACCCCGAACCCATGAAATGGGTAAAAGGGGTATAATGGTTTTGTGCAAAAGTATGTAACAGGCAGAAGAAAGCATCTCCGACCCTATAAAGTATATATATTCTTGATCAGCATCAACAGCCGAGTTGATATAGCCATGTCCGTCTGTCCGTCTGTCTGTATGTATGAACGCGTCGATCTCAGAGACTATAAGACCTAGAGACTTCAGATTTTGCACATAAACTCACCTAAGTCCTAGGCAGTACAAGTTTGTTTCCGATTTTCGATAACTATTTCCGTTTTCGACATACACATGGAATCGATAACAAAAATGGGGCTTAAAATAATGGGCAACGATATAACTTTTCTGAAAATTTCATCGAAATCGGTTAAGAAACACCAGAGATATCGAAGATTGAAGTTTAGTCACAGATGCATACAGATAATGACTGTACGCGTTATGTACAGGGTTCGGGGTATCTCCTAGTCGGGAAATCTCGACTAGAGCCTTCTTACATGTTTTTTCATACAATATTGACTTTAGCTGTAAAAATGTGAGAAATTTACGGTTATATCGGTTTTCAGCTATCGATTTGATCGATTTCCCAGCATTCCAGTAGACGTGGCACAGTAATCTTGAAATTTTATCTGACGCAACCAAAAACAAACATGATTGCAAAGTTCTAAGTCTCTAGCTTTACGGGTGTCGAAAAAACGTTCGTTCGTACAGATGGACAGCATAACGGACATTGCATAAAACCAATAAACTCTGATACCTTGGGTATCAGAGTTTAACAAGTGAAGACGTTGCAGTCGGACGCAACCATTTGCGGAGTACTCTGACACCAGTAAAATAACGTATGATAAGGAGTCTGCTCACAAAAGGTGAATGCGGAGGCCGCAAGGGTTAGGCAGATGGGTAAAATCGCTAGCTATCTCGTTACCAAATTTGGTGACTCTAGCTCAAAAACTATAAGGGACTAGTAAGTGTCCCACTTACTTCGCTGCGCCGATAGTTTATGCAAATTTTAGCAAGAGTAGATAGATATGAAATGAATAAACTACAAAATATTTAACAACATATTATAGCAAAGTACACCTATCTCCCGATTTACACGATACTCCTTTTACACGATATTCCTTTTACACGGTTCATAAACTAATGAAATTCGGAAAATTTATAAAAATTAAGAAAAAATAAGTCGAGATTTCCCGACTAGGAGATATCCCGAACCCCATACTTAACGCGTACAGTCATTGCATGTATGCATCTGTGACCTAAACTTCAATCTTCGATATCTCTGGTGTTTCTCAACCGATTAAATTTTTTAGAAAAGTTCTATCGTTACCCATTATTTCAACCCCTATTTTTACATTTTCCATATTCGAGATTTTTTGTAGTCGGTTACATGTGTATATCAGAAACCAGAATAGTTATCTTAATATAAACAAACTTGTTGTGCTTATGGTATAGGAGAACTAATGTTCAAAATCTGAAGTCTCTAGCTCTTGTAGACTCTGAGATCGACGCACTCATACAGACGGACAGACGGACGGATGGACAGACGGACCTGGCTATATCGACTCGGCTGTTGATGCTGATCAAGAATATATATACTTTACAGGGTCGGAGATGCTTCCTTCTGCCTGTTACATACTTTTGCACAAAACCATTATTCCCCTATTACCCATTTTATGGGTTCGGGGTATAAAAAATGCTGATAGTTCCTCAAAGTGATAGCGAATAAATTTCGAACATACCTGAATTTGTTTAGTTTCAGCAGGTAGTTTTTGAAAAAATTTTCGTTTCTGGTTTTGTTTTTATTATTAGAATAAGTTCACTGCGCCATCACGCCATTTTTTGTGCAAACTATACCTAGTTTAAATATTCTGAATATGTTTTACCCTTGTGCCAGTTGAATAAATGACCTAATTGCGCAGTTTTTTTTTTCGTTTTAACAACGATTTAATGTTACACGGATTTGTCTGGAACCAATTTTCAGTGTAAATCGGGGGATAGGTGTATTTTATATTCTCTTTTCCTGATAAACCTGAAATCTTTTTGATGCTTCGATGTGCTAATCCCTATTTTTATCAAGATATTTTTCAGCTGAATGTTTTCTTGCCTCTTTTTTGTTTTGTTAGAACAGACTACGTCTTTTAACGGGATTTTTACCATTTTCAGTTTTACATTCACTTGACGTATCAGAATCTTGAGTTAATACTTCCTTTAAAGGAATATAAACATCAAAATGTCCATTCATTAATGGACCGGTAAAACGAAATCTTTTTACATGATGCATAATATTTTCAAATGCTTGTAATAAATTTTTATTTTGAACATCTTGAAAATTTACAGCATAAATTTTTGCTGCTGCTTGAAGCTCACATGCAGTACCATAAGCATATGAATTTGACATAGCGCACTCATATTGTTCAAAAGAGCAATAACACACTCCATTTAAGTTTAAGCTGAAGCAAGCAAAAGTTTATCAGTTGGTTACAACATGGACTACAATATGTTGGCGTATAGTGCCATGGAAGCCTTGCCTACCAAATAAAAGGTAGTGAAAATGTCGGGGGGCTTATTTACGTAGTGGGTAATCGTTGAATTAAAACACTTGAGGTTCTATATATTAACTGGCAGGAACTTTATTATCTTGTGACCTTTATGTGACACTTGTAAAATGTGACTGTTTTGTACAGCTTAAGCTTAACCTACGTTAAGCCTATGTTAAAGGCTGCCGTCGGCTAGAAGGCTCGGCTTGTATTGAGTTTCTAGCCACGGCAGCAGTGCTGCGCGGTTAGCGGAAATTCAGCTAATTTGGCATAAACATACTCCCCCCCTTTGCAAGGATTGCTAGATTAGGACGGAAGGGGGGACACGCTTCGACCTTGGATAAGAGCGTTGCGAGTTTTTCAAATGTGTACTAGGGGCCCGCGAAATCCACACCCGTGTGAGTGAATGGCCTGGAGAAAGTGACTCTATCAACGGGTAGGTCTCCCATAAGTTGGGTTTGGAGTTTCTTACGGTGAATCACGCAATCCCTACAGGAGCTAATCACGGATTTGATTAGATTCTTGAGTTTTGGAATCCAGTGTTTGGACCGGACAAGGCGCATCGTCAATTGGTTCCCACCATGAAGCGATATGCGATGGGTAAAATGCACCAAAAGGCGCGAAAATCGGATTTCATATGGCAGGAGAATCGGATGGCGCTCGTCGTATGTCAGAGCTTCGGAATGACCCAATCTTCCACAAGCTCTCAGCATTCCCTTTTGGTCAAGATACGGATTCAGGTTGTAGATGCTGCTTGACTTTGGTATCTGTTTCTTCTGGAGAAGACAGCAGTTTTCTTGTTAATACCCTAATTGCTGCGTGATTATTATAAACCTTTCTTGGGAGTCAGTCAATTCCTTGCAGCTAAGATCTGTCAGAAAGGAGACCGCTTTCTCCCTGCTGCGCTGAATAAACCTCTGGATGTAGGCCATGACTCGGAGCGCTCTATGGAAACTGGAAAAGCGATCGAGGAAATCGAAGGATGAGTCCTTCTGTATCATATTGATTTTGACTGAACGCCGTTCGACAGTGGTATCATGCGCGATCTCGACTGGATTTGGCCACTGGTCCCTGGGCTGAGACAACCACTCTGGGCCTTTCCACCACAAGGTGCTATTGATCAGCACGTTGGGGGAAACGCCTCTACTAGCGAAGTCAGCTTGGTTTTACTCGGATCACACATGAGACCATTTTCTGATGTCAACGGACTTCGTGATTTTTCCACTCTATTTACCACAAACGTGGTCCAGTTGCAAGGAGGTTTGCTCAACCATGCCAGCACAATGGTGGAATCTGTCCAATAGTATGTATCATACTTATTGGCAGGTAACTGTGGAAGCAGTACTGACGCCAATTCTGACAAAAGCACTGCTCCGCACAGTTCGTGTGTAATCGTGGCACGGATATGGTTTTGACAGGAGCCACTCTTGTTTTGGCAGTGACAAGGAACACGAAAACGCCGTTGTGATTCTCGACACGGGCGTACAAGGCAGCGCCGTAAGCAGGCTGCGACGCGTCACAAAACCCATGAAATTCAAGCTTGGATCGAGCATTGAAGGTGATCCATCTCGGAATTCGAATTCCACTGACATCTGGATATGTTAGAAGGAAATTATGCCATTTTTGGAGAAGATCGGTAGGCAATGATTCATCCCATCCGAGATCTTGCAGCCAAATCTCTTGAATAAAGATTTTGGCGCGAATAATGAAGGGTGCAAGCCACCCAGCAGGATCAAACAGCTTTGCTGTCTGAGAAAGGACATCCCGGATACTTAAACTCTCCTTTGAAGGTAGAGGGGCTGGAGTAAAGGAGAATTCATCAGTGGTGGCTTGCCAACGGATACCTAACGTCTTCGCCGTACTCGCATCCTCAATTTCCAAGAAATCCTCGCACAATATGTAAGCCTTTGGGATGTCTTTCAAAACTTCTTTCGAGTTCGATGTCCATTTCCAAATAGGAAAGCCAGCGCTTTCGAGAGCGGATCGTAGTTCCGAAATGGCTACTACGGCTTGTTGCTTGGAATGGGCTCCGGCCAGAACATCATCGACATACATGTAATTGTCTATTATGTCACTTGCAAGTGGGTATTCGGTCTTTACATCTACAGCGAGCTGCTGTAAGACCCGAATGGCAAGAGATGGGGCACAATTGACACCGAAAGTGACTGTGCTTAACTCATAGTCACAGAGATTTTCGTCGTTATCTCGAAAAAGAATTCTCTGGATAGGTGTGTATTCTTGATGGACAAGTATCTGCCGATACATTTTTGTTATGTCGGCATTGAAAACATATCGAAAGAAGCGCCAATTTAGAATCTGGACGGTCATGTCGGACTGCAGAATGGGCCCCGGAAGAAGGATGTCGTTTAAGCTGCGACCGTTCGAAGAGGGATTGGAAGCGTTAAAAACGACGTGCACCTTTGTGGTAGTGCTGTCGGGTTTGAAGACTGCTTGGTGGGGCAAATAGAAATTGGTCCCTGTATACCTCGGACTGACTTGCCGCATGTGGCCTAAATCCAAATATTCTTGAATGACGGAGTCATATTGCTCCTTGAGGGAAAGGTCTCTCTTCAGACGGCTCTCATTCTTTAGAAATTGAGCAAGCGCCATGGATCTAGAGTGACCTACTTTGTAGTGATCTTGATCGCGAAATGGAAGCGTCACTACATATGTATCTGCCCTCCGCATTTCTTTTGGTCGTTTCGACAAAGTTCTTCTCACAAAAGGAATCGGACTCTTGAACCGGTCTCGCTGGTAGATCCTCCACCTCCCAAAATTTTAAGAGAATATGCTCTTATCGCGACTCGGACTCTCGAAAAGGACGAGATGGAATTTGTAACAGTACCCTCACGTTGATCGTCAAACGTTATCTTACAACCGGCGTGGTACTCCTGCGAATCAGGCGCCGCCAATGAAATCATATAGCGACACCCATAACAGTTAAGCCGAGTTGACCTTGGCTTGGGTTATCAGCTGAGAATTACAGTGGGTGGAATCCTACTGGTGCCTTAGCTCTTCAGCGTGGGGTGGGTCATTCCTGTTCCTCAACTGTACGGTACATAAACTTTAAATATTAGGATTCCGGAAAAGTTATTAAGGGAGCTTGACTCCACGAATCTTCGTGCATCCATTCACCATCACAATTAGTGACAATGACGTTAACATATCAATGATCAAAGAAAAATATCATACAAAAACAATCTCCTTTTGGGGCGAGGTCTAAAGATGACAACCGACACTCGCGTTCTCTACGCTTCCCAACCGTGATCTTCTACGCGGCATTTTGTTGAAGATACCCTCAGAAAACTTCCCCCAGATTATTAAGTTAACATGTCTTTCCCCCCCGAACGAAACAAGATTTAAGACTCCATTATTCTTTCAAAATACTTCAATATTCATTTACAAAAGAAATCATTTTCAAAATTTCTGCGTATGCGAACATATGGACTTAACTAATTACGAAAACAATTTATTTAAACTAGATTTAAATCATTAGCGTGAAATTATTCGTTGTTTGCTTTTTCTGTTATTCTACTTCATATTATATTTTATTGATTTTCCGGAATTAAAAGCAAGGATATTATTGTTATGCCAATTTAAAACTTTTCCTGCACACTTCAGAAAGGTATTTAATTTATTGTTTTTTTTTATAGAAAAAATACTAAAACAAAATGTATTAATAATGTAATCAATCAACTTGATTCAACTAAGCGGACATATATTTACAGACGGCACTGTAAGTAAGCGCAAGAGCTTTATTACTATAGGTCAACGTCTTTAACAGCTGACATTCTTGTGTATGTATGTTAGTATGTATGTCTGTTAGCGATACATAATCCCAAAATTTTGATGTTGTTGTTGTGGGCTCATGCAAATTTATTTTGCATAATTAAAATAGATTGTTTTTTTTTTATATTTTCCACATTTAAATGTGTGTATAAATTCAAAAAAATATGTAAATGCAAACTATAAGCGATCACCACATTGCCAAAACTCAACGAAGAATACACAGATCCACACATTTATACTTACATGCTACGCCGGCATATGGTAAGCTCTCGAGCTTTCAAGAGAGAGATGCTTGCATGTATATGCAGCAGCTTACGCATGCATGTATGTATATGTGGATGCCGGTGACATGCGTTAACACAAGTGGCAAAAATAATTCGTACTCATGGCAATTTGGCTCTGCTTATGCCAATAAAATATAAACAATGTTTAAGATTACTCACAGATTTTTCTCCAGCGATGAAAGAAATTTCCTCGTGGCTTGATGTTTTGTTGATTGGGGTGGATAATAATTTTCTGTGGTTCTTTTACATTTGATTTTTTTTTTTCGTAGGATTTGCAGGTTATGTCATCATAAAACTTTTTTGTTCCTTTTTATTTTTATTTTTTGCTTTTTATTTTCTATTTTTTTTGGTTAAATCAATTCATTTTTCACACATTTAAAATAAGAAGTTATACACCATAAATAATAAAAAAAAATTGGTTAATTTTGAAGCTTTGCTTCCACCACATCAACACAATTGGTGATAACAGCCAACCGACCTACATACACAAATACAACCAAATGCACGTGCGCATAGAACAAATATATGCTGCAGTTTTCTTTTTTGCTCTTTAGCTATGTTCTTCAATATTTTTGTGTCTGTCCTAGTTTTTCCTAGCTTTAACTAATTTGTATACCGATTTTAAACTATTTATTAACACGTATTTCTAAAACTACTTCCACGCCGCGTGCTTTTTGAGTTCTCTCCCGATTTGTACTAACACCACCACAGCTCCAGCTGGCCGTGCTTTGGCAAGCTTTTAAGCCAGGGTAAAGCAGGGGCGTAGAAAGCTGCTCCAAAAAGGGGTCTTCGTCCAACTTGCACCAGGAATGAAAATTCCGGCAGGACGAGAATTCGTCAGGCCGCCTCAATGCCGTTTTGATGAGTGGGGTTAGAGACGGCGGAGAATATATATATGGTTATATACTCGCAAGCACTATGGGTAGAAAATCTCACTTTAGCCGGACCGATTAGGTTCAGCTCTAACCTCTCCGCTGGCGACTTGCCCGTGATGGTGAATTTAATTATTTAGCTTATAGTTTTTTTTGTCCTTTTAAATTTTCTGGGTTTTTGGTTGTTTTGGCACTCGCGGCAGCGGAATTATTGCATATTTTAGGGACACAATTGCCCCAACAATAACTTGTTAACTTTTATATCCTTTTTACGGTTGGCGCACGTTTTTATCTCACACGACAGCAACGAGGCTTAGCTGTACGGCGTGGAGTTATACGTTGGGGTACGATCAGGAAAAGAGGCAGACTCTATTTGCCTGAGGGTTTATTTAGGACTAAATTCCAGAGAAAACAAGCTCTCTCTCGGGAATACCTTCACTGAAGTTGGTTGCGCTTGTGTTATTTGCAGCAGCGGATAACAACGTATTATCGCATGCGCCCTTAAGGAGTGCTACATTTTTCTTGCACTCTTTTTATCGCATGTTATACTTGTAAGCAACCAGACGGCGATAAAAACCAATTTTATTTTAAAGACAATCAAACGGAACGGCGACCATTACAAATTGCATGTGGTCTTTGAGATCGGGCCGGTGAGTATCCAGCCAAAGACCGTCTCTTGCCCCAAAAGACTGCCACAGACATTAGGACGAGAGCCACCCAGGAGAATAGACGGAAGAATATCCGCCCCTAAAAGCACATCTATTTGTGCACTTTGGAAGAATAACGGATCTGCCAGTTGAAAGTCTGGTAAATCCTTTACTAAGGTTGGAGGAAGTGAGTATGACGAAAAATTCCCGACAACTCTGGAAGCGTATATGCCGAAACTTCAATTTTAAGTCTAGGCCGTATGGGAGACTATCATGGAAATGGCATAGCTTCCGGGGTAGGGCTGCAGCCGCTTGATTGAGCCCTGAGACTTTGACTTCAACCCTTTGGAAAGGCATTTTGATTTTGTCAAACAATCTCTTTGAGATAAATGTGGCTTCCGAGCCTGAATCTATCAGCGCTCTAGCCGTGAACTTGGTGCCCAGTTGGATAACATTTATTAGGGCAGTACTTAAGAGCACATCACGCGTATCTGTTGCAAAATTGTTTTGAACGCAGGGTTTGTTCGAAGTGGACTGTATTTGAACTGGATTGTTATTTTGCGTTTGAGGAACTGAACTAGCGGTCACTGAAGGAGGGCTGCCCTTATGCAAAAGCGTGTTATGGCGGCCCTTGCACGTGCAGCAATTGTGAGCAATGGTGCAGTCTTTAAGTTGGTGGTTCTTTGCGAAACAATACCAACATAGACTCCGCTGTTTCACGAGGTTGGCTCTATCTGACACTGACATCTGTAGGAACTTAGGACATAAGCGGATTGGGTGGTTTTCCTTGGAGCACACATTGCAAGACTTTCCCTTGGAATGTACCTTTACCTCGAATGTTTGAACATTCCTAGCCGACGCTTGCGGCTTGCCAGGCTTTGGATGGTTTTGAACGCTGGAGCTTGGCTTAATATCCTCGATAGCTTCCAGCGTCCTATAGCACTCACCAAGGAAACTGTTTAGGTCTTCCCATTTTGGAATTGCCGCTTTATCTGTAAGGGACTGTTCCTACAGAGACAGTGTGCCCTTTGGTAGCTTAGAAGAGCATAAGAATACAAGGAGGCAGTCCCAATTGTCAGTCGATACGTCGGAATGCTCCAGAGCTGTGAGACAACTCTGAATAGTTGTCTGAATTTCTTTCAGAGCGGAACCGGTTTCGACATTGACTGTCGGCAAATTGAATTGGATTTTATGATGGCTATTAACCAGAAGCCGCTTGTTCTGGAAACGCTCATACAACGCCTGCCACCGTCATGGGTGAGCGGAGACTTTGAAACAATTGCCTTAGCTTCACCTCCAGTTTTTTAATTGAGGTGAAAAAATTTTTCGACCGGAGTTAGTCGAGGGTTGTCAATGTAGATCGCCGTAAACAGGTCTCGGAAGGTTGGCCATTTTAAATAGTCTCCATAGAACACTTCTGTGTCTACTGGCGGGAGACTACAGCCCCTAGAGACAGACGCTATCGGAATTGCGGATTGCCTATTAATGGAGCTAAGCCTTTCTATTTGTTCGCATAATAGTGCCGTACACCGCTCGTATACGGAGTAGCAATGGTCGTATGTTGTTGTTAACGACGCAGCATCGCTACTCCCACAGCCTTGGCTAAGTGTCCTAGAGCTGGTCTCGAATTCTTTTTCCACTTTTTCCCACAGAATCTTCACATGGTCGCGACAGACTTGGAGTGTGTAAAGGGATGGTTCTGTAGCTGACGGAATACTAATTCTTTGGTCAGCTTATCGGAAGCGGAGATAAAATCGGACATTGCCATGTTTGTTTTGGAGTTAAGTTTGGTAGCGGCCCGAGTGGCTATTTCCTTTAAACTTGAATTAGAAAGTTTGGCGATCTCGCACTTGGATTTCGGCGTAACGGCACTGGAGGGTTTCTTTATTTGGTGAGGAAAGCGAACTTCTTCTTTGGCTCTTCACGGACGGAACGTTCAACTGTTTTTTCTCTCCTCTACCTGGAACCATCGGCATTATCCGTCTTCAAAAAATAATTAATTGAATAAAAACCTTTTAGAAGTTGGAACATTTGACAAGCAAGAAAAGTTCTGGGATTTTGAATGAAAATTGATTGTAGTAAGGAGTGACCACAATAAAATGGGCTAGAAAATAATTGTAAAAGACTATTTACATATATAGCCCCGACTTAGAATAATTTCTAAAAGACTATTTATAAATTATTCGGACTTTCCACCCACTGGGAATGAAATGGAATCGGAACAGAAACTGAAATTGTAAAAGAATATTTACAACTTCCCACCCGGTAATGGACTTAGAATAATTTCTAAAAGAATATTTATAAATTATTCGGATATTCCACCCGCTGGGAACGAAATGGAATCGGGTCTGTAAAAATTTTAAAAGAATATTTACAATTTCGCACCCGGTAATGGACCAGGAATAATTTATAAGCGAAAGTTAATAAATTATTTGGATGTTCCACGCGCTTGGAACGAGATGGAAACGGGTCTATAAAAATTGTAAAAAAATATTTACAGCTTTCCACCCGTTAACGGACTTAAAAATGATTTATAAAAGAATATTTATAAATTATTTAAAGTATTCCACTCGGAACGAAATGGAATCGGGTAATTGTGAAAGATTATTTACAACCTTTCACCATTTAACGGACTTAAAATAATTTATAAAATGATGTTTATAAATTATTTGGAGTTTTCCACTCGGAACGAAATGGAATCGTAGTCACAGAAAAACGAACGGAAAAAACAAAACGGAAATAGTAAATTAATTATAAAGTATAATTATTACTTTTAAATTAAATCATTACTCGAGTCAAATTTCGGAATGTTGACGAACACGATATATCGCACCACACACGTTAGCGCCTCTATGAAAAAATGGTCTTTGATACACTTTACTAGTTCATAAGAGCGGAACTAGTAAAGCTTATAGCCTATTTCCATTGCTCCGTTTCCGTAAATTTTAACAGTAACTGACGAAAGCTGTTTCCATTGCTCTGTTAACTGAACCTCCGTAAATAAATCTGCTGTTCGGTTTGTTTTGCTTTGTATTTTCTGCAAAAAAAAGTGAGAAAAACTAACCGAAATTGTACATTGCAAATAAGTAACAGCGTGTTGCCAACTTTTATGGCTTATTTTTAATGCCTACAAGCATTATTGCTTGCATTGCACAAGCAGTACAAGTCCATTTTCCTATAAACGTGGGAGTTATTCTGATCTGCCCTAAGTGCAACAAATTTATTCGCAATCCTTTGAACCTTGGCAATTGTTTCCTACAATAATTCATCAAAAAACAAAATTTTTTATTTCAATTTTGTATATTATTAAATATTGCGCCTACTTATTAACAATTTCTGCTATTCACAATCATCTGTTTTGCGACTGTTACATTAAAAGTGCCCATTAACAGCGATGTTTTACCGAACAAGTGTTCAAATGAACCAGTTCCTCTTCAGTTATTCTTCAGTTAATATTTACGGTCAGTTTTACTTCAGTTAATTCCTTATGGGAGAATACATGCAAACTGAACCTCAGTTACTGTTAACTAACATAACTGAGAATAACAGAGCAGTGGAAATACGCTATTACAAGTGCATACATATGTTGTTTATGTTGTTATTGTTATTGATGCCAGCAATATTACAGAAAAAAAACTCTTTATTAAATTTTAATCTCTTTGTATGCTCAGCCAGTGTTTTGTTTTATATTTGTTAATAATGTTATGTGTATTGTGGTTATGTTATAGAGTGCCGGCGACTTGACAGGTGTTGGAAATAATTCACTTGGGAAGTGCGGCTTTTAATATGTTTAATTGTGTATTTAGTTATTGTGTGTTGCATATGTTAAGTGGAATATATGGATGTTGGAGTGATATATAGACATATGTGTGTGTGTGTAGAATGTACTAAAAATAGCAAAATATGTAAAAATGCTATGTGTTCTGTGTATGGATTTATGTACATACATATGATCTGTGGTGTGGATGTACGTATGTACATACATTTGTAAAATCAGCTGCTGGTAGCTGTGCGTACGTATGTACGCATGTACATATGTATGTAAATGTGCATATGTATATATAAAATAATAAATAAAATTTGATACCTTTATTTGATTTTATTTATGTTTTATGCTTCGAACATTTATTAACAGAAACTATTTAAAAAACGCAGACAGACTTTCACATATTTCTACCTGTTTGGAACATTGTTTAACAAGTAATCTAATTGGAATATATACGGTGGAAAGCGAAGGATTAGTTTCCCCTTCTACTTGATAAACACTTTGGTGGACGGAACAAATATGGCGGATCATTTGCCAATATATTTAATGTATTTTTGTACTTATCTTGATTTTTTTCCTGTGCTGCCGAAAACTGGAGATGATTTCGAGCTGGTGCTTCAAAATCCGGCTCGAAGGACCATGAAAATGTCGGGCGGCTTTGCACATAGGAATATGGACGTAGTGGGTAATCGTTGAATTATGACACATGAGGTTCTATATATTAACTGGCAAGAACTTTATTATCTTGTGACCTCTATGTGACACTTGTGAAATGTGACTGTTTTGTACAGCTTAAGCTTAACCCTCGTTAAGCCTATGTTAAAGGCTGCCGTCGGCTAGAAGGATCGGCTTGTATTGAGTTTCTAGCCACGGCAGCAGTGCTGCGCGGTTAGCGGAAATTCAGCTGTTTTGGCATACACAGGAAGGAAATAGATCAAAAATGACAGGCTCCATAACCAATGAATGCGACACCGAAACACCACTAATATCTAAAGTTTCAGTACACATATTTTAATTTGGCAGTGAGTCAATTGACTTCACTGTAAAACGATTGTTACAACGTTACAGTGTCTATACATATATTATTTTAATAGAATATTCAAAATGTTTAGTTTTATTTGATTTTATTATACTTTGATACCGAAGGTCTCATAGTATATTGGTTTTGTGCAATGTCCGTCATGGTGTCTGCCCGTCTGTATGAACGCAACTTTTTTCGACACCTGTAAAGCTAGAGACTTGAAACATTGCAATTAAGTTTGTCTATGGGCTAGTCAGCTAAAGTGTCAAGATTGGGGTGCCACGCCTACTAGGAAGCTGGGAAATCGATAAATTCGATAACTGAAAACCGATAAAAAAATATTTCTCACATTCTTACAGCTAGAGTTACCAAATTTTGCACGCACATAGCTTGTCATGTCCCTGAAAAAACTGCATCAAAATTGTGGATGCCACGCCCCCTGATTCCGCCCCCATCTCCCCATCTCCCCTTCTCCAAGAAATTGGAAACGCCTATAGCTTTCACATTTTTCGAGCTAGAGTCACCAAATTTGGTGGAAGATATATGGTGACATCTACAAAAGGTCTGCATCAAAAATTAGGATGCCACGCCCACCTCTGCCGCCCACCATTTAAAGTAGGAAATTTCGATATCTCTTATAGTTTTTAAGCTAGGGCCCGTAAATTGGGTAGAAAGATAGAAGGCAACATCTACCAAAGATCTGCATACAAATTTTGGAAGTTAAGTTATCTTCCACAATTTTTGAGCTAAAGTCACAAAATTTGGTAACATGATAGCTGGCGATGTTTACCACATGGCCCACTCCCTTCGCCCCTGCATTCCCCATCATCAACCGTTTTTTTTTACTGGTATCAAAGTATTCCGCAGTCGGTTGCGTCCGACTGCAACGTTTCTACTTGTTTTAATATGCAATTAAGCAGTGTCTTTATAACTATTATATAATAGCCAAAATAGCAGACAACAATATATAATGTTGCTTCAATTATTAAGTCTAAAGTCGACTTATTTTTCTTGTGTTTAAAAAACAACAAAATAAAGTTAAATACGTTGAGTATTAAGTGAGGGAGAACCATTTACCGTTACATTTTTTCTTCTTTGTTCTTCTGTCTGTAATCTTACTGTGGCTACAAAATATAAGAAAACTTTTGTTTGGAAGCAATCGATGCGTGAAATATTAAATTATTGTTATACCCTGAACCCATGAAATATGTAAGAAAGGGTATAATTGTTTTGTGCAAAAGTATGTAACAGGCAGAAGGAAGCATCTCCGACCCCATAAAGTATATATATTCTTAATCAGCATCAACAGCATCAAAGACTATAAGAGCTAGAGACTTCAAATTTGAAACATAACTTAACATAACTAAGCCATAGGCAGATCAAGTTTATTTCAAACTATCGATAGCTATTCTTGTTTCCGATATACACATGTAATCGATAACGAAAAAATCTAGAATTTAGAAAATGTAAAAATGGGAGTTGAAACTATGGATAACTTTATAGCTACTGTACACTACTTCAAGTCATTTTAATACATGGGTTCAGGGTATCTTTAAGTCGAGATTTCTCGACTATAGCTCTCTTACTTGTTTTCAGATTCGCTCATTCTCGTGTTGTGGTGACAGTCGGCAAGGGTCCACCTGCATCATGAATACATTCATAGAATTGATCTATGCATGTCTGCGTCATACGAGTGAGTCGCGTTCTTGGTCCCAAGCACATAGAGGCAGCTTAAAACGTAAACACGGGCGCGCATCGCTCTTCATGTTTGGCGCTGGATGACAAATTATTTTTTAATCTCGCTCCGATCATGCGCCTTGTTGTTGCCCTTTTCGGCTAACTCTCTTATGTATGAGCGCGCTCTGCATGTCAAACAAAAAACAAAGTATCGCTACCTTCTTCGCTCGCACTGAATCAAAGCAAAACATATTTCTTAGATATGTAAATTGCATCTCAGTTAAGTGAATTGCATAGCCTAAACTCACACGTACATAGATTTGTATACAAACTTATGTGAACGCCCTTTGCTTGTTCGAAATTGTACATCAATAATGTTAGTGTGTTACGTTTTGTCTGAGGTATATAAGCAATAAGTAGGCAAGTCCACCCCTATTCAAAGGTGTTCGAAATTATTTATTTTCGCGCATAGGGCTCGATATAGAAAAACAAATACAAATACATGTATGTCTATACATTTGTATGGAACTTTGCATATATTTAAAATTAAATTTTCTTTCGATTCTATTTGTAAGTGTGTTTGTTTTTGCACGAAATATATTTGGTGAAAATTTTTTGCTTTCTTTTAACTTGCTTCAGAAGTCAACAATGTATGCATGCATTTATATTTGCACTTGCATTTGTTAATATACATATATGTACAACAACAATGTACTTACATATGTATGTACTTACAAATGTGCATTTGCAACACCAACAAAAGTTACAAATGTCAGCTCTAAAATTATATCAAAACAATGGCAAATTATAGATCAAAAGTAAAATTTCTTGTGTTTCTATGTATGTGTTTATGAGTTATGTTTTGTCTGAGTATGATAACTAGCTAGTAGGTAAAACCACCCCCATAACATATTCTGGTGTGCAAAATTTTTCTATACGGCCCAAGTTTTGTTTTGTTGTTGTTGTTTTTTTAAGTCAATGACACCAACAAAAAGTAGCAGTGCGGGCCCAACAACAACACTTACAACAACAAACGCTACTTGGGTCGTAAATCAATCGTCAATGGCAAACAAATCTGAAAAAAAAGTTCTTCACTGTGCGAAGTGATACATGTCCATAAAATTATGATATTTAAATTCTCAAGAGCATTATTTATTAATAAGCGAAAATCCGTTTCTTTTTTGCAAGTGTACGAACTATTTTTTTAAGCTTTGCTTGTGCGACGCGAAGTCGTCACTGCTCATTTGTTTTGTTTTTGTAAACTCGCTCGCGATCAAACCCTCAGCTTGTGCGACAATCAGGCGCCAGTAGTGGAATGAGTCATGGGTATGTTTTTCGGACCTAGGTGTATGGGAGGTCCTCGAAGGAGTTGTCCAAAATAAAAATCCTTTCTTAGTGCTCACTTACTACCTGCATGGAATAGTTTGTGAAAACTTCAGCCTCTAGCTCTTTTCGTTGAGGCTTTTTCAATGTAGACAATAAGGACAAACTCTTTTACATACAGTAGCGTCTCAGTCTGCGCAACACTCGATTTGCGCAACATCTCAGTTTTTGCAACTGTGAAATAATTTATATTATGGATTCTATATGCGCAACTTTGTTTTGAAAAAATACTCGATAATTGCAACTCTGAGATTTTTTACACCAGAGATGGGTAAGAAAAATAACGGTGTGAGATAGACAACAAATTTTAGCAACAACAACCAGCGACGCCGCATTGCGTCGAGCAATGCATACATTTTGTTTTTATATTCTCGAGCGAGCAGAGACAAAATTGATTTTACTTCGTCACCAATTTTCAGTGGCATTGTTTTTGTAAAATTGCGATTAGCGATCAACTCGAGCAGTGACCACCAGTGCCGACATGCTGGCGCCTTTTACAAAATATATGCCTGTTTTACACCGTTTATCTGTTATTCTTTTGGCATGGTTGCCAGATGAATTGCTTTTTTGTTAATTTCTCACTTGTGTACAATTGTACCAAGGTGGCAACCGTGCCGCAACAGCTTGAAGCTGCTTTGATCATTTGTTTTCATACTGTTGCCGGTAAACGCAAGTCGCAATTTGTAAATTTGTTCTAAGTTAAAATTGAGAATCATGGCTCCGCCGATGAAAAGATTATTAATAGCAGAAAAGGCTGCAATTCTTGATGAGCTTAAGCGTGGAAAATCAGTTCGATATGTTTGTGAGAAGCACAGAGTAAACAAGTCGACTGTAAGTAGTACTATGTCACTTTCAGATTCAAAAATTTCTTGAATGCAAGGGTCTGGAGAAAAATGCATTACTTCTCATTGACAACGCTCCTTGTCACCCAAAAGAGTTAAAAAGCGATGATGGAAAGATTGAAGTCATGTATCTCCCAGCAAACTGTACAGCTCTGATTCAACCTATGGAACAAAATGTTATTAATATCACAAAATTATACTATAAGAAGGCATTTTTAAGCCATTTGGTTGCAAGTCAAGGTCCAGATATTGAAACGAAGATCAAGAGCTTTAATTTGAAAAACACAGTATGTATTTTGGAAAGGGCGTGGGCAAATGTTGAACCTTCGTCTATTAGAAAAGATTGGAGAGCACTTTTGAATCCTAGCACTGACCCTGAATGGGAAGCTGAAGATGCATTACCACTTACTGTAATACGGAATCAGCTCGTTAACGAGCGTGCAGTCGTGGAAACTGTTGCAAGCCTGCTAAGTGAAATTAACTCCAGTCACCTTACAGACGAAGAAATTTCCGGATGGTTGAATTTCGCAGACAACGAAGCTTTGGGGTGTGAGGAAGCTGATGATGGACAAATCTATATCGACTCGGCTGTTGATGCTGATCAAGAATATATATACTTTATAGGGTCGGAGATGCTTCCTTCTGCCTGTAACATACTTTTGCACAAAACCATTATACCCCTTTTACCCATTTCATGGGTTCGGGGTATCTCTTAGTCGGGAAATCTCGACTAGAGCCTTCTTACTTGCTTATGTTTTCTTTTCTGTTGTCATTTGAATAAAAACCGATACTTTGCTACTTTGTTGAGAACACACTGTGGTCATATGAAAATATGTTATATAAAATAATTTTGATGTTATCAATAAAAAAATTGAAAGAGTACTCATATAAAAATATAAAAATAATTTTTTATAGTTTTATAGAATAAAAAACCAGACATATTGGTATTTTTTATGCACTTAGAAAAGGTCTCCATAATTGCAACTTTTCGATCTGCGCTACAAGCTTGAACATTAATTAGTAGCGCAAACCGAGACGCTACTGTACATAGATAAATGAATTTCCATTTTTTAAAATGTAAGCGGCAGAGGTTTGCGTGGCGTCTACATTTTTTATGCAAATCTTTGGGATCTGTCACCAGCTGTCTTCCTATCAAATCTAGTGACTCCATCTAAAAAACTGTGAAATATACATGCATTCCTATCTTTGAAAGGGTGAGGAGGGCGTCTCATCCAAATGCTGTGCAGATGTTGCTGGAATACCATCAGCTACAATGGAACATAAGCTCATTTTAGTCCTAGGCATTACTAGTTTGTTTCCGGCTATCGATAATTCTTTCTGATTCCGATGTACAGATGTGATGTATGAAAAAAAATAAACTAAGATATGTATACACAATCAAAGACTGTACGTGTTAAGTATAGAGTTCAGGGTATCTCCTAATCGAGATTATATAAAAAGAATATTATAACTAGCACATATTTTTTAATTTCAGTTTGAATCGGACCGCCGCTGGGATAAGATGTCTCCACGCATAGTTTTAATTCGCGCTCTTCTAAAACCTTATCGGAAACCAACACATCAGAACTTACTCAAAACATACATTAAAAACAAGTACAACAACAACTTACCGGTTAACTGCTTTCTCCCGTTATGTTTAGGTCCCCAGACCCCCCAAGCTGAGGCTTGAGCCCAAGTTTCTTATCATGAAACGAATCGATGAAACCTCAATGGCTAATATTTCCCCGTTTTTTTTTTTTTTTTTTTTATCAAGAAATGCATTGCTTACACTTGCAATGGTGAAGTTATTCTCCAAGCAAGAAACTACTTAAATTACAGCTTGTCGGAAAATTTCCTATCACAGTAAATGAACACACCACCCTCAACATATCCAAAGGAGTAATTTATTCCAACGACCTTCGCTCGCTAGAGAAAGAAGAAATCAAGGAAGAATTAAAAGACCAAAACATATGTGACGTGAAAAAAATTCTCAAAAAAGTAAACGGATATTTACAAGAAACAGGAATTGTCCTGATAAGCTTTGTATCTCATGCAACTCCCGAGAACATCAAGATTGGATTTGAAATGGTCAAAGCAAATGCATATATACAACCCCCGCTACGATGCGAAAAAGAAAACCTGAATCAACTGTGCTAAAGAATTACGCACAGACCCTGACACCACCGAACTGTGCAACTTCGACAAAAGCTGTATAAATTGCCAAAATAATAACCTTCCAGACACCAACCACTCGTCAATCTATAGAAGATACCCCCTTATTTGTCAAGCATCAAGAAATGCGGAGTATTAAGACCATGAAAAAAGTAGACGTAAAATCAGCTTTGTCAATCTCTCCATCAATCAACTCCAGACACCCACGCGGTGGATCTCTCTGCTCAAGTGAAGCCAAGAGGAACTCACTTTACTGTAACAAGTAAGAAGCCTCTAGTCGATATTTCCCGACTAGGAGATACCCCGAACCCTGTACATAACGCGAACAGTCATTTTCTGTATGCATCTGTGACTAAACTTCAATCTTCGATATCTCTGGTGTTTCTCAACCGATTTCGATGAAATTTTCAGAAAAGTTAAATCGTTACCCATTATTTCAACCCCAATTTTTACATTTTCCAAATTCGAGAAATTTTTGTAATCGATTGCATGTGTATATCGAAAACGGAAATAGTTATCGAAAATCAGAAACAAACTTATACTGCCTAGGATTTATATGAGCTTATGTGCAAAATCTGAAGTCTCTAGCTTTTATAGTCTCTGAGATCTACGCGTTCATACATACAGACGGACGGACAGACGGACAGACGGACATGGCTATATCGACTCGGCTGTTGATGCTGATGAAGAATATATATACTTTATAGGGTCGGAGATGCTTCCTTCTGCCTGTTACATACTTTTGCACAAAAACATTATACCCCTTTTACCCATTTCATGGGTTCGGGGTATAAAAAGCCTAGCACAACCAATTCGACAATTGAATCTCTTCCCAGAAATATTAATACCAATTTACTATTAACTAATACCTCGATTCCACTAGGCTTCATATATCATAACAGCGAAGTCGGAAATGCAGGTCGTTCCACCATCAATCCAACTGAAATTCCGTAAGATTGTAACAGAAATCCGATTTAAAAACCCGCTGACAGCTGATTGATTTTCTGTTTTTCAATTTGGCACTGTCCATAACCAAATATCGCGATATATCGGTAAGAAATTTGGTATTTTTGTTGGCTTCAGCACTGTTAAGCTCCTCTGTTAACGAAAGATGAGCATATTCGTAGCAGCCAAAGTCAGTAAATAATTTATCAACTGGGAGATGCCGTTTCCAATTGAGCGAAATTTAATATGATTCAGATTCACTACATAGGAATCTAATTCAAATAAATGCAACATTACCGAGTTCCAATTACATCCGTGCATCCGACTCTAGTGGAATGGGTATAAGACAGATACAGCACGTAAGGCTATATCCTACCACGACTTAATAATCTATAACGAAGATCCAACCCTATTCAATAGCTCAGTACGTACAGTTGCACCCCCAGCCCTCTACAAATAACTTATCCCTTAGTAACTCCGATGAAGATATGATGAAGTCAATGCTGCAGCTTTTCTGCATCCCTTCCTTCCCGCCCACTCCAAGAATTGCAAGTTTCCGAAACGTGGAGTGTTTGGAGTGTAGTGAGGGGGAGGGGTGCGACCGACAATAGCAACTCTCACTGTAGTTGGTGCTCTTTTGAGCACCTACGTACCAATATTGCTGAGTCACTCAAACAAAGAACTCCCACCACCAAAATGTCTCTAATACTCATGCAATGGAATATTAATGGATTCAATAACAACTACAGTGAACTCCAAACTCAAATTGCCAAATATGGATCGCATATCAGATCGCTTTAAAAAACACACCTATTACCCCACACTATGCATCCCAAATCAACTAATTATAATATGATATCTCTGAACTCCTCACCCACGCACAGAGGAATAGGAATTCTAATTCACAATACTCTACAATATCAAGAAATACCTTTTCGGACTGGGTTGACTCCATATGCTTAGAAATCTCGTCAAAGAAAAAACTGAGAATTATCTCTTCAACTATTCCACCAAAAGCTAAATTCACTTTAAACTCTGTCTACTCTGTTCTTAACGTCTCCAATAATACACCCACAGTAATAACTGAAGATTTTTATTTCTGGCACAGAAGACGGGGCTCTCCCACTAACAACAGTAAGGGCATGGTACTAGAAAAATTCGTCAGCCAATCTAATTTTACCATCCTGAACAATGGTAGGCCAACACATCTAAGTGCCCATAACACCTTAACATATGTATATTGGTCTCACCCTAAGCACACCGGATATTGCAATTGAAGGAGAGTGGAAAAATATATTGGCTTCTAGTGGAAGTCTTAAGCATGGGGAACGCTGAAAATAAAGATATCTACAGAAAACATTGTAGATTATAGGAGGAAAAAGAAACTGTTTAAATGCAGCCTAAAATTATTAAAAAAAAAAAAATGTATAGAGAAATTTACTGGAGATATCAATCCTTCAACTCCTGTACCTAAAATATGGAGCAACATCCGCAGATTCTGCTGTCTCAATCCGACTAAGGGTATTCACTGCATTCAACAGCAAACCTATCCAAACACTGTTACTCATCCTGAAAACATATCCGATGCCTTTTGCTACAACTGGTCGTCCGATTCGGCTGACTGCAAATTCTCTAGCACGTTCTTTAGAACCGTAGGCGCCAGCCTTTCCAACGCTCCAGTAAGCACTTTCCTCCAAATAGAACATAAGATTAATTTCATAGAATTTTCGTCTGCCCTTGATTCCTTAAAAGGAAGTATACCGGGCTTGGATCGAATCAGCTACCCAATGATAAAAGCTACCGCAAAAAACCACTTGTCCATTATATCCTTAGATTTTTCAAAAGCCTTCGACAAAGTTGGAGTCCATGCTGTAATCGACCAACTCACAAAATGGAAAGTTAGCCCAAACACACTACGGTTTGCTAAAAACTTCATGAAGAACAGAAAAAAAGGTCAAAGTATTTAAATTCTACTCTAAAACACTCCCACTCGAGAATGGGATCCCACAAAGGTCCTCGCTCTCAGTGGTCCTAATTATCATAGCATACCAAATCATCGCTCGACACAACGATATATTTGCATGTTAGTGAATTATTTTAATCTTTTACTTAAGCCAGATAAATCAAAAAGCTAGCGAAAACAAAAAACTTCAAAATTTAAAAAGTGGGCGGCAGAGGTGTGTGTGGCATCCAAATTTGTATGCAAATCTTTGGGATACTGCCTCTTGCTTAAAAGCACTAAAAGATAAACGCATTCGTTGTTTTGAAAGGGGGTTGGTGGCGGCCGGGGTGGTAGGCAATTTTCAGGAAATTGTTCTTTTATCTTAATACTTTTTGTAATTCTGACGAAATTGCTATATTTAAATACATACAGAGTTAAAGTTTTGTGAATTGTTTCAACATTATATTAATTTCAAGCTATTGTAAGCTACCATTTGTTTAAAGTGTTAACATTAAAAGCGCTAGAATGCGTTGAAAAGGTGAGCATCGCATCAGCTGCTATAAGAGTTGCCGCACGATTTGTCGCTATGTAAGGTTAGATGGCGCTGCCAGATATTTGGGCTGCTACATAAATGATCACGCAACGCCATCTAGTGTCTAGTGTAATAATCGGAGATGTATAGATTGGCAAAAAATCAAACAATCATAAAATCATTAGATGAGTTATTTAATTAAAACGTATTGTAGGTTAGAAAGCGCCATCTAGTGTCTGTGGCTTACAAATTTTTGATACAGATCTTTGGATGACGTCACTAGGTACATTGAAACCAATTTGTGGGACTCTATCAAAAAAAAACTATGGAATAGTTGCATATTTTCTATTTTCAATGGCGGACTTTTGAATCAAATCTTTTGAACTGTCAACATTTCTCCTACCAAGTTTGGTGGCTTAAGCTCAAAAACTGTTAAAGATATAGCCAATTCCGATCTTATAATACGGATCGCATAGAAGGGCGAGGAATCCTCATTTTTGATGCAGATCTTTGGTAGATGTCACCAGCTATCTTCCTATTAAATTTGGGGGCTATAGCTTAAAAACTGTGAGAGATAGCTGAATTTCCGATTTTAAAAGGTGGGCGGTGGAGGTGGGCGTGGCATCCAAATTTTTGATGCAGATATTTTGAAGATGTCACCATCTATTTTCATACCAAATTTGTTGACTTTTGCTTAAAAATGTGGCAGATACGCATGAACGTTTTAAATACTGTGGGGGCTGGGAGGCAGCAGGTATTGACGTGGCATCCAAATTTGATGCAGTTTTTTGAATAGCTTTATTATCTTTTCGACACAAAATTTGGTAGCCCTGGTCCAAAAACTGTAAGAACTATTGACGTTTCCAGTTTCAAGGAGCAGGGAGGCAAGGGTTTTTAGTTATCGAGCAATTCTCAAAGTGACTGGAAATTTTTTTTCCAAAAATCTCTTCTCACGTATTTTTTGTGATATTATGAAAATAGCAAAAAATTACTATTTTGTATGAAAAGTGTTTAACAATAGCTAAAAATTACTATTTTGTATGAAAATTGTATAAAATAATAGTGGTGTTCAACAGCTCGTTTCATCGTTTCATGTTTCATAGTTGAAGCGTCTGGCAACAACAACTTACAAAGAACAAGTGAGAAGGCTCAAGTTGAGATTTCCCGACTAGGAGATACCCCGAACTCTATACTTAACGCTCACATTGTTTGTATGCATCTGTGACTAAACTTCAATCTTCGATATCTCTGGTGTTTTTCAACCGATTTCGATAAAATTTTTGCAGATTTTTATTATTTTGTATCAAGTTTTTAAAACATGTTTCACATTTTCGATATTCGATATTTTTATGTTATCGATCACATGTGTAAATCGGAAACGGAAATAGTTATCGAAATCGGAAACAAACTTGTACTGCCTAGGACTTAGATGAGCTTATGAGCTAAATCTGAAGTCTCAAGCTCTTATAGTCTCTGAGATCGACGCGTTCATACATACAGACAGACGGAGAGACGCACATGGCTATATCGACTCGGCTGTTGATGCTGATCAAGAATATATATTCTTTATAGAGTCGGAGATGCTTCCTTATGCCTGTTACATACTTTTACACCAAACCATTATACCTCTTTTACCCATTTTATGGGTTCGGGGTATACAAATTTCTTGGATCGAGGATTCACCCCAGCCTATGTATACAAAAAGTGTTTCATGTTTCATGAAAGTAAAGATGGGAAGCGCACGGTATTTAAGCGATATTTGCTATCGATGCATCGCGATGTTCAGTATTTTTCAGTATATTTTGTGTATGTTTGTGCAAAAAAGTATGAAAACATCTGATTAATGGCCGCCGCAAACAAAAGTAATTTAAACTGGTTTTGTTTAATAAAATAAGCTTGTAATTATCTAATGTATAAATGTAGAATCAACGACTATTTAGAAGCGCAAGAGTCCCAAACATATATTTAAAGCTTTTAAACGGCATTTTTTTCTTAATCCAGGCAGCAGTAGCGCAGTCACCGAAATTATGAAATGCTTTGAATCACAAAATGCCGTTCACGAGCTAAGCGTTTCAAGCATGAAACATGAAACGATGAAACGGAGCTGTTGAACACCGCTAGTAATTTTTAGCAATTTTAAAAAAATCATAAAAACAACATGCGAAGAGATTTAAAAAAAAAATTTTCAATCACTATTATAATTGTTTGAAGTAACTTTTTGCATCAAAACATTTATATGGTGTTCACACTACGGTTGCGTTTTGCGTTAAATGCCAACAAGCAGCTTCTTTCCCAATACAAATAGCATAGGGGCCTAGTGGTGACAAAAAGTTGAGTTTAGTTTGGAAGCAGTTGCGTGTATTCGGTTTACGTAACTAATATATTCGATTGACTCAAAAGGAACTGCCCATTTTCGTATATTGTTCTCAACTATCACCACTGATTCAAATAGCGGTTTGCCGGAAAACAAAAACAAAAAATAAATAGCAATTCATTGGTAACATGTCGTAACAAAATGGTAAGCAATTGTTTTTTTTTTAATATAATATGTATGTTTAATCCATTTTTACTTAATTACAGGCTATGATAAGAGATTTTTTTGGCACTGCCAAACGCAAAGAAGTGTCCTTCTTTCTCAGACCCGTGAGACGACCAACCAGGATATCAAATGCTTCCCTGTCTAAACGGAAGCTCTCTTGAAAAAATGCGTCCGAATTATTTGGAACGACACTCTCCCAAAAACATCCATAGCGTGGCTTGAGATATTTTAAGGAAAACAATATTATGTTTGTTGGAGTAGATTTAGATAGATACATAGTAGCATAGCATAAGATAGATTAAGAGAAAAATGAAGTACTCTTGCGATGTTAACCGTAAGCCGATCGGCAATCTGCCGTCGGCAATTTGCATTGCGTGCAGCCGACTGTGGCTCACGCTTACTACTTAATGTTAAGCTAATTTTACTTGTCGTTGTATGCCTGAAGCCACCGCATTAAAATTGTCGCCAAACCATTGAAAAAACCGCGTCTCTTTTTTATATTATATTTTGTTAAAATCTAAAAACTATTAGATTTTTCATTGGCGCCCGAGCAGGGACATCGGTTTTTTTTCTTCAATATACTTTGTTTGTTTTCGCGGTGGTGGCTTAGGATTCGCGTGTGATAATCCACGAATTTCGCTACTTTGGATTTTGGATTTGCTGGATTTGCCCTTTTGGACTTTCGCCATCTTGGACGCTGCCAAATTTGAAGTGCCAATGGAGAAAACCAACAGGAGATCACTTTCTATTGATTCGCTAGAAAGTCTGCAGGTATTCTGTGCCAAAAATTGAGCTTCAATAACAAATTTCGTTGTGTCGCTGCGGTCGACAAAAACATCAAACTACTTGTGATATATGTGCGTGTGTATGTACATTCGGTCATACACATAGAAAACAGCTCAATTTCTGGCACCTTATTTTTTGATTTCATTGGCCAAAAGCACAAATTTATGTGCATAACAAGTAAAGTAATACGTACATAAATAATTTCGCCAAATTATTTTAACAAACATACATACATACATACGTATATTCGTGCACTAACCTTTACTTAAATTTAACCTAACAAAACGGCAACATATATTTGATAATAAATAAATAAAAATACAAAATATATGTTTCAATTTCATTTACAAACGGTGGTCTATTTATTGCATTTTATATTATTCGTGTGTTTGTGCATTTGCAAAGTGTCGCAGTTTCTTGCGGTTTTCGCTCTTTCTACTTAACCGCTACGTACAAATATACGTACATACATACAGACATATGCTTGCACTTGCACATACACACAACTCTTGTTAAAGTTTTTTTTGGGCGTTAACAGCTGATTGTTAGTGCGTTCGTTAACCTTTTTTCGCTCTGTGCTTGCATCGGTTCAATATATTAGTTTGTGTGTGCGTGCGCTCGCGCCAAATTTTCTCGCTTGTTCTTTTCATCCCCGTTTGGCAAGCTTGGCTTGATCGTCTGTGTAATACATTCGTTGTTGTGCTTGCGCTCGCGCCAAATTCTCTCTCTCTTGCTCTTTAAAACCCCCGCACCCCGCATTTTATAGCTGTTGCCTACAAAGTGGCTGCAGCAAACGTTTCACTTGCTTATTTTCGGTCGCTTGGACCGTTTTTTCGTTTGTTTGATCACACATTGCGCAGAGTGCGTGTGTGTGTTTAGTAAGCAAGCTTAGCGTTTCGTTACATAGTTGCGGTGCGTGTGCGAGGGTAGCTCACAAAGTTAGTTGAACTTTTGAGTGCGTGTTCATAAATAGTTTTTTCGTCAGTTTAATCATGTCTGAGTCCGAAAAGCCAACAGCAGCTAAGCTAACCAAGCTGGCATTATGTCAACAAAGATTTGACAAGGTCAGTGCTGATATTGCTCGCATGCAAACAGCATTGAAGCTTAAGCAAATTTCATCTGATAAAACAGAACTAGCTTGTCGCTTAGAACTTTTAGAGGGGTATATTGAAAAGGCTATGAATCTACAGGCAGAGTTGGACCTTTTGAGTCCAAGCAATGAAAGTAGAGGGCCGTTAGAGGATTTGTGTGTCGTAACAAAAGCATTGTTTATGAATGCAGCCAAGCCAAGGGCCGACACACATACGCAAAATGACTGCTCAATGAATTCGAGCCAGCGATCTCAGCTGCCGAAAATGCGTTTGCCAAAATTTAGTGGCAAACACTCGGAGTACAAAAATTTTATGTGCCTTTTCCAAAGTCTCGTTGATGACGATGCTTCTTTGACAAACGTAGAAAAATTTAATCATTTAGTGTCGTGTTTGTCAGATGAAGCATTGGGCGTAGTTAAACCATATCAAATGACAGATTGTAACTACCCTAAGGCCCTAGCCAGTCTAAATTCGGTTTATGACAATAAATGTCTAATATTCTTCGATACTGTTGCTCAGTTATTCGATTTGCCAAGCATGACCAAGCCATCTGCATCGAGTTTAAGGTCGATGATAGATACAGTGTCTGCGATATATTCATCGCTGTCGTCTTTGGGTGACGACAGAGACATTGCGAATGCAATGATTATTCATATGGTCATGGCAAAGGTAGACCATATGACCAAGTCTCGTTTTGAGGAGCAGCTTGACTACGATAAGCTGCCGTCTTGGGAAGAATGTGCTAAACAGCTGAATAGGAGGTACCAGTACTTGGCAGCAGAAGAGTCAACTCGTGACAAATCAAAGTTGCGTACTGAGGTGAGAAAACCTCAACACAAATCTTCCTTTGCCTGTGCTAATGCAGGGCATAAGGCGTCGTCTGCATGTACTTATTGCAAGTCTGCAGACCACAATATATATTCTTGTCCGTCATTTAGTGCCATTTCCGTTATGCAACGTTTTGAGTACGTTAAAACTCAAAAAATGTGTCTCAATTGCTTGACCGTGGGGCATACAGTTTCGACTTGCAAGGCGTCAAAGTGTCGAGTGTGTTCTAAGCCGCACCATTCTCTGCTTCATAGGTATAGTGCACCAGTGCAAGGTGAAGCAGCGGCACTTCAAGCCTCAACTTCGGAGGCATACGTGGGTCACGTGCTTAATGCAGATCAAGTCGTTCTTGCTACTGCTATAGTAAATATTAAAGATAGATTCGGACAGTTGCATCCGGCAAGAGCTTTGCTCGATAGTGGCTCACAGATAAATTTGATATCTGAGAGTATGGCACAGAGGCTTCGGCTTAAACGTGAGCCAACTTCCCTCGCTATTGCAATGGTAGGTGGTGCAACAACGGATAGCAAACATAAGGTTTGTGCATCAATTCAATCTCGTTTGAATTCCCACACTTTTGCCGCTGAGTGTTGGGTATTAAAGTCAATTTCCACATCTCAGCCTGGACAGTCTCTTTCCACATCGAACTGGAAAATCCCAAAAAATATTAAGTTGGCAGACCCCGAGTTTTATAAACCAGCTAAGGTGGATGTTTTATTGGGAGCTGAGCTGTTCTATGGGTTATTGTGCGTTGGGCAAATAAAACTGCATTCCGAGCTGCCTATTATGCAAAAACATTGCTCGGCTGGATTGTTGCGGGCAAATGTACTGGACAGGCGCCTCGGCAACAGTTTAGTAATAGTTCGGTAGCTCAAGTGTATAGTTGTTCTCTCGACTCCTTAGTAAATCGTTTTTCGGAATTGGATCAATGTCCAATTGAGTCGAAGGCTGTTCGCCAAACAGCTGAACAACAGGCCTGTGAGTTGTATTTTAAAAAAACTGTACAACGGCTATCTTCCGGTCGCTTTCAAGTAAAACTTCCTTTTAAGACCGATCCTAAAGTTCTTGGCCTGTCCTTTCAAACTGCTGAAAGGCGTTTTTTGCAACTTGAGCGCAAATTGTCACGGGATGACACACTTAGAAATATGTATCATGACTTCATGAAAGAGTATTTGGATTTGGGACATATGTCCGTTCTGAAGTCTACTCCTCTCGAACAGCATTATTATATTCCTCATCAATGCGTTCTGAGACCTGAGAGTACCTCAACCAAACTTCGTGTTGTTTTTGATGCTTCCAGCAAAACATCAACAGCAGTTTCGCTTAATGAAACACTAATGGTGGGGCCCACTATTCAGAGGGAGTTGTATTCAACATTGGTCAACTTTCGGTTGAACAAATATGCCGTAACTGCCGACATTTCAAAAATGTACAGGCAGATTAATGTTTCTGAGGAAGATAGAGACTTCCAACTTGTCTTGTGGAGAGAAAACACTTCACAAAGCGTACAGGCATACAGATTGAATACTGTTACATATGGTACAGCGTCAGCACCCTTTCTGGCTGTACGTTGTTTGTTTGAATTGGCAAATATATACGCACAATCACATCCCATTGGTGCGGAAGTGATTCGAAATTGTTTTTATGTTGACGATATGCTGGCAGGTGCAGACAGTTTAAAGGAACTGGACACCATTTGCAGCCAGGTTCGTGACATATTGCTCGCTGGAGGATTTCCATTGGCCAAGTGGGCTTCCAATTGCCAGGCTCGGTCTGGTGAAACTGAGGAAATCAGTATAAAAATTGATGAGCAAAGCTCAGTTAAGACGCTTGGAATGCGTTGGGCACCTCAAGAGGATGTGTTTAAATACCATCTTGACGTGGATAGTTTTGCCTCCCTGAAACCAACAAAACGTAACATTTTGTCAATAGCTTCTCGTTTGTTTGACCCTCTTGGCCTATTATGTCCAATTGTCACTAAGGCAAAAATGTTGCTACAGGACTTATGGAGGCTAAAGGTAGATTGGGATGAGGCTATTCCTATGAGTTTACACACCGCATGGAATAAGTTTACCACTACCTTGCGGGATTTACACAAAATTTCAATTCCCCGTTACGTGTGTTTGACTTGGTACCAACGGGTTCAAATTCACGGCTTTGCTGACGCGTCCAGTCACGCCTATGGTTGTTGCATATACGTACGAACATGCAACAACGAAGACGTTCGCGTATCCTTGCTCACGGCAAAGTCTAGGGTAGCTCCGCTACATGTGAAAACAATACCCCGGCTAGAGCTTTGTGCAGCACTGTTACTGGCCAAACTTTGGCAACAAGTGTCAAGCACAATGACCAAATTCACGATAGAAAGCGTGAATTTCTGGTCAGATTCGCAAGTCACGTTGTATTGGTTGGAGCGTGATTCGGGTACGTTGGGTACATTTGTCGCGAATCGAGTCGCAGAAGTCCAAGAATTGTCAACTGGAGTCGTGTGGCGTCACGTTCCAACGGATGATAATCCAGCAGACTTGGTGTCAAGGGGAACCGATATTAATGAAATTGTGAGTTCCTTATGGTTCAATGGACCAAGTTTTCTAATGGCAGAAAATGATCGATGGCCTCAACTTCATCAGTTCGAGATAGCTTCAGAAGTTAAAACTTCTGAAGACAAGAAAAGTGCAATTGTCTGTGCACTAGGGGTATCTGACGCTGAATCTAATTGCATCGTGCAACTGATAAACCGTCAATCAAGATTTTCTAAGCTGGTCCGTATAATGGCTTACGTACTTCGATTTTGTTTCAAGCAGCTTAGAGGTGATGCGCTAATTGTGTCTGCGTCAGAAAGAAGAATTGCATTCTTAAAGCTGATCGCAGTCGTACAAAGCACAACATATACCGATGAATATAAATTGTTGAAAAAATCGGCAGTATTAGTTCCAATGCTGCAGTCATTGAGTCCTTTCATCCACGAAGTTGAGGAAAATGGCATCAAATTCAAGTTGATTCGAGTAGGAGGGCGTTTGCTGCACGGCCCTATCTCGTATGACGCTAAGTTCCCCCTGTTACTACCTAAGAGTTCTGAGCTTGTCCGCCTTTTTGTCAGGCATTTGCACCTTAGGCACTATCATGCAGGTGCAAAGGTTCTTGTGGGATTGTTGAGGCAGCAAGTTTGGGTGGTCAATGCCCGAAGCTTGTGTACTGCACTTGTGAGAAGTTGCGTACACTGTTTTCGATACAAACCAAAGTTGTTGGGGCAAATAATGGGAAATTTGCCAGCAGACCGCCTTCGTGAAGGGCGGCCGTTTAGAGTATCTGGCGTAGATTTCTGTGGGCCTTTTTATGTAAGCTACAGAATTAGAGGTAGACCACCCGTAAAAATGTACGTTGCCGTTTTTGTTTGTTTCGCCTCAAAGGCAGTTCATTTAGAGCTTGTCACTGATCTGTCCACTGATGCATTTTTGAATGTTTTTAAAAGGTTCGTTGGACGACGAGGGCTGCCGGAGACGATGTACAGCGACAACGCGACGAACTTCGTGGGAGCGAGCAACGTGCTGAGGGAGTTGCAAGTGGCGTTTCTCCACAGCAAGGAGAAGCTTCAGGAGTGCGCAGCGGAGAGAGCTGTGCAATGGAGGTTTATCCCTCCGAGGGCACCGCATTTCGGCGGGCTGTGTTGTTGGGGCTCAAACTGCACTTTTGGCGCAAGTGGTCCAGGGACTACCTGCTCAGCCTGCAGCAGCGAGCTCAGTGGAGCAGAGGCAAGGCCAATCTGGTCGAAGGGGCGGTCGTCCTAGTGCACGAGGACAACACACCTCCGCAACGGTGGATAACCGGGCGCGTAACGCGCGCAATAGCTGGAGAGGACGGCAAGGTGCGGGTGGCCGAAGTAAGAACGCCGGCCGGCGTTATTAAACGACCGGTGCACAAGCTGGCGCCGATCCCTATCGAATGATGTTTGTTGAAGACCGGAGCTCATCAACGGGGCCGGAATGTTGGAGTAGATTTAGATAGATACATAGTAGCATAGCATAAGATAGATTAAGAGAAAAATGAAGTACTCTTGCGATGTTAACCGTAAGCCGATCGGCAATCTGCCGTCGGCAATTTGCATTGCGTGCAGCCGACTGTGGCTCACGCTTACTACTTAATGTTAAGCTAATTTTACTTGTCGTTGTATGCCTGAAGCCACCGCATTAAAATTGTCGCCAAACCATTGAAAAAACCGCGTCTCTTTTTTATATTATATTTTGTTAAAATCTAAAAACTATTAGATTTTTCAATGTTAATAAAAGATTATTGACATGAATAAACTATTTTTTCTCACAAGTGCCCAAATGCTACGACGGCGTACTGGGTCATCCAGCAAAGCAAATGTTGCTGCAGACGTTCCCGCCATATTCAGGCATTTTGCCAACATTGCATTATTCTGCTCCATTGCACATAACAATTCCAAATTTTAATACAAATTTTTCGTATCAGCGAAATCAAAACAAAGCAGCTGCTGCGCACTTCAAGTATAAAGCATAACGCACTTTTGTGCCTGTGTGAACACCAATTCTGCGTTATTGCGTCGATGACGATATCGATAGCAAACTCGCTGTGGTATAAACGCCACATTATTGTTTAAGCCAGGCGAAAAAGGTTTCAAAAGTAGACTTTTACAAGAATTTAAAATTTTCAATAGGTACTTAATGGGTTAAGAAATTAATTGTATCATTTAAACGGAAATTAAATGACCTTTCCATTGATACTATACTTTCCATAAAGTAAGTTTAAGTTATGGGTAGATTTAACTTTAAGTGTTGTGTAAATACTTTTGACTACCCCTATATATACACTGCTGGTCAATGGGTTAGACGCACCTTTACTTGCATTACAAAGTATTAAATAACTTTTTATACTTTGATACCGAAGTCTCATAGTATATTGGTTTTGTGCAATGTCCGTCATGGTGTCCGTCTGTCCGTCTGTCCGTCCGTCCGTATGAACGCAACTTTTTTCGACACCCTTAAAGCTAGAGACTTGAAACTTTGCAATTATGTTTATCTATAGACGGTACAGATAAAGTGTCAAGATTGGGTTGCCACGCCTACTAGGAGGCTGGGAAATCGATAAATTCGATTACAGAAAACCGATAAAACCAAATATTTCTCACATTCTTACAGCTAGAGTTACCAAATTTTGTACGCAGATAGCTAGTCATGTCCCTGAAATAACTGCATCAAAATTTTGGATGCCACGCCCCCTGATACCGCCCCCATCCACCCCTTCTCCATGAAATTGGAAACGCCTACAGTTTTCACATTTTTTGGGCTAGAGCCACCAAATTTTGTGTCAAGATAGATATTGACGTTCCCCAAAAATATGCATCAAAATTTTGGATGCCACTCCCCCTTATTCCGCCCCCATCCCCCCCTTTACCATGAAATTGGAAACGCTCATAGTTTTCACATATTTTGGGCTGGAGCCACCAAATTTTGTGTCAAGATAGATATTGACGTTCCCCAAAAAAATGCATCAAAATTTTGGATGCCACACCCCTTCGATATTCCGCCCCCATCCCCCCTTCTACCATGAAATTGGAAACGCCCATAGTTTTCACATTTTTTTGGGCTACAGCCACCAAATTTTGTGTCAAGATAGGTACTGACGTTCCCCAACAAAACTTGGATGCCACGCCCCCTGATTCCGCCCCCATCCCCCCTTCACTAAGAAATTGGAAACGCCTATAGTTTTCCCATTTTTTGGGCTAGAGCCACCAAATTTTTTTGTGAAGATAGATATTGACGTTCCCCAAAAAAATGCATCAAAATTTTGGATGCCAGGCCCCCATATTCCGCCCCCATCCCCCCTTCTACTTGAAATTGGAAACGCCTATAGTTTTCACATTTTTTGGGCTAGAGCCATCAAATTTTGTGTCAAGATAGATATTGACGTTCCCCAAAAATATGCATCAAAATTTTGGATGCTACGCCCCCTGATTCCGAACCCATCCCCCCCTTCTCTATGAAATTGGAAACGCCTATAGTTTTCACATTTTTTGGGCTAGAGCCACCAAATGTTGTGTCAAGATAGATATTGACGTTCCCCAAAAAAATTCATCAAAATTTTGGATGCCACTCCCTCTAATTCCGCCCCCATCCCCCCTTCTTTGATTCAAAAATTTAGATGCCACGCCTACCTCTGCCGCCCACCTTTTAAATTTGGGAGTTAAGTTATCTTCAACAGTTTTTGAGCTAAAGTCACCAAATTTGGTAACATGATAGCTGGCGATGTTTACCACATGGCCCACTCCCTTCGCCCCTGCATTCCCCCTTATCAACCGTTCTGTTACTGGTATCAAAGTATTCCGCAGTCGGTTGCGTCCGACTGCAACGTTTTTACTTGTTTTTTAAATACAATTAAAAAAAAAGTTCAGATGTAAAAACGATGGGTATTCAAAGATTCTTCAAGTATATTATTCTGAAGGTTATGCAAATTTAAGACAGTTCTGTTTTTATACATTTTCTTAAAGCTATCTAAAATAAAATAACTTTTTTCTTGGTCACTAGATTAGACGCACTTAAACTAATTTGACTTATTAGATGGCGGCTTAAATACAACTTGTCTTTTCGCAAATCATGGAAATAGTATTGAAAGAGATCAGGACCATCTAAATTGAAATGTTTTTCATCTGTAAAGACAACTGTACGCCAATCATTATGTCGAGTGTCAGATTGGACAGTCCACGTCATGTATTCTTTCGCATATTTAAGCCGTTTTTCCTTGCAGTTAGCATTCAGCGGTGGTTTTTTCCTGATTTTTTTTAGCCCTTGGAAGTGTTTTGTCAACAGTTCTGGAGCTGCAATTTATCTGTTTGGCAATATTTTGATTCGATAGTTCTTGTGAGTGGAAGAAGTCTATTTTCTGACGATCTAATAAGCTCAATATAGTAGCTTTTCTCATTTTTATACTTTGATACCGAGATCTCATAGTATATTAGTTTTGTGCAATGTCCGTCATGGTGTCTGTCTGTCCGTCCGTATGAACGCAACTTTTTTCGACACCCGTAAAGCTAGAGACTTCAAACTTTGCAATTATGTTTATCTATAGACGGTACAGATAAAGTGTTAAGATTGGGTTGCCACGCCTACTAGGAGGCTGGGAAATCGATAAATTCGATAACTGAAAGCCGATAAAACCAAATATTTCTCACATTCTTACAGCTAGAGTTACCAAATTTTGCACGCAGACAGCTAGTCATGTCCCTGAAAAAACTGCATCAAAATTTTGGATGCCACGCCCACTCCATCCGCCCCCATCATCCCTGCTCCTTGAAATTGGAAACGCCTACAGTTTGCACATTTTTTGGGCTAGAGTCACCAAATTTGGTGGAAGATATTTGGTGACATCTACAAAAGATCTGCATCAAAAATTAGGATGCCACGCCCACCTCTTCCGCCCACCACTTATAATCGGAAATTTCGATATCTCTTACAGTTTTTAAGCTAGAGCCCGTAAATTAGGTAGAAAGATAGAAGGCAACATATACCAAAAATCTGCATCAAAATTTTGGATGCCACGCCCACCCAAGCCACCCGCCTTATAAAATTGGAATAGGCTATATCTTTAACAGTTTTTGAGCTAGAGCCATCAAACTTGGTAGGCAGATAGATAGTGACAGTTAAAAACATTTGATTCAAAAATTTGAATGCCACGCCCACCTCTGCCGCCCACCTTTTACATTTTGAAGTTAAGTTATCTTCCACAGCTTTTGAGCAAAAGTCACCAAATTTGGTAACATGATAGCTGGCGATGTTTACCACTTCGCCCCTGCATTCCCCCTTATCAACCGTTCATTTACTGGTTTCAAAGTATTCCGCAGTCGGATGCGTCCGACTGCAACGTTTTTACTTGTTTTTTCCAAATATTGGAAGAAATCAGTTGATTTCTTGGTATTTAGTTTTTATTTAATCAGAAAATTTGCACTTGTTAACACAAGACTTAGAAACGTGACCAACCGAAAGTCCCCTTGATTGTATAGACATTTCTGGAGTCTTCGAATTTACAGTTATGTTTTCGCAAATCAACCAACTAAGAGCAGATTTGGGACTACTGTAAACATGCCAGAGAGTAAATAGAACAGTTTGTTAAAAATAAATGTGGTGCGTCTAACCTAATTCCAGCAGTGTATTTGTTTTGCAGCAATATTTTTTTACTTCTATATTTTTTATTACCATGACGAAATTATCCCTCTAATTTTTTTATTTTTGTATAATGTCTTTCTGTTGTGCCAAACAGTGCAATGTCCGCGGTGACAACTCAAATTCGGGTTTTTTTAATTGTTGGATGTGCGGCGCTTTTGCGCTCGAAAAATGTGCGAACATAAGTGCCAGTTCCAAAGATAATATGGAAACTTCTTATCTCGAGTGGCCGTGCTAGTCATGTCGAGAATTCAAAAGTATATGGAAATATTCATGAGGCAGACGCAAACAGGCTTCAAAGAGATGTTCGTACTGTTGAAACTGTCGAACTGTTCTCCGCTATGGATTCTAACTTCAATACAATATAATCTTGACGGAATCACCAAAGCGTAAGAAGCTTGTTAGTCGGTCCCCTGGATCTGCCACTACAGATAATCCGAAGAGAACTCCTGAAGTTCCTAAAGATAACTTAAAAACCAAAAAAATTCAATCCCTCCTCCAGATACTGGCGAGAAAATGGATGTAAATGCCATCTGTCCCATGGATGTTGCAACATCCGATCTCGGTCTATCGGTTTAAAAAGAGCCAAGAAATCCTATAAATCCTTTATTTCAGACTGCAGCTCCTTTAGTGTTCTCTGATGAGGGTATTTGTTCATTGATTCTTCCGGAGGTCAGTTGCGTTAAGGTAACTGACATACGAATTAAACCGAATGATCACATACCTCAGACTGCGGCTCCTATAGGGCGTTCAGTTGGGAATATTAAAAAAAATATTTTTAGGTGTTCCTTCAAAAAAACATGTATTTGTATCTCGGCTCCCCCCCTGATTTAACATCAGAAGATGTAAAGGTCAATATTCAGGCCAAATCTAAGCCACAGTTTCGGTGAAAAGATAAAAATTTGCATTTGACCGTTATATCTCGTCCTTTAAGATCAAATTTTGCTATTTTATATATTATACTGCAAATAAAAACTAAAATGAAAATAAAAATTGGCCTCCGGTTTTATCCCCCTCTCTGGTGGTTGGGCTTAACACAATTCCACCCACTTCTGATAGTTCAAAAAACTAACAACCTCTATCTTACTGGGCTATCAGAATGTTAAAGGACTTTGTAGTAAACTTAGTACTTTGTTCCTTAGTAGCCATTCTGTTCCCTTTTATGTTTTTGCCTTTACGGAAACGTGGTTAAGACAAGACATACTGAATTCTGATATATTATCTAACAGATTCTGCATCTATAGAAAGGAACGCCCTCTGCGCCGTGTCGGTGGGGTGCTAATTGCTGTTGATGTGGACTTTCCTTCTGAGACAGTAATTTTATGTGGTTCTATGGATATAGAGTTTGTTGGTATTTACGTTTCTTGTTCCTATATTCCACCTTTATCTGACAACTCTATCTACAACGAACATTTGTCAGCAATACTTTCCATTTATTCTATGCTTTCTGATCGTGATATTCTTGTAGTTCTTGGTGATTTTAATATTGCTGATGCTACATGGATTTGAAGTAGGGTGGTGCAGACTGATTTTCTGGTTGGTTGATTTGAAATGTAATTGGGTCAGAACAATGGCATTCCAAATTCTCTTGGTAAAATTATTGATTTGCTATTTGTTTCAGATCGATCCACTCTATATGTGTCAAGATCCCTTCCCATATTCACTCCCGAAGACTTATACCACCCGACGTTGGAGGTGTTGATCACTTTGACAGCCCTTAAAAATCGAAAATCTAAGCTTTATAAGAGTTACAGAAAATCTGGCTCTTCTGTTCATTACTCAACATACTTGATTGCGCGTTACAGTTGTTCAGTCATGAATAACTTATGTTATAACAATAAAGAAGGCTAAAGTCGAGATTCCCCGACTAGGAGATACCTCGAACCCCATTCTTAACGCGTACAGTCATTATCTGTATGCATCTGTGACTAAACTTCATTCTTCGATATCTCTGTTGTTTCTCATCCGATTTCGATGAAATTTTCGCAGATTTTCATTATTTTGTATCAAGTTTCTAAAACGTTATTATTATCGATCACATGTGTGTTTTGGAAACGGAAATAGCTATCGAAATCGGAAACTGTACTGCCTAGGACTTAGATGAGCTTATATGCAAAATCTGTAGTCTCTAGCTCTTATAGTCTCTGAGATCGACGCGTTCATACATACGGACGGACGGACAGACGGACATGGTTATATCGAATTGGCTGTTGATGCTGATCAAGAATATATACACTTTATAGGGTCGGAGACGCTTCCTACTGCCTGTTACATACTTTTGCACAAAAGCATTATTCCCCTGTATACATTATACAGTTCATTTGATAATCAAGTTGCTCTGCCTTACCAGTATCAGGTTAATGGCTCTAATTGCATTTTTGGACTAAGAATCACGGAGATTTCAATACTACGTGATCTACAGGGTATTAAGCCGGTATTTTCTGCGGGACCTGACGGTGTACAGAGCTGTGTGCTTATGAACTGCGCTGAAGGTCTCTTAATGCCTTTGCATAAATTGTTGAGTGCGTCTGTTGACCAATGTTAATTTCCTAACATCTGAAATGAATCATTTATTATTCCACTCCATAAAAAAGGAGACAAGTCTAATGTTCAAAATTATAGTCTGCTATCCCAAAAATGTTTGAGAAATTTATAAGTTCTTAATTACAACATTTTTGTAGATATTTAATTTCACCGTGCCTGCATGGATTTGTGAAACAAAGATTTACTACCACGAACTTGTGAGAAGTTTCTTTCCTAGTTGATAAGGGCTTTCAAAATAAAATCCAAACTTATGTTATTTATACTGATTCAAGTAAGGCATTTGACTTGGTCAATCACTACCTTTTACCTTATAAACTTATACTTTTAGGTTTTCCAAGCAAACTCATTCTGTGAATAAAGGAATATTTAATTCATAGATCACAGTGAGTCAGATTTAATTGTTCTATCTGTAAGGTGGTTCATGTCACTTCCGGTGTTCCGCAAGGAAGTCACTTTGGACATTTATTACTTACACTGTTTATCAATGATCTTCCATCTGTTATTGACCATTCTCGAGTGCTGATGTATGCTGACGATGTAAAATTATACATGTCGGGTACTGCTCTGTTGTCTGCTCAAAAATTACAAACAGATTTAGATAACTTTCAAAAGTGGTGTCGTGTTAACTAACTAAATCTTAATTGCAGTAAATGTAAAGTCATGTCTTTTTATAGACACCTGCCTTTTTATACTTTGATACCGAAGGTCTCATAGTATATTGGTTTTGTGCAATGTCCGTCATGGTGTCTGTCTGTCCGTCTGTCCGTCCGTATGAACGCAACTTTTTTCGACACCCGTAAAGCTAGAGACTTGAAACTTTGCAATTATGTTTATCCATAGAAGGTACAGATAAAGTGTCAAGATTGGCTTGCCACGCCTACTAGGAGGCTGGGAAATCGATAAATTCGATAACTGAAAACCGATAAAACCAAATATTTCTCACATTCTTACAGCTAGAGTTACCAAATTTTGCACGCAGATAGCTAGTCATGTCCCTGAAAAAACTGCATCAAAATTTTGGATGCCACGCCCACTCCTTCCGCCCCCATCATCCCTGCTCCTTGAAATTGGAAACGCCTATAGTTTTCACATTTTTTGGGCTAGAGGCACCAAATTTTGTGGCAAGATAGATATTGACGTTCCCCAAAAATATGCACCAAAATTTTGGATGCCACGCCCCCTGATTCCGCCCCCATCCCCCCTTCTCCAAGAAATTGGAAACGCCTATAGTTTTCACATTTTTTGGGCTAGAGGCACAAAATTTTGTGTCAAGATAGATATTGACGTTCCCCAAAAAAATTCATCAAAAATAGGACGCCGCGCCCCCTAATTCCGCCCCCATCCCCCTTCTCCATGAAATTGGAAACGCCTATAGTTTTGACATTTTTTGGGCTAGAGCCACCAAATTTTGTGTTAAGATAGGTACTGACGATCCCCATCAAAACTTGGATGCCACGCCCCTAATTCCGCCCCCATCCCCCATTCTCCATGAAATTGGAAACGAATATAGTTTTCACATTTTTTGGGCTAGAGCCACCAAATTTTGTATCAAGATAGGCACTGACGTTCCCCATCAAAACTTGGATGCCACACCCCCGATTCCGCCCCCATCCCCCCTTCACCAAGAAATTGGAAACGACTACAGCTTTCACATTTTTTGGGCTAGAGCCACCAAAATTTTGTGTCAAGATAGGTACTGACGTTCCCCATCAAAACTTGGATGCCACGCCCCCCTGATTCCGCCCCCCATCCCCCTTCACCAAGAAATTGGAAACGCCTATAGTTTTCACATTTTTTTGGGCTAGAGGCACAAAATTTTGTGTCAAGATAGATATTGACGTTCCCAAAAAAAATTCATCAAAAATAGGACGCCGCGCCCCCTAATTCCGCCCCCATCCCCCTTCTCCATGAAATTGGAAACGCCTATAGTTTTGACATTTTTTGGGCTAGAGCCACCAAATTTTGTGTTAAGATAGGTACTGACGATCCCCATCAAAACTTGGATGCCACGCCCCTAATTCCGCCCCCATCCCCCATTCTCCATGAAATTGGAAACGAATATAGTTTTCACATTTTTTGGGCTAGAGCCACCAAATTTTGTATCAAGATAGGCACTGACGTTCCCCATCAAAACTTGGATGCCACACCCCCGATTCCGCCCCCATCCCCCCTTCACCAAGAAATTGGAAACGACTACAGCTTTCACATTTTTTGGGCTAGAGGCACCAAAATTTTGTGTCAAGATAGGTACTGACGTTCCCCATCAAAACTTGGATGCCACGCCCCCTGATTCCGCCCCCATCCCCCCTTCACCAAGAAATTGGAAACGCCTATAGTTTTCACATTTTTTGGGCTAGAGCCACCAAATTTTTTTGTGAAGATAGATATTGACGTTCCCCATAAAAATGGATCAAAACTTTGGATGCCACGCCCACACCTTCCGCCCCCCACCCCCCGCCGATGTCAAAACGGTTATGCGAGTATCTTCCACATTTTTTGAACTAGAGTCACCAAATTTGGTAGGAAGATATATGGTGACATCTACAAAAGATCTGCATGAAAAATTTGGATGCCACGCCCACCTCTGCCGCCCACTATTTAAAATCGGACATTTCGATATCTCTTATAGTTTTTAAGCTAGAGCCCTTAAATTGGGTAGAAAGATAGAAGGCAGCATCTACCAAAGATGTGCATCAAAATTTTGGATGCCACGCCCCATGATTCCGATCCCAACCCCCCCCTTCTTCTTGAAATTGGAAACGCCTATAGTTTTCACATATTTTCGAGCTATAGTCACCGAATTTGGTAGGAAGATATATGGTGACATCTACAAAAGGTCTGCACCAAAAATTAGGATGCCACGCCCACCTCTGCCGCCCACTATTTAAAATCGGAAATTTCGATATCTCTTATAGTTTTTAAGCTAGAGCCCGTAAATTGGGTAGAAAGATAGAAGGCAGCATCTGCCACTGCATTCCCCCTTATCAACCGTTATTTTACTGGTATCAAAGTATTCCGCGGTCGGTTGCGTCCGACTGCAACGTTTTTACTTGTTTTGGGCTAGAGCCATCAAATTTTGTGTCAAGATAGATATTGACGTTTCCCAAACAAATGCATCAAAATTTTGGACGCCACGCCCCTAATTCCGCCCCCATCCGCCCTTCTCCATGGAATTGGAAACGCCTATAGTTTTCACATTTTTTGGGCTAGAGCCACCAAATTTTGTGTCAAGATAGGTACTGACGTTCCCCATCAAAACTTGGATGCCACGCCCCCTGATTCCGCCCCCATCCCCCCTTCACCAAGAAATTGGAAACGCCTATAGCTTTCACATTTTTCGAGCTAGAGTCACTAAATTTGGTAGGAAGATATATGGTGACAACTACAAAAGGTCTGCATCAAAAATTAGGATGCCACGCCCACCTCTGCCGCCCACTATTTAAAATCGGAAATTTCGATATCTCTTATAGTTTTTAAGCTAGAGCCCGTAAATCGGGTAGAAAGATAGAAGGCAGCATCTACCAAAGATGTGCATCAAAATTTTGAATGCCACGCCCACCTAAGCCACCCGCCATATAAAATCGGAATCGGCTATATCTTTAACAGTTTTTGAGCTTGAGCCACCAATCTTTTTATGAATATAGATGGTGACAGTTAAAAACATTTGATTCAAAAATTTGGATGCCACGCCTACCTCTGCCGCCCACCTTTTAAATTTGGGAGTTAAGTTATCTTCCACAGTTTTTGAGCTAAAGTCACCAAATTTGGTAACATGATAGCTGGCGATGTTTACCACATGGCATTTTGTGTCAAGATAGGTACTGACGTTCGCCATCAAAACTTGGTTGCCACGCCCCCTGATTCCGCCCCCATCCCCCCTTCACCAAGAAATTGGAAACGCCTATAGTTTTCACATGTCTTGGGCTAGAGCCACTAAATTTTGTGAAGATAGATATTGACGTTCCCCAAAAAAATGCATCAAAATTTTGATTGCCACGCCCCCTGACTCCGCCCCCATCCCCCCTTCTACTTGAAATTGGAAACGCCTATAGCTTTCACATTTTTCGAGCTAGAGTCACCAAATTTGGTAGGAAGATATATGGTGACAACTACAAAAGGTCTGCATCAAAAATTAGGATGCCACGCCCACCTCTGCCGCCCACTATTTAAAATCGAAAATTTTGATATCTCTTATAGTTTTTAAGCTAGAGCCCGTAAGTTGGGTAGAAAGATAGAAGGCAGCATCTACCAAAGATGTGCATCAAAATTTTGAATGCCACGCCCACCTAAGCCACCCGCCATATAAAATCGGAATCGGCTATATCTCTAACAGTTTTTGAGCTTGAGCCACCAATCTTTTTATGAATATAGATGGTGACAGTTAAAAACATTTGATTCAAAAATTTGGATGCCACGCCTACCTCTGCCGCCCATCTTTTAAATTTGGGAGTTAAGTTATCTTCCACAGTTTTTGAGCTAAAGTCACCAAATTTGATAAAATGATAGCTCATTGTGATGGTTATGTGCAAAAGTATGTAACAGACAGAAGGAAGCATCTCCGACCCTATAAAGTATATATATTCTTGATCAGCATCAACAGCCGAGTCGATAGCCATGTCCGTCTGTCCGTCCGTCTGTCCGTCTGTCCGTATGTATGAACGCGTCGATCTCAGAGACTATAAGAGCAAGAGACTTCAGATTTTGCACATAAGTTCATCTAAGTCCTAGGCAGTACAAGTTTGTTTCCGATTTTCGATAACTATTTCCGTTTCCGATATACACATGTGATTGATAACATAAAAATATGGAATATCGAAAATGTAAAAATGGTTCTTGATATAATGGGTAACGATAGAACTTTTCTGAAAATTTCATCGAAATCGGTTGAGAAACAACATGGATATCGAAGATTTAAGTTTAGGTCACAGAAGCATACAGACAATGACTGTACGCGTTAAGTATAGGGTTCGGGGTATCTCCTAGTCGGGAAATCTCGACTAGAGCCTTCTTACTTGTTTTAAATTGAATTTAATCCAGGTACGGTCGTTACGTAACGTTCGTGACATTTATTCCATCAAATCGAAAAATAATTTATCTCTTACAGTTTTTGAGCTAGAGTCACAAAATTTTGTAGGAAGATAGATAGTGACATTAACTAAAGATTTGCATCAACAATTTTAATGCCACGCCCACCTCAGCCGCCCAAATGTCAATGCATTATGTCTCTCTTCACGAACATTTATCATAAAAAATCGAGCATAAAAACAGAAATTTGGCATTTTATCGACTTTGCATTCGAATATTTCAAAAAAATTTATAAATTAATGAAATGTTTGTTAATTCTATTTAAATTTAATCAATTCCCTGTACATATATGGTAAAACAACAAACTTACAGAGACTTTAAATTTTTTGCTGTGGTGGACCTTTCTGTGGAAATGCCTATATACTATGTCAGCCGAAGGCCTCAGCAGCCGTGGCTTTTAAAACCCTTGTCGGCTTTTATTTTGCAAAAACAAGTCAACTCATTCAAATAAAACAAGTGAAAGCTTTGTTACCAGTAAAAGAACGGATAGTAAGGAGTCTTATTTCAAAGGGAGAATGCTGTGGCGGATGGGGTGGGCCGTGTGTTAACTTCGCCAGCTATTATGATACCAAATTTGGTGACTTTTGCTCAAAAACTGTAGAAGATAACTGAACGACTCCAAATTTAAAAGGAGGGCGGCAGCGGTGGGTGTGGCATCCAAATTTTTAATGCAGATCTTCTGTAGATGTCACCATATATCTTCATACCAAATTTGGTGAATCTAGTTCCATAAATATTGAAGTTACACGCACAACCGTTTTAAAAGTGGCGGGGGGTGGCGTGGCAACAGGTGTGGGCGTGGCATTCAAATTTTTGATGCTATTTTTTGGACAGCTTCACCACCTATATTGCCACAAAATTTGGTGGCTCTAGCCCAAAAAATGTGAAAACTATAGTCGTTTCCAATTTCAAGGAGCAGGGAGGATGTGGGTGGAAGGAGTGGGCGTGGCATCCAAAGCTTAGATTAATTTTTTTGTGGAACGTCAATACCTATCTTGACACAAAATTTAGTGTCCCTACCCAAAAAACGTGAGAGCTATAGGCGTTTCCAATTTCAGGATCAGGGAGGATGGGGGCTGAAGGAGTGGGCGTGGCATCCAAAATTTTAATGCAGTTTTTTGAGGGACGTAAATGGCTATCTTCCTGCAAAATTTGATAACTCTAGCTGTAAGATTGTAAGAAATATATGGTTTTATTGGTTTTTAGTTATCGAATTGATCGATTTCCCAGCCTCCTCGTAGGCGTGGCAACACGATCCTTCTGCGGCACCCAGCACTCAACTGTTCAAAACGAGAATACATGTCTCTCTCACCTTTTTTGAGCTAGGGTCACCAAATTTGGTTAGGAGATAGATGCTGACATCTACCAAAGAATTGCATCAAACATTTGAGTGCAACGCCCCAACCTACGCCTCACACTCGATCACTTTTTAAAAAAGAAGATGCGTGTATCGGAAACGTGAAACTAAAAAAGTTACCGATAATCAGAAACAAACTTGTACTGCCTAGGACTTAGATAAGCATAAGTTAGAAATCTGAAGTCCCTAGTTTTTAACATCTCTTAGATCGACGCGTTCATACATACTGTCAGACATACAGACAGTCATGGCTATATCGACTCGCCTGTTGATGTTGATCAATGGGGCTGATTTATGGGGTCGAAGGTGCTTCTGTCTGCGTGTTATATACTTTTGCACAAAACCATTATACCCTTTTTACCCAGTTTATGCGTTCAGGGTATAAAAAAAATACCAATTGCCTGCATTTCCTTTGTTTAAATTCTAAAGCGTTGGAAAATAAAAGCAGCTTTAGGGTTTTTAAATAAGAGCCTCTTAGTAATTTAGCCTGTTCTCATATACCAGATATTAAATTAAATAAAAACGAATATTTGAAAAATCAGGAACTGTCTAAAGCAATCAAACGTACTTGCTTACTTCCGCTTAATTAATTTTAAGCCCTAAATTCAGCTGTGCCAACAGACTTTTCCGGTGAGAGCCAAAATTGCCCCTGGGTCAAACAAGGATGTGTGTGTAAATGCCTTTGACTGAACCGTAGACCGAACGATGAACTCCGGTTTGCCCAAACTGCTGGTGATTTCAAACAATTTTTGGACTCAAACGGCTTGTCACTAGTGGGCCAGAAAAGGGCGTGAATATTGAGAACTGGTTAAAGTCTGCTTATGCTTCTGTTTGGATTCCCACACCACTTTCATTTTGCACAAATTAAAATCTTATTGTTAGGGCGACATATGCAGAGGCGACCTTAAATCAAATAACAACGAGCCAAATTATACACAGGACCAATCACATACATACACCAAAAACCGCCCGCAACCGACTTGAAAGAGTCACAAATTGTTACTTGCAAGTTATGTGTACGCCTATGCAGAAATTCATTTATGCAAATTAATTTCAATTGATTGCGTTTAAATAACTTTTTATTTTGACAATTCACTGACCCAAAACGCATTATCCATTAACCTTACTAAGAAAAACAGTACGAACTGTGTTTGATGTTGCTCATGTGCACATGTGTGTTTCATATTGTTATTTAACAGTCAGATGTACCACTACTGCTACTACTGGACGCAACCTACTGCTGAATACTCTGAGACCAGTAAAAAGGAAAAGGAAAGGGGGGATGCGGAGGCGGCAAGAGTGGGCCGGGTGAGGACCATCGCGCCAGTTATCTTGTAACCAAATTTGGAGACTTCAGCTCAAAAACTGTTAAGGACATAGCCGATTCAGGAGAACGTTATTAACTATCTTCACACCAAATTTGGTAGTTCTGGTCCAAAAACTGTAAAAGCTATAGACGTTTCCAATTTCAAAGAGCAGGGTGGCTTGGGGCGGAAGGAGTGGGAGTGGCATCCACAATTATTGATGCAAATTTGGTAGCTTTAACTGTAAGAATGTGAGAAATACAGCGGCTCGCAGCTTATTTAAACCAGCACCTTAAAAAATATTTTGATGTCTATAAAATTGAAACTAATGGGTAAAAAGGGTATAATGGTTTTGTGCAAAAGTATGTTACAGGCAGAAGGAAGCATCTCCGACCCTATAAAGTATATATATTCTTGATCAGCATCAACAGCCGAGTCGATATAGCCCTGTTCGTCTGTCCGTCTGTATGATCGCGTCGATCTCACAGACTACAAGAGCTAGAGACTCCAGATTTTGAATATAAGTTATCCTATACCATAAGCAGAACAAGTTTGTTTCAAGTTATCGATAACTATTCTGGTTTCCGATACACACATGTATCGATTTCATCGATTACAAAAAAATCTCGAATTTGGAAATTGTAAAACTGGGGGTTGAATTAATTAGTAGAATTAATTGGTAGATGTTGCCTTCTAACTTTCTACTGAATTTGATGGCTCTAGCTTAAAAACTGTAAGAGATGTCGAAAATTCAATTAGGGGGCATGACATCCAAAATTTTGATGCATTTTTTTTGGGGAACGTCTTTACCTATCTTGACACAGAAGTTGGTGGCTCTAGCCCAAAAAATGTGAGAACTATACGCGCTTTAAATTTCAAGGAGATGGGGGGATGGGGGCGGAATTAGGGGGCATGACATCCAAAATTTTGGTGCAATTTTTTGAGGGACGTGGATAGCTATCTGCGTGTAAAATTTGGCAACTCTAGCTGTAAGAATGTGAGAAATATTTGGTTTTATCGGTTTTCAGTTATCGAATTTATCGATTTCCCAGCCTCCTGGTAGGCGTGGCAACCCAATCTTGACACTTTATCTGTCTCGCCTATAGACAAACATAATTGCAAGGTTTTAAGTCTCTAGCTTTACGGGTGTCGAAAAAAGTTGCGTTCATACGGACAGACGGACAGACACCATGACGGACATTGCACAAAACCAATACATATACTATGAGACCTTCCCCAGCCAACCATCGGAGTCCGCAAGGTGCTCCATTAGAGCTCCCCGTACGGTGCGGTAAGCCTCCTAGGGAGGCTCCGAAAAGTGTCCCAAAGGAGCATATTCGTGGGAGATAAGTGCATTTTAAAATACATGAAAAAAGTGTGCCTTGGGGACTCCTTAAATGAGTGATTTCGGAGTCCCAAAATGCTCCCTCAGATAACCCGCAAGGACTCCGTGCGGACTCCTCTTTTCGCCTATGTTTTTTTTGAAAGAGATTCCTTAAATAATCCAAAGATAACCTAGACGGAGTGTTTTGGGATTGGTTTCGTGCTCCGATGATAGTCCGAAAAGGGGACCCTACGGTTTCCTAAATTTTATTTAAAATTATTTGTTTTTCTTTTTATATTGCATTATTATTTTAAATAATTATTATTATTATTTAAAAATTAAGAAAATTATTTTTATAAAATTAAGAACACAAATTCCAAGCTTGGAACCATTTTGCAGTAGTTAAATCTGAAAGAAATCGAGTATTCTGGTTTAATAAATTCCCTTAAAATAACTTTTCTTTGAACTTTACCTTTCATTGACTGCTTCAATTCCACAGTATTCTCTAAAATTTCTTTGAGTATTTCTGTAAAGAGGACGTTTAAGTTTTTTTATACTTTGATACCGAAGGTCTCATAGTATATTGGTTTTGTGCAATGTCCGTCATAGTGTCTGTCTGTCCGTCTGTCCGTCCGTCCTTATGAACGCAACTTTTTTCGACACCCTTAAAGCTAGAGACTTAAAACTTTGCAATTATGTTTATCTATAGACGGTACAGATAAAGTGTCAAGATTGGGTTGTCACGCCTACTAGGAGGCTGGGAAATCGATAAATTCGATAACTGAAAACCGAAAAAACCAAATATTTCTCACATTCTTACAGCTTAAGTTACCAAATTTTGCACGCAGATAGCTGAAAAAACTGCATCAACATTTTGGATGCCACGCCCACTCCTTCCGCCCCCATCATCCCTGCTCCTTGAAATTGGAAACGCCTATAGTTTTTACATTTTTTGGCTAGAGCCACCAAATTTTGTGTCAAGATAGATATTGAAGTTCCCCAAACAAATGCATCAAAATTTTGGATGCCCCGCAACCTGATTCCGAACCCATCCCCCCCTTCTCCATGAAATTGGAAACGCCTATAGTTTTCACATTTTTTGGGCTAGGTCCACCAAATTTTGTGTCAAGATAGATATTGACGTTCCCCAAAAATATGCATCAAAATTTTGGATGCCACGCCCCCTGACTCCGCCCCCATCCCCCCTTCTACTTGAAATTGGAAACGCCTATAGCTTTCACATTTTTCGAGCTAGAGTCACCAAATTTGGTAGGAAGATATATGGTGACAACTACAAAAGGTCTGCATCAAAAATTAGGATGCCACGCCCACCTCTGCCGCCCACTATTTAAAATCGGAAATTTCGATATCCCTTATAGTTTTTAAGCTAGAGCCCGTAAGTTGGGTAGAAAGATAGAAGGCAGCATCTACCAAAGATGTGCATCAAAATTTTGAATGCCACGCCCACCTAAGCCACCCGCCTTATAAAATCGGAATCGGCTATATCTCTAACAGTTTTTGAGCTTGCGCCACCAATCTTTTTATGAATATAGATGGTGACAGTTAAAAACATTTGATTCAAAAATTTTGATGCCACGCCTACCTCTGCCGCCCACCTTTTAAATTTGGGAGTTAAGTTATCTTCCACAGTTTTTGAGCTAAAGTCACCAAATTTGGTAACATGATAGCTGGCGATGTTTACCACATGGCCCACTCCCTTCGCCCCTGCATTCTCCCTTATCTACCGTTATTTTACTGGTATCAAAGTATTCCGCAGTCGGTTGCGTCCGACTGCAACGTTTTTACTTGTTTTAATAAAGTTTCTAACTAGAATTTTTGCGCTTGTTTTAAGTACGATTGGGATTGATAAACGAACAAGTTTAAACATGCATTAAATTTTGTTCTCAATTTAAGAATTTCTTTCTAATTTTTATAAAGTTTCTGATTAGATTTTGTCGCGCCTATTTTAATTGCGTATGGGATTGATTTGTCATATTTTACTCAGATTAAGAATTTTCTGGCTATTTTTTGATTTAAGTACGATTTTACTTGAACCAACTAAAGGATAGTAAAATCGTACGATTTTACTTGAAGCAACTAAAGGATAGTAAAATCGTACTTAAATTTCCCAGGAAATTTTTATACTTTGATACTGAAAGTTCATAGTATATGGTTTTGTGCAATGTCTGTCATGGTGTCTGTCCGTCCGTCCGTATGAACGCATCTTTTTTCGCCACCCGTAAAGCTAGAGACTTGAAACTTTGCAGTTATGTTTATCTATAGCCGGTACGGGTTTCCAAGTCTACTAGGAGGCTGTGAAATCGATAAAATCGATAACCAAAAACTGATAAACCATGTATTTCTCACATTCTTACAGCTAGAGCTACCAAATTTTGCACGAAGATAGCAATTTACGTCCCTCAAAAAAATGCATCAAAATTTTGGTTTGCCACGCCTACATCTTCCGAGCCCATCCTCCCTGTTCCTTGAAATTTGAACCGCCAATAGTTTTCACATTTTTTGGGTTAGAGCCACCAAATTTTGTGTCAAGATAAGTAATGACGTTTCCCAAAAATATCCTTCAAAGTTTTGGATGCCACGCCCACTCCTTCCACCCCCATCCTCCCTGCTCCTTGAAATTGGAAACGACTATAGTTTTCACATTTTTTGGGCTAGAGCCACCAAATTTTGTGTCAAGATAGGTAATAACGTTTCCCAAAAATATGCTTCACAATTTTGGATGCCACGCCCACTCCTTCCGCCCCCATCCTCCCTGCTCCTTGAAATTGGAAACGCCTATAGCTTTCACATTTTTTGGGCTAGGGACACCTAATTTTGTGACAAGATGGGTGGTGAAGCTGTCCAAAAAATTGCATCAAAAACTTGAATGCCACGCCCACACCTGCCGCCAACACCCCCCGCTTAAGCTTTTATCTTCTACAGTTTTTGAGCATAAGTCACCAAATTTGGTATCATAATAGCCGGCGATGTTAACACACGGCCCACCCCTTCCGCCACAACAAACCCCCTTTGAAATTAGAATCCTTACTATCCGTTATCTTACTGGTATCAAAGTATTTCGCAGTCGGTTTAGTCCGACTGCAACGTTTTCACTTGTTTTAAATTCTTTTTGACCATTACTTATCTTACCACTCTGTTCATATCTGTCTGAGTTGCGATTCGGTTCCAGGGTGGTGTATGTTACGTTATTAATAGGCATGTTTTCATGGTTATCTTGAAAACAAACAATTTTAGTTATTAACTATTTTGATTTGAAAAAATGTTACTCTTACCATTAAATTCAGATGTATTGCGTGATGAGCTTGACTTCATTTTTTCTACGTTACTTGCATTAACAAACATATTTGTGAAATTGCTTAATTTGAAGTTTTATTAATTACCCTTAACACGTCCAACACAAAAAGGCGAAAATTTGCACTGGTAAACTTACGTGAACAACAAAGCAAATTAAAGACTGTTCGATTCCAAGAAATGCAAATGCAAAGAAGAAACAACAAAATAAGAACATGTCACAACATGATTCAGTGCTCCCTTAACGGTACTATGCGGTGCTATTTTGAGTCCCTTTTCACTCCTACTTCGGAGCGCTCCTAAAAAGCTCCTTCGAGGTGCTCTTTTGGGAGTCCCTTTTCACTCCTACTTCGGGGCGCTCCTAAAACACTTCTTCGGGGTGCTGTTTTCGTAGTCAATTTTTACTCCTAATTCGGAGCGCTCCGTATATGGCTGGCTGGGTCGGTATCAAAGTATAAAAATATACTTTCTAGGGCGACCATTACAAGACATGCCGCGTTGCTTGGAGCTTGGAGCAACAACAAACGTGATGCAGACGCACTTAACTGTTACATATTATAAACTATTGATGAGAACTGTTGGTGTGAAGACCAAATAATTGCAATAAAATAAAGAGTTTACAGATTTATTGCTTACGTTAATGAACACCTCACAAAATGCAATCGCATGTTGGAGCGATTCAAGTTAAATCACTCGCGATGGCTTGGATCTAAAATGATTGTTCCCATTAAGGGGCAAGAACTGGCACAAAACAAAGTTGGTCGAAAGCAACAAAATTTAGACAAGTAATCCTAGTCCAATAAGTGCTGACGATGCATTAGCATTTTTAATAGAAAATGGATTAACAAAACAACAATATATAAATATAAGAGCACTTAATTAGCAGCATGGCTGTGATATTCTTCTGATCCATTACTTTCAAGTCTTTGTTTGAAAGAAAGATATAAGAAAAACAAAAAGAAAACGATTCCAAACGAAGTAGTTGACCTTTTATAACTTCCGGATGTAGAATTTTATATGTCCGGACTTTAGAATGATGATGAAGAAGAAGAGGATGAAGAATTCACTTCTTTTATAAATATATCGTTAGAAGAGGAAATTGAAGAATGTTAAGCCAATATATTAATAAAATAAATTTAATTTATATATTTGTATTTAAACAATTCAATAAATAAATAAAATATTCTATATGTCTAAATATAAAACATAATCATTTTTATTAAATATTTTTTTTTAACAAATACGTCATAAATATATGTCTGTTCATACGGTGGCGGGGGGGAAGGCGTGGCTCAATTAACCAACAAATTTTTCCGAAATTATGCTTAAGCCTAACAAACATGGAGCAAATTTGTAGAGTTCTTGCTTTATTTTTAGAATATATGCCAAAATCATTGACTTTTATCCCACAGCGCATTCCAACCTGAGAAAATTAAAAGAAACCTTCTCCTGTAAAATGTGATTTTTCGACATACGATACTTTCGCAAAAATGCGACGATATGTACATACATATGTATGTATTTACGCAAGCCCATTATGAACCGCAACCTGACCCCCATAGGTTATGCTCGCACCCTAAATGCACCTTTTGAAATAACTTTTATTATGCGTTCAAGATTTGGGCAGACCTTATAATCAGTCTGTCAACAAAATCTGTTTTCTATGTAAATGTATGTAAACAAACATACATATGCATTCAAACAAGTTGAAACATGCATACAAAATTTTTTTTATTTTAGAACTTTCTTTCTTACTTTTAGAAATTTGAATTTAACAATTTTTTCGCCTATTATAAGTACGATTGGGATTGCCAAACGAACAAGTTTAAACATGCAAACATTATTTTTCTCAAATTAAAAATTTGCTTTCTTTTTATACTTTGATACCGAAGGTCTCATAGTATATTGGTTTTGAGCAATGTCCGTCATGGTGTCTGTCTGTCCGTCTGTCCGTCCGTCCGTATGAACGCAACTTTTTTCGACACCCGTACAGCTAGAGACTTGAAACTTTGCAATTATGTTTATCTATAGACGGTACAGATAAAGTGTCAAGATTGGGTTGCCACGCCTACTAGGAGGCTGGGAAATCGATAAATTCGATAACTGAAAACCGAAAAAACCAAATATTTCTCACATTCTTACAGCTAGAGTTACCAAATTTTGCACGCAGATAGCTAGTCGTATCCCTGAAAAAACTGCATCAAAATTTTGGATGCCACGCCCACTCCTTCCGCCCCCCATCATCCCTGCTCCTTGAAATTGGAAACGCCTATAGTTTGTACATATTTTGGGCTAGAGCCACCAAATTTTGTGTCAAGATAGATATTGAAGTTCCCAAAAAAAAGCCTCAAAATTTTGGATGCCACGCACCCCTGATTCCGCCCCCATCCCCCCTTCTCCATGAAATTGGAAACGCCTATAGTTTTCACATTTTTTGGGCTAGAGCCACCAAATTTTGTGTCAAGATAGATATTGACGTTAAAAAAAAATAAAACCCCCACCTTTCCCCCCCCCCCCCCCCCCCCCCTCCCATCAAATTTCAAAAAATTTAAAATTTTTTAAATTTTTTAAAATAATTGGTATATAATTTTAGTTTTAGATAAGATCCTTCACCTTTAACAAACAATACTTCCCCCCCCCTCCCCCCCCCCCCCCCCCCCCAAAAAAAGGAAAACCTTTTATTTTTTTTATTTTTTTTGGAGAGCAAAAAATTTTTTTAAGAGAAAGATTGTTGCCCCCCAAAAAATGCATCAAAATTTTGGATGCCACGCCCCCCTGACTCCGCCCCCATCCCCCTTCTACTTGAAATTGGAAACGCCTATAGCTTTCACATTTTTCGAGCTAGAGTCACCAAATTTGGTAGGGAAGATATATGGTGACAACTACAAAAGGTCTGCATCAAAAATTAAGATGCCACGCCCACCTCTGCCGCCCACTATTTAAAATCGGAAATTTCGATATCTCTTATAGTTTTTAAGCTAGAGCCCGTAAGTTGGGTAGAAAGATAGAAGGCAGCATCTACCCAAGATGTGCATCAAAATTTTGAATGCCACGCCCACCTAAGCCACCCGCCTTATAAAATCGGAATCGGCTATATCTCTAACAGTTTTTGAGATTGAGCAATTAAACATTTGATTCAAAAATTTGGATGCCACGCCTACCTCTGCCGCCCACCTTTTAAATTTGGGAGTTAAGTTATCTTCCACAGTTTTTGAGCTAAAGTCACCATATTTGGTAACATGATAGCTGGCGATGTTTACCACATGGCCCACTCCCTTCGCCCCTGCATTCTCCCTTATCTACCGTTATTTTACTGGTATCAAAGTATTCCGCAGTCGGTTGCGTCCGACTGCAACGTTTTTTACTTGTTTCATTTTTGCCTTTGCTGGCTTCGCCGAGATTTTCGTGATTTTGTCTCTATGCCCCTGAATATGCAAGTGTAAAGTTTGCATGCACACACATTGCTCTAATATTCACTGACCTTCCGCAACAATTGTTATTTTGCAGATGTGTATCTAAGACGCAAATATGTTTGTTTCATTGTTTTATTTTATTAATTAGATTTAAAATAAATTAAAATTGATGTATAAAAAAATAGATAAAAACATAATTATGTGCATACATATTTAATGATCAGGGCGGATATTTATATGCATGAAAACGATGAAATAAGCGCTTACAATATGCTCAAAATATTAGAAATATGATCAAATATGCAAAAAAAAAACTCTTCAAATGCATATCGTAGGACGGTTTGTTTTCTTATTTTATTCAATTTTCATGATTAATTTACATGTATATTTGATTTTCGTTGTTACAAGTTTTGTCCTCATCTTAATCTTCTTTTTCAACGCTTTGGTTGTTACAATAAATGATTAAATGGTATTTTGAATTTTCGAATACAAAAGAGTTTCGTTTTTCTGTTAAAATGCTTGAATATGCGGAAAACTTCTTCAACATCTGCAGACGACACGGGCAGTATGAGAAAAGAGTCAGCTCCGTTGGGGAAATGCGTTTTTACGAATGAGTCCGTAGCATCAATACCTTGGTTCAAAATGCTATATATTTCTGTAAGAGGTTTAAATCCCTTGTTTCCGGGAGAATTGCGTTAAGCTTTTCGTAATACGCTTTATTTTCTAAGGCAGATAGAGAGGTACGGATTTCTTCCACAATGCGGATAGATTCTTTAATTTCTATTCGTCGGGCTTCGAGTTTCACAGTTGCACTTGTAAGGCTGGAAAAATTACGTATTATATAAGCGAGATCTGCAATCAAGCGGTTTGAACTGAACAACTCCTGCGATATTCGAATAGCTTCAGCATCTTCGGTATTAAATGAATCTACTACTCTTTTCACCTCATTGAAATAATCGCAATAATAACAAGTAAGAAGGCTCTAGTCGAGATTTCCGGACTAGGAGATACCCCGAACCCTATACTTAACGCGTACAGTCATTGTCTGTATGCATCTGTGACCTAAACTTCAATCTTCGATATCTCTGGTGTTTCTCAGCCGATTTCGATTAAATTTTCAGAAAAGTTTTATCGTTATCCATTATTTCAACCCCATTTTTACATTTTTCAAATTGAGATTTTTTTGTAATCGATTCCATGTGTATATCGGAAACAAGAATAGTTATCGATAATTTGAAACAAACTTGTTCCGCCTATGGTATAGAAGAACTAATATTCAAAATCTGAAGTCTGTAGCTCTTGTAGTCTCTGAGATCGACGCGTTCATACAGACGGACAGACGGACGGACGGACATGGCTATATCGGCTCGGCTGTTGATGCTGATCAAGAATATATATACTTTGGGGGTCGGAGATGCTTCCTTCTGCCTGTTACATACTTTTGCATTAAAAACCATTATACCCCTTTTACCCATTTTATGGGTTAGGGTATAAAAAGCAGCCTTTAACCACGTACACCAACGCGTTATGCATGGTCTTGGCGGCAGAGGTACAGCTGGAAGAATGCGCTGAAATTCATTGCGTCGCGACGGAGCCTTACAAAATCAAGAATTAGTTAAATATTAGCATTCAAAATATTTCCACAAGAATTTACCTTTAAAAATACAGGTTTCGTATTTGAAATCAAACTGTTAACCATTAGGAACTGAGCCCGTATAAACTCTGCGAGTCTGTGTAATCCATGCGAAAGGAAAATCAAATGCATCATCTTAGGGTACAAAACTTGGAGAGCACTAACAGCAGCCAGCATATATGATGCCGCATCCGTAACAACTAGTAAGACCTTGTTATACTGAATACCTGCATTGAATTTAAGCAAAATATTAATTGAAGTATTGCATTTTCAACTAGAGTTTAGCTCACCGTTTGGCCAAAGTAACGACAAACTATCGTTAACAAATGCGGCCGCAGTGGTGGCATTGGCAGCATCAACAGTTGCAACGTTGAATAAATAGCTTTCGACTGTTCATCTGATTCACTCGATAATACCCGAAACAAAGTTTATGACCAGTCGCTGTTCTGAGTCTGTTGTCTCGTCTACAGAGATCCAAATGTAATTATTTTCAGCCTTTTTTTAGCTCTTGTAAAGCTTATTGTACAAAAGCGGCACATAACGCTGTCGTAGGGTTGATTCACAAGGAATTGGATCGCTTGTGTATTTGGAAAAATTTATGTACACTTGGATGACTGATCTTTTCAGTGGTATATTCGCTTCGAGAAATGTTTCACAGAGATCCATAGCAAAAGTGTTTTTTTCTTGTGGCTGGTATTCTGTAAGAAGAGTTTGGGTTTGTGCTGTTTTTCGCTTCTCTGCAGCCTCCTTATGTTTCGCCGTTTCAAGATGTTGCTTCACATTAAATATTTTTGTCGCCGTTACAGAGCAATTGCAGTAAGAGCAGAATAACACAGAATGGTCTGCCCGAAAGACACCCGGAAACTGATGCGTTACTCGAGCTATAAAGTCACGCAATGATTCTTTTTCTTTCGGCATTTTAAAACACAATGCATCTACGACAGCTTGATCAAGACTGAGTCGTGGCTTTGCATTTACTCAGCTACCAAGTATAAATGTATGCCCTAACGGGACTTGCACTAACACCATGATGCAAAGACCTAAAGGTGGCGCAAAGAAGTGCTCGATTTCGCATGCGCAAGAAATAGAGCGCGCAATCGATCAGCGGTAGCTCTCAGTACTGTGGTCACTTTATTCGCTTTTCGTGCTTACATTGCTGTGGTCACTTACTTTGTTGCTTTTGGCGTGAGTGCTGTGTTTGTTGAATTTGGATCGTTTTATTCTGACAAAATAAAGTGTTCTGTAAATAACTGCAACTTCCTATTCAATTCACTTTATTCATAACTGTGCTTCATAATTAATTTACACATAAAATATAATTTCAATAAATCAACATATATAGGCGGCATGATGCAAGCAAGTAAAAGAAAACATTGATTTTTATAGTGTTTCATACAACTTAAAAATTTTATTTCGGAAAGCATGCACCGGACCCATAGTGCGAGACGCTAAAATGAAACAAAGCAAACTGTGACGTCACAGTTTGCTTTGTTTTTGAAAGCGACACATAACGGACCTGCGCATTGCGCCACCTTTAGGTCTTTGCATCATGCACTAACACCAGTGCATCAAGAATATGAAATCATAAAGTAACTTAAGATAGTAAGATCATGTACGTGTATGTAATAGTAATGTTAATGATATAGTAATTTTAATGCTATAGTAATGTTAATGTTATAGTTACGCTATGTATGCCTCGGTCCAACTACAATGTATTAACTTATATATGGAATCGTTCTTGTGAACAAAGTTGTGTTTTTGTTTTTGAATAAAATAAAGGAATATGCCTTTATATGCAAAATAATATAAATATGCATTTAAGAATGAAAATATGCAAAATGCATATGCAATATGCATTTATAAGCAAATATCTGCTCTGTTAATGATAATATGTATTTGCACAGGATTTTAAGGCATATTAATTTTTCGTGGGGAGGGGTGTCTTCACAATACTACACTGTATCACTTATATGAGGGGGGGGAGGTTGTGGTTTTTGCCTTCGCTAACTTCGCAGAGATTTTCGTAATTTTGTTCTTCCTCTATGCCCTTGAATATGCAAGTGTCTATGTATTGACATACAAAAAGGAATATGCCGATTAACGAAATGAATAACGCTGTGCGTTTGCGTGTGGTAATTGCTGCGCGCCAGCCAGTGCATCTGGCTTTGCCTATGTGATTGTAGGACAGGGGGGGCGCCAGCGGAAAGCAAGTAGCGGTTAAAAATGCATAAGTATTTGTATACGTGTCACTTGCTTCATTTTTTCAGGACTAGCTTCGCCGAGATTTTCGTAATCTTGTGTCCACAATGGACGAGCTATCAAAAAAAAAACGACATGGCCAAATCGAGTTGCCTTATGATGCTGATCAATAATATATGTATATAATTTGATCGGAAATAATTCCTTTTACATGTTACATACATTCCCCAAAACCAATATACCCGTTTCATTAATGTACAATGCTGTGTGTATACACATCGAGAATGGGCAAATGCTAAAGAATAGGCAATGCAAAAGAACGAAACAACAACATTTGCTGGTTGCTGTGACGTAAAACGGTACACAGTAAAAATACCCTTAGTATCTATATTTAAGTATAATCAATGAAATCTCCTAATATATAATTTTCATACAAATATTATTAGTATTTAAATACAAAATAAGTTTACATCAATCCGTATATATATTCAACATATTTATCCAAATAATGCAATACCTAATTCCCAAAATGTTAGTAAACATGTATGTATAAACATCATGTTGAGGTATATTGCATTTATCTAGTTAATTAAGCCAAGTTCAAATGAAGTCAAACTACCCCTTCCTTGCTAGGGTAGCAGCAAGCGATTGAATCAAAAAAAGACTAAAATTTGCTAAACTCAACTTCTACGACAACAACAAGAGAAATGCATTTAGGCAACATTTAAACTTTGTCTCGCACATCGCACACTTTCAAGGTCACAATTCTATGCCCGCCCCTTTTTTGAATTCCTATTTTTATTACTTCTTCATACACCGCGCTTTGTTTGCAAATTCAAAACAGCCGCCAACGTTAGCTGCAAATTCAAAACAGCCGCTACACGCAAGCAGTCCAGCACACCGGACTTCCACCGGCTACATTTTCATGCAGTGTCAAAAAAGAGAGGGACGATCCCTCTACTTAACCCCATTCTCTTTGGCAAGTGGCGTTATAAATGTGAAACAGGCTAAAAATAGATTTCTCGCAAAAGCAAAAGTACCGTTATCTGAACAAAGTCCAAACTTCGTGTGCATTGTTGTTGCATCCAAACAGATATTTCATTAGTACATCATGTCGCGAACAATGTACAGCTACAGCAAAATACGGGTGGCGTTATAAACATGAAACATACCTAGCCATGCCCGTCTTTCTGTCTGTCTGTATGAACGTTGATCTCAGAGACTTTATGAGCTAGAGACTCCAGATTTGAAACATAAGCTCACCTAAGCCCTACGCAGGACAAGTTTGCTTCAAATCATCGATAACTTTTCCAGTTTCCGATATACAGATGAAATCGATAACAACAAAATTATGAAATTAGAAAATAAGAAACATGTTTTGAAAACTTGATACAAAATAATTAAAATTTGGTAAAATTTCATCGATATCGGTTGAGAAAGACCAGAGATACAAAGATTAAAATTTAAGCAGAGATGTTTACTGACATTGACTATGCGCGTTAAGTATGTGGTTAGGGTATCTCCTAGTCGGAAAATCTCGACTAGAGCCTTCTTACTTCTGAAATGTTTACTTTGTTCAATTTTCTTATTAAAAAGTACTATTTTCGTAGCCCTGGAGCCTATCTTCGATCTTTACATGGTTGCCTATACAAAATCATAATTCTTTGCGTCAGTTTCAGTTTGCCTCGTGTTTTCTTGGAACGTAACCACGACGCAAGGTGAGGAATCTGTGGTATTAGACCCGTTTTACACGTTGAACTTTTCGATGATTTTTTTGCTTCATTCTGTTTTGAAACTTCTTCGCAAATCTGGTCGATTTTACACGATGAAGCTTTTTCATTCAATGTTTTCTTTGTAAATGCAGCTCTGTTTTAAATGTATTGTCGATAAACGTACATTTCGCCCCGAATTCAACAAGTTCTTTGGTCCAAAACATTTTTATTAATAGCTTATAAGCCACAAAAAGTATTTACTATTTGCGCCTATTTTTGGCGTGTGCGATATGTCGTATCGATAAGTTTATTATTCACTCAAACACTGTGCAACTCTGTTCTTACATGCACTGAAAAGGCAAAAAATGAGAAAAATAAATCATTGCTACGAAAGTCATGTAGCATTGCTTGCAATTAGCTACCCCCTACCCTACCTTTGCCAACAAACGAATGTTATATTAGAAAAAAGTTCATCGTGTACAACGGGTCTTGCTCAGCATGTCAATCATTTGAAATTCTTCAGGAACTGTATCCACATCGATATTAAATGGCGAGGAAAGCATTTTCACAAAGCGATGTCCCCTCCTTGAACAATTAGGCATCGTAATTGAAATTCGTCTATACATTGAGCAGGTATTTCTTGAGAAGTAATGTTTTCACCTTTTGTGGGACACATTATTCTGCAAAAGATGATGTTCTGGTCGTGTTTCCTTATTCCTGTACTAGAGCCTTCTTATTGTTTGAACAAAAGTTAATAAATTTGGTATTAAGATAGATGGTGACATCTACCAAAGATATGCATCAAAAATTTGGAGCCACAAAACTTGGTAAAAAGATAAATGGTGACATTTAAAAGATTTGATTCAGAAATGGGATGTCACATCCACTCAGCCACCCACCTTTAACATTTTGGAGCTGTTCAGATTATCTTCCACAATTTTGGAGTGAAAGTCATCAAATTTGGTAACATAATAGCTGGCGATGTTTACCACCTGCAGTAAGACTCCTTATCATCCGATTCTTTCTTGGTATCAAAGTCTTCCGCAGATGGTTGCGTCCGACTCAACGTTTTCACTTGATTTTTTAGCTTTTGTACTGAAGCCTATGCTTTCAAACTAATTAATCTGAACCAAACTTTGTCAAAACATAACGACGTGTATACAAAATTATGACGCGATCCGACCATCACCTTCAGGTACCTTCCCATACACCTATGTCCGTTTTTTCGAACTTTTGTACTGGAGCGAGCTCACTCCAACTCATCTTTGTATATATATAAACAGTTTGTTCTGACTGACTGACGGCTGAATTCTGATTGTTGACATTTTCCACAGCCTAAACAAAAGTAGCTAAAAGGCTGAAATTTTTTATCAAATATTCCATGCACGTAGTAAGTGTTAAAATTTTATAAAAACTAGCGGCGCAGCGAAGACATGCCTGGCACTTGCTAGTATATCAAGGAGAAAATTAAACTTTCTGTTGGCCTAGGAACTTGTCGATCGTAATAACGATTCGTTATCACCAATTAAAAAACTATACGTAAATCTTGACAAATTGGATATTTTAGTAAAAATAAAAGAGCCAATATTTGCCTTAATGGAAAAGTACGTTTGTGGTAAATGTACACAGAAAATATATAGCATGTTAAAGTTGTAATGAATGAAATGTATTAAAAAATTCTGTTAATTTTAAAATAAAGATTAAAAGCTAAATTTATTACTGTTTAGTTTTTTATACCCCTAACCCATAAATGGGCAAAAGGTGCTCAATGGTTGTGTGCAAAAGTGTAACAGGCAGAAGGAAGCATCTCCGACCCTATAAAGTATATATATTATGATCAGCATGAACAGCCGAGTCGATATAGCCATGTCCGTCTGTCCGTTTGTCACCCGTCTGCTGTCTGTCGTCTGTCTGTTAAGGTGAATGGCGTCGATCTCAGAGACTACAAGAGCTAGAGACTTCAGATTTTGAATATAAGTTCTCCCATACCATGAGCGGAACAAGTTTGTTCTCAAATTATCGATAACTATTCTGGTTTCCGATATACACGGAATCGATTACAAAAAATCTCGAATTTGGAATATGTAAAATTTTATCGAAATCGGTTGAGAAACACCAGAGATATCGAAGATTGAAGTTTAGGTCACAGATGCATACAGACAATGACTGACGCGTTATGTACAGGGTTCAGGAGTATCTCCTAGTCGGGAAATCTCGACTAGAGCCTTCTTACTTGTTTTAATTATGAGTAGCAGTAGGAAACTTGGTTCTACTTGTTAAATGTTAGTTTAAAAGTTTAATTTCCGTCAATGTGACAGGTTTTTAGTAAAAACAAGTAGAGAAACGTTGCAGTCGGACGCAACCGACTGCGGAATACTCTGATAAAAGTAAAAGGAGGGATAGTAAGGAGTGTGCTTACAATGGGTGAGAATGAGGAGTGCGCCGCATGGGGAACATCATACTGCTATCTTGTTACCAAATTTTAGACTTAAGCTCAAAAAATGAAAGATAACTGAATTTCAGATTTTAAAAGTGGGCGGCAAAGGTGGGCGCAGCATCCAAAAAATATTTGATGCAGTTCTTTGAGGGAAGTCACAAGCCATCAATCCATCAATATTATTACCTCTATCTTGTTTAAATGTGGGATATATGCGTGTTTTATGGATTCAGACTTGGGATGTATCGACTTGATATCGATTTCCAGCCTCCCAGTGGGCGTAGCGCCTATTGACACTTTGTCTAACGCAGGCATGGATCAAGATATTTGCAAAAGTTTCAGGTCCCTAGCTTTAAGGGTGTCAGAGAAACGAGCGTTCATACTGGACAGACGGACAGACACCATGAAGGACAATGCACAAACCAATATGTCGTCGCATTTTTGCGAAGTACTCGTGTGTAGCGTTTTTGCGAAATTGAGATTTTAATGCAGAATTGTTAGAAAACGTGTGTCTCACACCTCGCAAAAGATTACAACTTAAAACGCTATCTATGGTCCAATTTTTCTGTTCTCGCGAAATCATCGTCCATACAAAAAAAATTTGTTATGTGGGTAAATGTATTAACTTTTAATCATTGATCTGGCTGGTAGACAGTGAGAGGCTGTGAAAGCTCAAAATAGTGTTCAATTGGATTCAAGTCGCAATCACAAACGCATAACGTAAATTGTCATATTTATGAAAACAATATTTATTATGGTAGTTTCAGAAGATAAAGTAAGTAATTATTTATTTTTACTTTATTGCTGTCGAGAAACTGTTTAACTGTAACGTTGTCATAAAATCTATCTTTGTGTATTTTACTTAAGTCTTTAATTGTTTTGATTAGATGGATATCAGGTTTAGATACATGTGACATTAATGTGAAAGTCAGTAAAAGTATTTTTTACAGTATAAACAAGTAAGAAGGCTCTAGTCGAGATTTCCCGACTAGGAGATACCCCGAAGCCTTAACGCGCACATTCATTGTCTGTATGCATCTGTAGACTAAACTTCAATCTTTGATATCTCTGGTGTTTCTCAACCGATTTCGATGAAATTTTCAGAAAAGTTCTATCGTTATCCATTATTCAACCCCGGGTTCAGAAACCAGAATAGTTATCGATAATTTGAAACAAACTTTATCCGCTCATGGTATAGGAAAACTTAAAATTCAAAATCCGAAGCCTCAAGCTCTTATAGTCTTTGGGGATCGACGCGTTCATTCATACAGGCGGTCAGACGGACAGATGGACAGCGGCCATATCGACTCGGCTGTTGATGCTGATCAAGAATATATAAACTTTATGGGCTCGGAGATGCTTTCTTCTGCCAGTTACATACTTTTGCACAAAACCATATACCCCTTTTACCCATTTTATGCGGTTAGGGGTATAAAAACAAAGTAAAACTGACAAAATTTTATTTATTATAACTCGTTAAATCGCTAGTGCCCTATAGTGATAACGATGATACAGAGGGGAGGTGTGCTGCGTTGCAGAACGTGGACTTAAAACAAATCCATTAGGAGAAAGTGTTCCAAAGAAGGAACGTAACAACAATGTTCTTCCAAGCCCGTGTCTTAAAAAATTTAAGAATGATTGTCTAAGAATGACAGAAATAAAATAAAATAAAAACAAAATATTAACGAACACTACGGGGTGTTTCAAAGATATGACGGGTGGGCCAGGTGGTAAACATCGCCAGCTATTATGTTACAAATTTGATGACTGAGCTCAAACACTGCAAGATAACCTTAAAAACTCAAAGTTTAAAGGTGGGCGGCAGAGGGTGGGTGTAAATCAAATTTTGAATCAAATCTTTTAAATGTCACCATTTATCTTTACTATACCTCAAGTTTGTGGCTCTAGCTCAAAAACTGTTAGAGATATAGCCGACCTTCCGATTTTTCAAGGCATGTGGGTGGCGTGGCAGATCTTTTGTAAATGCCACCATCTGTATCTATTTAGTTACTTACCTATCTTGGCACAAAATTTGATGGTTCTGGCCCAAAATGTGGAAAACTATGGGCGTTTTTAAATTTCAAGGAGCAGGGTGGATGGGGGCGAAAGGAGTGGGCGTGGCATCCAAAAATTTGTTGCATTTTTTTGGGAACGTCTATACCTATCTTGGCACAAAATTTTGTGGTTATGGCCCAAGAAATGTGAAAACTATAGGCGTTTTCAAATTCAATGAGCAGGGAGGGATGGGGCGGAAGGAGTGGCCATGGCATCCAAAATGTCTATGTAGTTTCTTGGGGGACGTGACTAGCTATCTGCGTGCAAAATTTGGTAACTCTAGCTGTAAGAATGTGAGAAATAGTTGGGTTTTATCGGTTTTAAGTTATTGAATTTATCGATTTCCCAGCTGTGATCTGCACTCTCGCTTATAGACAAACATAATTGCAAAATTTCAAGTCTGTAGCTTTACGGGTGTCCAAAAAGTTGTGATCATACGAGACGGACAGACGGACAGACACCATAACGGACATTGCACAAAACCAATATACTATGAAACTTTCAGTATCAAGAGTATATAAAGCGAAGTTGGGCAGGAAGCAAAGCGTGTACATAGGCGGAACTGACGTTTGTATATTCCTTTTAGTTAATGCAAAATATTAATAGTTTGTCAGAGTTTTTTTTTTAAAACTTTGAATATTTCTCAAATGGTTTTATGCATGTCCATTAGGAAAATCCATTTGTTCTCAAAACCGAAAAAAGAACGTCACATAACAAAACAGATAGTCGTAAATAGTCGCGCAACTGCCGTTAAAAACAATACCAAGGTTTATTTGCCTAAAGAATTAGGGAAATATATCAAATTTATATAAATTGTATCTTATTCGTTTAGAAGGATCAAAACTTAATTGACTTTATTGTCTCTTGCCAAATATTTCGAAAAGTATTTAATACTAGAGTTTTCAATGGGATTTTATTTGCCTAAAAGGACAAATGCATGATTTGCGATAGTTTAAAGTATCTTAACAAAAAAGGAAAGATGAAATGATTAATTCATAACAATTTCAAAATCATATAAATCGACTTTCTTAAAGAGCAAACTGGGTCAAAAAATTCCTTTGCGCTAGTTTCCGATATGCGAAAGGTTTTTTGCATACTCCATTTTCAAACAATTGAAAAACGGTGCAGTCGGGAAGCAACCGACTGCGGAATACTTGATACCAATAAAATAACGGCAGGGGCGGAAATCTTATTGCAAAGGGGGAATGCTTGGGCGAAGGGGTGGGCGACGAGAAAACATCGAAAGCTTGTAGTGAACAACGTGAAGCGGATGGGATATAATCGTACGCGCTTGCTCTGTCTGAAGCTCGCCGGCAATTGGGGGTGTTTGGGTTTTTTAATGACGGACGCATTAAATTGCTTCTTAGTTTAAGTTATAAAATTATTTTAATATTCGCGTACTAATGTTCGGACAAAAACAAGACGAACGAACGACTACGGGCATGAGAAAGAAGAAAAAGAGTATAAGTAACACGGGGACCAAGTAAATCGAGTAACCGGGATGTTCCTTATTTGGTGCTACCGATTGGTGCACTCGCCTACCCTGCCATGATCCGGGCCATTATAAAACAAAACAGGATCCCTTGGGAAGCCCTATAGCAGCTATCCTACCTCCATCGGAAGTTGTGTGTTATCAACAAAAAAAAAAATTTGGTACATTATAAAAGTAGCACACGAAAGGCTGATATAATTCATTTAAGACAGTAGCTATAAATGAGTTACTTATTTAGTTATACATATACGTAAGTAATAGACGCGATTTTGATAGCTTTTACGCATGTTTGATAAAAAGGATTTAAAAACAATAAAAAAAAAAAAAAACAGATGACTTTATGAAAATAAATGCCGGTTGATCAGCGCGGTTACTTCTGCCAGTTGGTAAACAGATTGTACATGCACCATCAGCTCAACAGGGCATGCACGTATTAGAATACAGGCTGATTTGTTTTTTTAAACAAATGTAAATAAAAATCAAATCCGCTATGCAAACATTCGTAAAGCTAAAGGGGAAATAAAGCGAATAAAATTAATATGAAATTTCTATATAAAGCGATTATTAATAAGAAATTTAAACTAAACGATACATCGCTACATTGCAATTTAAAGATTCAGTTTCTCCAATATACGGCCAAAATATAATTAACTTAAATTTATAAAGTATCAGATAAGAATAGTATATAAGAAAATATTCATTAATATATTGGGAGGGTCAATAATAGTTGCATATAGCTGCGAACTACTTTAATTTTATATATGTAAGTTGATGCACTGCCTGTAATTCACGTTAATAAAACAAGTATGAATTAGGGTAAATATGGCTCTTTATTGTATAATGGTTTTTTTTGTATCTGTTTGATATAAATCTTTCTTAAAGTAATATTTTAGCTGTAAGCCGGGAGCTGCGCTGTCAGTGACGCCGGCAGCGGAGTAGCTCTCTTATATGCACTTGAATGTAAAGCTCTGTCGCAGCAGAGCGTAATAGGAATATAGAGAGAGTGTGTGGTATATGCATGCACGTTGCGACGGTAACATATACATTACTCGTGTTATGCGCTACATAAGCATAGCGTGGGATATGCGCTAAGACTGAATGGCCGGCTAGTGTACTAGCGGAGCCGCATGCGTTCTAAAAAAAAATATGAGCCTAAGTCAATAAACTCAAATGGCTCATTCGTTTTGGCTTTTATGTTTGCCTTATTATTGTATGCAACAAAGTGTGGCATTTCCGTATTAAATAGCCGCGCGTATGTTGATGGTATAAAGCAAAGTATTAAACGGTATAAGTATCTTAAAATATAATTTGAAAAATTTATTGATCCGATAAAGAGTGTTTATGTTTACTGTAATTAAAATTTTTAAAGAAAAATAGTAATCTATATAGTTTTTATTATATCTATATATATATAGTATATATAGGTTTCATTTTTTTAAATATTTATATATATTAAAGTTTGACGCTGATCCAATTTTAAGTACTTAATGAAGTCATGACAATGTATTGTTCTTAACAATAGTTAAAGCAATATATATTGTATGCATATGATTCTAACTACTTAAAATAAAATTATTATAATTTAAAATTAACGAGGCAATGACAACACTGGCTATCGCCAAGTAATTGCAGTGAGGAGTAAGAATGAGACTAAAGCTAGTGAAGAAATATTCTAATATATAAGTCCCTAGCTTGTCGCAACGCCGGATGCGAAACTGCTGATCTTGCGCCTCGTGCAAGTATCGCGTTTCGTCTGCAGCGGCAGCAGTGTCGATGGCCTGGATGCAATCTCAACAAATATTTGACTTTGTGTGGAGTCCAAGGCCATATTTGCCTAGCTACTGTTGACCACTGTTAACTACTCCCCCTTTCAAAACGGGGCCGTCCTCGGTCACGCTAAAACCTCTCAGCATGTTGTGGATTTCCTCCTTCTGCCGGTTTCAAAACGGGGCCGTCCTCGGTCACGCTAAAACCTCTCAGCATGTTGTGTTTCCTCCTTCTGCCGGTTTCGCCGTTGGCAGTACGCCAATGCCGATATTATGGCAACCGTGGCGCATATCATCAGACCGATGACTGACGCCAGCACAGGCCTAGTTTTTACTTGTGATCTCAGTTCGCCGATGTGCCTCAGGTTGTCGATGCTAAGTTGGTGTAGCAGGGGCAAGCTTAGTAGCTTTTGATGTTCAATAATGTCCAGCGATGGGGAGGCTGCTGAACCGGGAATTTTCTTAGGGGTGCCATTGTAGTTCGTGAAGTTTCTTCCGTTTACGCGTGCTATGTTGTTAAATGTCAGCAGGTATGTGCCGGTGATGTTTTTTTCCGGCTCATCGTCGTACTTAACCCTGGCTTCGCTGTCGTTGATGATGATAATTCCGTCGTCGATCACATCCACTGGGGCCAGGTGGTTCGGCTGAGTGTTACAGTGCGCGACTGCTCCTGAATGAAGTTCTTGCGCGCAAGTAGGACTGGATGCTTCTCTGCAGAAGGCCATTGTAGTCGAGGCACTACAGGATTGCAATGCAATTATTTTGTTATCGCATTCTGCTACGACGTTCTCAGGTAATTGTAGGATGACTCCGGCGTGAGCGACAGGGTAAATTAAAATTTTGTTACAATTATACTTAGGTTTAGGGTATTTAATTATAAAATGAAGTGTGTCACTACTTGCTAAAACTTTAATCTTAGAAACGCTCATTACTTGGGCAACGTTAATGCCCGTGAAATTTTCACGCAGAATTACCTTTAAATCGTCATTATTTATTATTGCGGGGTTTGTTAGGTTGATGCCAGCCAATGCTATTGCTATTATTAAGTTCTCTAGTTCGATGGTAAGTATCCTATTTCTTGCCAAAAGTGTTTCATACAGGTGTGAAGTGTCAACTTGTTGTTTTTTCGTAAATTTAAGAATTTCGTTAACAGTTGTTGTCAAACTATTTATCTGATCTTGAGTCTTAGTGTTTATTACAATTTGCCTATTGTTTTCTCTGATTAATTCTGCCTCTGTCTGTCGTGTTTCTTGTAAGTCGTCAAAGTCCGGTGTCCCTGCTATCACCTTGAGTGCTGAGCCTAAGAAATTTAGACTTCTCGCATGCCGGTGATGAACGTCTAGAGTCGATAGTAACGTCGTCAAGTGTCCGATGTCCGCGTCAAGTATTTTCCTCATGTGGGATTGAGGGAACAAGTTCGTCATGTCAGCCGTTTCTCGTACCAATCTGTCGTATTCGGTTAAGTTAGTCGTGTGGCGTAAGTAATTCGTCTCGTTCCAAATTATAGCGGTCCCGTCGAGTATGGGTACGTAGTTAGAGTGTGTGAAGTCCGTTAGTTTGGCGGTCGTTATTGTAGCCCATAGTAATACGGCAAAAAACCTAGCGAAAAATATTAAAATGTAGTGTTACTTAAATATTACATATTTTTTGTAATAATTTTTTGTTGTTTGGTTTTTTTTTTTTTTTTTTTTTTTTTTTTTTGTTTATTGAAGGTTGTCTTTACAGACCACCCTCCCTCTAATAAGAACAGTGGCGATGTACGTAATGGGTCTTATTATAGTTTTATTTTTTTGCATTTTTTTGTAAAAAAAAAAAATTTCTCTCAATAAACTAAAGGCTTATAAAAATGTATTTTTTGCTTAACCTATCGAAGGTTGTCCTTGTGGACAACCCTTCCTCTAATAAGAACAGTGGTTCCCAAATCGGCTTCTATTTTCTCCTCCACATATAAGGGGGAAAGCTTATTCCCTAGCCTTTTATTGGTTTTAACCAACACTCTTTCTCCTACCTCGAATACTCTATTCTGCCGTGATGGGTTATGTCTATTCAGCTGTGATTCCTGTGCTTTTTTTAGCCTGTTTCTTATATCTTCTTCTAATTCAGGTGGCGCTGAATGAATTACCTTGATAGGTGACCGATCTGTTACCGAGTGTATCGAACGATTGTATTCGATCGTTGTTTGCAAAATTAGCTCAACTGTGTCAGTAATACCCCTTTCTTCAGTGAGACATCTTGCCATGTCACCCAAGGTGTTGTGGAAGCGTTCTACTTGGCCATTTGATGTACTGTGTAACGGGGGACAACTTACAACTTCAGTGTTGTAAAATTTTTTAACATGGATTTAATTGTTTCTGAGCAGAATGCCGCTTCATTGTCGCAGTAAACAGTTTTAATTTTCGGGAATAAATTTACAACTTGTAAGAGGGGACCTTTTATGTCCACTATTGTGCGGGAAGCAATGGGTTGCACTATCGCAAACTTCGAAAACTTGTCTATAGCAGTTAGAAAATGTTTTCCTGCGGTGCTATAGATGTCAATGTGCACCATTTCGCCTGCGTGCGATGGTATAGGTGTGACACCGAGCTCTTGCTTTTTTGGATGGCGGTCATATTTCGACTTCGCACAAATCCTGCAACCCGTGACTATCTCTGATGCTAGCCTACTCATTTTGGGGAAGTAATAGTCCCGGAGTATTTGCTTCACATTTTCTTGTGCTGCCCTGTGAGCGCGGCTGTGCTCTATGGTCACGATTTCTTTTTTGTTCGTCTTTATTGAAAACGTCCATTACCCTATTTTTGCAAAACCAAAATTTTGTTGAAGGGAAATATTCAACAAGGGTATGTTGTATGTAGCCAAGTATGGGGAGTTCGCAATGTACTGCGTTGACGACGTTGGGCTTTACAACATCTTTTACGATGTTAATAATTGAGCCCCAATCTTTGAAGCTTATTATGTGCCTGGTTTTTTCTCCAAATAGCACGAAGGTTCTTTTTGATGGTATTTCTGTCTCCTCCAGTATTATCTGGTTTCTAAAACAGTTTACCGGCTTCTCGGTTGACTCAATCGTGTAAGTGAAGGATTCTTCACTGTGAACTGTACCTGCGTCTGACTGCGTAATGTTTTCTAGCGCATTTATATTTTGCCTGGATAGGGCATCGGCCACATGGTTTTCCTTGCCTGGTTTATAAAAATTTTTGCGTCATGTTCATCTATGAACGCCTTCCAACGCTTTATTTTTGCGTTGGGATTTTTATCGGACACGGCAAATGTCAGGGGCTGGTGGTCAGTGTAAATATTCAAGTTATTGACTCCATACAAGTAATTGCGTAAGGTGTTCAGAGCCCAAACTATTGCAAGTAACTCTCTTTCGTTTGTTGCATAGTTGGTTTCTCTGTCTTTAAGGGTCCTAGAAATCATTGTGATGGGCCTACCGCACTAAGACAGTACGGCTCCTATGCCTGAGGACGATGCATCGGTCGTAAGGTCAAAGGGTTTCTTAAAATCAGGGTAGTGAAGGATAACTTGCTCAGAAGCCAAAATATTTCTGAGCTTGTCGAAGGCTGGTACTGTGTCTCATTTAAGGTTATGGGTACTTTTTTGGATGTTTGTTTGCTAACTTTTCCGTTTTCCCCCTTCAAAATATCGGACAATGGCTTCGCGACTGAGGCAAAATCCTTAATGAAACATCTATAGTAATTGGCTAGTCCGAAGAATGAACGGACTGCGAAAAGATTCGTCGGCTGGGCGAAATTTTGTATAGCTTTTACCTTGTCGGGACTAGTTTTGGTGCCACTACTGGACACAATAAATCCCAAATACTCAACACTTTCTTTGAAAAAGTGCGACTTTTCTTTCGAGACCTTCATGTTTGCTTCAAGAAGGCACTTCAAAAATTTGACCTACGTCTTTAACGTGGTCTTTTTCATTTTTAGAGAATATGATGACGTCATCGACATAGACATAACAAGTCTTGCCAATGTGCTCACGCAATACGTCATCAATAGCTCTTTGGAAAATACTTCCGGCGTTCTTGAGGCCGAACGGCAGTCGGCAGAACTCGTATTTTCCTCCGTTAACAGAAAAGACGTCTTTTCACGGTCTTGTTCTGCTAAGGTGATCTGGTGGTAACCAGATTTTAGGTCTAGTGTCGTGAAGAACTGGGCCTTTCCTAAATTTGCTAGTATCATAGCGATACTTGGCATGGGGTATCTATCAGCGATAGTTTTTTCGTTGAGCTTCCGGAAGTCGATTACCATTCGCTTCTTTTTGCTCCTGAGTCGTCAGTCCCTTTTTTGCTGACGACCCAGATGGGGTTATTATAGGGCGATTTTGAAGGACGGATGATACCGTTCCTTAAAAGTTCTTTAACTTCCTTTGGCAACGAAGTCTGCTGCGCCCATTGGGAATGGGTACAGCTTTGAGTATACTGGTTCGTTGTTCTCCGTTCGGATAGTTCCGACAACTGAAGTGTTATACGGCAGTAACTCGTTAGGCTCTGCAAATGCTTTGCTATTACTCTTAAGCATCTTGAGAAATTCGTTTTTGACATGTGCGGGAGCTTGTATTTCCCCGATTTCGGTGAAATTAACGTTCTTGCATTTACGAACTGGACGGACTCTTCGTATGAGCCGTCTCGCTTAAAAATTTTGCCTTGAGAAAGGTCGAGAAGCATGTCGGCTTCTCTAATAAAATCTAGGCCGATAATGCCATCAAACGTTGTAAGGCCTGGTAGCAAGAAAAATGGACTTTCAAGTCCGAAAATGTTAAAAATGTATTTGTGTGTGATATCACTTGACCCGTGTAGGGTACCGATATCGAAATGTTGTTGTACAGGGAGCTTGTGGTCTAACTCTAAAGTAGACCGAACATAATTTTTTGAAGCCCCTGTATCTAATAAAAGCTTTAATATTTTCCCTGCGACTTTGCGTTCGATGAACGCGAGCAGGGACTGGCCTCTAAAAAATGCACCGTGTCGCAAATGAAATTACCCTGGGCACATTCTTCTATGTCATTGATTTCAATAGCTGATTGGTTTTCGAAAGCGACTTCCGCCTCTTGCGAGTCGCTTTGCGCCAGGTGGTTTACTCGTTGGCGTCTTTGATCGGACTGCCTTTCAAAGCTATTAGATCTTTTAATGCCCTGTTGATTCGTGCGGGAAGATTGTGGGTTTTGCCCCTGGCCTTGCCGCTGAAAGTTGGTTTGTTGCCGAAATTTGGAGGAGGAGGGGTCAACATCCATGGGTTCTACCTTATCGTTTCCCTTGGACTTGTTTTGGTGTTGACTATTGTCTTTCTTGAAATGTGGGTTTTTACCATAACCTTTGTTAGGGCCCCTATCTTTTGTATCTACTTGTTGTCTCTTTTCTTTTTCCTCGAGACTCCTAGCATAGTTAGCGGCAAAATTATATCTTTCATGATTCGCCTCAAGCTCCTGTGCCATTGCGAGTGCGGCTGGTAAGCTTTTGGTCGAGCTGAGTATAGGACATCGGTAAGATTTTTCGTAGACCGGACACGAAGACGCGAAGTGCGTCTGCTCGATACTTTTCGTTAATGTGATTAGCTACTTCCGTTTCGTAGGACATTACTGTTTTGTTCGTGAGGAGAGTGAGCTTTTTCTCAATCTCGTCATAAAACTCTAAAAGGTTCATGTTGCCCTGTCTGAGCGTTCCTAACTCTTGCTCTACAAGGTGCGCTGGACGCTTGTCAGCATACGTGAAATCTAGCCTTTCTATTATCGCTTGAAAATTCAATTTTGTGTTAAAAGACGAAAGGGGTGCGGTTGGCTCCGCCCCTTATTTTGTTCCGAATTATAAGTACTGCCTGGTAATGGCGAGAGCTACCTACGTGATTTTGAAACATTCTATAAGCGGCAGTGGCCGCTTGACGCCAAGAGACATAGTCTTCTTGTTTGCCGTCAAATTCTGGCAGAGATTTTACCGCATCGAGTGGCTCGTCACATAATATGCCCTGAATGACTTCAACATCTTCAAAGGCTTTAACTTTTTGGTTCGGCTATTGCCGACTTCTGCATGCTCTCTGTGAGCTGCTGAATTTTTTGATCAAAGTCTGTCTTTTGCGCACTGAGCGCTGCGCTTATTGCCGCTTGCACAATATTAGAGAGTGCTTGTGCGTCCATGTTAATGTTTGTCTTTAATTTGTTTAGTTTAAGTCTTTCTAAGTCAGTAAGTAGTTCTGATATACTGTCCGAGTCACTGTCTTCTGTATTCATAGAATTTGTTGATACTTAAACACATAAACGGCATGCAAATAAGACACTTTGTTGTTTGTCGCAACAAAAATTCCTTCTTCTTATTTTCAAAAAAAAACAAGCAATGCAATAGCGAAGGCGATGGCTTTATAACGTAAACAGCGCTTCGGGTTACGCTGGCCGCTTATGGTTGCGGTTGTTTATTTAAGTGATACAATGTAAGCTCGCAGGCTGTTTTTTGATTTTTTTTTTTTTTTTTTTTTTTTTAATTAACATCTTTATTTAATATTATTCAGGAACAGATCTAATTAAAGCCTTTAACCTAAATGTTGTCTTAAGTAAATAATCTCTTAATTATAAATTATAATTTGTTTTCATCTTATTATATAGGAATATGTCAAATTACGAATAGTGAGGTTTCACGTAAAAATGTAATCATATTAATATCTTAGAAGCAGCCCAAAATGTCTTCTTTTGAGCCTGCGAATTGGGATAGCCCCCTGTAATCTCCGGGCGAGACGATTACGGTGGGCAGTTAGTCGGTCGTTGTATCTACTTGAGAAGAACGAGATTTGGTCTTCAACAAGGCTTAGGTTTAAGTCATTGTGGAGCGTTTGGCCGCTAACGAACCACTCACAGCCAGTGATTTGTCTTAATGTCTTGTTCTGGACGGTTTGAAGTCGTTTTCGGTGGGACGCAGCCGCCACTCCCCAAATTTGGATGCCGTATCTCCAAGTTGGTGCGATGATTTGCTGATAAATCTGACGCTTGCATCTTAGAGGAAGTTTGCTTTTCTTATTTAGCATCCAGAATAGCTGGTTACGCTTTAGGTTGCACATTTTGACAACTCTGGCAATATGTTCACGGAAGGTTAGGCGTTTGTCCAGTGTGAGGCCTAGGTATTTCGCCTTAGTCGCTTGCTCTATGTCCACATTATTAATGTGGACCGCAGGAGTTGTGTTACGGCGTAACGTAAAGCAAACGTTTACGCATTTGCTTTCATTGATTTTGATGTTGTTCGCCATGGCCCATTTCTCGAATTCGTTGAGATAAGTTTGCAGCGTTTGTGACGACTCGGTCTCACTGTTCGAGGAGCTGAGAAAGCAGACGTCGTCAGCGAAGCTGGCCAGCATCATTTTGCTGTTGTCATGGGTCATTTCATCATAGCTTGGCTTGGGGATGTCTGCTGTAAAGATGGAGTACAGTAGCGGTCCTAAGACGCTTCCTTGAGGTACGCCAGCTGCAATGGCAACCTTTGCAGAGGTTGCGTCTCTTGACTGGACGCAAAACTCTCTGTTTGTGAGAAACGACCTGATGAGCTCGAACAAGTTGGCTGGCAGCGCTGTTTTGACTTTGGCTAGTAGTCCCGGGATCCAAACTCTATCAAATGCCTGTTGTATGTCAAGGAATATGCCGTTGCAGTATTCTTTATGGTCGTAGGCCTTCAGGATATGATTGACTACACGGTGCAATTGCTCAATCGTACTGTGGCCGGCTCTGAATCCGAATTGGTGCATTGGGATGATATCATTGTCTTCTAGGTGTATTATAAGTCGGGAAGCTATCAGCCTTTCCATAACCTTCGATAAGGAGGGCAGGAGACTGATAGGCCGGTAGGAGCTTGGATCCTGTTCCGGCTTCCCTGGCTTTAGAATCATACTGATTCTAGCACTCTTCCATTTTTTGGGAAAGTATTGCACTCTAAGTATCGCATTGAATATCAATGTGATAAGTAAAAGTGCTCTCTTGGGAAGGATTTTAAGAACTGCGTTGCTTATTAGGTCGTGACCTGGTGCCTTTCGACTTTTGAGGGTACGTATCATGTTTGAGACTTCTTCCAGACGGATATGTCTTATTGGAGGTGACATCTGGAATGGGCGCTGTAGTACTTCGTTTATTCTGTTGATATCCCCCTCGGATGCGAAATTAAACGCAGTGAATCTGTCGCCAAGGTGTTCCGCAAATGTTTGTACTTGCTCTTCTAAGGAGCGACACCAGTTACCATTGCTGTTCTTCAGAGGCGTAACTTTCTGTGGCATTCTTTTTACTTTTTTGGTAAAGGACCACATATTAAAAATGGAATCATTAGAATAATCCATATTGGTCAGCATATGTTCGAATTGCGCATTTTTCAATTCAGCCATGGCAACGTGAAGCTCTCTGGCGCATCTATGCCATTGAGCTTTATCCTCAGGACTGTGCGTTCGAATATAACGTCTTCTCAGTGCTCTCTTACGGACTAGAATCTCTGCAATGGTTGGGTCAATTCTATTCGAGTGGCGTATGAGGGCTCTGCTATGATTGTTTGCAGTGTACACGTTTGCACTCCTCGCCGCATTTGTCACGTTGGTAGTGAAGAGGTCTACAGCGTCGTCAATTTCAGCAGCAGAGTTGAGCTCAATGTTAAGGCGTATCGATCTACATAGTTCTTCCTTGAAAACAGCTACATTTGTGTGTTTGCCAAGTAGTTGCCTACGTTGAGTGCATTGTATGGCTTCTGTTTTTAATGTAGTGATGAGAGACAGGTGGTCCGATTCAAGGTCCCAGCTGTCTCTGATGTTTAGCATGTCGTGTGGGATGTTGCGATAAATTGCAAAGTCTAAACAGGATGGTCTTCGAATTACTGCGCTTGGATAGTACGTTGGTGCTCCAGTCGCCAGGATGTTGGCGTTAATTGAGATGACGCTTGCGGCAAGTAAGTTACCTCGGTAACAGGTGATCGCAGAACCCCACCATGGATGTTTTGCGTTCCAGTCTCCGCTGATAAATGATCTTGGGAAGTTGAAGTTAGCGAATATGTCATCAAATTCTGATTGAGTCCAGCTGAAGTTTGGAGGGCAATAGATTGATCCGATGAATATTTGTCCTATACATGTTTGGATTTTGGCACCCACGATTTGGACTTTATCATGGACGATTGGCTCAATGGGAAAGTGATTGATCTTTTTGTTAACCAGGATTGCAGCTCCACCCCTGCGGCTGCCGTCAGGTAGATTTGAAGTGTAGACTTCATATCCAAATAGTTGAAGGTTGGATGTCTTCGTTTCGGTGAGAAGGAGAATGTCAATATTCTCTCTCTCCGCAAGGTGGCCGATTGCCGTCATTTTGCCGGCAGCACCTCGCGTGTTCCAGGTGAGAATTTTTATTTGGGACATTGTGTAAGTTGCGCGTTAATTGCGACAAGCATCTGCAGCATCTGGGCTTGCATGGCGTGTAGACCCTCGATAGCTTTTGTGAGCGATGCAACTGCCATTTCTAGTTTAGATTCTTGTGCATTTTGCTGTTGTGACACATCTGGGAAGAAGTGCGCATGATTTTTTGCACCGTAGTGATGTTGCTGTTGAATGGCATCCTGTAGCCTATTTGTTAGGTTTCCTGGTCGTTTGTTTTGTTTTTCCGTGATTGGATGTGCATTTCTGGCTATTTGAGCATAAGAAACTCCATTTTCATAAAGTTTAGGTGTAGAGTTATTGTTTATACCCACTTTTGGAGTTTTCTGTACATTGTCGTTCATTTTGAGCAATTTTTGATAGGATTTGCAGCCACGGAAGTTTGCTGGGTGGTTTTCACCGCAGTGAGTGCAAGTTGCTGGTGCTTCTTTGCTTCTGGGACAATCTGATGATTTATGGTATTCACCACAAGAGACACAGATAAAAGGTCTGTAGCAATATCTTGCAGTATGACCAAACGATTGGCATCTCCGACATTGCACAATGTCCTGCGCTTTTCTGGCTACTTCAAAACTGACGCGTTGGCGGCATAGAAATCGTAGTTGAAGTATATCTTTGTTATTTATATTCTTTTCTACATTAATGAAGAAGATGTTCATCTTTTCACCGCTCTTGTTGCTTTTTGGGTTATATATTGATCGAACTTTATGCCCCTGACTGAGTAATTCCTCTTTGATTTTATCATGGAGCTGTGAATGGTGTAATCCTCGCACAACAACTCTGAATGGCTTCTCGTCTTTCAATTGATAGCAATGGAATTCAATTTTCAGTTCAATTAGTTGTCGTACTACAGCCCTGTAGGTATTTGCGTCTTTGGTGTAGATTCTGTGAGTGGAGCCCACAGAGGATTTGATTTCAACATTTTCAAGATTTGTAACTTCCTCGATAGCGATAAGGAGTTCGTTCACGTTTGTCACGTCCATAAGAACGATTGGTGGTGGTTTTGTACTACCAGTAGAATCTGGGTTTACCGTAGATGAATCAGTTTTACTTTGTACGTTTGCGTTCTTGTTATGTACGTTGCTGTCTTTAGCCTTAGAAGCGGTGTGAGAACGGTAGGCCGCTGCTGCAGCGCTAGTCGATGGTTCGTCCACACTATTGCAGTCCATCTCGTCGTCATCAACTGATAGTGTCTCGAACCTGTTTGCTGTCACAGGGTCACTGGGTTCTAAATTTCTAGTAACGGCACGTTTTCGTTGAATTATTGGTGAGTTCGATGACACCTTCCTCTTCTGGCTCTGTATTTTTTGCCATCTAGGTGAATCAGATTCATTGAGGTCCGGTAAAGGGGGGAAGTCTATAGAAGTGCTAAAAGCTTTAGGAGGCATAGGCGTTGAGCACACGCTACTGCATATGCTGGGTGATGATGTAGTGTAGGTATTTATTGTACTATGAGTTATTGTCAGAGTACTAGTGACACAGGCTGCATTACTGCTTGATACTGCTATACCATATGGGTTAAGCTCGTCGCTAGTGGCCAGAACTTCTGCCAAAGTTAACTCTCCTGTAATCTCCTCGTTCATGACGGCTTTTCTCAGAGCTTCGCTTAGAATCATCGTTTTCCTAGAATTTGCCATTTCTCGCGATTTTATGCAAAGACGAATGTAAGTCAACCACTGCTTTTATTACCCCTCTTGTGCAGCTGCGCGCAGTGTGAGGGGGACAGCGATACCCTAACGGGCCACAAACCCTAACGGGCCACAAATGCAGTCTTATCGCACTACACTTATGTTGTTGTTGTTGTCCAACTGCCGACACTGCGCTAGACAGCGTCCGAATTTTTACGATCTGTGCTATTTTTAGCACACGAAGAATAGAGAACAAAAGAATAACGCGAAAACATGCACTTTGTTTTTTTTCCGTGACACAACCGATCTCGTCAAGAGCAGATTAGCGACTGATTTTTTTTTTTTTTTTTTTTTTTTTTTTTAAATTTTTTCATGCAATGACGATTCGTAGTTAAAACTGTATGAAACTTTCACTTACATGGTATTTAATAATTCTATCATTGGTGTTGTTGTTGTTTCCTTGCTGCTGGAACTGCTGCTGTTGTCGTTGTTTTTAGCTGCTGATGTTCACTTGTAGGTATTACTTTCTTTTGAGTTTTTTTTTTTTGTTTCTGCACGTAACTTGGGTTACTGTTTTCTTTTGGGTTTTTTGGTGAGTTCGTTACTGTTGGGCGACAGTTTTATTAAGTATAATGCACGAGGCAATGACAACACTGGCTATCGCCAAGTATGGTTTTGGTTATTCTTTTATTGTAACACACCGAACGACGCGTTGCAGTGAGGAGTAAGAATGAGACTAAAGCTAGTGAAGAAATATTCTAATATATAAGTCCCTAGCTTGTCGCAACGCCGGATGCGAAACTGCTGATCTTGCGCCTCGTGCAAGTATCGCGTTTCGTCTGCAGCGGCAGCAGTGTCGATGGCCTGGATGCAATCTCAACAAATATTTGACTTTGTGGGTCCAAGGCCATATTTGCC